>CM076574.1:1300454365-1301054365 GCA_034641835.2 Pinus albicaulis | reverse complement strand
CCTGAAAACTCATAAGTCGGATTTAATAGAAATTCCGCATCACACTCAGCCGTCCGTACGGCTACCCAAAATCAAACGCGGAAAATTCATAAGGCAGAATTAATAAAAATTTCGCATCACATTTTTGGTGACGTCAGCTGGGTTTTTTGTGACCCGAAATCGATTGCAGAAAGGTTTAATTTATGTTTGACGTCCGGTTCAATTCGTGGTCAAAGTTCTTGGTTTTAATATTTGTTTTAAAAAAAACGTGCGAATAGCCCACACACATATATATGTTTTACATATATATATCAGCTGAACGTTTTCAAAAGGGAGGCTGTGGGCCATGCCTTAGTTAAATAGTTTTTGATTTTAGTTTTTTAATTTTTTTTTTTTTTTTTTTAAGTTGTTTTATTTTTATATTGTAAAAGAGGCATATAAAGAGTAGAAAAGGCCCGTATGTGTTTTTTGTTCAGAATTGTAAGTTTTATTTTTACACACAGCAGAAGTGTAAAACAGAATTTGAATGGCACAACAGTGCATTCATTTTTTTGAAGAGACAGAGTATTTTTTTTCCAACACACAGCAGTGAGTTGTGAATGCATAGATAGAGTGAAATTTTAGAGAGTGTGAGTTTTGTTTTGAACTGTGTTTTGAAGCAGTCAAAGCCTTTTGTATTCCCTCAGTCAGAGGAGATTTTGTAACCAAGTTTTTAAAGTTTAATGAAATAGTTTTTCTGAGTGAAAACTTTGTTTCCAGTGAAGAAATTTTTAATATTTTTTTGTGTTGAAGAGGGGAGTTTTATTCTCCATTGTTGTTCTGGAATTTTAAATATTCCAACATTTTTTTTACAAAAGTGCTTATATTTCAGAAAATAATGTAAATTTTTAACATTTATATAATATTTCATGTTTTTAATGCTTTGAGACATTTCTCTTTATCTTAAGTTTTGGTAAACTATATTGGTCCTGACTCAAAGTTATTCAATGTCGTCATCATCAAATTTTCTTTAAAACCATGTACATCTATTCGTAATATTATTTATAAACTCCATTTTAATGATATTACTCTAAAAATTAATAAGAAATTAGTTTACTCTTAAATTATTTTTAAATATAATTCAATTAAAAATAGTTAATAATATATATACAAGTAGTTTTTACTGCGATTTTTTGAAGGCTTTTATGGTGGCTTTTTTCGGTGTAATTTCTCTAAAATTTGGCAGGAATTCATTGAAAAGAGAAGTTTGATTGCTAACCTTGCACAATCGAAGTGCCCTAGGGGTTTTTTAGGGTGTTGAATGCATATATAGAGTCAAAAAATCAGTTTAAATAACAAAAACCAAGATTTTACTTCAAATTTTTTTCACCGGATTCTGGCACCTGAAACTCCAAAAAGTTGCACTAAAGACAACTCCATATATATATATATATATATATATATATATATATATATATATTATAATTAAATACAAATTTTTTTAGTGATTAACTTTTATTATATAAACAATTATGCATTGATCAAGAAATACACCCTAGATCTAGAGAATACCTGAGCACATGTCTCAAAAAACCAGTTCTCTTAGCAGAGGAACAAAATAACTCTACAATAATGATCCAAGGATTTCAAGTTTTTGTGGTCGTTAATTGAAGAATATAAATTCGGATTATCCACGGTATTCAGAATTCGGATTATTAATATGACACTATAATCATTATTAATAGTGATTTAGGAATAAATATTAATAATATTAATCATTAACTAATAAGAAACACTAATAATATTATATTATTTTATTTTAATTAAAAAATTGAATAATAAATTAATTGAATGGTCGACTTTGTTTGTCTTTGTAGTTTTTTCTTTCACTATTTATCATGGTCTATTCTCCTCTCAAGATCTCATTCACATTATATGCTAAAGATGGATCCCCATTGGGATTCAAAACGTCGATGAAGTTTTGTTAATATCGTGGATAATCCAAATTCCTATTCTTCAATGATCCAAGGAGTCCTAAAAAAATAATCGCACATTGCAGTAATCGTGGAGTGCAAACCAACTCTGAATGGGCATGATAACATGTCGAATATGCCTGAAGAAAATGAAAGACAAATAAACCATCCAAAGAAATACATAATAGGGCTCATATATCCTTCAAAACAAGATTGAATAATACAAAAATAAGTCGGGTCGAAACCCTTGTTAGACAACAAATAACCATATATTCTACCCATAACAAGGGCCACATATGAAATAATAAAAATATAGTGGAAATAGGAAAAAACCACCACTGAAACCAGTAGAAATGTCATGGTGCATGAACAACAAACCTCGACTAGGAAATGGTGATGACATATGAAGGCAACCCAAGCATATAACCAAGGGAATTTTGGATGGAATGCATGATGAAACCAACACCCAAAACTATGAAAATGGCCACTAAGAGCACCAACAAGCACTGAAACGACAATAGTGGAGAAACCCTTAACCAACAAACAAACCCTGGAGGACGAGCCATGCACTCTCACCAATTTGAAACACACTAGTGAATAGGGAATGAAGGGTACCAACATCGAAAACTTGGGAGGATAGAGGCAATAGTATAAGCCAGAAGGGAAGGAGGATATGGTTCCAGATATTGATTTTTCATAGTCTTCTTAACAGATAATTACTTTTAATGATATTAATTTAAGTTCACTTGTATTCACATTTATCATTATTCAACTACACAAAATATATTTAACAGTAGAACAATAGAATCATAAAGAGAGAGCCAAACAAGAGACACAAGAATTTAACTTGGGAAAACCAATATGCAAAAAAAACCCAAGAACGTTTTCCTTAGAGAAATTATTCAGTTCAATATAGATACATTTAATTATCAAGTCAAACATGAAGGGAAAGCTGACTAGTAACTTATCCCTGGTCACACTTGGTCAAACTACCTCGTCAAACCAAACATCTAGCCAATAAGATCTTCTTGTTCTTATCTATTAGGGCCAAATTTTGACACTTCTTTTGCAACAATAAAACTTGGACTTACTATCCTGAGATGTCTGCCTTTGATTTGTCCTTCATCTGACTCAGATTTGTCCAACACTATGCCTAAAATTTGTCCTATTCTCTACCTCAAATTCGCCTTGTTCTCTTACGTTAGATGGCCTAAATTACTTGCTTGAGGATGACGTCAAATGCCTCATCTATATAGAAGTTTGGTTGGCTAAATGGGTGGCTCTTTGACTGGGGTTGACTTGACTAGGAGGAGGGCCAACTTGACATTATAGGAGCCAAAAAATTAAATTTTAAAATTCAAAATTTCCCTTTTGAAGGCAACATGAAGAACATGTTTTACATTAATCATTATATGTGTTTCAAGGGCTAAAATATAACTTATGAACACTGACCATAACTACAAAATCTAGCACTCCCTCTTAGCGAGGGAGGTATTCATAATGACTATCTATATGTTCTCTTGTTGACAATTTTCTCTAAGAAAATGTTATAATATTCATTATCAACATCAACATCATTCAATTACCATAGTCTTGGTTAACAACTCTAGCCCATGGTAAATCAACAACATCAAATAGTTACCATAATTTTGGGTCATACCTCTAACCTATGTTGCACCATAATCTTGGTCATTACTCCATTTTACCTACCAAAAGTGGGTGACCCAATAGGATAAATTTTCTCCTAGATATCTCTTAAGCTGATAGCTAGCAACCCCTGACAACTGCCAATGTAGCAGATGCATTGTGTCATTTTATCTCTATTCCCTGCATCATTCATGTGTCTCCTCACTCATATTTTGAGAGCATATGTTAGAAGGCGGGAAATCCAACCTAAAGGGTATATTTTTCATTGTGAAATTGAGTAATTATGGTTGTTATTCCTCAAGCACCTTGGGCATGGATTATTTGGTGACTTGGGATAAGGAATGACTTTGAACATGGTTTTGATCCCTCACCTTAAATGGGGGGTTAATCCTCAATCCTAGTCTTGTGGGCTCTCCCCTATTGACCTTTGGTTTTAGGAAGGGACCAACTTAGGAAACCTCAATTTTGGTAGCATGGTCTTGTTTTCGCGTTCCACATTTTTCACTCCCCTCTGCACATTAAAAGCCCTATTTGATCATTTTCTATTTTTGGGTCCACATAACCATTGAGTCTGCAAGGCACTAGTAAAACCCATCCCCTTGTTCATATATATGGGTCAGGTCTAGAAATGTTTTCCTGGATGTTGATGCAGCTAAAATAATGTTAAAAACATATCATGGCCACAAGAAAGAAACAAAAAAAATAACATTATTAAATGTAAATCGACTGTCAAGAGATTTAATATAACATGTGCGAAAAATACAAACATGAGTTGTACCCCTTTATCATGGCCATCACCTTTTTTCCTAGGGCCCCATGAGTGCCCCTGCATCATTATGGAACCCATCCACACCCCAACCCCTGGTCAGAAATGAATGGCCCCACATTAAGGGGGTAATAATTGTTTCATATCATACATAGAATACTCTAATTTCTTGGATCCCTGTGCATTATTACAAAGAGAATCAAGAAAAGGCAATAGGAAAATAAAGAGGGGTGGAAAAAAAAAGATCAGGGTAACTCATGTATCCATGATTTCTCCCTCCTACATCTATACACCCAATATGTGGACATCCCTCATTATTGCCACCCTTGAACCCATGGCATTTGGCCTTCAGACCCCCATGTCCTTATCCATTCAACATCATTCAAACGACACCTATAAAATGAAGCATATACCAAGGAATTGTCTTTCCCCTTAGGGGTTGGGAACACCTAATAAGGTTATTTGTTAACCAATCCTACCTAGGGCGGTAACACTATTTTGAGATCAAAGCCCAAAATTTAGAAGGGAAGCCCAATATGAAGCCTCAATGTGCCCTTGATTAACAAATTTGATTCACTTAGATGCACTAATGAATTCTTTTACCTAATGATAAGGATGCAACATTGGAGATTATATGTAATTGGAAGGTTGTTTCATCATGGGATGATAAACTTAATTGGTGCCCAATTCCACTAGAGGATCATATTGACACCCCTAGGTGAAGCATGTTAGGATAGTTCGACACATAGGAAATAGTTAAGTATAACTTGGTTTAGTGTAGAGTTAGGTAAAGTGTGTTTCTTTACTATGTACATTTGTAACTTATAATCCGGCGTTCACGATTTGTAGTGATCTGACGGTTCACTCTGTCCTTGGTATTAATGACACTTGATCCGTGGCTTAACACCCGATTGGTCCATGATCTCTATTTAAAGAGCATGGAGGGTCATTTTTCCTATAACATTTTATGAGAGAAACATATGTAATCTTTCTTTTTATATTAATAAATTGTCTGAAGTGGCCGCGTTGGTTCAGGCCGTGGACTGTTTCCCTCATCGAGGGTTTCAACCACATGATAATACTGGTGTATTGATTTGTGATCTATTTGTGAACTTACCCTGTAAATTCCTACATGGTATCCGAGCTATTTTAAGGGATGCTTCTTTTGTTGATCCAAATCCGAAGTCGGTTTGATTGCATGCTATTATCGTTTTCTAGATCTACTATTTTAGAACTTTTTTGGGCCTGGAGAACTACTATGTTGTGTCTAGAATGTTTGTTATAGTGAGGAACCCCTTTTGTTTCATGCAAAAAGGTTTCCAGTTGCCCAAGTTATGTCATTTTAGATCTAGAGGTATAAAGTATCTGTTTTGCAGTTATATCTATTAATCATTTTGTTTATTTCGGTTCCTAGTGTTTATTTCAGTTTAATTTTTTTTATTGCCAGATCTATACCCTCTTCTCTGTGTATGCTTTTTTCTTTGTGCTATGTGCAATCTTGGCAAAACAGAATTAGAAAAATGATATTTTTTTTGCTACGTATGCTCTTTCCCCGTGTCTTTGTGCGATCTTGAGAAATCAAAAATAGTGAAAAATTAGATAGTTGTCGGTAAGGCTAACCAAAAATATAACGTTCTACTGTAAGGATTCAATTTTGTTTTTTATTGCTCGAATTTTGTGTTTTTTGTGTAGGAAAAAACATGCACACCAAAAAGAAACCTTCCTCCTTTCAAACAATTACATAATCCTTTTACTAGCTCACTTGGTGAGAAGTTAGTTTATGAGAATAGAGGTCTTGAGTTCAAGATTCCTTTTGTAAAAAGTTTTTGTTAAGGGGGGGGGGGGGGGGAGGGGGGATTTTTTTTTAAAGTAGAACTACATAATCAAATTTCAAACCGTTCCCGTAACTATTCGGCATCTACAACTCCTTTTTTTTCAAAAAGGCATAACTTCTTCATCCGGAAGTCGTTTTTCGAGCTGTTTTTTTTTAATCTGCCTAATGTTTCAAGATATTTCCTTTGGAGCAATTAGATTTAACTATTTTTAGCTTTATTTAAAAAAAATGGAAATTGCATGCCCGATTATTCTTAACAACACCAATTACTTCCAACAGATACCTTACATGGTAGATTTACTTAGAAGTAAAGAGCTTTATAGAATAGCTAGAAGACAAGAAACTAAACCTTCCGATGATGATAAAGCTGCGAAATGGGAAAATAAACAAGATCAAGCACGAGGGTTGATAGGAATGTCCATTTCTCAATATCTTTGATTTCATATCCTTGAAATTGACACCCCTGATGAAGCCCTGAAAAAGCTAAATATTGTTTTTGCATTAAAAATCAAATCAGGGCCCACCAACTTGAAAATGAATTGCTTACTTTGGACCCCAATAATTTCTTCTCTATTTAAGACTTTTTATCCAAATTCAGGACCCTTAGAATTATTTTAGAAGGTTGTAAGGTCAAAAAGGAAGATGTTAGCCTCATCTATTCCATTCTTTCTAATCTTGGCCCTGCATACTTTGTATTTGTTTCCACCTTCCATTCCACTAGAGAAGCCATCATTTCTTCAAGAACCGCCTACAAGAACCCCTCTTTTGATGCCTTTTGTGATTCTTTGATAAGAGAACAAGAAAAAATCTTACACCTTGGTCTTATCAGTTCTTGGAACGCTTCTAAGAAAGACTTATCATCCCAACAACAACTATATCAAAAGAATCCCAAGAAGCAATATCCTAAAAAGTATGGTCCTAAACCAAACAAGGGTCCTAAGCAATTTTAGCTGCAAACTGAAAAAGAAACTCACCAAACTGATAAGGCAACTAAAAACAAAGGGAAGAAAACAGATAGACATTGCAAATTTTGTAATTGTGATGGCCATGTAGAGTCCAAATGTTTTAAGAAGATGGAAGCCTTGGAAGCAACAATGAAGAAGCACCACATCAATTTTGGAGACCTCTTCAACTTCATCTTCAGGAATGGAACTTTCTGCTTGTGGTTGTCAAGCATCTGGTTATGCATTAAATGTATCTTCTTATTCTCATTCTCATGAGTGGCTCATTGATTCTGGAGCTTCTTACCACATGAGAGATAATATGACCGAGGGAGATAGAGAGGAGGGCTAATTGGCAACGGGGTGATGTGATAGCATTTGGAGGGCCAGCGCCTGGTTCTAGCACTAGGGCATATGTAAGGGAAAGGTTAAAGACTTAGCCCAAGGGGGCTTAAGTCTACAATACATAAAAAACATGATTTTCATGGATTTTTAACGATTTTCAAAGGTTTTGAGGGTTTCGATAAGGCAAAGAAGGAGTCTTTAAAACTTATCAAAGGGATTTTGATGAAGGGGAAAGGGGAAAAACGTGAAAATGAGGGATTTTATGGAAAAAGAAAGCAAAGATGAGGTCAATTTTGGAAGAAGGGAGAAAGAGGAAAATGGTGCTTGCAGCAGTTTTTCTCCATGTAATGACAACAGAATTTCTAAGTTGAAAAGGGGAAAAGCAGTGAAGATTATCCAAAGGATAGGATATTATCAAAAAAATTCAAGCATCAGAAATTTTAGCAATGAAATTGTTTCTTGAAGGCTATCCAACATCATTTAGCCATCACCTGATATGACAAAATTTATGGGTGGCTAACAGGCTCATCTACCTTTCTTATGCGCATAGAAAGATATATTAAATATCTCCTTCTACACTTAATAATGTTTTCTTATGCTTTAATATTTTCTTAGGAAGGTTTAAAGCTAATTTCATATTTGTGCCTAATATTGGTTATTTTTGTAGAATATTGTGAGAATATTGGGTAGATTATGCAGATTTGGAGAAGGAGATTATTTAGGGACTTGCTCCCTGCCACTGGAAGATCAAGAGTGAAGAATAAATGAGCACAATATCAAGAAATTAGGGATAAATATTGGAGAGATTCAAGGGGCTTCTCCACCCTCCTTAACTCTCAAAGGCAACCAAATGATCCTCATAATATCCCCTCCAAGAATTTGAATTCCAGAGGCATCCAAACAACTCAAGACCAAGTGCACTCAAGCCATACTTCACTTGGAGTCAAGTAGACTCATTACCTATTTTTTAGGAGTAGTTGGTAGCTGCCCTTGAGGATAAATAAAGTAGATCAAGAGCTAATTAGGGTTGATTCCTCTGGATTCTAGTCCATTCGATGCAGTCCATTCCATTCCATCCCATGCCGTTCATTTTCCATTCTATTAGGCTTTTGTTGTTTAAGACGTTCAAGATGTAATAAGATTGTATTTTTAATGCAATAAGTATTCAGATGAATTTTTATTGATCTAGTTCCAGAGAGCTGGGCTCATGGGTTAGGGCCCAACCCATGTGCCTTAGCTTCTTTGTTGTTTTCATTCTTTCCTATCTGTCATTAGCTATTTTTTTTTATGTTATTTAGTTAGTTTTGCTTTTGATAGTTTCATTGATGTTTAGTTTTTCCTTCAGTTTTTTGTTGTACTTCTTCATTTTCTTATGAGACTAATAGAGTAGAAGAAAATTCCAAAAGCTATGGATCAATACCCCCTTCTCATCACTATCAATAAAGCCCGAGGAGGCAAACCTTCCCACAAACCCAAAAATTGATTTCTGTTCACTGTTTCTGAGATTAAAAGTAGAGTTGCATTACAATTTTTTAGTCTCCCTTTGCACTGTATTTTTACGCATTCTTCTGTTTCCTTGTGCATAAGTTAGCATTTGACTGCATGAATTATTGTTAAAACCCCATAGCAGCTCTATGGTGCCTCCTCGCTTCATTCTCCATCTCTGTTTTCACAATCTGCGCATTGTTGTTACGCCCTCCATTTCTGCATTTTCCCGCTTACTCTCACTGCCACACCCACCTTTTTATTCATAAAAAAACTTAAACCATTCAACCAACCTTATTCCATTGTTTTTATTCGTCACAGTTGCCTTACCCTTTTTAATGAAAAATGCTCAAAAACCATTGGAACTCGACCTCCACCCTTGCTCCTCGAACTTCCCACTACCATACATCACAAATCGCACTTCACAATCTTTATCCTATCGCAGATCGAAACCTTTTCCCTTTTCACAAATTGCATTTCACATTTAGCAACCTATTTCCCTTTTCCTTTAAGACTTACCACTCTAATCGTTGATTGCGATATCGCTCTGTACTTCGCCACACCACAAATCGCAAATCGCATTTCACAATCTTTATCTCGTCGCAAATCGAATTTCACAATCTTTATCCGCTCCTTGTTAACACTTACTGCTCTTGTCTACCGACTACAATATTGGTATCGCGCTCCGCCACCGGTCCCACCGCCACGTCATCCGACACATTGCAAATTGCAAACCGCACTTTTATTTGGTTCCTGTTAATACTTTACCACTCCTGACACTGACTGCGATATTCTCTGTACTCCGCCACATCGAAAATCACAAATTATAGTTTTTATTTGGTTCCCGTTAATACTTATTGCTCCCGACACCGATTTCGATATTGTCAAAGCACCCTGCCACCTATCCTCCCGCCACGTCATTTGACTTACCACATTTCACATTTTGCAACATCTATCCCATTGCATTTCCACCATTAGAATTTTCATTTGCGATATTATGAAATTTAATAAAGTCTAACCCCCCTTTTCACTCCTTTGAGCCTTGTTTTGTCTGTTAAGCCTTCCATTAGCATCTTTAGCCCTTTCCCTCCGAACTGCAATGACCACCTCTTCAAATTAGAACTAGGTCATGAATGTTGTGTAACCAATTCCAAAAATAGAAGAAAAGAGAGATATTAACGCCTTAGAAATAAGCCACTTCGAGGGGGAAACCTCCAATACATTACATGAATGAACAATTCTTGGATGATACAATTTACAAAACCTCCTTTCTATATATAGGAGTCCATGGGGCCATCATGTAATCCTAGTGGGCCACAATGTAATCCTAACCGACCTAACAATAATAATTTAAGGGCACAATAATAATAATATGGGGGTTACAAGGGTAAAAAGATAACAATAAGGGGGGCTACACTAACATAATAAGGGACTACACTATTAATATAGGGACTTAACATGCCCCTCTCCTTCAAACAAGTGTTGCCCTCAACGCTTGATTATTTCTTGATGCTTCTGTATAAAATTCTCATCCTCCCATGTAGAATATTCTACAGGAAATTTCTTCCACTTGTTGAGATACTCTGAAATTGATCGTACTTGTCGAGTTCTTGTTTCTATTATTTCTTCAAAAAAAATTTCAATGTGATGTTGATCTTCCTGTTGTTTTATTTGATTCTGCACCAAAGTTTGGTTATCCTTTGAGAGTTGGAGAACTTGTTGTTGATGCTCGATGTGATCTTCCATTACTTTACCATCCATATTAGATTTTATTTGATCCTTCAAACCATCCAACTTAGCTTCCATGCCATCCATCTTAGCTTCTGCGCCTTTCTTCAAACCGTCCATCTTCACTTCCACGTCATCCTTAGCTTCCATGCCTTTCTTCAAACTGTCCATCTTCATTTCCACGCCTTTCTTCAAAACTTCCATTTCTTTTTTTGTTGCTCTTTGCGAGAGTGAAATTTGTTGCACTTGCTCTTGTAATTTTGATAGATCATGTTGCAATTCTTCATCTTCATGAGTCATGGTAGAGCCTTCTGAAGGCTTAATGGGTGTTGAATTATTTTTAGGCACCATTTTAGAATCCAATATTGATACCTATTCTTTTACTTGCTTTGAGGAGCTCGATATTGAAATTGAATTATCTCTGTAATTGAAAATCTTCAATATCTAAAATTCAGCCCTGTAGTAGCCCTCTGAAGCTTCTTTCAAATGCCATAGGTCTGATCTAATTTGGATTCCCCAAGACAAAGTTGTGTCCAATCTCCCACAATGACCTAATTTTGGACTGGTTCAGTAGAGAAAACTTGTAGGACTTGCCACATGTCACTGTTTCGTCCTTTGTCTCTAAAATTGATAGCCAAGAAACTACAGTCCGTGTAATTGCGACCACTTTTTACGGCACTCCAATCCAATGCCCAGAGAGAGAGTTATTGAACTTTTCCCACGATCACCTCTTTGAGATGAAATTCAGGAGCCTGAAAAAGCACTACCTTCCACAGATCATATCTCCAAAAATGTTGTGAACCAAGATCTGAAATTTTTTGAAAAATTTCCTCAGGATTTCAGCGTCGCACCATATGAATTTCAGATTCTAAACCTTCGTAGAAAAAAATTTATAGTGAAAATTCCACGATGACCTGTTTAGGAGCTTGAAAAAAGACCTAAATTCCACAGATGATATCTCCGAAAATATTACGAACCAAGCTCTGAAATTTTTAGACAATCTTCCTCAGGATTTCAGCTTCGTACCCTAAATATTTCAGCTTCTGAGACTTCGTAGAAAACAAGTTATAGCGAAAATTCCACGATGACCTGTTTGGAGCAGCGAAACCCTAGAATCCAAAGCTCTGATACCAAATGTTGTGTAACCAGCTCCAAAAATAGAAGAAAAGAGATATCAACGCCTTAGAAATAAGCCACTTCAAGGGGGAAACCTCCAATACATTACATGAATGAAAAATTCTTAGATGATACAAATGAAAAAACCTCCTTTCTATATATAGGAGTCCATGGGGCCACAATGTAATCCTAGCCGACCTAAAAATAATAATGTAAGGGCACAATAATAACAATATGGGGGTTACAAGGGTACAACAATAACAATAAGGGGGGGGCTAAACTAACATAATAATGGACTACACTATTAATATAGGGACTTAACAATGAATAGTTGCATAGATAGAGCAAAAGATAAGTAGGGTGTTTGCCGATTGGTCAAGTTAAGTGTGGATTAAATTAGTTTCCTTCTCATAATTTAAATTTTTTTTTCCCCATTTACTTTCTACATTTTAAATTAGTTTCTTTCCTATCATTTCTTTTCAAAGAATTTAAATTAGTTTTTTTCTGCCATTTTCTTTCTACAATTTAAATTAGTTTCTTTCTTGTCATTTCTTTTCAACAATTTAGTTTTTTTTTCTTTCCATCAATTCCTTTCTACAATTTAAATTATTTCATTTCTTTTCATTTTCTTTCAACAATTTAGTTTAGCTTCCTTTCTATCATTTCCTTTTTGCAATTTATTTTAGTTTCATTGAAGTGTGACATATTTCACTAAGAACCCCTATAAGTAGCACCCTTTCGTAGAGCGGAAGAGGATGACATAAGTAGAATGCATATAATGTGTATAAGAAATGTCACCTCCAAGTTTGTACGAACACCGGGTTGATAAATTAAAGTAGTGTAGCTCCTAGGAGTTGTAACACTTTTGGTGAAATACCATGGCTCAACACTTTTTGGCTACTTACTTGTCAGGGAGGTGTCTAGTAGATGCTTTGATTCTGTTATAGCATTCTTTTCTTCTTTCCTTTTTCATGTTGTTTCCGAAATATTGAAAAATACAAAAAAATCTAATTTTCATGCGTTGATGGGCCTCTAAATCAGACATAAATTAATTCCCATCTAACCTTTCTTAGCCTATCTACCTTCCTTATGCACATGAATATATATTTAAATCTTTCCTTCTCCACTTAATAATTTTTTCTTATGCTTCAATATTTTCTTAGGAAGGTTTAAAGGAAATTTCATATGTGTGCCTAATATTGGTTATATTTTTAGAATTTTATGACAATATTTGGAATATTATGCAGATTTCGAGAAGGAGATGATTTAAGGACTTGCTCCCTGCCACTAGAAGACCAAGATTGGAGAATAAATGAGCACAATATCAGAAAATTAGGGAGAAATCTTGGAGAGATTCAAGGGGGTTGTCCACCCTCCTTAACTCTCAAAGGCAGCCAAAGGATCCTCATGATATCCCCTCCAGCAATTCAAATTCCAGAGGCAGCCAAGTAACTCAAAACCAAGTGCACTCAATCCATACTTCACTTGGAGTCAAGTGGACTCATTACCTATTTTTTAGGGAGTTGTTGGTAGCTTCCCTTGAGGATAAATAAAGCTGATCAAGAGCTAATTAGGGTCGATTCTGGGGGATTTCGGTCCATTCCATTCCATTCGATTCCATTCGGAACTTTTGTTGCAAGCTATTAGGCTTTTGTTGTTTAAGACCTTCATGATGTAATAAGACTGTATTTTTGTAATGCAATGGGTATTCAGATGACATTTTATTGGTCTAGTTCAAGAGAGCTGGGCTCATGGGTTAGGGCCCAATCCATGTGCCTCAGCTTTTATGTTGTTTTCATTATTTCCTTTATGTCATTTAGCTAGTTTTGTTTCCATCATTTAGTTAGTTTTATTCATGAATAGTTAGCTAGTTTATGATATTTTCATTGACGTTATAGTTTTCTCCTGGAGATTTAATCTGTTTATCTTTGCGGTAGAATAGTTGATGAACTCCATAAAACTATGAGGCAACCTTCCCCTCTCATCTCTGTTGATAGAGCTCGAGGAGGGTAGACCTTCCCGTAGACAAAAAATTCTTTCTGAGTTATGATTCTTTATTTCTGGGACTAGGTTAGAATTGTTTTTAAGTATTTAACATGCACTGTCCATCTTTCTTGCATAAATAAACAGTTTAATT
Source organism: Pinus albicaulis (assembly GCA_034641835.2). Lineage (NCBI taxonomy): Eukaryota > Viridiplantae > Streptophyta > Pinopsida > Pinales > Pinaceae > Pinus > Pinus albicaulis. The sequence continues at coordinate 1,301,040,435 of CM076574.1, read as the reverse complement.
GCAGGCGCAGGTAGCTACAGAGAAGTTCATTGACACCTCCCACTTCATCTTCCATCTCTGCTATTACGCCTCTGAAACCTTGTTGTTACACTTTTAGTTCTCCTTTCCTTAACAAATGCCTTACCCTTTTTAATGCAAAACACTTGAAAACCATTGAAATTTGACCTCGCCATTCCTCCTCGAAACTCCCACTACCGTACTTCGCAGATTGCATTTCGCAACCTTTTCCTGAACAACACTTCTGCTATCCCTCCAACTTTGTGATATTGCGATTACGATATCAAATTTCGCATTTAGCAGTTTTATCCCATTGCATTTCGCACTTTGCAGCTTTTATCCCCATTGCATTTCGCATTTTTCTCTCGCTCCCAAATAACTCTTCCACTATCCCTCCAAATTTGCAATATTGCGATTGCGATATCACATTTCACACTTCGCATATTTTTATCCCATTGCACTTCTCACTTCAGAACCTTTTCCCTTTTCCTTTAAGGCTTACCGCCCTCAACGCCAATTGCGATATTGTCATCTCAATACACCACCGGTCCTACCTCCACATCACGCATCACAAATCACATTTCGCAACTTTTATCCCCATCGCAAATCACAAATCACATTGTTTATTATGTTCCCGTTAACACTTACCACTCCTATCTACCTATTGCGATCTCGCTCCATACTCTGCCACGGGTCCCACCACCACATCATCTACCACATCGCACATCACAAATCACACTTTTTATTTTGGTCTTGCTAACCTTTACCTCTCCAAACGCCGATTGCGATCACCCTCCATCGCAACTCTGCCATCTCACTTTTTAAATCATTCTGCTCCAAAGAATTTTTTCACTATAATAAAGATTTAATAAGGTTTAAACCCGCTCTTTCCACCTCTAAGCCTTGTTTCATGTGTTCTAGCCCTCCATTAGCATCTTTAGCCCATTCTTCTCCAAGATGCAAATCAACACTTTTTCAATTACAATTAAGTCATGGATAGCTTTGTTGCATGGATAGAAGCATGATAGATAGAGCATAAGATAAGTAGGGTGTGTTTAGCCGATTGGCCAAGTTAAGTGTGGTTGAACTTAGTTTCTTTTTGGAATTTAAATTAGTTTCCTTTCTGCCATTTCTTTTTTCTACAATTTAGTTTAGTTTCCTTCCTATCATTTCTTTTTGGCAATTTAATTTAGTTTCCTTCTATCATTTCCTTTCTGCAATTTAGTTTAGTTTCATTGAAGTGTAATAGACTTCACCGAGAACCCCTAGAAGTAGCAATTTTTCGTATACTGGAAGAGGATGACATGAGTAGAATGCATATGTTGTGTATATAGCATTGCTACCTCCAAGTTTTTATGAACCCCAGGTTGATAAAGTAAAGTAGGGCAGCCCCTGGGAGTTGCAACACTCTTGATGCAATACCAGGGGTCACCACTTTTTGGCGCCGTTGCCATGGAGATGTCTAGTAGATGCTTTGATTCTGTTTTATCATTCTTTTCTGCTTTCCTTTTTCATGTTGTTTCCTAAATATTGAAAAATACAAAAAAATCTGATTTTCATGCCTCAAAGGAGTAGGAATACCCAGAAAAGAAAAAAAAAAAAACCAACCCCCCCCCCCCCCCTTGACCATGTAGTGTAGTAAGAACCACATCACCATACACTTTTGAAGGTAGAAGAGATGGATGGATATGATGATAATGAAGAAGATCTTATTTGGTTTCCCATTCAAGATACATACATCAGTGTACATATGAAGAACATCCCTCCATCTTTCCTTCGTAACTTCCATGGTATGAGGATAGAGGATCCAGAAACATTTCTCTTTGAATTTGAGATACTTTGTAGATCTTGTGGCTACTTATCACACACTCCAAAATTGAGATTGTTTCCTTCAACGTTGAAGGATAAATCTCTTAAATGGTTCATGAGTCTATGTTCTAATTCAATAAGATCATGGAATGGTATGCAAAAGATATTTCTAGAAAAATATAAAGATCGTGACCTTAGAGAAGAAATTTTTAGAATGAACCAAGAAGAATATGAGAGGCTTAAGGATCTAATAGAGAGGTTCATGTATAATGTTAAGAGGGAAAAATTGCATCATCTAGGATTTGACACACTAAAAACCCTCTTACTTAGAACAATTAGGGATGAGTGGATTGATCTCCTTAATATCATAAGTAGAGGAGAAATATACCAATTTTCATTTGAAGAAATTTGTGAAACATGCAAGCGCATATCAAGAGGAAGGGAAAGAGTAAGTAAATTTGCCTCAAAATTGGTAAGGCAAGATGAACTTGGAAATTTTCTTTACAACTTTAAAACATAAATTCTTATCAATCTAAGTGAATAAGTAGAAACGTTAAGAATGCAAAATGAGCAAAAAGAAGATGCTGATATTTTTGTTATCCATGCAAAATCATATGCTACTAAATGTTGTCCATCATTACCCAGTTTTAAAGAAGTTTACCAGGGATACAATGGAGCAAGGAAATCACCAAAGAATCTATGTTATGTAGCTCCAAGGATACCCTCACAACCTAGTCAACTTGATATGATGCAAAGGCACACTTCAAAATTTCAAGCTTATTCACGTCCATCTCAAACTAATTGGGACACACTCGCTCCTTGGAAACCTCGACCATATCAACCCCAAAACCAATCGTGGCAACATGGTTGGCAAGGACCTTATTGGGAAAATCCACAATATCCTCAATAGTTCCCTCAATTTCCTCCATACCCAACTCCATGTTGTCCCTACCATCCACCTCCACCACAACCACAACCTCAACCATATCCATCTCATATATCCACCCCCACTCAAATACTTGTACCACCATATCAAAACCCATACAATGAAGTATCTCAACTCACTTACAATGCTGAGGTACAACACTTCCAAACATCTCCTCTTGATCTAGATGGTATTCATCTTAGTTCAAGAAAGGTATTGCACATAAGAGATTTTCTTAATATCATTGAAGGAAAACATGAAGAAGAAGAAGATCCAAATGAGGAGATCAAAAGATCAAGGGCTGCACTTGATGAAGAGTCGGCATCAGAATCAAATGTTGAGAAAGTTTCATCATGTTTACCAGCATTTCCTCCATGTGTTCAAGAGAACAATCAACAAAATGAGGAAGATTTGAATTTTATAATTGAAGAGGACCTCCAAGGTGATCCAAATCAGCAAGTGGACCAGGGGCATCACAACTATATTGACATATGGTTCCAAACAGTCATTAAGTTGCAACAACACACTCTTCTCCAACAGTACTTGATACAATCCCAGTCAAAGCAATTCATCTCTTATATTAAGGCACATGTCAGAGCATGAATTCCAAGTGTGCATATAATTTTATCTGTCATCTTGATGTGTACATGGCTCCATTGGAAGTATTCCTATACTTGAAAAATGTTTTGTTTTTTTACGTAGAGTAGGAAAGTGAAAAAGAAAGAAAGGGAAGAAGAATAAAATCTTAGGTGAAAAACTCTTTTGAGGCGTCTGAGATTGGCCCACTAATTGAAAACCTCCATGAGGCGGTCATTGAGTTGAAAAAAAATAAAAAGAAAAAGAAAAATAAAAGATCCTAGGTAAAAACCTGCTTTGAGACACCTAGGCAGACCTACTAGTTGAAAACCTGATTACGGAAGCTAGTAGGCCTTAAACAAAAAATGCATTTCTACATGTATCTCTCTCTAATGAATGCAGGTGCACTCCAACCTTTGCAAGCAAGAAAACAACAAGTTGACACAAAAATAAGATTTGGTCAAGGCCTTGGTTAATGGTAGTCAAACTTGGACTTCCTCCTCCTGTGCTCAGAAGCTCCAAAAGGACCTCAAGCAGATTATCACATACAACTTCAGAGCAGATTCAGAACCACCAAAGACAGCTTCAATAGCCATATCAGCAGCTTCATTATCACCTGCAAAAACAATCAATGGTAAAGCTCAGGTATGCAATCATCTAACCCTTTCTTCGAATCTATTTTAGATTAAGAAAACATTAAAAAGTGTGAGAAGGAAAGTTTTATATATAGCCAAAATCAGTAGCAGAGAAACCTCAGCCTTATCTAGCAACTAGCCTCAATTTTTTCACCAAGAAGAGGAACAAGAAAAAATTAAAATGGACTTGATAAAGTGGGTAGTAAGAAGTTCACGTATTGGAAGACAAGGAGTGCCAAAGGGGTAACCAAGGGTGAACTCAGTTCACAGAAATAATAATTGTGAGTTTAAATAAAATGAAATAAAATAAAAGGTGGATCAACTACCTCTTGGCATGCAAAACAGATTTTCTTAAGGCATCTAAGGACCTCCATGAAGCACCTACGAGAAGAAATTCAAGAATAATAGCAAGAATATTAGCAGGAGGAGCAGCCCATGGGCTAATAAACAGAAAATAAAATAAGCGAGTATGCAGGAAAAACCATAAGGCAGGGAGGATGAATAGGTTGCTCAGAGGATGAGCAACAGTTTCAGTAGGGCGGTGATGATGGGCCTCTAAATCAAACATAAATTAAGGCCCATCTAAACTTTCTTAGGGCCATCTACCTTTCTTATGCACATAAAAAGATATATTAAATCTCTCCTTTTGCACTTAATAATGTTTTTTTATGCTTTAATATTTTATTAGGAAGGTTTAAAGGTAATTGCATATTTGTGCCTAATATTGGTTATTTTTGTAGAATATTGTGAGAATATTTAGCAAATTATGCCAATTTGGAAAAGGAGATAATTTAGGGACTTGTTCCCTGCCACTGGAAGATCAAGAGTGAAGAATAAATGAACAAAATATCAGGAAATTAGGGAGAAATATTGTAGAGATTCAAGGGGGTTTTCCACCCTCCTTAACTCTCAAAGGAAACCAAAGGATCCTCATGAGATCCCCTCCAACATTTCGAATTCTAGAGGCAGCCAAGCAACTCAAGACCAAGTGCACTCAAGCCATACTTCACTTGGAGTCAAGTGGACTCATTCCCTATTTTTTAGGGAGTTCTCGGTAGTTACCCTTGAGGATAAATAACACTGATCAAGAGCTAATTAGGGTTGATTCCGGGGGATTCCGGTCCATTCCATTCCATTTGATTGGATTCGATTCCATTCAGAACTTTTGCTGCAAGCTATTAGGCTTTTGTTGTTTAAGACCTTCGGGATGTAGTAAGACTGTATTTTTGTAATGCAATGAGTATTCAAATGACCTTTTATTGATCTAGTTCGAGAGAGCTGGGCTCATGGGTTAGGGCCCAACCCATGTGCCTCAGCTTCTCTGCTGTTTTCATTCATTCCTTTCTGTCATTTAGCTACTTTTGTTTCTGCCATTTAGTTAGTTTTATTCTTGAACAATTATCTAGTGTTTGATATTTTCATTGTCGTTATAGTTTGCTACCGGAGATTTAATCTCTTTATCTGTGTCATCGAATAGTTGATGAACTCCATAAAATTGTCAGGCAACCTTCCCCTCTCATCCCTGTCAATAAAGCTCGAGGAGGGTAGACCTTCCCACAGACCAAAAATGCTTTTTGAGTTACGATTCTCAGTTTTTGGGACTAGGCTAGAATTTTTTTTTCAGTCTTTAACATGCACTGTCCATATTTCTTGCATAAATCAATAGTTTAATTGTAGGCGTAGGTAGCCACGAAGAAGTTCATTGACACCTCCCGCTTCATTTTCCATCTCTGCTGTTACTCCTCTGAAACCCCATTGTTATGCTTTTAGTTCTCCTTTCCTTGACAACTGGCTTACCCTTTTAACACAAAACACTTGAAAGCCATTGAAATTCGACCTCCGCCTTTCCTCCTCGAATACTTCGTAGATCACATTTCACAACCTTTTCTTGAACAACACTTCCATTATCCCTCTAACTTTGCGATATTGCGATTGGGATATCGCATTTTGCATTTCGCAGTTTTATCCTGTTGCATTTCGCACTTCACAGTTTTTATCCCCATCACATTTCGCATTTGGGTCCCGCTCCCAAACAACTCTTTTGCTATCCCTCCAACTTTGCGAGATTGTGATTGCGATATTTCATTTCGCACTTCAGATCTTTTTATCTCGTTGCACTTCGCACTTTACAACCTTTTCCTTTTTCCTTTAAGACTTACCACCCCTGACTCCGATTGCAATATTATCATCACACTCCACCACCAGTCCTACCGCCACGTAACCCATCGCAAATAGCATTCCACAAGTTGTATCCCCATCGCAAATCACTAATCGCATTGTTTAGTTTGTTCCCGTTAACACTTACTGCTCCTGTCTGCTGATTGCAATCTCGTTTTGTACTCCGCCACCAATCCCACTACCTCGTCATCCTCCGCATCACACATTGCAAATCACACTTTTTATTTTTTTTCCTATTAACCTTTACCACTCCAAACGCCGATTGCGATCACCCTCCATCGCAACTCTATCATCGCACTTTTTCAATAATTCTTCTTCAAAGAATTTTTGCGCCATAATAAAGCTTTAATAAGTTTTAAACCACTCTTTCGACCTCTAAAGCTTGTTTCATGTGTTGATCCCTCCATTAGCACCTTTAGCATGTTCTTCTCCAAGCCGCAAATCAACACTTTTTCAATTACAATTAAGTCATGGATAGCTTAGCTACACGGATAGAAGCATGGTAGATAGAGCATAAGATAAGTAGGGTGTGTTTAGCTGTTTGGAAAAGTTAAGTGTGGTTTAAATTAGTTTCCTTTCTGCCATTTCTTTTTCTACAATTTAGTTAAGTTTCCTTCCTATCATTTCTTTTCAACAATTTAATTTAGTTTCCTTATATCATTTCCTTTATACAATTTAGTTTAGTTTCGTTGAAGTGTGAAAGAATTCACCGAGAACCCCTAGAAGTAGCACCCTTTCGTAGATCGGAAGAGGATGACATGAGTAGAATGCATCTACTGCATACATAGCACTGTCACCTCCAAGTTTGTACGAACCCCAGTTTGATAAAGTAAAGTAGGGCAGCCCCTGGGAGTTTCAGAACTCTTGGTGCAATACTAAGGCTCACCACTTTTTGGCAGTGTTGCCGAGAAGGTGTCTAGTAGATGCTTTGATTATGTTTTAGCATTCTTTTCTGCTTTCCTTTTTCACGTTGTTTTTGAAATATTGAAAAATAGAAAAAAATCTGATTTTTATGCCTCATAGGAGTAGGGATACTCATATTTTTTTTGTAAATACTTCTCTAATACCAACCCCAGCCCCCCCCCCAATTGACCACGTGGTGCAGTAAGAACCACATCACCATACACTTTTGAAGGTAGAAGAGATGGATGGATATGATGACAATGAATAAGATCTTATTGAGTTTCCTATTCAAGATATGGACATCAGTGTACATATGAAGAACATCCCTCCATCTTTCCTTCCCAACCTCCATGGTATGAGGACAAAGGATCCAGAAACATTTCTCTTTGAATTTGAGATAATTTTTAGATCTTATGGCTACTTATCACATACTCAAAAATTGAGATTGTTTCCTGCAACATTGAAGGATAAATCTCTTAAATGGTTCATGAGTCTAGGTACTAATTCAATAAGATCATGCAATGATATGCAAAAGATATTTATGGAAAAATGTAAAGATCGTGATCTTAGAGAAGAAACTTTTAGAATGAACCAAGAAGAAGATGAGAGCCTTGAGGATCTAATAGAGAGGTTTATGTATAATGTTAAGAGGGAAAAAATATGTCATTTAGGATTTGACACACTAAAAACCCTCTTACTTAGAAAAATTAGGGATGAGTGGATTGATCTCCTTAATATCATGAGTAGAGGAGATGTATACCAATTGAAACATGCAAGCACATATCAAGAGGAATGGAAAAAGTAAATCTGCATCAACATTGATAAGGCAAGATGAACTTGGAAATTTTCTTGACCACTTTAAAACAGAAGTTATTAGCAATCTACGTGAAGAATTATAAATGTTAAGAATGCAAAATGAGCAAAAAGAAGATGCTGATATTTTTGTTATCCATGCAGAATCATATGCTACTAAATGTTGTTCATCATTCCCCGGGTTTAAAGAAGTTTACCAGGGAGACAATGGAGCAAGGCAATCACCAAAGAAGCTATGTTATGTAGCTCCAAGGATACCCTAGCAACCTAGTCAACTTGATATGATGCAAGGGCCCACTTCACAATTGAAAGCTTATTCACATCCATCCCAAACTAATTGGGACACACTCCCTCCTTGGCAACCTTGGCCATCTCTACCCCAAAACCAATCGAGGCAACATGGTTGGTAGGGACCTTATTGGGAAAATCCACAATATCCTCTATATTTTCATCATCCTCCATACCAAACTCCATGTTATCCCTACCATCCATCTCCACCACAACCACAACCTCAACCATATTCATCTCATATATCCACCCCCACTCAACTACCTGTACCACCATTTCCAAACCCATACAATGAAGTATCTCAGCTCACTTACAATGCTGAGGTACAACACTTCCAAAAATATCCTATTGATCTAGATGGTATTCATCTTAGTTGAAGAAAGGTATTGCAAATAAGAGATTTTCTTAATGTCATTCAAGGACGACATCAAGAAGAAGAATATCCAAATGAGGAGATCAAAAGATCAAGGGTTGCACTTGATGAAGAGCCGTCATTAGAATCAGATGTTGAGAAAGTTTTGTCATGTTTACCAGAATTTCCTCCATGTGTTCAAGAGAAAAACAAAAAAGAGAGGAAGATTTGAATGTCATAATAGAAGAGGACCTCTAAGGTGATCCAACTCAGCAAGTGGACCGGGGGCATCACAACTATATTGACATATGGTTCCAAACAGTTATTAAGTCGCAACAACACACTCTTCTCCAATAATACTTGATACAATCCCAGTCAAAGAAATTCATCTCTTATATTCAGATAGATGTCAGAGCATGTATTCCAAGTGTGCACCTGATTTTATCTGTCATCTCGATGTGTACATGGCTCCATTGGAAGTATTCCTATACTTGAAAAAGGTTTTTTTTTTTTTTTTTTTAAGTAGAGTAGGAAAGTGAAAAAGGAAAAAGAAAAAAAGGGAAGAATACAATCTCAGGTGAAAACCTCTTTTGAGGCGTTTGAGATTGGCCCGCTGATTGAAAACCTCCATGAGGCGGCCATTGGGTTGAAAAATAAAAATAAAAAAATTCCTAGGTGAAAACCTCCTTTGAGGCGCCTAGGCAGACCTACCAGTTGAAAACCTCATTAAGGCAGCTAGTAGGCCTTAAAAAAAAATCATTTCTCCATGTATCTCTCTCTAATGAATGCAGGTGCTCTCCAACCTTTGCTAGCAGAAAAACAACAAGTTGGCACAAAAAGAAAATTTGGTCAACACCCTGGTTAAAGGTAGTCAAACTTGGACTTCCTCCCTCTGTGCTCAGAATCTCCAAAAGGACCTCAAGAAGATTATCACATACAACTTTAGAGCAGCTTCAAAACCACCGAAGGTAGCTTCGACAAACATATCAGTAGCTTCAATGTCACCTGCAAAAACAAATCAATGGTAAGGCTCATGTATGTAATCATCTAACCTTTTCTTCGAATCTATTTTAGCTTAAGAAAAAATTAAAAAGTGTGAGAAGGAAAGTTTTTATATATAGCCAAAATCAGTAGCAGAGAAACCTCAGCCTTATCTAGCAACTAGCCTCACTTTTTCCACCAAGAAGAGGAATAAGAAAAAATTAAAAAGGACTTAAGAAAGTCGGTAGTAAGTATTTACACTACAAGGAAAAGACCCTCTAGCGGAGGTTATAAATGAGGTTTTTAGTGTTATAAAATTGGCCAAAATTGTCAAAAAAACATTTGCTACAATATCTGTTTTTGGTAACGGAAGTTTTAGCAGAGATTTTAATGGAATTTCAACACAACTAAAAAACTTGGGTGGTCGGAGGTTATTGTGGATGTTTTTTTCATCAGTGCGCTACTAAGGTGTCAATGCGCCAGTGCGTGTCATATAGACGGTCAGCCCGGGGCAGTCGAAGGTGCATGCACTAGGCCATAAAGGTCTAAAACCACACCAACCACATTGTAGGTGATACAACACACGGGGTCGTTCGAATTGGTATTGGGATTTGTGCAGTGCCCATATGTCGTATCAACGCATCGGTACGTAGTCTTATAGAAGTGCATTGGTGCGCAGTATCAAACAAATGCACTGATTGTTCTAATTTGTATTCGTATTTTTGATGTGACCATAGTTTGTACAGACGCACCGATGCGTAGTTTCACAAAAACGCACCGGTGCACAGTATCACAGAAACGTACCAAGATTTATGTAAGGTCTCAATTCATCATTTGAAATAAAAACACTTATCTGATTTCTAAATTTAAGCAGAAATTCACTTGAAAGGGGATCTAAACATAAAATCTAATGAGAGATTCAGAGTTTAATTTAATTCTAAGTTTACAAACAAAATAACTAGCTGATGCAGAGAGGAATACTTGGAAACTGAGATCCAAACCAGAAATTAGTTGATGATGGCTGAAACCGTGGTCCTTATCTTTAGCGTAGCGGACAGATTTTAGAACCAATCTGTTCCTCCCTGCCAATTTAGGATTCAATCCTAAATCCAGAGGACGCCTCCTCTGCCCCCGTGCCTAGAATTCCGAGAACAGTAAGTCTCCCTTCCATAGTTTATCAATTTCATCAAAACAGATTATCCCCTTCAAGAAGAATTTAATAAAACACTCCCTTGATCATCACCTCCAATTTCATGCAAGAACAAAGACCCCTTCTCCTTCATGTCTCATCGTTTAAGTAACATTCCCCTCCACCGTGTTAACCACCTATAAAAATTTTGTCATATCAAATGGTGGCTAAATATTTTTTAGCCTTCAAGAAACAATTTCATGTCCAAATTGTGAGTTCTTGAAGTCTTATGATGATCTTTACCCTTTGAGTTAATCTTCACTGCTGTTTCACTATTAGTCCTAAAGTACTTGCTGTTTACTAAGAGAAAAACTGCTTAAAAAACTCCGTTTTTCATCATTACACTTCTCCATTTCATTCTCCATTTTAATCTACAAAAACCTTCATTTGGCTTCTAAACCATTCCAAAATCCTCTTTAAACCTTATATCTCCCTTTATTTGGTTTACAAATCCCTCCTCTCACCTATCGGAACCCTTTTTTGGCTTCAAAATCCCTGTTTCTGGCCTAAAAATCAATCTATTTGCACTATAATAGTCTTAAGCCCTGAGGGCTTATACCCTTCAGCCCTTTCTCTCATATGTCCTAGAGCCCCGCAATCAGGCGCTTAGACCATAAACCCCCAATGCAAAAAACCCCTTTTTCCTTTCTATTTTCCATTCTCGACATATGATTTTAAAACAAATCTGGACCGTTGATCTCTACAGATCAACGACCATCGAGCCCCCATCTTTCTGCCCATTCACCTACCTTCCCTCTTCCCCTTTCAATATATCTTCTCCTTCTTTTAATCTCAACTGTTCGTCAAAGGGATCCAATGATCAGGACGTAACCCTATCTCACCATTGAACCCACTCCGCGACAAAGTTGTTGACGCACCACCAGACCCACTCTAATTTTCCCTCAGGACTATTGAGTTTTCACGCTCAATAATAGTCGTTGATCTGCGCTCCTTCCATCAGATCAACGGTCACGGTCCCATCGCGCGCCGTCGAGCCCTATGTCCCACCATACATCCTCCGTGTAGCTTTCCATTCATTGCGTTCTGCTTGAACCGTCTGATCTCTCGATGATCATCCAATGGCCAACGATCCATATCGCGTAATTTTTGCCCCCCTTTCACAGTGCGCTACTTCCGTGCGATAAAAGTTGTTCTGGAAATCCACGTGTCGAGCGATGAGTGGAATCGCGTTCCAAAAGTTAATACTGCCTACCCCCCATTTCGCCGTGCGATAACCACCAGTGGTTTTGCAAAACGACTCTTCTTCATTTCTGCGCCTAATTCAAATTTAAACCCTTGTTTCATTTTCCGCCACGATTTTGCTCCTTACACTGCTGCATCCATTTTTCCTCACAGCTCTGACCGCTTCTATAAACCCTCCTAAGCAGTTCTAAACCAAATTCCGCAGAATTTAAATAACATTTGTTTGTTTTTTATGTAGATTTAATGAATATTAGGGTTAAAACCCTCCAGCAGATAATTATAGTTTTGTTGGCTGAGGATGATGATCCTCACGACCTTTGATACAACTTAAAGGGTTTTTAAATTGATAATTACATGTTTTAAGAAGGCTGATTAGTCATGATCATCGGCTTTCTAAACAAATTTTCCAACAAACCCTCTGCACACCTGCAAACAACAAACACAGTTAGAGTTAATTAAATGAAAGAGTATCAGTGTCAAACATGAAGATTATGGCTTAATCAAGCCTAAACATAGATCCAAAGATAAATGACTGTGTTTATGAAACAGAGAATCAGATCAGTCGAAGGAAGCCTCGAATGCCACATCAAAGGGGCTAATTGAATTCCCTAGCTACCAAATTGACACCTACAGCCTTTTTGCCTTAAAGGAATACACAAATTAAAGCTCAGTTAGGAACATTAAGGCCAAAGACTGCTGATAGTTATTACAAGAAAAATCAAATATTTCGCACTGACAGTAAAGTTATTGTAAAAGATAAAAAGAGCCTTAAAGTCAATCTTTTCACCCACTAAGCCTGAAAAGCAGAAAACAGAGTTAATGAAACAGAGTTGTAATTCAATGCATTCCTGCCTTATGCTTTGCATGGTTTTCAAGGCTAGGAGTTGCATTTAGTATAGAATTAATTACACTTCAAACCTAGGAACTCTTCCACCTCCTCATTTTCTTATAAAATCTCCTTGAGGAGCACATTGTAAAGGGTTGGTTGGTCACTAGTTGTAGCACTGGAATTATCTGAAATAATACATAGTCTGTCTGAAGTTGAGGAAGAAATTTAAGTCTTGGAAGCTTGATGATGTTGTGACATGCTTGTTCTTGAGAAGGCTCTATCATTGGATCTATGAGCTTGGCTGTTGGTGATGTATTCTGAATTGTCTGTTGTTTTTCCTGTTTTCATTTTGTTCCATAAATTCTTACTACAATAGGGTGAAAAATTTAGGCTAAGAAATGACTCCTGGAAGCACCTTAGACCTGTTTATCCTTCACTGTTTTATGTTTTCTTCTGCTAAGGCATTTTAGAGTCTTTAACCATTCTCTTGAACCCTTATGCTTGTTTATTTCTCCAATAGTTCAAATAGTTGGTTCCAGCATGATTTATGGTTTTCCCTGCTTGTCTGCTGCCACTTGAAAGATGTTTTTGAAGTCTCCCTTTGAACTACCATTGTTTATAGTTAGCCAAGGAGGTCTATTTTGATCGTACCCTTTGTCCCTGCTTGAACAATTTTTTTAAAGGTCTTTATAGTTGTGATCATAGATGTGTTAGGTGTTCCCTCTTCTATGATTGCAATTATCAGTGAATATTTTATGTTTTCTAATTCCTTTAAAATAAAGTCTTTGAGGAAATAGGGTGTTCCCCGAATCTTAGATTTCATTTTAAAAGTTGTATTGAAGTCATTATTTTCTTGAAGTGTGGTTTGTAGAAATTCATGGTTAGCCTTGTCTATCAAATACCTCTTTATTCTTCAAATTATGTTTTTAAGTTCCCTTTATTGAGAATTAAAATCTCTTTCCAAATCATTGATGTCCATCTCATTCACAAAAACTAAAGGATCCCGTGGCCAAGTTAGATTTGCCCTTTGATATCCCATATCCATTGATGAGCTTGTCATAAACCTCTTCTTGACTCCATTGCCCAATGAATCTGACACTTCTTCTTTCTATCTATACTACTTAGACCTTTCATGTTCTGCTGAGCCAATTCAACCTAACAAGCAAAACAAAAACAACTTGCACTTAATAAGTAGTCTAGAAATCAATACTTAGAAGCAAACAAGACATATCTTTGCAAAACATTTGAGAGATCCGTCTCTGAGAACAGGAGGACTAGATTCTGGAACTCTAAAGATTGGTTTTGATGTTGCCTTGTCTTTTGGTTAGCCAATATATCAAAACACAGAACCCCAACATTCTGCCATCATTTCGTTCGTTGGCGCCCGTATCAGTTTTTCTAAGTTGTAACTGCCCGGGTGCCTTGTGCATGTAATTCGAGTGGCCCATTTGTCGTTTGCTCCATTGTGGCATCGTTTGGTTGGGCGCGCCATGTCATGTCGTGCGAGGGTGCCCGAACAGGTGCGTTCAGGTCGCACCATTTCGTTCGAGGGCACCCGTATCAGTTTTTCTAAGTTGTGACCGCTCGGGTGCCTTGTGCATGTTCGGCCAGCCCATTTGTCATTTGCTCCCTTGTGGCATCGTTCGGTCATTCAACCCCATTAACCCGTAACGACCTCTAAACCATTAACCCCTAACCCAACCTAAACCCTTAACCCCTAACCCATTTAACCCCTAAAACCCTAGTAAAACCCTAACCCATTTAACCCCCTAAACCCTAAACCTATAAACCCTTAACCCCTAACCCCTTAAAGCCTAAACCATTAAACCCTTAACCCAGCTAACCCCTTAAACCCTAAACCTATAAACCCTTAACCCCTAAAATCCTTAACTGCTAAATCCCCTAACCCGCTAAACCCCTAACCCATTTGACCCCCTAAACCCTAAACCTATAACCCCTTAACCCCTAACCCATTTAACCCCCTAAACCATAAACCTCTAAACCCCTAACACATTTAACCCCCTAAACCTTAAACCTATAACCCCTTAACCCATAACCCATTTAACCCCCTAAACCCTAAACCTATAACCCCTTAACCCCTAATCCATTTAACCCCCTAAACCCTAAACCTCTAAACCCCTAACCCCTAACCCCCAATCCCCGGCTAAGCCCTCCAAATTCGAATTAGCTTTGAAGAAGTAATTGTTTTCTTACTTCTGTCTAATTCACTATATAATCAAATCATGAATGTGAGAAGGCTTTTGGTTGTAAGCATGGTTGTGGTATGTTGATGTTCATACGAAAACTACAACTTGTAGCCCTTGATCTTCTAGGGGCCGGTTACCTTGATACTAACGGTGGTATATTCATACTCCTTCTGAATAACCAATAAAGGGTCAAGGAAATTGACCAATATGTTGTCAAGTTTTATCTTATCCATCTCTGGGGCAAGTTTCTTTTCGGCTAACTCCACTGCTTTTGATCTCAATTTTTCCAATTGCTTCCTTCTCTCATATGATACCTAAGCCTTTGCATTTCTCTTCCCTTCTAATTCTGTAATAGTGTCATAGTGATGCAAGCCAACTTCTTTGGAAAGCCTTCCTAGCACACAATACTAGGCTATGAGGGTATCATGTGTTTGTGGGTAATGCCATTATTACCATGTGTTTGTAGACTAATTAGTAAATTTTAATTAAATTTACTAATTCATAATTAATCAATTGATACATGATTAAAGACCCCTAATTAATCAATTGATATCATTAATATATGATTAATCATAATTAATCAATTGATAGCATTAATACATGATTAAAAATCCCTGGCTTGGCCTATTTTTTAAATTCCAACAAATTAGCCTAATTACCTTACCCACGCGCCCTATTCCACCTATTCAAATTTTCTTAATCGACCTATTCAAATTTTTTTTCCTGCTCCGCTTACTCGACCTTTATGCCTTCTTTCCCATGATTCCATTATGCCCTATGATGCTTTCTTTTTTCCATATTCTTGCAGAAGCATGGATGCTCTGAAACCCTAAAGCGGCCACAGTCCATTAACGGCTCAAAAGCCATAGTAGCTGGTGGAGATATTTCTAGTTTTGTCGATGTTCAGAAATTTGTGGGAGATTTGAAGAGAAATCAATCGTGGAATAATGCTTTCTTCTTTTGGAAGAATCAGATTGGTATTTCCCTTGTTTTACCCCATTCAAATTTGTTATTTTCTTCTACGCTATCTTGGTTATGAGATATAGATGGTTGTGGGTCTGAAATATATTACATTTCTCATGGAAACATTGTACACATCATGGTTCTCATGAACTTTGAGCATGGAAAAATACTCTTTTTAAAATATTGCTTTAGCATTTGTTTTGAGTGGCAACAATAGCAGATACATGAACTTTTATAGTTATCAAAGGCTCTCTGTCCTCATCACTATGTAATGGGGTGGTTGACATTTCTGTCTCCCCTTTTGTATTCTGGCAACTCTTATTGGGCTTTACTGGTAGATCATGATCTGCACCTGTAAGCTCCCTGGCTCTCTAGGCTTGCAGAATCCAATCTGTTCAAAGTAGAACATACAACATAAGCGTGACACAAGATGCCTAAGCTGCCAGTAGTCCGAGCCAGAAGCCCTCAAAATGAAAATTGAATACGAAACCCATGAGAATAGCAACTGGCATGCCAACAAAGTAGAAGGAGCCGAGACTGATGTTTTCAGCGGTGGTAGGACCAGCTGTTCCCCTGAGAACACCACACCTTGTTGTTTGTGGGCAGTTTCCAAGCTCACAGAGGCCTATGATGGGCAATGCCAAAGATGTTAGCGAAATGATTTCTTGGTCGTCTGTAAACATTCTGGCCCACCTATGACGCATGGTGGTGGTGAAAGTCATGGCTAGGAATACCAATACAACAACGATAGAAAGTGCTACAATCATGGCCCTCCTTGCTTTTCCAGGCCTGTTAGCACCTAGCTCGTTTCCTACTCTAGTCGAAACCCCAAAGCTCAATGACGAGGGGAAAATGTACACAAGAGAGGTTGTCTGGATGAGAATTCCCATGGAGGCAACAATTGATTTAGGATTTACAAGCAGCCCACACAAAATAATCATGAACTCATACCACCACAACTCTAGACAAACAGAAACACAACTCGGGATGGCTAGACTGAGAAATGACCTCCATCATTTCAAACATTCTTTGGAAAGCCCCTCCCAAGATTTCTTGTACACCCCTGAGAACCACAAGTATAAGGCCAACCAAGAATTTTAGTGTAACTACCAAAAATCTGTCCTGGTTTTATCCAAGGATAAATATTTATATTACGAGTGTATAATTAAAGTTCATGAATAGACCTAAGCCCCTTAAAGTGACTGTCTCATCAAATTATACAAGTCAATATTTTGTCGAACTCTGAGGTGTTCCATAGTCGTTCAAATAGAGAGAATTTTTTATGATAATATATGCTTTTAAAGGGTGCTATTGTAGGTAACTGAGTATGTTAACCTCAAACTGAAACTTCTTTTATTTTTCCATTGTGTATTTTAAAATTATGTATGTTCACATGCTGCTGACTCCTGAGCGCCTTTTAGAAGGAATATCTAATGGGAACAAAAACTGTCAGAGTTTTAGTTAATAGTAAATACTAAATACACATTCTTATCTTTAAAATCAATTGGAAATACCAATAAAAAGATGTTGTATAGAGGCAGTAAGTTGCGAACTATGGATGCATATTACAAAACAATTTAGCTAGCTAAAGCCTGGAAATAATATATTCCTTAAAATTTTGGCTACGTAGGATGATTCTTCATATTTTTTTTCCGGTTATCTATTTAAAGAAAGCTTGTTCCTGGAGGTAAGTAAATAAAATAGATGGATGATAAGGACTTACAAGAAAGCAGACAATGCCTGGAAATTTACAAGACATACCAAAGGGTGCTTTTTAGTGGGTCCAGAACATCAGTCTAGTCGGCTTCTGTATAGACCACTCTCTGCAGCTAGTTTGTCCAGTCGAGATGGCTTCATTAGGTATTCTTCCCTTTATATGTTTACTTTTGTTGTTAATTTCCAGCATGTTCTTTTAAATGCTATGCTATATATAGTTGGAGAATGTCATTCATGCTTTCCACAAATGTAAATCAAATGATTATGCCTCTTTTTGTATGTTTAATTGCAAACGAATTCTAACTCAACTCTCTGGTTTGTTGGTAAATTGAAGGATATGCTGTATTAAATATATATCATGCCTATCGGGTGTGTTTGGACAAGTAAACATTCAGATTGCAGTTTGTCTCACTTTAAGTCAATTCCAAATTGTGACTCTTATGGTGTATATGGCAAGAAAATGCATTCTACTTTCCTTATTAGGATAATCTTAATTGTTATGCTTTCTTGTATGTATTTGTATTAAATTTGAATATTCTATTTTTTGTTTTCTTGGAAAATTGAAGTAGACGTTTCTTTTAAATAATTTTCTCAGCTGCTGGATGTGTCTGTACATTAGTTTTTACAAGTGGGTTTCTGATTGCCTGCAGGTGCAACTGAATGTGCTTCTTTGGGACTATCAAAATATATGGAAGGTTTGAACTCAATAAAGTCACTTGCACCAATAATGGTTTCAAACTTGTTTGTTCCTTCACATGGTCTCCGTTTTATCCCTCCCATACCCCTACAATTGCCTACGTGCCTTACATCTGAGTCTCCACCACTGGCACACTTATTACATAGCAAAGGATTTGCGTCCCCTTTTGCTACTAGTTTTGTAGTATCCAAACCAAATCCCTCCATTAGGAGGGATTCCATGCAATGTATTTCCAAAGATGAGTGGCCATATACTCTTATGGTGAGCTTGGTAGATTATTATGGGGGAACACGTACTGTATCAATTGACCAGCAAGGATCTGTTACATCTAAAACTACAGGGAAAGGTAAGCAAAACTGTTTACCTATTGTAGAAGGAAAGGACTGTCAAGCTGAGGCTCATCAGATTTTGGAGTCCATCTTCAAAGATCCCAAGAAGTCAGTCCATCTTCCAATCAATGTCATGATGTAATGAAGAGACAATTTAAGACTCTAAAATCGGGGTTTCAAGAATTTAGGAGGAACTTTGACTATGCACTTATTGCTTGCCTTGTGTTTATAAGGATCAATTTGAATGAGTTGTCAATAATTTCAAGAAGAGAGTCCACGTCCATAGTTCAATCGATGTCATGAAGTAATGAAGAAAGAATTTTAGACTTTGAAATCGGACATTTGAAGAATTCAAAAAGACCTTTGGATTAAGAGAAATTGGCACAGTTAAAAGTCTTCAACTCCTTTTGACCCTTGCTTTATATTTTTTGTTGAGCAAGTGATCCTCTGCCTTATGTTTATAAGTATCCCTTTGAGGAAGTTATCAAAGATTTCAAAAATCAAGTCCACCTTTCAAAAAAATTCACGAAGTAATAAAGAGGAAATTTTGGACTCTGAAGTTAGGGATTCAAAGTATTCAAGAGGACCTTAGACCGTGCAAGGACAGAGACCACACTAAATGGCACTACAACTTACCTACAAAAGGAAATGGACAAGGTGTAGGAAAACATAGACTATTCCAAGGATTGGGGGTACACTTGGAATGTTATTCTAGAAGGCCATACATCAATAAGATGCATGGTTCAAAATTCAATGACACCACAGGGGAAGAAGAAACTGAAGACAATGATGAAGATGACAATGTTGACGAGAGTCTTAGCTTACTTCCAATCCCACTTAGCTCATGATAATTCCCAGCCCTTTCGGAATGGACTACGTAACCAAGTTGCATGCACCAAAAACCAAGTACATGCCCAAGTGCACCTATCCCACACCTAAGTGCATGATAATGCACCCAAACCTCGTAAAGGATGCAACTACATCCCTCAACTAGATTTTGGGGTGCATCCTTCTGACGGGAACTTAAACATTTTGTTATGGGGATGTTGCAGATGAACCCCCATTATAAATTCAAATCCAACTTGTTACTAAGCAAGGTAATGTACATAGCCACAGATATGGGTGTCAAACCCTACAGTGAGATGCATACTTGCATACCCCTACACAGAGCAATGTTGATAACAACAGTCATGGACTTCAAACCCTATTAGTAAGGCATATTTCCCTTCTACTACGTAATGCAACCCTATAACAAGTTATTACAAGATGAACTATTATGAAGCTGCCCCACATATTTAGAAGGATCATTGGAGAAATATGCGATGTGGACCACTATGTGGATACAAATAATCCATGTTTAGGGGAAATATGTAACAACATAGACTCTATCTGAGAAGAATAAAACCATAAACAAACTAAACATGCACTTTCATATGGCATCTTCAAATGATAGGAATAGTCTCCAAATGTCTACCATGCAGCTAGGGTATTTTAATGATGGTTAACATGAAAGCAACTTTTGGTACAACTACGTAAATGGACACATATTTCATTATAGGTTGAGTTTTCATTTTTCTCTTTTGTAAAAGAAAAATCCGAAGACATCATCTGTTAATTCCATCAAAGCCTGTATAGTGTTACCTTAATAAGGCTATCTGAACATTGTTTGGCAGCCATTCCAATCCAAAACACTATGGACATGATCCAAAAGCTTAAGAACGAAATTTGCTGAATCTACATACATCAGCCATTGATTTTTGCAGATTGCGAGAAAGAAATAAGTGTAGCTAATGTTGGAGAGTTAGGGCCCAACAGAGAGTGAATATGGAGTTCGAAATAGCATATGAGGATATCCAAAACTATGACAGTAGAGTATTTATAAAAATTTTCATCATCTAGTGCATTAAAGAGTCCAGCTAACATAACCGTTATTAAACAAATTACAAAGCACTCTTCCAACTAGCCAGTGAATATGACCTAGGGAATCTCAGAAAAGATATCATCAAGTTTACAGCTGATCAAAAATACCACCATGGTTGTGCATTGCATGGTTGAGATGTTGTACATGTGGTTTGCGTTCAGTTGCTTGCTTCAGGATATTATAAAGTATGAAATTTAAACAATAGGGATGACAATGTTATATTCTATATTTCCATTTTAAACACTAATGAAATGTGATATACAGATGATACCCCGTGTTTAATTTTTTTTTTTAATTTTTTATCAAAGCATCGGAAGACCGACGCCTTCAAAGCGTCGGAAGAGTGACACCTTCAAAGTGTTGGTAGAGCAACACCTTCAAAGCATCGATAGAGCGACACCGTCAAAGCGTCGGTAGAGCGACACCTTCAAAGCGTCAGAAGAGTGACACCTTCAAAGCGTCAGTATTGCGACACTTTGCAAGCGTCGATATTGCGACACTTTGCAAAACGTCGGAAAATGTGTCACTCTTCCGACACTTTATTGAAGTGTCAGAATTGCGATGTAATGGCTAACCACGTTTTGTCCGGCCTATCTGGACTTGGATCTGCCTTTCCTTGATTTACTGCGATATCCTGAGCTCTTTCCTCTTTCCATTTTTCTTCCCTGAGACTCTGCACTCAAAGCATTACCCAATGTCTCACCGAAGCTTTTCCATCACATTTCCTCACTAAGGATAGCACCGACAACATCATCAAACTTTAAAGTACTAGATCCAGAGACAGAGTTACTAATGGCCATAACTAAACCATTCCAGCTTTCTATCAATGAGCACAGAAATAAAAGAGCCCTAACTTCATCATCAAATTTTACCTCTATAGAACTTAACTGATTGGTAACTATATTAAAATCATTTAAATGGTCTGCAACAGATCCACCTTCCGACATCTTCATATTAAATAAACGTTTCATAAGAAATACCTTGTTTGAGGCTGAAGGTTTTTCATATAATTTGGCCAACGCCTTAATCAAACCCTTTGTTGTTGTTTCCTTCAAAATATTGAAGGCTACCGATGCAATGAGGCACAACTGTACTGTTCTGAGTGCCTTTCTTTCGAGAATCTCCCATTCTGCATCTGTCATAGCCGTCGGATTCTTTATTTTTTTCGGTCAATGGTAGGTACAGATCTTTATGATACAGATAATCTTCCATTTGCATCTTCCGCAGTGGGAAGTTTTGGCCGTTAAATTTCTCGACCCTAAACTTACCATCTTCTGCCATTGCTCCCACTCAAACCAGGAACCCTTCTTTCCTACGAGTTTATCAGCCAAATAGACCTTCGGCTCTGATATCAGTTGTTAGAAAATTCTATATTACAGAGCAATGGAACAAATAAAATATATGTGGAAAACACAAGCACACAAAACACGTAAAACCAGAGAGACACAAATATATGTGGTTCACCCAGTTTGGGCTACGTCCACCTTGAACAACAAGTCCTTCCTTTCTATTATCCAACAAATTGAAGAGACACAACCTACAACAGATCCACTGTAATATCCTCTGTTCTCTCACAGTCTCCCTATCTCTTTCTCACTTTGAGAATACACATACAATCGACAGCCACAATACAATACCCTCATAAAAGTGAGGGGTTTCCTTCTAGGGCAACAAACACTAAACTAAACATAACTTCTACCGCCAGATCATCCGCCTAATGAATGGCTCAGATTGACTAGAAATTACTATACTTTTACAAGGCAATTTTACATTTGTTTTTAGCTTCGGGGGTAGCACCCCCGAAACCCCCCGCCAGCGGGGGGCTCCATAAAGTCGCAGCCACCCCCCCTGGACCCCCCAGGAAGCATTTAATTACTGGCGGCGTTTCCGCCCCATTAAGGTACAGGGGTCCAACGCTGTGATACAAAATAAACAAGATAATCAAGCTCCACACCCAAAACCTCGAACTTCCCACTACTGTACATCACTAATCTCACTTCGTAATCTTTATCCTATCGCAAATCAAAACCTTTTCCCTTTTCACAAATCGCATTTCGCATTTCGCAACCTTTTTCCCTTTTTTCTTTAAGACTTACTGCTCCAAATGCCGATTGCGATATCACTCTGTACTCTGCCACACCGCAAATTGAAAATCGCATTTCGCAATTTTATCTGCTCCTATCTGTCGATTGTGATATTGGTATCGCGCTCCGCCACCAGTCCCACCACCACATCATCCGACTCATTGAAAATCGAAAATCACACTTTTATTTGGTTCCTGTTAATACTTACCATTCCCAACGCTGATTACAATATTCTCCGTACTTCGCCACATCGCAAATAGAAAATCGTAGTTTTTATTTGTGTCACATTAATACTTATTGCTCCCCACGCCAATTGTGATAGTGTCAAGGTACCCCGCCACATCATTTCACTTACCACATTTCACAACATCTATCCCAATGCAATTCTTCCATCACACTTTTCATTTGTGATATTATGCGTTTTAATAAAGTCTAACCCCCATTTTCACTCCTTTGAGCCTTGTTTCGTGTGTTAAGCCTTCCATTAGCATCTTTAGCCCTTTCCCTCTGGACTGCAATCAACACCTCTTCAAATTAGAACTAGGTCAAGAATAGTTACATAGATAGAGCATAAGATAAGTAGGGTGTTTAGCTGATTGGCCAAGTTAAGTGTGGATTAAATTAGTTTCCTTTCTGCAATTTAAATTATTTTTTTTTTCTACCATTTCATTTCTACAATTTAAATTAGTTTCTTTCCTGTCATTTCTTTTCAACAATTTATTTTAGTTTCATTTTCGTCATTTCCTTTCTGCAATTTAAACTATTTTCTTTCCTTTCATTTCTTTTCAGAAATTTAGTTTAGTTTCCTTTCCCTCATTTCCTTTCTGCAATTTAAATTAGTTTCTTTCTTGTCATTTCCTTTTAGCAATCTAGTTTAGCTTCCTTTCTGTCATCATTGAAGTGTGACAGACTTCATTGAGAACCCCTAGAAGTAGCACCCTTTCCTAGAGCGAAACATGATGACATGAGTAGAATGCATCTGTTGTGTATATAGCACTGTCACCTCCAAGTTTGTACGAACCTCGAGTTGATAAAGTAAAGTAGGGCAGCCCCTGGGAGTTGCAACACTCTTGGTGCAATACCAGGGCTCACCAATGATTCAATTGGACCAGTGTGTGCCAACTATATTAGCAATGATCATATGGTTTGATAGCCGATCCAAGTCCCAAAGGAGGTTTATCTCACCCCTTGAGACATGGGAGGGAAAGCATAATTTCAGAGCCTTCATTATTTGAGCATTACAAAATAAGACCAGTTTTTGTGTCGCAAACTCACTTTGGGGCCCCACATGATGACTTGCATGGAGAGTTAGGTGCCATCCCCTAGTTCATGAATTATGGAACCCTCTCACATATGTTTTCACCATGAGGACTCAACGCCATCCTCAACGCCATCCTCAAATGACCCTACATCAGTATGGAATCATCAATTCGGCTAGCATTTGGATTGTTCATTTATAATTTAAAAAATCTACTTGGTCAACTTGTGACCAACAGATGTATCTTTCCCATTTTTATAATGTTTGAGGGCTTATAGGATAGATTTTACCTAGTATCCTGACTCATATAAATAGAACTCATCTTCATTTGTATTGGATCATCATCACACTTGGGAATTTTAGCCTTCCTGGAAAATTCACACTTTTTCTTTGGTTGACTATTGGATCTTCTTGGATTCATTTTGATATTTGGAGCCTAAATCTTGATTGTGGATGGATATATCATATTGTCATCTTGTAAGTGCTTTATATTGAATTTTTTCTCTTGTAAGATGTCTAATGTATGGAATTTATGTAACTAGGTTAATGTTATTGTGCCCTAATTTATTGAATGTCATTTGTAAGGCTATTTGGTTAAGAATTGCATATGTTATTCATTGTATGGAAAATTATGAATGTTCCTAGTGGATGAAGTTTTTTTTTTCTTCCATAAAAATCCATAATTCTTCAGTGGAAAAATGTTGAGGGTTGGTACCTAGGGTATCAATTCTTGACCTCCTTAAACAATAATTTGGATTTTCTAAAAAAATTAAAACTCAATATTCCCAAAGGAAAAGACATTGGTCCAAGCCTTTGGTGGTCAAATCTCTTCCCTCTCCATAATTTCTCTTTTTAAAATTGTGGTCTCCTATTCTTTGATAGTTAGGCTAGGGCATGGAGCGAATTGCATTAGAGGAATAATTGGAGGATTCTAGGAGCACATACATCAATCCTAGGGTCTTGTATATAGGACCTCAAAGTTTGACAAGAATCCATTGAGTTTTCATCCATAAAAACTCCTATGCTAGGTGTTCTCTAGAAGGGAAACCATAGCTTGCATTCCTTTGACTTTGGGGCTTGTTGAGGGTTATATGAGCATAGTAATCAGTGAAGTAAATCATAAGAACCCCTGTATTATCCTTGCCTTTATCTCAAGAGTACCTTTAACCATGGTAATTCACAAAACCACAGGTCTTGTGCAAGTTATTTCTAGGTCTCTTAGAGGAAGTGAAGTACCTTTTGAAGGGTCATATCATCACACATAGATTCCATTGAGAGGTCCTACCTCATCACCTAGCACCATAAGAATTAGAATATCCATAAAAAGGTGATTATCGTCATACTGGGACTTCTCCCATTAGTGGAAGTCCGTAAAGAGTGGACAACATTAGCTAAGGTGACAGTGGGCCATTATCCCATTGTTATCACATAGTCTAGCCCTTTGTCATGTGGGATTTCCCTCCCTAGGCCCTGTTATATTGTGTGGTAACACTCCTAACATATGGTACATTATTAGAATCAACTAGTCACCATAATTGATGTCCCTCTAACACATGATATATATACCAGTCTTGTTTTACCATTATCGTGGTCAATACCTCTAACTCGTGGTGAATCTCCAAAGGCCTCACTCTTCATGAGCAATTCTAGGCTTGATGCTAAATGGCCTCACTGAACCTATCTTGAGAGTAGTTTGAGCTTGATGTTGAAAGGAACCCACTCAACTAAGTGATTTTGGGTCTCTACGACCATTCTTCCTAATTTCAGTTAAGATACTTGACACAAGAAGAATGACTATCCCCTGATAGACCATTCTCCCTAATCTTGGTCAACATACTAGACACGGGGACAATGCTTGTCACTTATGCTATTATATCAACATTTTGTCCCATTCTCCCTAATCTTGGTCAACTTGACCTAGGGAGAATGACTTTCCTTGATGCTACAATTTCATCACTCCCTTTTCCTGAGAGAGGCATGCTTAATCAATCTAAGATTTTCCTCGAAGTATACCGACTTCATCATGTGATAGAGGCTTTGTCAAAATTCTGCTTGATTGTAGCATAGTACTAGAGCCACACCCCTTCCTTATGTACTTTTTCTTGGTACTAGATCTCACTCTACTCTGACCTATCATCACGATCACCACCTGCACTTAATAAAAAAATCCTACAAGTAGTTTATGAGGCCATACTACTTCACAACATTCAAACCGAGCTGCAATATACTCGGCCTATGTAGTACCAAGTGCAATAGATACCTACTTCTTGCTCATCCAAGAAATAATAACAGAGACCAAGCTGAAGTGATATCTTGATGAATTATTTCTATCTTATACACTCGATGTCTAATCGAAATATATGAATCCCTATAATTTTACTTCATTGTTTGAGACATATCTCAAACCATAACTAGTTGTTCCATAACCAACTATACCATGTTGATACTTCAACACATGTTGAGCCACATGCCTTTGTTTAGTCATAAGTTGCTCGGTTACTTTCCAGTTATCCTAACTGGGTTTTCTTTATGAAACAACTTATGTTGTGACAATCTTGGCTACTCCCCCTATCACTATTGTTTTCTAGCATATCCAATATCTAGCATGACCATCTCAATGATATTCCATCATCTCAAACTCAGAGGTCAACTTCTCCTAAAGCTAAAACAAGGGTCTCTGACTGCTCCCTTTGTTACATAAGAAATTCTTTCTTCCACAATGTAATATCCCAAAATGGAAAAGATAGGAATATATAACATTTACAACATTCCAAATAAGAAAAACAGGAATATAACACTAAAATATGGAAAATGCAAGAAATATGTTGCAACTACAAATTGCATCAATACATTATAACCATGAGTAGAAACAGCTGAGTCATATCATTATAAACAACAACAAATATAAAGTACATAGTGCTCTAAAGGATATGCACTCAAGCCAACAAGAAGTGGCTGAAATACACTAATGAGAACAAGCATTGGAAATGTTGCGTTGCTACTGCTGCTGCTGCTAGAAACTGTTGCTCCTAAGAAGAATAACCATGTACGAGAGGCTATTGGAGTGCTTAGAATTATCCAGGATTTTAACCATAGATTCTACTAAAAAAACCCAGAAGAAATGCATAAATGGTTTGGCCATATTTTAACTTTGGATTTTCGGCTCTTGTTTGGTTGCCAACTGCACGCCTACTAGCTGACTTGCGCACTCCTCCTGGGTAAATGCTGAGATGGGGCTGAATTGATGATATAACTACTATAGTAGCACCTAGTGAGTTCAATACATGAAGGGCTATCCAAGCTAGAAGCTTGAGATCTAGCTCCTCCTTCCTCTACTCAAGTTGTAGCTGCACACTGCACAACTACTAGAATGAACTGCTCTGTCAAGAAGGATGAAGTTGTAGCCTGCTACTAGGTGATGTAATATAGCTCATAGCTGATTTAAATGATCTCTCCAAAGTGAGGGGATGATCCCTCATAGGATTCCAAGCTGAAATACTTGGAACTTCCTTCCTCCACTAGATCTACCTGACTGGACTACACAATTCCTAGAGGAACTACTGTTGCATGGAGGTATAAACTGATGGGCTAATTCCAGATATCACAATGTCGCTCCTAGAAGATAGAAATGGAAGAACAAGATGAAAGGATGAACCCTCCACTGGTTTCTTAGCTTAAATGCTAAGTACTACCGTCCTCCTCTCAAACCCTAAGACAAGAATGAGTAATATAATGAAGTTGTATATGCAGAAGAGAGGGGCTTAATGTGGCACCAATGTTGGATGATGAATAGCTACTCAAAATAACCTTCCTAGAGTAGGCACGCAAAGTCCCCCATGGGTAAGGGTGGGATTCCCGCTCGGGAACACCCGTGTGCTAAGAAACACAACAGACTTAGCTAAACAATTGAAGCATGCAAAGAATGTCAGACGAAAATACAATTTCAAATTCCAGGATGATTTTATTTGATGCCTTCATCTTCCTTATATGGTTGTGAGCCTTCCCTAGCCTTGGCCCACCTCATAACTGCGCTACACATGTGGCCATTAGTCTCCATGAAGACTGCGTTGTCTCTCCATGATCTCTATGATATCTGCATTATTTTTCCACTCCTCCATCATGTGTGTATTTAAGGCACCATTTCCTCCATCACTGCATCATTAATGATCTATTATCTTATTTTTATTCCTCCCCTATCTCCATCATCTTCCTCATTATTCTCCATAATCTCCACTCTTCCTTCATTAATGAGCTTCTCCACTACTCCATGATGCTGATATACTATATACTAACCCACATTCACACAACAAAAGTGAATTTTATTCATCTATGGGGTTTATTAGTTCATCCACCCTTTTATTTACTTAAATAAGTAAGAAAAGTAAGAAGTCTAATATTCCAATTAACTGATGGAAAATTGGGAATATTACAATCCTCCCCTCCAAAATGTTGCTTGCCCTCAGGCAACTACAGAAGTGAATGCTACATCAATCCCTCTCCCTCCAAATGGAATCCTCATATGGAAGGTCTCCCCATCTTATCCAATGTGCAATGAAAGCCCAGCTCCATAGATGCCTCTCTAGAATGTCTAGAATGGCTTCCAACTATATAGCTAGATGCCCCTCCTCATCAATGAACCTCCAACTGGAAATCATTTGTTTTTCCAGAGCCTCTTCTCTGCATGAGACATATGAAGTGAAGTGGTTCCTCCCCACAAAGAAAAGTCCCAAATCATGAACCATCTCTCCAACCCATGCTACATGGAGTAGGATGTGCCTCTCCATGCTCCCATCATTGGCCCTATTGGCCCTACTTGCTCCAAGCATAATCTCAACACTGTGCCAAATAGGAAACAAAGACATATGGGTTGACATGTGAAATGTCGAACCATACTCTCTCAATAACAACCACTGCAAAATTCCTCTTGCTGCCTTACCACCCCATCATCATACCAAGTATGGTGGCCATACTCTCATAACAAAGTCCAACACAGTAAGGCCTCTTGTTTCCATCCCCCATCCTCATCGTGCAAGGTATGGGAGAAAATCACCCATACTCTCCCAAGAGTAACCAAATTAGCAATGACCCTTGCTACCACCTCACATCATAATCATGAAAGCCATGGAGCAACAACATATTGATTGACATGTAGAATGTCACATTAGCCCAACATAACCAAGCTCCCTGATGCCACATCAAGTGAGTGCCATGTAATGTTCCAAACAATAACATACCCATTGAAATAGGATATGTCATGTGATGGCCAAACTCTCTCAAAATTAGCCAGTGTAGCCATGCCTCCTTCTACTGCATCACCTTAGTACCGTGCAAGGCATGGAACATACCAATATGAAATGTCGGTTGGTAACCATACTCACCCAAGAGAATCTAGTGTGACCATGCTTCTTGCTACCCTGTGTCATAGATCTGAAAGTAGCTCATCAACCACTTACTCATCATCCTCACCCATCCATTCAACTGTGGGTGATGACCAATATCATGCTCCAACTTGCTATCCACCCAATGAAGAATACCATCCTTCCCAATCTGATGATCTTTTCACTCCATGATATGTTGAAGTGCATCCTCCTTAAGGTTACTCCATGAGAACCTCTCATCAATGACTCGGTAGAATCCATAAGATTCTGAATATGTTGTAGGTAGAAACTTCTCTTTAAGCTATGAGATGCTCATCAAGAAGGCTTCATCCTGATAATGGAAAATGTTGTCCATCATAAGATGTCTACCAACTATCATCTGTCCCTCAAATGATTCATGAATGAAGCAGTCGTTGGAATGTTCCAGGAATAGTTGGGCCCCCAACTCATCACTGCTCCCCAATGACATCGCTGTTGATCTCCATGATGGTGCATCTACTCTCTCATGACCATGCACAATTCTGAACTCATAGCATGACATTGTAACAATTAGGACTATGCTCATCCTATCTTCCAAAACTCCACACTTCAACACAAAGTGTTGTGTGTAGCTCAACACTGAACAACTAGGATGGCTATACATCTCCTCCTTTAGCAAGTCAAGGGTCCTCTGCATAGTGGTAGTTTGCTGCTCCAAATTAGCAAGGTGCTCTAACCCTTGGTTATGAAATTGCCCTGATGGCATGACCCCACAAATCTAAAACTGAGGTGCTAAAATAATATGGGATGGAAATCTTTGTAAACCTTAGATAAGCCAATACTTGGGGACATCTTGTAAGGCTACAAGAGTTCCTCCAATCAGTGCATTGTCTTCTCCAACCGCCTGTGATGGTGATGGCTGTTCCACTACTGCTACACCAACACTGATATCTGCCTCTTCTTCCTCATGCATCCCTTGAATCATGCATGGGACTCCAAATGTCAAGAGATCAAGACCATATTGCAAAGATGCAAGTGCTCTTTCTCCTAATGCAAGTACTTTTGCAGATGGCGGCGGTGGTGGTTTCTCCATTTCTAAAATGATAATGCTGACATCTTCCTTTTATTCTTCATGTACTATCTCATCAATGACGGGAAGTGTCTCTAAGGAAAGTGTCTCTGTTTTTCATCTACCAAACTTCTTCTTCAACCTTTGAGTGAAGTTTGCATAAGTAGTCACTCTTGCATGTTTCATGTGGCTGAACCACCAATCCTTTGCTCCACCCTCAAGGTACAGTGCTGCAATCTCAACAACCTCTCTTTCCGCTACTGGGGAAGAAATCATTTATCTCCTTAATCCAAGCATTTTCTGTGCTTGTGGATGACCCATCAAATATAGGAAAGAAGGATCTATTATGTATGTGTCATTTTTTTTTATTACTACTATGGGGTCTTCGATTCTCTTTGATCTGAAAGAACTGTTGGAGAGTTAGATTCTCCTTGAATGCTCTAGATTGAGATTTTTACTCTGCAAGATAATAACTCAAAGTCTCATGCTCTAAGTATCCCCCATCTCCATTCCATCCATCTCCTTCTGCAAGGAAAGTGGAAATAGAAAAGTGTTGTGGAGCTCTTTACATTACTGGTTGTTTATGTCACTGATAGGAAGTGTTTGGACCTTCCTCATTCTGAAACCCTCTTGAGGTTTATCTTTGCCTTCCCCTTCTCATTTCTTTAATCTTTGTGGAGAAATCCTACATAGATCTAGAGAGAAGTGTGGAAAAACTTAATCCTTCCGCCATTGAAGACTTCTTCTTTTTCTGCTTCTTCTTCTTATTCTTCTAATGTCATGAAGTGCCCACAAGTTGAGCCAAAGATCATGCTCTGATACCACTGTAATATCCCAAAATGGAAAATACAAGAATATAGAACCTTTACAACATTCCAAATAAGAAAATTAGGAATATAACACTAAAATCTGAAAAATGTCGGAAATATGTTGCAACTAGAAATTACATCAAGACATTATAACCATGAGAAAAAACAATTGAGTCATGTCATTATAAACAACATCAAATATAAAGTACACAGTTCTCCAAAGGAGATGCACTCAAGCCAACAGGAAGTGGTTTAAATACACTAATGAGAACTAGCACTGGAAATGTTGTGATGTTATTATTGTTGCTACTGGAAACTACTGGTACTAAGAAGAAGAACCATGTGTAGGAGGCTGCTGGCATGCTCAGAATGATGCAATATTTAAACCAGGGATTCTATTGAAAAATCCCAGAAAAGCCCGTGAATGGTTTGGCCATATTTTAACTTTGGATTTTCGGCCCTTTTTGGTTTGCTAACTGCACCCCTGCTAGCTGACTTACGCACTCCTCTTGGGTAACTGCTGAGATGCGGCTGATTTGATGTTATAACTACTACAATAGCACCCGATGAGCTCAATACATGAAGGGCTGGTCCCTTCTCTCAATCTCCAATCTAGAAGCTTGAGAACTAGCTCCTCCTTCCTCTGCTCAAGTTGCAGTTGCACACTGCACAACTGTTAGAAGGAACTGCTCTGTCAAGTGGGATGAAGTTGTAGCCTGCTACTAGGTGATGGAATATATCTCACAGCTAATGGAAATGATCTCTCCAAAGTGAGGGTATGATCCCTCATAGGATTCCAAGCTGAAATACTTTGAACTTCCTTCCTCCACTAGATCTACCTGGATGGACTGTAATATCCCAAAATGGGAACTGTCAGCAAGGCATGACTGGAAAACGCATTTTCCAAGAATGGATACTACAGGATTTGAAACTAGCACTTGGATTCCTTAGATCTGAGTATCTAAGTCCTGAATCCAAGAGGATATCAAAAACAAATCTTTCTAGGTGGGGCAAACAGGCCTCCCACACCTAGTATGGCTTGATAAATGCCTAATGAGGGACTGTAGCAATGTATAAACACAGTAATAGATATGGAGTGCCAAATAAACTCATAGGACATGTTAAAAACACATAGCCATCAATCCAAGATATGGCAGCAAACTGTACTTCATTTCATGAGCCAAAATTTGGGGAAAAGCAATAATTTATGCCCTAAAAAGGTTAATTTCAGAGATGAGCGTAAAAATAAGGGCAAGTGACGGTGGACTCTCGTAGCTTAGGCCATGTGGGACTCACATACCAAACTTGAGCAGAAAAAAATGACTCTAGCTATGTTAAACAGATCTCCCTCTCCCGACATGGCTAAAAAATGCCTAATCCCCATGACTTAATTACTGCAGAAATTACTGAAGCACAGACAACATGATTTTCTAAAGGTGATGGGTGAAATTTGGTATGTACATCAGTAAATCATATCTATAGCATGGTTCATACAATGTACAATAGATAAACAGAAGAATTGCATGAAGAAACCCTCAAAATTGAGGTGCTGCAACAATAAAATGGGACTGCAAGGCCTGGAAATGTTACTTTATTGATGCTACAGCTGATATATATTACATATCAGATCTAGAGAAGATCTGTACACAAAAATATAGATCCAATACAAATCTGTGTACTAGATGGGCTCCTTAATACACTCCCCTTAGGGATTTGAGCAAATCATGAACATCAGTGAGTAGATTTGAGATCTAAGTTGCATTCCTGCAGTAATATTCAGGAGTTTTATAGTAAATAGAACCAGATGAAAATCAGATCTGAAATGAACATGGATTTGATGGCCAATCCATGGATCACCACATTGCAAGGAGAGCCCCTTAACACTAGAAATCACTCCTCCAAAACGTTGCTCAAACACCCTGCAACTTCCCTCTTGCAGATAACAC
The DNA here is from genome assembly GCA_034641835.2 of Pinus albicaulis. NCBI lineage: Eukaryota > Viridiplantae > Streptophyta > Pinopsida > Pinales > Pinaceae > Pinus > Pinus albicaulis. Next base: position 1,301,007,401 of record CM076574.1, on the reverse strand, counting down.
AGTTATGGGAGAGAAACTACATTTTTAGCTTCAGTACTGAGTAGGCCTGATGCCTAGATCTGAAAGTGTAGCTCTAATGATCCAATACACTCTTCCAGGAGGTTAAAAGACACACTCACTGAGAAGAGGCACTAGATTTGCCTAGATCTAAATAGATCTAGCTTCCACTATTGCAGCCTAAAAAAGCAATCAAACCCTCAATAGGATCTGAATTGTGGTTGGAAGATGAAGCTTGGCCCAAAGCCTGATAGTGGATAAGATAGAACAAGTCTCCTCCAAGAGCTGCTCAAGGAAGGAGGTGGTCTTCCCGACCAGGAACACCCAAGTGCTAAACAGCCAGAGAATGAGGATTGTCTAAATAGAAAGCACCTTCTGAAATATCAAATGATCAACCCTCTCCTTGTGTCCTCCTCCTTCTTTTATAATTTGGAAATCTTGTCAAACCCTAAACAACCTTGATGATTTAGCTCCATTCACATGAATGGCCTCCAACATGAACTGCGCTGTGCCTTTATAAGATACATTGTATGTGTGGATTTGGTCCTATTGACCCAGTCAATTGATCCAGCCTCTTTCACACTTAAGTGTGTTTATCAAGATAGCTTAGATTTAGCTTGTTTCACATTGAGCATTAATTTATTTTTCTGCTTAGGAGTTATATTGATCCTCTTTTACAATTTTATTCATGAGACAGATAAAAGTAAAACAAAATTGAATACTCCCATTATCTTGGGCTAATTAGGAATATTACAGTCCTCCCCCTTCAAAACGTTGCTTGTCCTCAAGAAAATGCAAGGTAGAGCAAAATTTCTCCATTCCTCTTCTTGTGGCCTCATCAATGAATCCCACCATGGCTGAAAATGATAGGCAATGAATTTTTCCTCCAATGATTCCCTCCACGTGTAAGATAAAAAAGTGTACATTATGAGAAAATGGAAGGTACAAGTGGTGATCTCCTTGTTGCTCAATGGCCTCCTCAAGGTAGGAGTGATGACCAACATGGGGAATCTTATTCCCAATTGGTGATTCCATCAGCCATGCTATCATCCAAATGAAACAATCATCAGCCCCTTATTTGTGAAATGTAGTGGGGCTGCATGGAGAGATTAGTTTTCCTCCCTTCATTTGTTTCTCTCTCCATTTATGATAAGTGTGGGGCTGTTTATGTCTTTGGGCTGAAAGAATATGGCATCCAAGTATGGCCCAAGCTACCCCATCACATAATTCAGCCATGAAGTGCCTCCTCCAAGCATTCAAGTTCAAATGGCTTACTTCATATGAAGAAAAGAGTTGAGATGTGGCAATCATGGTTTTCCCATTTCTCCTCCTGAAACATACAACATGAATAGTAGGGAGAATCATACTCCCAATGGGCATCTCCATCACATATCCAACTCTCCAAATAAAGCTTCCCATGTACATAGAAACATCAGCAATATATGGAAGAAAAAACAATTGAAAACAAGCTGTCACATGACGACTGGAAAGTGGATCATAGTTCCTCTCATGGAACCAGCGCAGTGCATCCATGGCTTACATCAAACCAAACAATAACAAGTTCTTTTCCAGCCACTTGTTTTCTACCAGAATCATTTTACAAGATAGCATCATGAAAGTACCAAGTGGTGTCAATGGTGCACACCAAAAATCATGTGGCTTCCCCCACAAACCACCAATGAGATAGCCAATCTCAATGCTACAAAAGGCTGCAAGTGCATTATTATACAATATGCAAGAAGGAAAAACTCTCCTTGATACATCATGCTACTCAAACAAGGAAAATAAGTACAATACAAAATGTGAAATTATACCTCCTCCATCCTACACTTGAGATCTTGAGCTGAAATGGCTCAACTGGAAATTCTGCCTCACTTCCAAAGAGTAGGGAAGTTGTTGTGAGCTCCTCTTCATTATCATCCAGGTTATGCATCTCTCCATATGCTGAAATATGTCATGCTGGATGCCCTCCCAAGTGAGCTCCTCCACCAACTGGAAATATGCATCAAAGTGCATAGAAGAGAAGTCCTCATGTGCTGCATGTAGCGACTTCTCCTTGAGACTAGAAGATTTAGTCAAGAAGATCATGTCATAGGAATAGATGACCACATCATCCACTATGTATCCATCATCTCCATCCGGGTCATCAAGAACCATGCATGCACCAAGATCCTTGGAGTACTCTACCAAAAGTTGAGACCTCCAATAGGGATCAATCGTCCTAAGAGACAACACTGGTGATCTAGCATATGAAGCTCTCCTCATGCTGCTGCCTGCTACTTTGACATCCCTCATGCCAAATTAATCCTCTAAAATCCTCACCTCCCTGGAATCCAAGAATGGTGAGCCAAGAGGAAAGATGTTTCTCACCAATTCTAGATCTGGTGGCCTCCCAGGTGGAATGCCTCCATGTAGTGAGACATAAAAATCTGAAGTGGACTGCATGTATGAGTGGACTGATTTTTCCCTCTCTTCTCTACACAGTGCATTCTCCTTCCTTTGTGTAGAATTCTTCTGAAATATATAAGGGTGAATGCTCATCATCCCTTCATGCTGATCCTTCTTCTCTCCCTCTCCTTCCATCTCACAATCCACCAATGCCACTACATGTTGCTCTAGAATTGTGTTTTGGTTCCCAAATGTTGGATCATTTGGAACTCCTGGTAAAGATGCAAGGGACCCTCTAGTGGAAGCAGTGGCTCCCCTTTCACCTCCATGTGGTGATGAATATTCTTCCTCCATCCTCCTTGTAGTAAATGGGGGCAATAGATTGCGTTGTGAATCTGCATGTGTGGCTGAATGTTCACACCCATCATGAGAATAGTTAGGGCTTGTTTCAAACCCTTCTAGAAATCTTCTACACTCCTCCCCTTCCATCTCCTTGAGATAGTCTTTAATACCTTCCAAGGTTTGGAAAAGAAGCAGGGAGATCTCCTCTTCAATCATTCTTCCTTCTCCTCTTTTTCTCAACAAGAATGTAGGCATGTTACAACATTGTAGATCAGATTGTGTGGCTGAATTCTCACACACAGCATAAGAAATATTGGGGCTTTCTTCACGAGAAGAACTCCTTCAGGGATTTGCATGTCTTCCCCTCCTTATTCCCCTGATTTCTTCCTTCAATTCATGCATTGCTTGAGAGAGAGTGTTAAAAAAAAAAATCTTCTCTTTGTCCTCTGTGTAATATTTCTTCAGTCTTCTTCTTTATTCTTCTGATGGCTAGATCTCACAGGCTAAGCCAGAGATCATGCTTTGATACCACTATAATATCCCAAAATGGGAACTGTCAGCAAGGCATGACTAGAAAACGCATTTTCCAGGAATGGCTGCTATAGGATTTGAAACCAGCACTTGGATCCCTTAGATCTGAGTATCTAAGTCCTAAATCCAAAAGGATATCAAAAACAAATCTTTCTAGGTGGGGAAAACATGCCTCCCACACCTAGTATGGCTTGATAAATGCCCAATGAGGGACTGCAACAATGTATAAACATAGTAATGGATATGCAGCATAAAATAAACTCATAGGACATGTTAAAAAAACATAGCCATCAATCCAAGCTACAAAACAAACTGTACTTCATTTCATGAGCCAAAAGTTGGGGAAAAGCAACAATTTATGCCCTAAAAAGGTTAATTTCAGAGATGAGCATAAAAATAAGGGCAAGTGATGGTGGAATTTCGTAGCTTAGGTCATGTGGGACTCACATACCAAATTGGAACAGAAAAAAATGTCTCTAGCTATGCTAAATAGATCTCCCTCTCCCGACATGGCTCAAAAATGCCCAATCCCCATGACTTAATTACTGCAGAAATTACTGAAGCACAGGCAGCATGATTTTCTGAAGGTGATGGATGCAATGTGGTATCAAAATTAGTAAATCAGATCTATAGCATGGGTCATACAATGTACAATAGATAAATAGAAGAATTGCATGAAGAAACCCTCAAGATTGAGGTGCTGCAACAACAAAATGGGACTGCAAGGCCTGACAACGTTATTTTATTGATGCTACAACTGATATATATTACACATCAGATCTAGAGCAGATATGTACACAAAAATATAGATCCAATACAGATCTGTGTACTAGATGGGCTCCTTAATACACTCCCCTTGGGGATCTGAGAAAATCATGAACAATAGTGAGTAGATCTGAGATGTAAGTTGCAGTCCTATAGTAATATTAAGGAATTCTGCAGTAAATAGAACCATATGCAAATCAGATCTGAAATGAACATGGATTGGATGGCCAATCCATGGATCACCACAGTGCAAGGAGAGCCCCTGAACACCAGAGATCACTCCTCCAAAACGTTGCTCAAACACCCTGCAACTTCCCTCTTGCAGATAACATAGTTATGGGAGAGAAACTGCGCTGTTAGCTTCAGTACTGAGTAGGCCTAAAGCCTAGATATGAAAGTGAAACTCTAATGATCCAATACACTCTTCCAGGAGGTTAACAGACACACTCACTGAGCAGAGGCACTAGATTTGCCTAGATCTGAATAGATCTAGCTTCCACTGCTGCAACCTACAAAAAAAATCAAACCCTCAACAAGATCTGAATTGTGGTTGGAATATGAAGCTTGGCCCAAAGCCTGATAGTGGACAAGATAGAACAAGTCTCCTCCAAGAGCTGCTGAAGGAAGGAGGTGGGATTCCCGACCAGGAACACCTAAGTGCTAAATAGCACTATTCTCAGCTAAACAGCCAGAGAATGAGGATTGTCTAAACAGACAACACCTTCTGAAATATCAAATGATCAAACCTCTCCTTGGTGTCCTCCTCCTCCTTTTATAATTTGGAAATCTTGTCAAACCCTAAACCACCTTGATGATTTAGCTCCATTCACATGAATGGCCTCCAACATGAACTACGCTATGCCTTTATGAGATACATTGTATGTAGACAGCGCTGTGGATTTGGTCCTGTTGACCCAGTTAATTGATCCAGTCTCTTTCACACTTAAGTGTGTTTATGAAGATAGCTCAGATTTAGCTTGTTTCACATTGAGCATTGATTTATTTTGCTGCTTAGGAGTTATATTGGTCCTCCTTTACAATTTTATTCATGAGATAGATAAAAGTAAAACAAAATTGAATACTCCTATTAGCTTGGGCTAATTAGGAATATTACATGGACTGCACAATTCCTAGAGGAACTACTACTGCATGGAGGTATAAACTAATGGCTTGATGCCAGATATCACAATGCTACTCCTGGAAGACTGAAATAGAAGAACAAGATGAAAGGATGAACTCTCCACCAGTTTCTTAGCTGAAATGATAATAACTACCTTCCTCCTCTGAAACCCTAAGACATGAATGCGTAATTCATGAAGCTGTATATGTAGAAGAGAGGGGCTGAATGTAGCACCAATGTCGGATGATGAATAGATGCTCCAAATAACCTTCCAAAATTAGGCACTCAAAGTCCACTGTGGGTAAGGGTGGGATCCCCGCTTGGGAACACTTGTGTGCTAAAAAACACAACAGACTTAGCTAAACAACTGAAGCGTGAAAATAATGTCAAACGACAATACAATATCAAATTCCAGACTGATTTGCTTTGCTGCCCTCATCTTCCTTATATGGTTGTGAGCCTTGCCTATCCTTGGGCCACCTCATAACTGCACTACACATGTGGCCACTAGTCTCCATGAAGACTGCGTTGTCTCTCCCTGATCTCCATGACCTTTTCATTTACTTTCCACTCCTCCATCATGTGTGCATTTAATGAACCACTTCCTCCATCACTACATCATTAATGCTCTATGATCTTACTTTTATTCCTCCCCTACCTCCATCATATTTCTCATTATTCTCCACGATCTCCACTCTTCCTTCATTAATGAGTTGCTCCACTACTGCATGATGCTAATCTACTATCAATTAACCCACATTCACACGGTAAAAGTGGATTTTATTCATCTAAGGAGCTTATGGGCCCCTCCACCCTTTTATCTACTTAACTAAGTAAGAAAAGTAAGAACTCTAATATTCTAATTAACTGATGGAAAACTGGGAATATTACACACAAATAATCCCCTTAACACATGAGTCCTTTTTCTTACATTAGAAACAAATCACATAGGAGTAGCCATGATCTGTCAATCCAAGTTTGGTGAACAATATTGTATTTGCAAGGAAGAGACTCCTTCATGACCTTCAAAGCCTTTAGGTGGTCCCATGTGCACTTCTTCCTCAAATTATTCATGGAGAAAAATGGCCTCTACATCCATTTGATGTAATTCCATAACAAAAGCAACAATAACTCTAATAGAAGTGTACCTATGAACTGCAACAAATTTATTTTCATCATCCTTTCCCTCTTTCTAGGAGAACCTTCTAGTTTTATTCTACCATCTGTTGCATGCTATATCTTATAGATATTTAGAAGTAACCACTAACTTCCCTTTGGCATAATCAAGGTATACTTCAAATTTTCTAATCTTTCTTCTCTCTCTTAGCGTACTTCAAACATAAATCACCAATTTTGGGAGAGTCCTCTTGTTACAAGCTTTGGTTTGTTCTTCCACTACTTCCATCTGCTATGAGAGAATCAGCAACCTACGTCATGTACTTTCAATCCTCACTAGGAGGCCATGGGAGAAAAACTATAACCAAGCAAAGGATGCAGGAACAAGATGCTAAATTTCTTATTTGAGGTTTCTAGGAGTGTTGACTTGTAGTGCCAGATTTTCTGGATCCATCCCATAAATTAAAATTAAAATCAATGTTTTGAACCTTCAATTGAGATTCACTAACAAGATGTAAAAAATTTGAGGAAAACATATTAGTTTGGGATGTAATAAATAAGGCTATGATTTGGTGAAAAAAGTCGACAATAATATGAAGATAAATGGAGGGAAATATATTTAATTTAATTTAAAAAGGTTAATGATTTGCTTTAATAATTATATAATTTTAGATATTTTATGATAATAAAGGATGTCTAACAAATTTAATATCATTAGTTATTATAATATTTTTTTGATATATATCATGGTAATCAAGTAATAATTTAATTTTTTGAAAGGAAATATGTAATGTAATGTTCTATATAGTTAATTAATAGTTTAATTTTATTTGTGATTTTTTAATTGATTATGTTTACTAGGATTATAACATTTTTGATGAATTTTGTTAATTAAAATCAAGAAGTTATTTGATCTTAGATGACTAATAATTGAATTTTAAGAGAATGTATTTTATAAAAAAAATTAATTAATTGAAGTGCTTTTTTTTTGTAGGAATTTACAGGGTAAGTTCCTTAGATCAAGAACCAAAGGTCACCACTCACAAACATATCACAAATCAGTACACCAATATAATTACGTGGTTAAAACCCTCAAAGAGGGAAACAATCCACAGCCTCAGCCAACGCGACCACTTCAGACAATTTATTAATATAAAAAGAAAGGTTACATATGTTTATCTCATAAACGGTTATCGGACAAATGACCCTCCATGCTCTTTAAATAGAGATCATGGACCAATCAGTTTTTAAGCCACAGATCAAGTTTCGTTAATACCAAGGTGAGAGATAACCGTCAGATCACTACAAATCGTGACCGTCGGATTATAAGTTACAAATGTACATGGTAAAGAAACACATTTTACCTAACTCTACACTAGACTAAGTTATTCTTAACTATTTCCTATGTGTCAGAATATCCTAACATCCCCCCTTAAGAACAACTTGGGATAGGATTGAAGGATTTACAAAGGTGACACAAAAGGAGGCTATTCCCTATGTGCTGAAATATCCTAACATCCCCCCTTAAGAACAAATTGGGACAGGATTGAAGGATTTATAAAAGTGACACAATAGGAGAAGGAAGGAGGAATTAGAGCCTATCCCCCCTTAATGACAACTTTCCTGAACTCCAAGCATGGATTGAAGTTTGGTAAACTTCGCTTCTGTGACAGCCTTTGTAAATATATCGGCTACTCGATCATTGGTTGGACAGTACTGCACTTCAAGAACATGATTATGAATGAGCTTTCTGATGAAGTGTATGTGGAGTTCAATGTGTTTCATACGCTGATGCTGAAATAGATCTTTACATAGCTGAATGGCACTAGGATTATCACACCAAAGTGTAGTTGGATGTCGCTGATGAAGACAAAATTCAGACAAAATCTGACGAAGCCACATGGCTTCCTTTCTGGCTTCAACTACACCACGATACTCTGCTTCTGCTGAAGAAAGAGAGATGGAACTTTGTTTCTTACAAGACCAAGTAATAGGTCCTGAACCAAGACTGAATACATATCCTGCAGTAGACTTTCGATCATCAGGGTCACCAGTCCAATCAGAATCAGTTAAACCAATCAACAATGGAGATGCTCCTGCACTGTAATGAATCCTGAACTGAAATGTACCTTGAATATATCAAAGTATTCTTTTAGCTGCTTTCCAGTGACTTTCATGAGGTTGGTGCATAAACCGAGTGACAAGACCAACGACAAAAAAAATGTCAGGACGGGTGTGGGTTAGATACAGAACTTTACCAACAAGCTGACGATATAAGGTAGCATCAACTTCAGGGGTAGTACAAGTGACTGAAAGCTTGACTCCAGACTGAAAGGGAGAAGGGGCTAGCTTATAGTATTCCATGTGAAAGTGGTGTAGAAGATCACATGCATACTTGGATTGAGAGAGGGTAATTCCTTCCTTGGATTGCATGATCTGAAATGTGAGAACTTCTTATTTCTAATACAGAGATTGACTGTAGGGGCATTTATTGGATATGTCACCTTTAAAGAAAGGATGAGATCTAGAAGCTATCTGGCCCTTTATAGACTCTACCTCAAGAAATAATAGAATTAATCACTAATGATCTGGAAATGAAACTACTTGTTTGCTGGTGCAAGGTATTCATTATCCATAAAGTTATGTGTGCAAACTATTTAATATGTTTTGCAATTGGAACAAAATTCTTTTGGTGAATTTATGAGTCTTTTTGTGTGTAGGAGGCTTATTTCTTTTTACTGTTTAACATCTTTAACTCTGATAAAACACAGTAAATACATCACATAATATAACACAGCATATGATAAGGCAGTTCACCCCTCCTGGGCTACATCTGCTGGGTCCAAGGCCCCCAAATGGGCATGTCATTGCTCTTATTATTCTCAAAATTAGTTATACAGTGTGAAGAAAGCCTAAACAGGCAAAAATAGCTGTAGAAATGAGTTCAGAACACTGAAAACAGTAAATATAGGCTTTTGTTTCACCTCCAAAGGTTAACCATAGCCCAATACAGCTCCAACACTCCCTAGGCCCTGATGGCTCTCCAAGATTCTCTGTTGAAAAATTACCTGAAGATGATATTTGTTGCCTCTGCAACCTGCACCATTGGCTCTGGAATGCTCAAATTTCCAAAAATCAAAAACAAATTCACTCCAAATGGTCTTCCCTAGCAAAAGTTATGAGAAAAACAAATTTTGCCTAATTAGGGCTAGAAAACCTCCACCAATTATGGAGGAACTATAGTTAAAGCCACTAATTTAGGAACAACGCCAAATCGGGCGGAGTCTGCCAGAATATCCGCTACGGTTAGGGGCTGGCATTAAAGTTTACGGGGGTCATGTGACCGCACCCGTCGGCATATAATGTTGGACTTAACGGTTTTCCAACCGTAACATTAAACCTTCTGCACCTGTCGGCATATAACATGTGGCCTATCCATATCACATAAAACTTAACTGCGAAATGTGTTAACCGTTGAGAATATGGTTACGGTTCTGAGCGCCTGGTTACATTGGAGAGGGGGCTGGCCCCCTTTCGGCCCCGCCCATATACATTTTAAACTCTATATAACAGTTGTGACCCAATATAGTTAAGCACCACACATAGAGCGGGCGGTCGGGTGCATTGGCTGCCAGCCCATTGACCCGCGGTCGAACCTGGTAGCCATACAAAATTTTTCACAATAAAAACTTTGAATTCTTGGGGTCACGTGGCAGCCTCTGAGCAGGCCACGTGGCACCCTCCATTGGTCCATTCAGAATATTCTTTAGAATATTCTTGGAATACTCTGAGGAATATTCTTGGAATATTCTTTTTTTAATAGTTTTTTTATTCAATGTCAAACTGAGTCAAATTGGACTTTTCCCTGAAATTGAGAAACTTAAAAATTGAATATCTTTCTCATACAACATCAGTTTTGAGTGTCGTTTGTGGCTATAGGATCATTTTGACAAGACCTTTCCTATCGTTCTAGTTTCAACCAATTATGAGCAAATAAATTTTTGAGCATTTTCTCAAATAGGACATGATCACCTGATCATACCTCCCAAATGGGAAGCTTTTGGACCCACAAAAGACTTCAATTACCTGTTAAGAAGATGAGGGTATAGCTCCCTCACCTTTTCCACCTCCATCCACTTTTCCTTACTCGATTTGCTGCCTTTAAGACCAACCTGAACATAATCAACATTTCCCCTCCTTGAAGTGTGTGTCCTTCTGTCAAGGATAGCATCCTCTTTCAGCTCATCCAAAAATTCTGGCGCGAAATCCTCTATGGATGGCAGCTGAATGTCACTTTCATAATCAACAATTAAAGGAGGTTCATACAAACGTAAATTTTCCACGTTAACAACGGAATACATTTGCATATATGAAGGCAAATCTAGTTGAAAAGCATTATTTCCAACTTGTTTAAGGATCTCGAATGGACCATAACGAATAGGCTTCATCTTTTTACCTTCTCCTTGCATTCTTTCCTTACTAATATGCAACCATACCTCATCTCCTTCTTGAAACTTATGATCAACTCTATGTTTATCATGTCTCTCCTTGTACTTGCCTTGACTTTTTTCAAGTTGTTCTTGAACTTGCTGATGTATGAACTGAATTATTTCAATGAACATGTGAGCTTTTTCAATGTCACTATGCCCATCAATGGCAACATCCTTCTCAAGAATGAAATCTAATGGTGACTTATGCAAATACCCAAAACAAGCTTCAAAAGGTGAAGTATTTGTAGAAGAGTGCTTGGCCCGGTTGTAAGCATGTTGAATGTAATGCAAATGCTCATCCCAAAGGTTGGGATTCTTTCTGCAATAACCTCTCAAAAGATGTACAATGGTTCTGTTCACTACCTCTGTTTGGCCACCTATTTGCGGATGAAAAGCAGTACTCTTCTTCAACTTGGTGTTCATCATCTTCCATAGATTGGACCAAAAATTCCCAACAAATCTAGAATCCCTGTCACTAACAATAGAAGTAGGAAAGCCATAATGAACCCATACATGTTGAAAATATAAATTAGCAGTTTGTTCAACAGTTATAGTTTTCTTACATGGCATAAGAATATGCATCTTGTTGAAACGATCAACTACTACATAAATATAATCATGCTTCTTTCTAGATAATGGTAGCCCTCCAACAAAATCCATAGAAACAGTTTCCCATGGTCTAGAAGGTACTGGAAATGGCGTATATAAACCAAGCTTCCTATTTCTAGGCTTGCTTGTAGCACATAATGAATAACCTCTAATGAAACATGCAACACTATCTACCATGCGAGGCCAATAACAATACCTCTGCAAATGTGCCACCGTTTTTCTTACCCCAAAATGTCCAGCTATGAGAGAAGAATGAGCCTCTCTCATCATGCTTAGTCTCTCCCCCTGTGGTATACATAACTTTCCCATATGAAACAACAAATTATTATGCAAATGATAATCATTCTCCTCAACATGATTCCCTTTACTCAAGTTAGCATATACATCCTTAAAATCAACATCTGATGCATACTGTTCTATGTAGCTCTCATGTACAATAGAATCATTCTTAAGTAAAGTAGTAGCACTAATAATAGGCCTTGAAAGCATATCAAAAACTTTATTAAAAATAACTTTCTTGTACCTTATTACCAAGTGAAATTATTGTCAGAAGCCCATCCATCTGAAATGTCGTGACTGCTGCAATTTACTTTGCGACTGCAAGTACTATAAAGGCTGATGGTCGGTATGAACAACTGTTTCTTTTCCCATCAAATAGTGTTTCCACATTTTGACACTTTGTACCAATGCATACAACTCCTTATCATATGCAGGATAATTCACAACAACACCATTAAATGTCTCAGAATGAAATGCGATAGGCTTACCATGCTGTAAGAGAACTGCACCCATGGCGTAATCACTAGCATCTGTCTGAATCTTGAATGGCTGTCTCAGGTCTGGTAATGCAAGGACCGGAGCTGAACTTATATTTTCTTTCAAAGACTCAAAAGCATTTTTTTGCTTGCCTCCCCATTGGAAAGCATGCTTCACACTTGTCACTGCATGCATAGGAGCTACTATGGCAGAGAAGTTAGAAATAAAATTCCTCCAATACTGAGCTGCACCCAAAAAACTTCTTACCTCTGTAATGGATTTGGGAGTAGGCCAATTCACAATGGCTTCTACTTTGGAAGGATCAATTCTCAAAGTGCCTCCTCCCACTATGTGTCCCAAATAAACCAAAGAAGTCTTTCCAAATTCACACTTTGACATTTTAAGAAATAACTGATTTTTCTTCAAAACATCAAGTACTTTCTTAACATGCATGACATGCTCTTCTCTAGTCTTGCTGAAAATTAAGATGTCATCTAAGTAGACAATAACGAAATCATCAAGAAAATGACGTAAGACATCATCCATTACCCACATGAAAGTTTCAGGTGCATTGCATAAACCAAACGACATAACAAGCCACTCAAAGAGTCCTTGTTTGGTTTTAAAAGCTGTCTTCCAAATGTCACTTTCTTCAATTCTAACTTGATGATAACCACTACGTAAGTCTAACTTAGTGAAAAATTTAGCATCTTTCAGCTGATCCAACAAATAATCTATTCTTGGAAGTGGGTAACGATTCTTTACCGTTATCTTGTTCAAAGCCCTGAAGTCCACACACACACGCCAAGTTCCATATTTCTTTGGAATCAACACTATCGGTGACCCACATGGTGAAGTGCTTGGTCTTATGAAACCCTTGTCCAACAAATCTTTAATTTTCTTCTTTATTTCAGCTTTCTCCATGATAGACATGTGATACATGCCTATGTTAGGAAGTGGACAATTTGGATGTAAATGGATTTCATGCTAAATCTCCCTTTTAGGAGGTAAACTTGTTGTTTCCTGAAACATCTCATGATGTGCATCAACTACATCATATAAATATGATTTAATCTTGGAATCACAATTTTCAAATGACTCATGATTCACATCATCCTTTGGCTTGATCATAAGAAGTACAAAACTCTTGCTTGAATTAACTAGCCTTTTTACCTGTCTCGCATTTACCATCGCTATATTTGTCTTCTTGCGATGTGCTCTGACAATATACTCCTTGCCATCTTTGAAAATATGATATTTATTTTCATGGCGATGGAAGATCGCTTTCCTATCGAATAAGTAAGGACTTTCCAAAACAATTCCTGATATATCAAGTGGCACTACATCCAGTTCAACTGTGTCAATAAAGTGTGCAGTTATTGCAAAGTGCAATATGCACTTTCTTGAGACTTGTAAGTTTGCATCCTTGCATATCCACCCAAGTGAATAAGGCTTTGGATGTGGAATGGTCTCAAGTTTTAGCTTTTTGACCAAGTCTTCTGATATGAGATTTGCTTGTGACCCACTATCGAACAGTGTGTCAATTTTTGTATGTTTTGAGACTACCCTCACATGGAACAATTCAATTCTTTCTTCCTCATTAGGAGCTTGTACATGACAGTTTGAAGAACTAGTACTTGCATTAGTTTCTATTTCTTTTCCCTTCATACTTTTCAAACCCATGGCTGAAATTTTGGTTTCGTCACCTGAATCATCACCTAAATCTTGTGGTGTAGTTGTAGGAGCTGCAGTTTTCTTCTTTCTCTTGTTTTTGTTAAACTGGTTTCTTTTTTCAGGATGTAATTTCCAACAGTTTTTCTCTTCATGGCCCTCATTTGAACAATGTTTACAAATGACCTTTTCACCCTCGTGTTTGATAGATGCATTCTTTTTACCTTTTCCCTTAAAGTTTTTCTCTTTTTTCTTCCCTTTGAAAGGCTTGTTTCTACCCTCATCAAAAGTATTCTTTCCTCTAGCTTCTAAATGTGTAGCCTGTACACAGAATTTATCTAAGCTAGTAGGATTAAACATCGAGATAATGTGTTTAAGGTAATTGTGCAAACCACCTATGTACTTTAACAAAGTGTCTTGGCTTTGTAAATCTACCCCAAGTAAGAGTGCTCTTCTCTTGAATTCCTGGGTATAGTCTTGCACATTCTGTCCCTTAAGCTATCTAAAGTTTTGCCAGTTCATTATAGCCTTTTGAAGGTGAGCAAGAGGATATAATTGTTTCTTGATTGCAGTAATAAACTCAGTCCATGATAAAGAAATCTTACCATGTTTCTTGATTTCCTCCCTGGTTTTGGCTTCCCACCAAACCAATGCTGCTCCATCCATCCTTAGTGAGGCTAATTGTATTTTGGTGTTGTTAGTGTCAGTGTAGTCATACTACCATTAGTGATCAAAATTTCTCTTTTGCATTTGCATATTAGGAGTCCCATACCAATAAATTTCACCATTCCGCTAGTTCATGGATTCATTGATGGTAGTGATTTCTCATCAGTTTTCCCTCATGTGAAACTTGCTAATTCTCCTCTCTATGGTCTTTAGTCATGAGCTACTTTTACTTTGTGAGTCATGTCAGTTGGTCATAGGAAGGGTCTCATTAGGTTCTAGGGTCTCACCATGGTCAGATTAATGAGTCAAGTATCAATAAACATCAGCAAGGTCATGAGGAAGTCAATAAACTCAAAATCACAACACCTGGAAGATCAAAGAAATGTTTTATTCAGTTTGATGTAATTTTCACCTCAAAACCATGTTTTGAGGTGAAAACATGATACTTTGTCTTTATTATCTTTTATTATGTAATTTTATGTCATCATATGTAATAAGTCACAATTCAGAAGCTGTTATCTCCACAAAGTCATCACCTTGCCTTCAGAGAAGTTTTCCACAACATGTTTAGCATCAAATCATGTTCCAAGCATATCCATCAAAACGAGCCCAGAAAGAGCTTTCCAACAGTATACTACACTCTCAAAACTGACTTCTGGATTGAAATTTATGCCTAAGTGAAGTAAAAAGTCCCCTATACCCCTAAACAATCCTTTTTCCCTCCTTTCCCTTAAACTTTATTTTATTAAAGTTTAATATTTTTTCTTATAAATCCCTTTTTCCCCCCTTTGATTACAAAATCGCATTATAAAAATCAAATGAAAATAATCAAACCACTTCCCCCCATACCATAGGACTTTATAATAAAATTATATAAGTCCCGCAGTTCCCAAACCACTTCCCCTCCATACTTTGAGACATTACAATATAAATCAAAGTTATATTATAAAAGCCCCCCGCCGATACCTTCCCTTCCCTTTCCAATTGCATTGCAAAATATTATGGGTGCACTCTGATTGGCCCATGCCACAAAGCTCCGATGCAATTATGTTAAGTCACTCCCGATTGTAAACTTCCGATGGAACCCCTCCGATGTATATCTTGACCATCGATCTTATCACCCCATCCAACAACCAATAGCCAATCAGAACATCCCCATCGGTGCTTCCAAAAATCCCCTCCCCGATTGAACCTTTCCGCCGGCCTGCTCCCGATTATCCCTCCGTCGTCGATCTGCCTGATGATCCGACGGCTCACAATTCATCGCCCAATCGGCATCGACATTTTCACATATGTTATAATCCGCTCCCCTCTGATCCCCGATGCCGATTGACCCCGGTGCCACCATAAAAGTCCTCCACCCTTTTAATAAAAACCATCCGTCCATTTGTATAAAAATGAAAAATCATTTTAATTTATTTTCAAAGGGATTTATCTATCCCTTATTACATAACCCATCGGACTTACGCCAAATTGCATTGGAGTTTTTTTTGGCTTTATTTCAAAAAACATTCAACCCCCGATCCCGATTACTATGGCACCATAAAAAATGTATATTTTCAATTTTTATTATTTGACTGTATCCCCCCTCCCATCCCTTCCGATTTTGACTGTGATGCAGGTCTCGCCTCTTTTCCCTTTGTTCCCTCTATTCAAAAAATTAGTTTTCCCTTCACCGAAAGCATAATTTCATTTCAGTTTCATTTCAAACAACACTTTATTGAAAAGTTAGTTTTATTCAAAGAATAAAGGAAAGCAAAAGTTAGCTGGCCGAGAGCTAAAATAAAACAGAGATTCCTACAGCAGCAAAGAAATAGGGATTTGCTCCTCAAATCACCTATTTATCATTCAAGAACGTAATTGTGAAATCTTCCCAAATAGTAAAATGTATTGTTGTCCCTTATTTTTAGGGGCAGGATGTTAGATTTCTTTTCTATCATTACACTTCAGTTCTTCAGCTGTTATAATAGCTCCCTTTTAATGTCGATCTATGTTCCCACATTTCAGTGTATTTAATGTAATTCTAAATCATTTGTAAAGTAGTCTGTAACTCAGAAGTAGGGAAATAGTGTGGAAGAAACACTCTGCGCTCCATTGTAACAGTTTTGGACAGGGAATTAATAAGAGATGTAGCTCTGATTTGTGGGATCCATGTGGTATGAGTTTCAGCATTTGTTTTCTTCTTTGTTTCATATGTAAATTTGTTATGTTTCACCTTTCATCCATAAATATTTCCTGTTGAATGCTTTCAAGATAGAAAGGTAGGATCCATTTTTATGCCCTGCCTTGGGAAATCATTCATACTTTGTGTTTTTCTTCTGTTTGAAAAGGATCCATCTCCCATGCCATTTTCAGCCCCTCACCAGTCTTTTCATTCCATCATTATTTAATTTAATTGCTAAAATTTCCTACCTACCTTGTCCCATGAAATACCCGGTGTCCTGATTTAATTCCCCAGCTTCAAGCTGTCCTATTTATCCCATACATCCCTGAAAATTCATTCATTTCATGTAAAACATTTTCCCATTATCATACCTAACCTAAAATCAGTTTATACTTGTACTTTGTTGAATATCTTTTCATGGACAGAGCCCTCTCCTGACCTTGTAGGGCTAGCTACAAGGCTGAGTGTGGTTTAGATGTTACCCTGTTTTGCCCTTTTTTAGCCTGGGGTACAGATCAGGTGCTAATAGGTGTCATCATCATGCAGATTTTGAATCCTTAAATAAACCTCCAGTTGTATGATCCAATTATCTAATTTCTCTGCATTAATATCACCATTAAACATTGGCAATTCAAATTTGACATCAAGCTTTAACAAAGGATTTTTACCAGTTGTTTTTCACTTATGTGACTGATTTACTGAAGTCGAAGAAGATGATGTTGAGGAAGAGGATGACGATGGAGATGAAGGATCAACATTTCCTCCATTCCCTTTCTTAGACTTATCCTTGTCCTTCTTTCCTCCTGAGGAATCCTCTCCTTCTTTTTGGTTTTTAGATCCATCTCCAGTAATCCTATCATTTCTTTCTTGATAGAGGATCCTTAACATTTCAGTCATATCCAAGAAAGCTTTCCGAAAAACCCTTTCTTCTTCCTTGGGATCCATTTCTTCATGAGCTTCTTCTTCTCTTGAAGTCATGCTTGTGGTTGCTTCTAAGGCTATTGAGGGTGAGATAGAAGGTGGAGATAATGGCACCCTGACCCTCCTTGGTTGAGGATTGTATTATGCTCTAACCAATTGTCCTTCCCTCTTTTAAGTTTAAGCCTAGTAAGCATCAAATTTGCAAAACAATAAAATATTTCTTTGCACAAAACTCAAAACTTGAGCTTAACCTATGTTTTGATACCAATCTAATCTAAAATGTGAGAACTTCTTATTTCTAATACAGAGATTGACTGTAGGGGCATTTACTGGATATGTCACCTTTAAAGAAAGGATGAGATCCAGAAGCTATCTGGCCCTTTATAGACTTAGCCTAAAGAAATAATAGAAGTAATCACTAATGATCTTGAAATGAAACTACTTGTTTGCTGGTGCAAGGTATTCATTATCCATAAAATTATGTGTGCAAACTGTTTAATATGTTTTGCAATTGGAACAAAATGCTTTTGGTGAATTTATGAGTCTTTTTGTGTGTAGGAGGCTTATTTCTTTTTACTGTTTAACATCTTTAACTCCGATAAAACACAACAAATAAATCACAGAATATAACACAACATATGATAAGGCAGTTCACCCCTCCTGGGCTACATCTGCCAAGTCCAAGGCCCCCAAATGGGCATGTCCTTGCTCTTATTATGCTCAAAATTAGTTATACAGTGTGAAGAAAGCCTAAATAGGCAAAAAAAACTGTAGAAATGAGTTCAAAACACTGAAAACAGTAAAGATAGGCTTTTGTTTCACCTCCAAAGGTTAACCATAGACCAATACAACTCCAACACTCCCTAGGCCTTGATGGATCTCCAAGCTTCTCTGCTGAAAAAGTACCTGAAGATGATCTTTGTTGCCTCTTCAACCTGCACCATTAGCTCTGGAATGCTCAAATTACCTAAAATAAAAAAAACATTCACTCCAAATGGTCTTCCCTAGCAAAAGTTATGAGCAAAACAACTTTTGCCTAATTAGGGCTAGAAAACCTCCACCAATTATGGAGGAATTGTAGTTAAAGCCACTAATTTAGGAACAACGCCAAATCGGAAGGAGTCTGCCAGAATATCCGCTACAGTTAGGGGCTGGCATTAATTTTTATGGGGGTCATGTGACCGCACCTGTCGGCATATAATGTTGGACTTAAAGGTTTCCCAACCGTAACATTAGTCCTTCCGCATCCGTCGGCATATAACATGTGGCCTATCCATATCACATAAAACTTAACCGCGAAATGTGTTAACCGTTG
This sequence comes from Pinus albicaulis, assembly GCA_034641835.2. Lineage (NCBI taxonomy): Eukaryota > Viridiplantae > Streptophyta > Pinopsida > Pinales > Pinaceae > Pinus > Pinus albicaulis. The sequence goes on along the minus strand of CM076574.1, from coordinate 1,300,988,550 downwards.
AGAATATGGTTATGGTTCCGAGTGCCTAGTTACATTGGAGAGGGGGCTGGCCCCCTTTCGTTCCCGCCCATATACATTTTAAAATTTATATAATAGTTGTGACCCAATATAGTTAAGCACCACACATAGATCGGGTGGTTGGGCACTTTCACTGCTAGCCCATTGACCCGTGGTCGAACCTGGTACCATACAAAATTTTGCACAATAAAAAAATTGAATTCTTGGGGCCACGTGGCAGCCTCCGGGCAGGCCACTTGGTGCCCCCTCATTAGTCCGTTTATAATATTCTGTAGAATATCCTGTGGAATATTTTGAGGAATATTTCTAGAATATTCCAAATTGGGCTTTTCCCTGAAATTGAGAAACTTCAAACTTGAATATCTTTCTCATACAACATCGGTTTTGAGTGTCGTTCGTGGATACAGGATCATTTTGATGAGACCTTTCCTGTCGTTCTAGTTTCAACCAATTCTGAGCAAATAAATTTTTGAGCATTTTCTCCAATAGGACATGATCACCTGATCATTGTGAGACTTGAAGACCAAGGAAATAATGCAAGTGTCGTAAGTCTGTCATTTCAAAATTCTTTTTGAGGCTAGAATTCACATGGTTTATATGGTTTGGATCACTACTAGTAAGGATAATATCATCAACATAAAGAACAAGGATGATGAAGGACTTACCCACGTTCTTGGTGTAGACAGTATTGTCAGAATGACACCTAGAAAAGCCATTATCTAATAGAAATCTATCCATTTTGGCATACCAAGCCCGAGGAGCTTGTTTGAGACCATAGAGAGATTTCCTAAGGCAACAAACAAGGCTAGAGTCATTTTGGATAAAGCTAGGGGGTTGTTCCATGTAGATTTATTCATGTAAATCTCCATGTAAGAAGGCAGATTTAGCATCCATTTGATGGACTTCCCATTTAAAAGAAGCAGAAAGGGAAAGAGAAAGGCGAATATAATTCATTTTGGCAATAGGGGAGAAGGTTTCAGTATAGTAAATGCCTTCAACTTGTGAAAATCCTTTAGCGACAAGACGAGATTTATGTCTATCCACTTTTCCATCTAGTCCAAACTTTGTTTTGTAAACCCATCTTCATCTGACAATTTTTCTTCCTTTTTGAAGAGGAACAAGATCCCAAGTATCATTCACCAATAAGGAACGACATTCTTCATTCATAGCTTCATCCAAAGCTAGATGACCAGAAGCTTCTTCAAATATTTCTTGGTCAGGATTTTATGGAACTTGAGCCAATAAGGAAGAAGCTCTTTCGAACTGAGAACGTGTACGCCGTCGATCAGTAGGGTCACCTGCAAGAGACATGCTACATCCCGAGTAGATCGGAACCATCTTGGAAGCGGTGGAGTATATGGAACAATTTGAAGAGGTGGAGGAGGATTGTCATCCTCACTGTCATCATCTGAAATGGAAGGAATGCTATTAAAAATAGAAGAGAGAGAGAGAGGTTGCACATATTCCGAATTAGGCTAGCAAGCCAAAGGTGGCACACTCGCCGAACTAGGTTCGCAGGATGATATATTTTCATCAAACTTTACATCTCTTCTAATGATTATATTTTTGGATTTTGGTTGAAGAAGTCTATATCCTTTGACATCTTCAGAATATCCAACAAAAATACATTTTTCACTCTCAGGTTCTAAGGCTTTATGTTTCGCATCTGGAATATGGGCCCAAGCATCACTTCCAAAAACACGAAAGTGACTTACATCTGGTTTGATTGAGCTCCAAGCTTCTTCTGGAGTTATATTCTTTAAAACCTTAGTAGGGGTGCGATTTACTATGTAATTTGCACAGTTAATGGCTTCTGCCCAAAAATTGAGACCAAGTCCTTTAGATTGAAGCATACAATTAGCCATTTCTTTTAAGGTGTGATTCTTCCTTTCAACTACACCATTTTGTTGTGGAGTATATGGAACAATATGTTGCAATTGAATGCCATGCTCAGTGCAGAAGTTGATAAATTTGTTGTTAACATATTCTCCTCCATTGTCTGATCTTAACTTAAGAATTTGATGTCTAGATTGTTTTTCAACAAAGGCCTTAAAGGCCAAGAACATGTTAAAAACTTCACTCTTGAGTTTTAAGAAGTATACCCAAGTGCGTCTGGAAAAATCATCAATGAAAGTTAAGAAGTACTTGCAACTAGAGAAAGAAACAACAGGAAGTGGACCACATAAATCACTGTGCACAAGCTACAAAGGGGCTGAAGCATGCCAAGAGGCACGTTTGTCAAAACTATCCCGATGATGTTTTCCGAGTACACATCCGGAGCAAACACCATCTCGGCAAGATACCATAGGAAGGCCCGTCACCATATTTTCCTTACATAGAGTTTGAAGAGAGCGATAGTTTAAGTGACCAAATCACTCATGCCAAAGTTTTCTCACATCATCATTATGAGCAACAAAAACAGAGGGAAGAGATGATGACCCAAAGTTGTCAAACTTATACAACCTTGTGGAATCATTAGCAATGCCAGTAGCTAAAATATGTTTAGGATCTTTGAGGTCCTTGATTACAACATCATGAGGTGAGAATTGTACTATTTTCCCTTCACCTGAATGAGTTATCTGATAAATAGATAGAAGGTTGCATGACAAGGTAGGAACACATAGTACATCATTAAACTGACCATTATCTAGATGAATGGTTCCAGATCCTACAACACTAAGAGATATATCATCACCAACATAAATATGTTTGGTGTTATAATCATTTAAAGAAGAAAACATGGATTTATTTTTAGCCCTGTGGTAAGAAGGCTCTAGAATCAATGAGCCATTCATGAGAAGGAGAAGAGGAAGATACATTTAATGCATAACCATATCTTGATGCTTGAGAACCACAAGCAGTAAGTGCCATGCCTGAAAATGAAGGAGAAGAGTGCTCCAAATTGATGTTGTGCTTCTTCATTGCTGCTTCTAAGGCTTCCATATTCTTAAAACATTTGGACTCTATATGGCCATCCCGTTTGCAAAAGTTGCAATGTCTATCTGTCTTCTTCCCTTTATTTTGATTTGCCTTATTATTTTGGTGATTTGATTTTTCAGTTTGCGACTGAAATTGCTGAGGGCCCTTGTTTGGTTTAGGACCATATTTTTTAGGATACTACTTCTTGGGATTATTTTGATATGGTTGTTGTTGGGCTACTAAGGCTTTCTTAGAAGAGTTTCCAGCAGTGATAAGACCAAGGTGTAAAAGTTTTTCTTGTTCTCTTATCAAAGAATCACAAAAGGAATCAAAAGAGGGATTCTTGTAGGTGGTTCCTGAAGAAATGATGGCTTCTCTAGTGGAATGGAAGGCGGAAAAAAATATAGATTATGTAGGGCCAAGCTTAGCAAGAATGCAATAGATGAGGCTACATCGTCCTTTTTGATCTTACAACCTTCTAAAAGAATTATGAGGGTCTTAAATTTGGACAAAAAATCTTCAATGGAGGAGAAGTTATTGGGGTCCAAAGTAAGCAACTCATTTTCAAGCTAGTGGGCCCTGATTTGATTTTGAATTCCAAAAATATTTTTTAGCTTTTCCAGGGCTTCATCAGGGGTATCAATGTCAAGGATATGAAATCAAAGATCTTGAGCAATGGACATTCCTATCAACCCTCATGTTTGATCTTATTTATTTTCCCATTTAGCAGCTTTATCATCATCGAAAGGTTTAGTTTCTTGTCCTATGGCTATTATATAAAGCCCTTTACTTCTAAGTATATCTACCATGTAAGGTATCCATTGGAAATAATTGGTGCTGTTAAGAATAACTGGGCATGCACTTTCCATTTAAAAAAAAAACTAAAACTGAGAAAAGTTAAAACTAACTACTCCAATGGAAATATCTTGAAAAATTAGGCTGTTTAAAAAAAAACGGCTCGAAAAACGACTTCCGGATGAAGAAGTTATGCCTTTGGAAAAATCTGAGTTGTAGATGCCGAATAGATAGGGGAATGGGATGAAGTGCGGTTTTTTTTTTTAAATTCCGCCCTTTTTAGAAAAACTTTTTACAAAAGAAGCTTGAGAAGGAGAGTTGAACCCAAGACCTCTATTCTCATAAACTAACCCCTCACCAAGTGAGATAGTAAAAGGATCATGTTATTCTATGAAAGGAGGAAGTTTTTTTTTTTTTTTTTAACTCTTCGGCGTGCGTGCATTTTCTTGCACAAAAATCAAGCAAAAAAAAAAGTAACAAAATGCAAAGCCTTACTGTAGAATGTTAGATTTTCGATTAGCCTTACTGGCAACTATCAACTTTTTCACTATTTCTGATTTCCCGAGATCGCACAAAGACGCAGGCAAAGAGCATACATAGCAAAAAAAAACTTTTTTTCCTGTTTCTGATTTGTTGAGATCACACGTAGTGCACATCAAAGAGCATACACAGAGAAGAGGGTATAGATCTGGCAAATACATAAAACCTAAAACCAAAAACAAAAAAAGGAAACCGAAATAAGCAGAACTATTAACATATATAACTACAAAACAGATGCTTTATACCTCCACATCTAAACTATCATAACTTGGGTAGCTGGAAACCTTTTCGCATGAAACGAAAGGCGTTCCTCACTGTAACACTAGACTAATTTATTCTTAACTATTTCCTATGTGTCAAAATATCCTAACATTTTTACATGAAGATGAATTTTAAATATTTCTTGGATATTTAAAAAATTGAGGTTAATAATAAAAGGATGAAGACAAATTTAAAAGTTTGAATAAATTTTTAATGAATTTTTAATACATTGATAAAGCAAACAGTGATTAAAGAGATTAGTTTCAAGATAGGAAGGTTTATTTCAAAGAAAAAAATAGAAATTGCAGAAAAAGGGAAAGTGGAGCACATTCAAGAAACCAGGATTAGGATTTGGAATGGAGGTTTGGGATCCAATTTTTGCTAGTGCTCCATCTTTCATCTCTGTTTAGGTTTTTAGGATATTTATTAATTTCAATGTCCTCACAAAATTTTCTAAGGTAATAGTGGTCAATATTGGCAAGGATACAATTTTTTTCAATGCAGAGGTGATGTTTGGTGTTATGGGAATGCTCAGTGAAACCTCCAACTAGATCACTGATACAAAACCGTCTCTTGTTACTAATGTATGGTCAAATGAAAAATGTTCAAACTCTATCCAATCCACTGAAATGAATCCTTACTCTCCTGCAGAATCTGACACAACCATTCAACCCATCAAATCGTCACTGTGTAGATACTATACCATTGAGGAAAATGGTTAATTGTGAATCCGCTATTAACTGTGCTCCGAACTCCTCTCATCGCAATCAACCACAACCATGCAACACATTGTCTTTGTATTTCAACCTTAATCCAACAAACACAACCTCATCGCATTCCACGAAGATTCATGGTACATCCCCAACACAATCCACAAAAACTCATGCTCTATTGAAATCTGATGCCAAATCACCAGCTTTCGACAGCTTTGCAAAAATTTCACTGATCAACCATTCAATGCCCTCATACCAAAATGTTTACCCGTCACCTCATATGTTGATCCGAGGAGACTCGAGACCAGGTCACTCCACACAACCCCACAACGTTGATTCTAAAATTTCCCACACTTTATTAACCATCGACGTTGATCATGAGGCTTTAAACTAGAATTTGTTTTTTTTATCTTATCTCACCCTCAGACCATTGATCATTCAAGTTCCTTTACTCAACCTCCTTAGGATTATTCTCACAATTTGACTCTTACGCACCACCCTATTAAAAGACCAGCCCCCCTTCTTCACCCAACCCATCTAATCTTATAATTAACTTGTCGAATTTAAACCTAAATGAATCTACTATTAATCTTTTAAAAACGGTTTAAATTTCTCCATAGCACCCAAATAAATTTCCGTCAAAGAGATGTTGTGTCACATAGAATATGGCATAAAAAACATGCATGAAGATACCAAAGAATTAATTAGACAATATTGCTCTATAGTTCCATAAAATCTGAACCCCCTAAGAGCAACATTACCAGAGATGAATATATTGCCTTAAAATCCTGAAAATCCAATCCCGATATTGTAATATTAAAAGTAAGGGTGGAGTCGTAGTCATCATGAACAGAAATGACTATAGTGATAAAATGATAGACCATTTAAATAATAATGGTTGCTACAAAGAGTTGAATAAAAACCCTCTAAAGAAAATTACAAAATATGTCAACACCTTAATCAAAGCAAGTAATATCCAAAATAATAAAAACCTCATTGAAAGTTGTCCTTACACTCCTAGAATTTATGGAGCACCAAAAATCCATAAAGAGGTGGTTTTGATTCGACCCATTGTAAACACTATTGGAGGCCCCACATATCATCTAGCCAAATACCTTGCCCAGAAACTTAAACCATTGGTCGGTAACACTACTTCCTTTGTCAAATATTCCACACACATCATAAATGAAATCAAGAACATCAAGCTAGAAAAAAATGACATTTTGGTTAGCTTTGATGTCACTACTCTCTACACCAACATTCCGATCAATGAAGCCATGGAGGTTGTCCAAAATATCACCAATACCGACACTTCTAAACTTGTTGAGGCTTGCCTCCATTCCAAATTTTTTAATTTCTTGGGTAAAACATATGAACAAAATTGTGGAGTTGCAATGGCTTCTTCGCTTTCACCTGTCATAGCCAATTTATTTATGGAAAATTTTGAAGCCAACACCCTTGATAATGCTCCTCTAAAACCTAAATTATGGAAAATATTTCTAGATGATATTTTCATCATTTGGCCTCATGGTTGAAAATATTTAGAAAATATTAAAAATTATCTAAATAGTCTCTCATCTTAAATAAAATTTACCATGGAAATCGAGATCAATAACAACCTTCCCTTCCTCGATATTCTCATCACTCACAACTCTAATGGATCCATATATCACCAAGTATACTGTAAAAAAAATCACACTGAACATTATCTTCATGCCTCTTCTCACCACCATACCACCCAAATTAGGAATCCTGAACACCCTTGCCACTAAAGCCATCAAAATATCTGATAAAGAGCACTTAGATAAAGAAAACTCACATCTAATAATTTTTTTTCTAAAAAATGGATATAAGAAGCATCAAGCCGTCAAAGCTCTGAATAAAGAAAACAAAAGAACTTGTATTAAGGATAAGAAAAATATGGATAATTTTACTGGAAAAGTGAACCTTCCATATATCATGGGAACCACGGATAAAATTTCCCATATCCTAAAAACACATGACATCATGACCACTTTCAAACCCGTAAACATTGTCTGAAGCTTCCTCAACCGTATTAAAGATCCTATTGATCCCAAAGAACAAAAATGAGTCTATCTGATTCCTTGTTCATGTGTAATTCCTTACGTTGTTGAGACTAGACACTCTTTTAGCACTCAAATTCTTGAACATTCAGCTAACATAAAACACGATCGATCAAAAACCTCTGCCCTTGCTAAGCATTCCCATAACACCAAACATCATATCTGAATTGAAAAAACTCGTATCTTTGCCAAGATTGACCAATATTACCTTAGAAAATTATGTGAGGCCATTTAAATTAATAAATATCCTAAAAAACTAAAAAGCGATGAAAGATGAAGAATTAGCAAAAATTGGATCCTAACCCTCCATTCCATATCCTAATCCTGGTTTCTTGAATGTGCTCCACTTTCCCTTTTTCTTCAATTTCTCTCTCTTTCCTTTTAAAGAAACCTTCCTATCTTAACCCTAATCTCTTTAATCATTTATTGCTTTATCAATGTTTAATACATTGATTAAAAATTTATTCAACCTTTTAAATCTTTCTTCATCCTTTTATTATTAACCTCAGTTTATTAAATATCCAAGAAAGATTGAAAATTCATCTTCATGTAAAAATAAGCACTTTAATTAATTAATTTTTTTTATAAAATACATTCTCTTAAAATTAAATTAGTAATCATCTAAGATCAATTAAATTATTGATTTTAATTAATAAATTTCAACAAAAATATTAAAATCCTAGTAAACATAATTAATTAAAAAATCACAAATAAAATTAAACTATTAATTAACTATAAAGAACATACATTACACATTTCCTTTCAAATACTTAAATTATCACTTGATTACTATAATATATATCGTTTTTTTTTGTAATAACTAACTATATTAAATTTATTAGACATCCTTTATTATCATAAAATATCTAAAATTATATAATTATTAAAACAAATCATTAACCTTTTTAAATTAAATTAAATATATTTCCCTCCATTTATCTTCATATCATTGTCGGATTTTTTCACCAAATCATAACCCTATTTATTACATCCCAAACTGATCTGTTTTACTCAAATTTTTTACATCCTGATGATGAACCTCAGTTGAAGGTTCGAAATGTCAATTGTAATTTAAATTTATGGGATGGATACAGAGAATCTGTCATAACAAGATCCTAAAAAATAATAAAACAATAACAATAATAGTTAAGGAAGATAGATAAAAGTTAGTACAAATATTTTGAGGATTATAATATGATGTAATATCCCTCTTGGTCTTAGCCTTCATGTGTCCATATTCAAATTTATCTACCCCGTACTTATGATTTCATTCCTTCATTGCATGTGCTAGGGTTTCTTCTTTCAAAAAAAACGTTGATATAGATCTAGTCCTAAGGTTTTGTTCATAAACCCTAGGGATTTCTTATCCAAGCCCTTCTACCCTTATATGATTTACAAACCCTAGATTTTCAATTAATATGCAAGGTTTCTTTTCATATCCAAATGTTAGAAACCCTAGAATATCTATACCATTTATGCATGCAATGAAATTGATCATTATCATCAATAAATCAAGTTGTTGCACCCAACGATTATCCTTTGTCCCTTCAAACTAAATAGCTCGGCTTCCTCAAAATCATTGTACCAACAAAAATATTTTTTCCTTGGAAAGTTGGACATTAATGATGGTGATCCCATTCTTGTTTTCAATGTGAAAAAAATAGGCTCCATTATTTTGGCTTGGCCATTACATTTACAAAATAGATCTTTGCACCCAAATAACCATAACATCAATAGTAAATTCATTCCATAGAAGCACATATGGCATCAATACTTTAGAATCTTATATCTGTATAACAATAGATCAGTTCAAAAACATCATTTCAATATGTCTTCAATTTTTTATGTCCTAGGCTTGCCATAGTAGTGATAAGAAAGTACTAGATCTGAAAATGACTTGAGCTTATAAAGAGAGCTTTGGTCTCTAAACTTGATGACATACTTTTTCTTCAATTCCTTAACATGCCCATTCAATGTTCAATAATAAATCTCCTTGGTTGTGTTAAAAAACAAAACTTCTCAAAGTGAAATTACTTCTTTAGGGATTGCAAATTTATCTTCTAAGCTAAGACAACCCTATAGTACTTCTTGCATATTCCAATTCCCCTTTGAAATCCCTTTGGATTAGAGAGGAATTTCACAGTGATAACCATATTTCTAAAAGTTTGCCATACAAGTAATGACACCAAAACTATTACTCAACATTAGAGACTACCCTTTCAAAGTGGCATTCTATTGAACCTTTATTAAAGAAATGTTGAACCTAGGTAATTGCTTTCAATCCACGTCAAACTCCACTTATCTTATCATAATTTAGAATTTAGAGGCTTATATTGCTTCTTCTAATATCAAGGTGGCTTACACGCTATAAATACCTTATAAAATCTACATAAAAATGAGCCATAGGGTCCTTACTCCTTATTTCATTTTAAATACTATATTTTAGGATCAAGAAAATGTATTACAATGTGTCTGTATTGATAACTTGATCAACTACAAGGACCTTTAGAATTTAAGGTATGTTTTAACGATTCAAGTATTATGCCTATGTATAGTATTACAGGAGATTATTCTAGGTTGAAAAGGTATACATATAGAATGTGGATGACTATTCTATAAAAAAAATGTAATTTACTATTAAAAGTGGTAAATTTTTGGCGAATGTTATCCATTTAATCATATATATGTAAAAAATGGGCAATTTTTTTACCAAATGAGCGCTTTTTTTCTTTAAAAAAAGTCCAAAAATTAGCTAATTAGCAATTTTTTCCCCCTAAATTTTTTCCCTACATTATATACATCCTAAAACTGTAGAATGTATGAATTGAATTAGAATTTTCTTACCAATCAATGAATCTCAATTTAAGAGGCATACATTATTTTTATAGTCAACTTTTGTTTTGGCCATCGAAGGCAACAATGTTGTCAAAAACAAACATCCTAAAAACATCCTACAAAGATATTTTCAGCATGACCTTGACATAAAATTTTCATATATCTTAACTTATTGATCCAAAAAATATCATTCTCAAGGGAAGGATATCAAAAAACCATAAAAGGGATATCTCCAAGTTATGAGTGTGAGAGTAATTCAAAACCTTCAACAAGGGTCTTCCTTTAATCGATAGAAAGCAAGAGCATCATCTCAGTAAACTCTCTGTCCCTAGGAGAATTCAACAACCCTTATTATGCTCATAGGATTCAAGCATATTTCCAAATTCATCAATAGCTTAGTATCGTATTAATGATCATATGAGTGATCAGTTGCTTGAGAAAATATACAAGTTGTACAATGAGTGTTGGTGGTTGTAAAAATCACTGAAATTGAGCAAGGTTGTCATTGTTTCAAACCCTTGTGTAAGCAATCTTAGTTGACCACATACAAATATATATCTTTTGGTGATTTTATGAGACTCCTCGGCCTTTGTCATAGAGGCTTAGATCTCCAGAATGCTCATCATCACATTAGGACAATATAGTGTATTTTTGTCACAGGTTCATGCTCCTATAGCCAAGGTATGATCCAATGATCCAAATAATAATTGTAACTTTCCTTCCAGTTGTCATGGTCTTAAGTGATATATGAAATAGTCTTAGGTAGAGCATTTAGTATTAGTCAATTCCGTTAATTTTTTCCTTTATAAAAAATTGTAGATTGAATTTACTATTAATTAAGACATTTCTGAGGCCATGTCCATGACTTTTCGTCCTTCTACCATTAGAACTAAGGCATTTTGGTCTTCTGCAATAGAATTGATACATCCTCAACCTTCTCAAATTTGAACTGAGCTTTATTTTTTCCTAAGTAATCGATTCTAAGGTTCATACTAAGGTTCAGATTGAGGTCTTTCTTAGCCTCCTCCTGTGGTATTCCTTAGTTAGGCTTTGACCTAGTTTGATCCTGCACCTAGGGCTTTAACCCTCACAAGTAATTGTTCAAACAATGATTTGGATAAGGGAATCTTCAAGGTTGTTCTCTTCAAACTAGCTCTAAAACCATGCTGATTTTTCATATTCTTATTAACTGATAATTACTTCTAATGATATTCATTTAAGTTCATGTGTATTTATATTTATCAAATTAAGAAAATACACAGAAGATCTTCAACAATATAACAATAGAGTCATAAAGAGAAAACCAAACAAGAGACACAAGAATTTACTTTGGGAAAACCCACATGGGGGGAAAACCTGACCACCTTTTCCTTTGAGAAAAAATTCAATTCAATAGAGATAGGTCTAATTCTTCAAGCCAAACATGAAGTCAAATTAACTCTTAACTAAGGCTTGGTTGCTCCTAGTCCAACTGCTCCTATTCAAGTCAAACATCTGTCCAGTAAGATCTACCTAATTTGATCTATTAGAGCCAAATTTCAGCCCTTCTTCTGCACTAGCAAACCTCATACCCATTTCCTTGAGATGTCCAAAAAAATTTTCCTTCGATTTGTCCTTACATTGCCTCATTTTTCCAACACTCTATCTCATATTCGTCTTGTTCTCTTGCCTTAGATGGTATGCATTTCTTGCTTGAGGATGAGGTCAAATGACTCATATTTATATATAAGTTTGGCTAGCTGAATGGGTGCCTCTTTCACTTGGGCCGACTTTACCATATAGGAGTTACTCAAATTTTAAAATCAAATTTCCTCTTTTGAAGCTGACATGAAGAACATGTTTTACATTAATCATTATATGTCTTTCAAGAGCTAAAATATAACTTTTGAAGATCAACCATAGCTACAAAATTCAACACCAAACCCTCCACTCTCTCAATGCCTCCCAATTATACTAAGTTTCATTATATTTATAATCAATGAAACTTGAAATATAAATACTAAAAATTAATACTAAGTTTCATTATATTGATGATTAATGAACCTTGAAACATAACTAAAAGAATATGTTTCACTCGCATATTTTGAAGCAAAAGTCAATATAATTATTTCAAATTCTAATGTAGGCATTTAATGATAAATTCCAAGTTATATTATATATTTAGTTACTTAAAGATTTCTATATGAAGAGTAGTTTAATGAAAGGAATAAAAATATATAATTCAAAAATATAAATTATTTTGTTATTAATATGCCACGTCATGGTATATAAAATGATTTGATTTTAACATGAATGGGTTTAGTGAAAATTAATTTAAGAACACTAATTTGTTTAGAGAATAGTTTTTTATTTTTATTTTTTATTTTTATAACGGTATATTGAATAATATTTACAAATTAGTTACTTGGATTGAAAAATGGTATAAGGAATTTTTATATTATAATAAATAAAATTAATGAGATTTGTAAAAATATTATTCGAGTTGAATTAAAATATATGTTATGCTTTCACTATGAATGGGTTAAATAGTGAATCCTAAGAACTCTAATTTATTTAGAGGATAATTAATCTTTTTATATTATAACGATATATTAAATAATATTTATAAATTAGCTATTGAATTGATTTATTAAATAATATTTTATAAATTAGTTATATGAATTTAAAAGTGGTATAAGGAATTTATATATTATAATAAATAAAATTAATGAGAATTATAAAATGATTATTTGAGTTTGTTAAAATATATATTATTATTTATTAAAAATATAGCTAAAAATATTACAAATTATGTAATAAATTATATTTAATAAATTATTAAGATTATAAAAAAAAATTCGGAAATTACATAAGAAATTTTAGAACGACGCGTTTCGAACTATTGAATGTAGCTGATCATCAGGATAATGAAGATTGGTTAATCTGATTATCAGGATAATGCAAAGCAACAATCAAAACGTATCAAATGGATCACAAAAGCTTATACTCTCAAATTATTAGGATTTTAAACTTAATTAATTATAATAAAAATATAAATTAAAAAATCATTATATTAAAATAAGATTAAATACAGACAACATTATATTAAATATTAATAAATAATAATAAAACTACAATATTAATGCATTTAGTTTATTATTGATATTTTTTTAAAATATGTAAGAATTAATATCATTGTAATTTTTCTTTAACTTTAATTGAAACAATATTTATATTTCATAAAATTTGTGCTATGAGCATAGTTATGCAATCTTGACAAGTATTTCCTATTGTCAAGATTGATCATTACTATAGTAAACAAAAAAATTCTAAAGTATGATCCAAAACTATGTGTTGTTGTAGGCATAGGTGCTTTATAGTGTTATAAAAATGCTAGCTTGTAGATCCTCCAAAAAGTACCAACTGAACACCACCACTTACAAAACATGATTTGGAAGTATGCTTAAGGAGTTGGGGTTAAGCTTAGAACTCCATCTACTTTAAGGTCTTCTTTTGCTAGATGGACCCCCTCATTTACTAGGAGGTCGACCCTCTTGATGTTGTGCCTATGGACATGCATAAATGATTTGGAGTGAAATATTTCTAACATATAATAGATCATTTTTACAATAAATTGGAGTTTGATGTAAATATTTTTTCCACAAAATCTAGCATGCCTTGGAGAGAGGCACCCTACAAGGCTAACACTGGATGAAGGGACAACAATAATGTGATGGCTCATTGTCACTGTTGCCAAAACCCACTGCTCTTTACAGATTTTCACTGATGGTAGGAATCTTGGTATATGAGGAGGTCACCTAATGGGTATTATAGGGTTATCGTACAAGGTTACACAAGAAGTCCTTCTACAAGAAAGTCACAATTTCGACTCAAATATCTAATAGGAGACACTTTTCTTTCTTGATATAGGCTTATTAATTGAGGTACAAGACCTAGGGCTTGATTAGTAGGTTGTGTGTTGGGATGGCCAAAGGTCAATTAAAGGAGAAAGGGTTTACAAAAATGTATATCATTGAAATCAAGGCACATGAAACCCTCAAACAAGCCCCCAAGTTGAAGCTAAATCCAAACTAGGGTTAGCTTAGGGCTAGTAACTAGGGAAAATATTTTGAAGTGAATTTCTAGCAAAAGAAGGGATTTTGTGGAAACCACTATCCTCTTGGCATTTAGAATCTCCAATTCTAGAAATTCCTCTTGCCTAGGAATTCACAATGAGCCCTATTATGGTGGATTAGCCTTAAAAGGGCTGAATTAGGGCAAGGAAATGAGATATAAAATTTATGGATTAGCGTTAAAGTGATCTCCAACAAAGGAGGGTCAGTGCCTTATCCTTTGTTGGACTGAGTTTATGAGATGATTATATGACCAAAATGTTTCTAAGGAGGAAGGATAAATGATGCCCTAGCATAAATAACCCTAGCAATTACCTATGCAATGGATCAAGAAGTTTCATGGGACAACTAATCAAAGTTCACCATTAGGATTATCATTCACATTTTATTTAATGATTAATGCATGCAATAATGATATCTAGATTCAACCAAATATATATTGAACAAATTAGGGCATAATTAGAAACCCTAGATTCAATATATTCCCTACATTAGACATAAAGAAAATAATTATTCAGTAATGAGCTCACTTACAAGATAACATGCATGAAATTCCATTCATTGATACAAGATAGTAGCTTTGAAGACAAATGATTTTCTCAAAATATCAAAGTACATTCATAAGTCACACCTCTACAACAAGAAAAGAGGGTCAAAATTCTTTGAAGTGAGGCTGAAATATCTAAGTTGTGATGCTAATTTTCTACAATTTATCTCTCCTCCACTTACATGAGGATTTCGAATGCCTAAATTTTCCTAATAACCCTAAAAAGTAAAATAATGCTAAAACCACAAGATAGGTCACAAGATGACCTAGTAGCCAAAACAAAACTCATAAATCTTCCCACACATGTTGGCCATAGGGCTGATTTGGATGATGCCATCCATGTGTAGGCTGCTAGATCTAGTGCATGCGCTGAGGACTAAGCGTGCCAAGTGGAGTGTAGAATCCCTCTAAAATTAGGATGTTAAGGATGTCCTTCACATTTCTATTATTATCTCTTTGTGGGCTCCGTAATTTCATCTTGGGGTCAAAATGTGCTCTCATGGGTCTCCAGGTGGCCAAAATTCTTGTATATTCTTGAACGTTTGGGGCTTTTAAGGTGGTGCTAGCCATCCCATGTCTCAGATGGTGAGACCATCCTTATCTCAACCTTGGAACAACTGCCATCCCTCTAATAGTGCTAAGTCAGCTGGGGAATGTTGGGTCCATATTCATCATCGCATAAAAGTCATCAATGTAGAGAAAAGTGTTGGAACACTGTAGTTGTTGGAGGTTGCCATGGGTATGTATGATGCACTACTACTACTTGGTGTCCCATGGTTCTCAACATCTCACTTGTGGGTGTCAATATGATCCTATGAAATACTTGGGCCCTAGTTAAGTTTCCTAAGCCATGGCTATGGAAGCACTTGACAATTACTCATAATATCCAGTGCTAACAACTACATCATTTAGTACTTTTAATCATTTTTGCCTCTAAGTGAACTAAGCTTGAAAGTAGTGGACAATTTTACATTTCAAATAAATCTTCTCCTCTAGAATTAAGGCTTTGAACTCGCAATGGTGTTACCTACTTAGGTAGGAGTGGTTAATAGACCACCCTATTAGGAATTTTCAGCCCCCAAGGGGAATTGACATGTCCTTCGTCCATAATTCAATTGATAGGTGTCATACGAATATTGATGGAATGGAGGAGAGAAGACTTCATTTGTAAGTTCCATGGTTAAAGGGACCAACAATGATGGGCTCCTCATCCTGAGTACAAAGGTGGGGAGGAAGGAATCATGGATGCATGAGTTACCAACTTGGCATTTGTTTTTGTTAATTCAGATTGTCATTGATGTCAATATGACTTTGACTGAGATGAAGGCTGCACTATGACATATCTCTACATTAGTATATGATGACAGTATTGATACATGATGCTACATGGCATTAATAACAATGAAGAAACCAAAGAATCTAGAAGCCACACTGCCCCAAACATTCCTCATGTTGTCCCAAACTTTTTATGCATAAAATTTAAGGACAATCACAAAGAAAAATATGTTTCACGATCTTAGAAGCAGAATTTATTTGTGAAAAATTCACCATCCTTTGGAGCATAATTTTCCCTTTCTAATGAGCCCTTACACGCCCCAAAACTCCGAATAGTTTAGGAGAAAATGAATTTTTTAAGGTAATATATGTCTTATATTTTTCTTAGCTGACCTATGCTCAAATACTCATGTCAGCCCTCATGATGGCTCCATCCTCAATAGATGTGTCTTTTCGGATATATAAACAACTATATATATAAAGTTGTGTTCTTCCATTTTTGGGCAATAAATTCGGTGAAAAAAAAAATACAAAAATACAAAACAGTGAAGAGTTCACATCTCGTAAACTTAAAAGGTGGAGGTTCATTGTGTGGGCATATTTTGTTTTGTGTTAGGTTAAAAAATTCGAAACAACCACCTGTAGCAGCTCACCTCAAAACTGTGAACAATAAAACTTGGACTATTGAATAGTCACCATATTAAGGGCTTGGATTTGTTGGAGAATTTACCTCAGACCTGTGACAAGGGGCTCCAAAGCCTTTCAGACCTGTGACAAGAATGGTGGATAGACCTGAAGTTTGTATCTTGGTAGCTCGAACCAAGTAAACAGTGTTTGGAAGCTTGGAAAAACTGCAGATTTGTGGAGGGACTATAGGACAACAAACTTTGGATACCTTTCATTACCTCAAGCTTGAAATTTGTTTGTAGAAGCTCCGAAATGAAGAGGGATATACTCGGACCCATGGCAACTCTTTTTTAGAAGCTTGGACAACACCACCTTGAAGGCATACTTGTGGAGCCCGGACCTATAGCAGCAAAATTTTAACTAATTAAGAGAAGTCACCATTAAGAACAATTTGGGGAGAAGATTATTGTAGCAATGATTTGAAGATACCTGTGGCATCCTTGACAGTCACAACAGCTCGGTGCAGTGGATGGAATAGTACCTCAGACTTGTGATCTTGAGGGACTCAAAACATTGATCACATACTTGATATTAGAGGTATGAACTATTTGAAGACTTGAACATTGATGAAGACAAGTGGACAGTGAAGTCAGTGAAGAATTTTGGAAGAAATAATACAGTGATGAATATGTCAAGAACATTCAAGTAAGCACTATTCACATTCTCTATTAAACCAAGCAAAGAAGGATTGGTGTCCTTGGAGTAGGAGCTCCTAAACACAAGGTTGGTGCCTTGAGAAGATAGGGTTAAAGCCCTAGAGGTCGGAGCCTCATCAAATTCCAAGTTGGTGCTTGGCAACAGATTGGTGCCCGTTTCATTAAAAGGGTTGGTGCCCTCACTCATCTATTGTATACTATTGTTAACAAAGGGGATTGAATTTCTTATTAATCCTTAATATTATCATTATACACCTCTCTGTCTTTAAATTGTGAAGAATCTAATTGGAAATAATTAACAATCGAAAATAAATACTGATTCACCCCCCTCTGAGTATTTCCAACAATTGGTATCAGAGCCAGATTCTTCATTATCACCCTAATAGCTGGAAGAAGGATTCTTAGGCACAATGAAGAACATGGAAGCAACAGGGAAAGTGCCTATATTTGATGGAACAAATTTTAGATTTTGGAAAAAGAGGATGTCCTACTATCTAATGTCTCTTGGCCCTGAAGTATGGCACTCTGTTTTGGATGGGTACAAAGCTCCCGCTGGTCTTCCAACTGATCTAGATGAAAGAAAAGCCTACATTGCTAATGCCAAAGCTTTAAACTCCATCACTACTGGAATCACCGATTCCGAATTTACGAAAGTCATGAACTGTGACTCAGCCAAAGAAGTATGGGATAAGTTGGTTTCTCTATATGATGGGGAATTCAAAGTTAAGAAGGCAAAGCTTCAAACCTATAGAAGACAATTCAAGAGTCTAAAAATGGATGATGAAGAAGATATTGCATCATACTTCCTCAGAGTAGCTGAAGTGGTTAACTCTCTTAAAGGACTAGGGGAAAATATTGAAGAAAGCACCATTGTTCAAAAAATTCTGAGATCTCTTCCTGACAGATTTGAATCCAAAGTAAGCACCATAGAAGAAATGAAGGACCTAGATAATCTCAATATGGATGAAATTCATGGAATTCTTATTGCCTATGAGATGAGGAAAGGGATCCCAAATTTCAAAGAAGCAGCTTTCAAAGCCTCAAGATCTACAAAAGAAGGAAAAATATGGAACAGTGATGAATCTGATACTGAAAACGAATTAGCTCAATTTGTACGAAGACTGAGAAGGGTATCTAAGCTAAAAGGTAAGTACCCTCTTATTTGTTTCAATTATGGAAGAATAGGTCATTACGCTACAAAATGTCCTCATAAACATGATAGTGGTGATGAAAATAACTCTAAAAGAATGATGTACAAAAAGAAAGGGTTTAATAAGAAGAAGTTCTTCTCCAAACAAGATGAGTTTGATGAATATGAATTTGTAGTCATATAAAAAAATCAACTAGAAATGTGCATCATTACAAAGAAAGCGATGATGAATCAGATGAGGAAAGTAATTATGTTGGAAGCAAAGAAACGTTATTCATGGCATTTACAAATGATGATGACTCAGAACTAGGAGATGAAAGAAACATAGATAGTTTGCTAATGAGTGCCATTGAAGAAAATGAGAATCTACAAAAGAAGACAATTTCTCTCAAAATAGAAAGAGAGGAAGCAAAAAGAAGGTAAGACTTCTTGAACATTAAGCTAAAAGAGAAGGATGATATCTATGAAAAATGTGAAGCTGAAATAGTATCTCTAAGAAAGGAATTAGAGAAAGTCAAAAGGAGTTGGAAAAGCTCTCTAGCTCCTAATAACATTCTTAATACTCAAAAACCTCAACATGACAAGTTTGGAATTGGTTTCAAAGGAGAATCATCAAGTACAAAGAATAATGCCAGAAGTTATGCTGATGTACTCTCTTGCCATCCAAAAGAAGAAAAGTCATCTCGTCAGGAAAAAATTAACATCTCAAAACCAAGAATTGAAGAAAGAGCAACTCCAAGGAAGAATGTTGGTTCAAGCTATGGATACTACAACAAGTATCAAACTATTTTTCTTGGGCATTGTTACAATTGTAAAAACTTTGGGCATCAAGCTAAGCATTATGAGTCTCATAAGAATGAAGCACCAAGATTGAATGATCAAACAAACCAACTACGTGGTCCTACAGAGCAAGGACATATCAAAACTTACAAACCTTTGATCCTTTGGCTAAGTTTGATCTGTCTTGCTCATTATGTGATAATTATGATCATAATGAACAAAATTTCCCTCTCAAAAGGGAAAAAGATAAAAAGGTAAGTCTCAAAACTAATAAATGTGGCCTAGCTCTCTGTGCTCATAGTGAAGAAAATCATTGGTTCGTGGATAGTGGATGCTCAAGACATATGACAGGTAACCAAAAGAAGTTTATCTCATTGAACAAGAAAAATGGAAATGTATCCTTTGGAAGTGGATTCGCTAAAATCACTGGAAAAGGAACTGCTACCCTTGTCAATGGACTAGGAAAGGCTCAAAATAACTTTCCGGTAGAAGGACGCAAACACAATCTCTTAAGTGTCAGCCAGATTTGTTACCAAGGACATAATGTTGTCTTTAGTACAAAAAAAATGTGAAATAAGAAACTCATCCTGAGGAGAACTTGTGGCGAAAGGAGTAAGAACACCAAATAATGTTTACATTCTTAGTAGAATACAAGAAGATAAATGTTACTTAAGTCAAACAGATGAAAATTGGTTATGGCACAAGCGATTGGGGCATACAAGTTTTGATAACCTAGTCAGCATCAACAAAATTAATGCAGTAAGGGACATTCCAAAAATGTGCAAACCAAATCAAGTTGTATGTGGCCCATGCCAACATGGAAAGCAAACCAGAACTATTCACAAAAAGAAGGAGTTCTCAACATCAAAACCTTTGGAAATCATTCATGTAGATTTGTGTGGGCTAACTAGAACTCCAACTCTTCAAGGTGAAAGGTACTTTGCTCTATTTGTTGATGACTATACTAGAATGATGTGGATATATTTCATAAAATATAAATCCGAAGCATTTGAATGTTTTAAGAATCTTAAGGCTCTCATTGAGAATGAAAAAGATTCTAAAATTAAATGTCTTAGAACAGATAGAGGAGGAGAATTCACCTTGAAATAATTTGATGAATTCTATAAAAAGCATGGAATCGAAAGAGAACTCTCTACTAGTAGGACACTCTAGCAAAATGGAGTAGTTGAAAGAAGGAACCGAACCATTCAATAAATGGCAAGGACAATGCTACTAGTAGCTGATTTGCAACCAAAATTTTGGAGAGAAGCAGTTGGCACTACAGTTTATACCTTAAATCGAACTCAACTAAGACCAAATAATGAAAATACTCCTTATGAATTATGGAAAGGAAGACCTACTTCAGTAAAATATTTTAGGGTTTTTGGAAGAAAAATTTTCATAAAAATAAATGATGAATCACTAGGTAAATTTGATTCTAGAGTTGACGAAGGAATATTTCTTAGATACTCCACTAGGAGTAAAGCTTACAAATGTTACAACAATCGTCTAGGAAGAATAGTGGAAAGCATTGATGTGAATATTGATGAAGGCCTTCTAGAAAAAAAGAATTGAAGATCATGAAGTTGAGCCTTTCTTTGAACAAAGTGAAGGAGAAGAATCTGAAAATGAAGAGGAGAATGGAAAACCCCAAAGTGAACCTTCAAAAACTCCCTCTAAGATCAAATTTATTCAAAGACATCATCCGAAAGAACAAGTCATTGGAAATATAGATGAAGGAATTCAAACTCGAAGAAGGATGATAAACAACCCAAGAAAAGATGATGTTGCTCTATTATCTTTAATAGAACTTGAAATTTTTTCTCAAGCAAGAAAACATCCTTATTGGATAAAGGCCATGGAAGAGGAAATGTCTCAAATCGAAAAAAATGAGACTTGGGAACTGGTACCTCGCCCAAGAGATAAAAACATAATTGGAACAAAATGGGTATTCAAAAACAAGATGAATGAAGGTGGACAAATCATCAGAAATAAAGCCAGACTTGTCTGCAAAGGATAGCCGCAAATTGAAGGAATTGACTTCGAAGAAACCTTTGCACTAGTCACTTGAATGGAAGCCATAAGAATTTTTTTAGCATTTACTTGCTCAAAAGGATTCAAGGTTTATCAAATGGATGTAAAATCAGCATTCCTGAATGGAGATCTCAAGGAAGAAGTTTACATGGAGCAACCAGAAGGATTTGATCTTGCTGAAGGAAAATACTTTGTATGCAAACTAGAAAAGGCCTTGTATGGATTAAAACAAGCCCCTAGAGCATGGTATGCAAAGTTGGATCATTATCTGCAACAAGAAGGTTTCAAAAAGGGAGCGGCAGGTAGCAATCTCTACATGAAGATGGACAACGAAAAACTTCTGATCACTCTTGTTTATGTTGATGATCTAATATTTTCTAGCAATGATGAAGAAATGAGCCACAAATTTGCTCTAAATATGTCCAAAAAATTCGAGATGTCAATGATTGGTGAGTTTTCTTATTTTCTTGGGCTGCAAATATCTCAAAATTCTACAAGCATGTTTATATCTCGGACATGCTTAAAGGATATGGGATGGAAGATTGTTCACCTATGAGCACACCGATGACCACAGATTGTAAATTAAGCAAAGATGATGATACCCCTCTCATAGATGCAACTCTTTACAGGTCAATTGGAGCTCTCCTATACTTAACGGCTACAAGACCAGATATTATGCAAGCAGTAGGAATGGTAGCAAGATTTCAGTCAAGTCCTAAATAATCCCATCTAGCAGCTGTGAAAAGAATTCCCAGATATCTGAAAGGAACGAATGATTTTGGTCTTTGGTATCCTAAGAGTACACCTCTTATTGTGACAGCTTATTCTGATGCTGATTGGGCCGGAAGCATGGATGATCGAAAAAGTAGTAGTGGAAATGCATTCTTTACGGGAGATTGTCTTGTATCTTGGCTCAACAAAAAGAAATCATCTATATCCCTTTCTACAACTGAAGCCAAATATATAGCCAATGCTTATTATTGTACACAAATTTTATGGATGAAGGAAGCCTTGAAGGATGTCAACATAGAAACTAAGCAACCAATTACTATTTTTTGTGACAATACTAGCGCCATCAGTCTTTCAAAGAATCTGGTAATGCACTCAAGGACCAAACATATTCCAATCAAATACCACTTTATCTGTGAACAATTTTTTGAACACAATATCAGGTTGGAATACGTCAATAGAAAAGAGAAATTTGTGGATATCTTTACAAAACCCCTTCCACGAGAAGCATTTGAGTATCTTCGCCAAAATATGGGGGTCATTGCTCTTGCATCACATTAAATTAAGTAGAATGTCAGGGGTACAATATGTTAGGGGGAGCAGCATGACAGGGGGAGCATTTTTTTGCACCCCATTTCCATTGATGTCAAAGGGGGAGAGAAGAATAATATTTCCATCGAATGACAAAGGGGGAGATAGTTAATTCAGATTGTCATTGATGTCAATATGACTTTGACTGAGATGAAGGTTGCACTATGACATATCTCTGCATTAGTATATGATGACATTGTTGATACATGAGGCTACATGGCATTAATAACAATGGAGAAACCAAAGAATGTAGAAGCCACACCGCCCCAAACATTCCTCTTGTTGTCCCAAAATTTATATGCATAAAATTTAAGGACAGTCACAAAGAAAAATATGTTTCATGAACTTAGAAGCAGAAATTCTTTGTGAGACATTCACCATCCTTTAGAGCATAATTTTCCCTTTCTAATGAGCCCTTACACACTCCAAAACTCCAAATACTTTAGGATAAAATGAATTTTTTAAGGTAATATATGTCCTATATTTTTCCTAGCCGACCTATGCTCAGATACTCATGTCAGCCCTCATGACGGCTCCTTCCTTAATAGATGTGTATTTTCAGATAGACAAACAACTATATATATAAAGTTGTGTTCTTCCATTTCTTGGCAATAAATTCGGTGAAAAAAAAAAAATACAAAACAGTGAAGAGTTCACATCTCATGAACTTAGGAGGCTGAGGTTCATTGTGTGGGCATATTTTGTTTTGTGTTAGGTTAAAAACTTTGAAACAACCACATGTAGCAGCTCACCTCAAAACTGTGAACAATAAAACTTGAACTATTGAATACTCACCATATTAAGGGCTTGGATTTGTTGGAGAATTTACCTCGGACCTGTGACAAAGGGCTGCAAAGCCTTTCAGACCTGTGACAAGAATGGTGGATAGACCTAAAGTCTGTATCTTGGCAGCTTGAACCAAGTAAACGGTGTTTGGAAGCTTGGACAAACTGCAGATTTGTGGAGGGACTACAGGACTGTTAAGTCCCTATATTACTAGTATAGTCCCTTATTGTTTTTAGTGTAACCCCCTTATTGTTATTATTGTACCCTTGTAACCCCCATATTGTTATTATTGTGCCCTTAAATTATTAATGTTAGGTCGGCTAGGATTACATTGTGGCCCCACTAGGATTACATTGTGGCCCCATGGACTCCTATATATAGAAAGGAGGTTTTGTAATTTCTATCGTCGAAGAATTGTTCATTTATGCAATGTATTGGAGGTTGCCCCCTCAAAGTGGCTTATTTATAAGGCGTTGATATCTCTTTTCTTCTATTTTTGGAGCTAGTTTCACAACATTTGGTATCAGAGCTTTAGATTCTAGGGTTTCGCTGCTCTAAACAAGTCATCGTGGGATTTTCGCTATAACATTTTTTCTATGAAGGTTCAAGATCTGAAATTTTTAGGGTGTGAAGCCGAAATCCTAAGGAAACTCAACGCACAATTTCAGATCTTGGTTCACAATATTTTCGAAGATATGATCTGTGGAAGGTAGTGATTTTTCAGGCTCCCAAATTTCATCTCAAAGAGGTGATCGTGGGAAAAGATTCATAACTCTCTCTCTGATCATCGGATTGGAGTGCCGTAAAAAGTGGTCACAAGTACATGGACTATAGTTTCTTTTTTATAAATTTCAGAGCCGAAGGATAAACAATGACACGTGGCAAGTCGTACAAGTTCGCTCTACTGAACCAGTCCATAATTAGGTCATTGTGGGAGATTGGACATAACTTTTCCTTGGAGAATCAAAATCAGGTCAGACCTGTGGCATTCGAAAGAGAATTTAGAGAGATACCTCAGTGCTGAATTTCAGATATTGAAGAGATACAATCACAGAGATAATCCAATTTCAATATCGAGCTCCTCAAAAGCAAGAAAAAGAATAGATATGAGTATTGAGTTCTAAAAAATGCCCCGTAAAAATAATTCAACACCCATTAAGCCTTCAGAAGGCTCTACTATGACTCATGAAGATGAAGAATTGGAACATGATGTATCAAAATTACAAGAGCAAGTGCACCAAATTTCGCTCTCGCAAAGAGCAACAAAAAATGAAATGGAAGTTTTGAAGAAAGGCGTGGAAGCGAAGATGGATGGTTTGAAGAAAGGCGTGGAATATAAGATTGACGGCATGGAAGCTGGCATGGAAGCTAAGATCGATGAAACGATGGAAAACATTAAGAATTATCTAAAAGCAGACATGGAAGGTTTGACAAAGTTGATACAACAAATGTTTCCTAATGGTGAAAAGATAGTAGAGGAAACTCATGATGAGAAAAAAATAAATGCTAATCATGATTTCATAAACTCTAATGTTGGTGGGAGGAACCACCATATTCCAAAGATGGATATGAGGAATTTTTATGGTAAGGATCTCGTAAAATGGATACTACAGATGGAGCAATATTTTGATTTGAATAATGTGCAAAACACACAAAAGGTACGCATTGCAACTTTACATCTAGAACAAAATACATTTGTATGGTATCGATGGCTTTGCTCCCATAAAAATATTGTCACTTGGTCAATTTTTATGGAGGAAATGATAGCACCTTATGAGGATACAAAGAGAAACACCTTCTTTAGTCAATTGATAAATATCAAACAAAAGGGTTTAGTGGGGGAGCACATTGAGGACTTCCAAAAATTGAACACAAAGGAACACAAGATTGATATCTTCATAGGTACTTTAAAGGATAACATCCAACATGAAGTTCGTGTTTTGTAACCCAATTCATTGGAGAAGGCATTCAGGTTGGCAAGAAAAATTGAATGTAAAATTATGGCGAGAAGGAAGCCTACCACTCACTTCTATAAAAAGGGAAGTGTTGCTACTCCTAGATTTCAACAACCTACAAGGTTGACACCACAACAATTGGAAGAAAAAAGAGAAAAAGGGCTTTGCTACAGTTGTGATAGCAAATACACTAAAGGTCATAAGTGTGCTGAGAAGAATTTTTTTTACATAGATTGTAAAGAGGAAGAATAAAATGTAAAAGGAGAGGATATACACCAGGAAACAACCCTAGAAGAGGAAGAAATGAGTCCAACCATATCATGTAATGCATTGGCAGGAATTACCACTCCTCAAACTCTCAAGATAGAAGGACATATAAGAAGAAAAAGGTAATAGTGTTGATTGATTCAGGTAGTACCCATAATTTTATTCATTATAAGGTAGCCATGGAATTGAATTGTTTCCTATACCCAGCACCAGAATGTCAAGTGATGGTTGCAAATGGAGGAACTATAAATTGCTCTAAAAAATGCCATAATATCAAGCTATCCATGGGGGAATATGTATTGAATAGTCCAATGCTTTCCATCCCAATGGGAGGTGCTGATGTCGTACTAGGAGTACAATGGTTACAATCTTTGGGGATGGTAGCTTTTAATTTTCAAGAGATTTTCTTGAATTTTTTTTCGGAAGGAAAGGAAATCGAATTACGGGGCATCACAGGGAAGCCAGGAAAAGTAATAATCTCTAATGTCATGACAAAGCTTCTGAAGAAAGAACAACGAGGTGTAATTGAACAATTATGCTCACTAGAAGTTCCAACATCAAAATCATCTATTTCTCCAGATCTCCAAAGAGTCTTGGACAATCATTCTAGTGTGTTTGATACTCCCAAAGGACTCCCACCTATTCGTGATCATGATCATGCTATTCATTTGATTCTAGGAAGTGTTCCTCCAAACATCTGACCTTACAGATATCCTTATGTCCAAAAGAGTGAAATTTAATGTATGATTGCAGAAATGTTAGAGGCTGGTATAATTCAACCTAGTCAAAGTTCTTTCTGTGCTCCTATAGTATTGGTACACAAGAAGGATGGATCATGGCGCATGTGTCCCGATTATAGGGAGCTCAATAAGCTCACCATTAAAGATAAATTTCCCATTCCTGTGATTGATGAATTATTGGATGAATTACATGGAGCAATTTATTTTACCAATTTGGATCTTCATTCAGGATATCATCAAATTAGAATGAAGACTGAAGATATTCCAAAAACAACATTTCGAACTCATGAGGGTCATTATGAATTTTTGGTCATGCCTTTTGGCCTTACCAATGCACCTTCTACATTTCAAGGGTTGATGAATTCCATTTTCAAACCCTTCTTAGAAAATTTGTGCTAGTATTTTTTGATGATATACTAATCTACAGCAGGTCTTGGAAGGATCATGTTGAACATGTTGACAGGGTGCTCAAACTATTGCAGGAGAAACAATTATATGCAAAAACATCCAAATGTTTCTTTGGAGCACAAGAGGTGGAATATCTGGGTCATATTGTATCTCACGAGGGTGTTAAAGTAGACCCTAACAAAATTAAAGCCATTAAGGAATGGAAAGTCCCCACAACCATAAAGCAGTTGCGAGGATTTCTCGCGTTAATAGGGTATTATCGCAAATTTGTTAAGAATTATGGGAGAATAGCAGCACCTCTAACAACATTATTGAAGAAAGATGCATTTTCATGGACTCCTGAAGCAACTAAGGCCTTTGAACATCTTAAAGAGGCAATGTGCCTACCACTAGTCTTAGCTATGCCAGACATCGCAAAAACCTTTACTGTTGAATGTGATGCCTCAAGAAATGGAATTGGTGTTTTTTTAATGCAAGAAGGAAGACCCATTGCTTTTGAAAGTCATTCAATCAAAGGAAAGTATTTACAAAAGGCTATTTATGAGAAGGAAATGTTGGCAATACTACATGCACTAAAGAAATGGAGACCTTACCTAATGGGAAGACACTTCAAGGTAAAAACTGATCATGATAGTCTTAAACACTTTTGGAACAAAGACTATCTTCAGAAGAGCAGCAAAAATGGGTCACAAAGATGTTGGGTTATGACTTTGAAATAATCTATAAAAAAGGAAAGCTTAATGTTGTTGCAGATGCACTCTCAAGAAAGAATGAAGAGGTGGAAGCATTTCTTTGTTCCATTTCTATTATCTAACCAGATTGGATAACCGAAGCAAGAGATGAATGGAAGAAGGACAAAGATGTATGGACACTCATTCAAAAGTTGCAGCAAGATCCTAGTACATCTGATACATTTAGTTGGAAAAATGATTCCTTATGGTACAAAGATCGCTTATATCTTTGTAAGAATTCCCAACTAAAACAAAAGATTCTTCTGGAATTGCACACTTCTCCTTTAGGAGGACACTCAGGATTTTTAAAAACTTACCACAGGGTGAAGAAAGATTTTTTTTGGGATGGCCTTAAATCTGACATTCAAAAGTTTGTGGCTGAATGTTTGGTTTTCCAGCAGAATAAAATGGAAACAATTAATACCCCAGGACTTCTACAACCTTTATCCATTCCAAGTCAACGTTGGGAGGAGATTTCACTGGATTTTATCACAGGTTTACCTAAGTCCGAAGGAAAGAGTTTCATCATGGTGGTAGTTGATAGACTTACCAAGTATGCACACTTTTGTGCATTATCTCATTCATTTAAAGCAAGAACAGTTGCTACTACATTTATGGACACAATTCAAAAGCTACATGGAAACCCAAGGGTTATTGTGAGCGACAGAGATCCCATTTTTACTAGAAATTTTTGGACAGAGTTATTTTCTTGTTTGGGTACTCAATTAGCTCATAGCTCATCTTATCATCCTCAATCCGATGGTCAAACTGAGATAGTAAATAAATGTTTGGAAGGATATCTTCGTTTTTTTGTATCTGATAAACAAACACAATGGGTCAAGTGGTTACCTCTTATTGAATGGTGGTATAACACTTCCTTCCATACTGCAGCAAAAATGACCCCATTTATGGCACTTTATGGATATCATCCACCATCCACCACATCATCTTTAAGGGAAAATTCGAAGGTTCAAGCAGTGGAAGATCACATCGAGCATCAGCAAGAAGTTCTCCAACTCTTAAAGGATAACCTGAATTTGGCCCAAAATCGAATGAAACAACAGGGAAGATCAACATCGCAGCGAGAGAAGTTTTGATGTAGGAGATTGGGTATTTTTACGGCTACAACCATATAAACAAATGTCCCTCAAGCAAGCTAAGAAGGACAATAAATTATCGCCAAAGTACTATGGTCCTTACAAGGTGTTGCAAAAGATTGGTACTATGGCATACAAATTGGAGCTTCCTGCTTCTTCGCGAGTACATCCAGTTTTCCATGTTTCATGCTTAAAGAAGGTTATAGGAGAAAATCTTCCAGTTCAAACAATATTGCCAGAACTTGATGAGGAAGTAAAAATCATATTGGAACCAGAAGCGGTCATGGAAACAAGAACTCGACAACTACGGAATCGATCAATTTTAGAGTATCTCATCAAGTGGAAAAACTTACCCACTGAAGATTCTACATGGAGGATGAGAAGTTTATACAGAAGCACCCAGAGCTACTCAAGCATTGAGGACAACACTTTTTTGAAGGAGAGGGGCATGTTAGGTCCCTATATTACTAGTATAGTCCCTTATTTTTATTAGTGTAACCCCTTTATTTTTATTATTGTACCCTTGTAACCCCCATTTTGTTATTATTGTGCCCTTAAATTATTATTGTTAGGTTGGCTAGGATTACATTGTGGCCCACTAGGATTACATTATGGCCCCATGGACTCCTATATACAGAAAGGAGGTTTTGTAAATTGTATCATCCAAGAATTATTCATTTATGGTCAAATATGCTGTTCCCTAACATAGCCACGATAACATGCATGATATCTCTTTTCTATTTTTTATTTTGCCTGCACAAATAAGGATTACTAGATATTTTTCTTACTGCCCAGCTCGTGACATCGTTAGCCCCCCATGTGTCACTTCTCCTTCCTCATTTATGTTTTTGGATAGACAAACAAATATATATATATAAAGTTTTGTTCTTCCATTTCTTGGCAATAAATTCGGTGAAAAAAAAATACAAAAATACAAAATAGTGAAGAGTTCACATCTCGTGAACTTAGGAGGCCGAGGTTCATTGTGTGGGCATATTTTGTTTTGTGTTAGGTTAAAAACTTTGAAACAACCACCTGTAGCAGCTCACCTCAAAACTGTGAACAATAAAACTTAGACTATTGAATAATCACCATATTAAGGGCTTGGATTTGTTATAGAATTTACCTCGGACTTGTGACAAAGGGTTTCAAAGCCTTTCAGACCTGTGACAATAATGGTGGACAGACCTGAAGTCTGTATCTTGGTAGCTCGAACCAAGTAAACAGTGTTTGGAAGCTTGGACAAACTGCGGATCTGTGAAGGGACTATAGGACAACAAACTTCGGATACCTTTCATTACCTCAAGCCTGAAATTCGCTTGTAGAAGCTCGGACATGAAGAGGGCTATACTCAGACCTGTGGTAGCTCTTTTTTAGAAGCTCGGACAATAGCACCTTGAAGGCATACTTGTGGACCCCAGACATATAGTAGCAGAATTTTAACTAATTAAGAGCATTCACCATTAAGAAAAGTTTGGGGAGCAGATTATTGTAGCAATGATTTGAAGATACCTGTGGCATCCTTGACAGTCACAACAGCTCGGTGCAATGGATGGATTAGTACCTCAGACCTGTGACCCTGAGGGACTCGAAACAGTGATCACATACTTGATATTAGAGGTATGGACTATTTGAAGACTTGAACAGTGATGAAGACAAGGGGACAGTGAAGTCAATGAAGAATTTTGGAAGAAATAATACAGTGATGATATGTCAAGAACATTCAAGTAAGCACTATTCACATTCTCTATTAAACCAAGCAAAGAAGGATTAGTGTCCTTGGAGTAGGAGCTCCTAAACACAAGGTTGGTGCCTTGAGAACATAGGGTTAAAGCCCTAGAGGTCGGAGCCTCATCAAAGTCCAAGTTGGTGCTTGGCAACAGGTTGGTGCATGTTTCATTAAAAGGGTTGGTGCCCTCACTCATCTATTGTATACTATTATTAACAAAGGGGATTGAAGTTCTTATTAATCCTTAATATTATCATTATACACCTCTCTGTCTTTAAATTGTGAAGAATCTAACTAGCAATAATTAACAATTGAAAATAAATATTGATTCAACCCCCTCTCAGTATTTCCAACAGTTTTTCCACCCCTATCATTCACGTTTTACTTTTTTCTTGATTTTTATTTTTCTTATTGTTCGTAGCTCAAAGGGTTAAAGCTTTAGTTTTATGATGTATAACAATTATTACCCCCTTAATGATAGATAAATGATTTCCCATCAGTGGTTGGGGCATCCAAGATTTCCTTCTCATAATATGAAGAACAACATGTTCCTAAGAACAAGGTGATGGCCATAATGATTGAGGTAGAGCTCATGATATGATTTTGGCCACATGTTAATTTGTATGTCTCGACCATATTTTGCATTTCAATCTTCTTTGTTTCATTTTTCTTGTGACCAATATATGTTATTTTCCTTTCTTTTAGTTTCATCGACCTCCCAGTGCCAAGTTGTAGCCCCTACATAGGTCTTAGGATGTATGAGTGCAAAATCCCAGAGAACCAATGGTCAATTGAACCTCAAGAATGGATGTGGAATATAGGGCTTGTAATGAAATATGGAAAGTGGTAAGCATGGAATAGGGATAAAAGGAACATGCTATCTCAATTAGGGTTTCCCAAATAGCGCCCCTTCAATATCCATTGGGCCATTAAGGGAGGTCCCACTGGACTAGGATTGAAGATTGACCTGCCATTTAAGGTGAGGGAACAAGATCACAGTCAAAACCCAATTAGGGTTTCCCAAATAGCTCCCCTTCAATATCCATTGGGCCATTAAGGGAGGTCCCACTGAACTAGGATTGAAGATTGACCTGACATTTAAGGTGAGGGAACAAGATCACGGTCAAAACCCTTCCTTCTTCCAGGTCACCACATAATCCATGAAAAAATCCCAAATACAAACAAGCATAAGCACCTAATTTCAAAATGAATAAAGTTACATTTGATTGGAATCTCACTTTCCAACACGTGATCTTGGAAAATGGGCAACGAAACATATGACCGATGTAGGTAGTGGAGATATAAATGAAAGTTGGTCATCAACTTGTAGTCTCTATCAAGAGCTATTGGATGACCGACTAGAATAGATGATAGGAGATAAATTTCTTCTATGGGTCACCCACTTTTAGTGAGAAACAAGGTCAAAGAGAGTCATTAATGAGGTGGAGAAAAACAATGACTAAATCACCAATGATAATGAGATTTTGATTATTTATTTTTATAAGGTTTTACTTTTTTATTTATAGTAATTCCTAAATCCCAGTAAAAGTATTCCTATTTATCTTCGAAATAATAAATCTCCCAAACTCATTCCACTTTTTAATAATATTATAAATTTTAATTATACAATTTTTTATAAATTCATATTATTATAATTTTAATCCTATTTTATTAATTATATTTCATATATGTAATAATAATATAATTTAAAATAAATAAAATGATAAATAATTAATGACTGGAAAATGATACATCCAATAAACATAATCTTCTTTACGTAATATATAAAACATCTATTATGAATCACTTATATGTTTAAGTTTAAATAAAATAAAATGCACAATATGCCTTTTCTTCTTAGAGTGTATTTCTTTTCAAAACACAAATACGAAGGGTTGTTGTTACAATCCCTTGACTCATAATATGTATATATATAGTTAATTATCATCATCATCATCACCATCATTAGTTAATTATTTCATTAATGTTATTTTTTAAATTCCTTCGCTTAATTTTATAATAGGTTCAAAATATAAATATAAAATGATTGTTGAAGGTTTAAATAAAAATGTTGGATCATAATATCATTAATCAATTTTAAATTGATTACCTTTGTAATATTAGCACAATTACATTTATATTAGTAAATGTGGTTGATATACTAAGACGATATATATATATATATATATATATATATATATATATATATATATATATATATATATATATATATATATATATATATATATATATAGTATCGCTAGCGACTCGCATGTTTGGTTCCGGCCGGAACCCACGGGGTTTAGAAATTATAAACTACCAATATATATATATATATATATATATATATATATATATATATATATATATATATTGGTAGTTTACACTAATTCTAAACCCATGGGTTTCGAACCGATGACCTTGCATACGGAGTGCTTTAACAGTACACCCCATCATCGACTGCTGTACACCACGTAGACCACATATAAATTAATATTACTACTATTAATAATTAATATTACTTTTGTTAAATTTATTAAACAAAAAATTAATATAAATATCAATATTCTTAATATATATATAAATATAATTAACTAATTATTATTATTATTTTATATTAACTAATTAAATTTATTAAAAAAAAATTAATATAAGTATCAATATTCTTAATATAAATATAAATATAATTAACTAATTATTATTATCATTTTATATTAACTAATTAAATATTAATGTTTTATATTAAAAAGAACTAATAGAAACATTGTTTTCTTAATAATTTATAGTAGTTATTATTAGTTAGTTGAATTCAATGATTTATATTTAACCCAAGGACTAATATTAAAAATCCTATAAATAACATTATACTCAATGAATATGAACCCTTAGATTAATAAACCCAAGGGATTGATATTATGAACCCAAGGAAATAATAAACCCAAGGGATTTATACTAAAAACCCAAGGAAATAATATTAAATCCAATGGATTAATATTATAAACTCAAGGTATACAGACCCTAAGAAAAATATTTTAAACCCTAAAACAATCATGGTTGACCATGATTGATTTTCATATTGAGACAATTGTTTTCACAATGCCTCGTTGGACCATGGTTGACCATGATTGATTTTCATATGTTGACAATCTTTGTAACAATGCGACATTGGACCACGCTTGATTTTCATATTGAAAAAATATTTATCACAATGTGACATTGCATTGAGGTTGGCCATGATTATAAACCCAATGGATTTATATTAAATCCAAAGATTAACGTTATAAACCATGTGCATAATATATACCCAAGGGATTGCCAAGGGAGTAATATACCCTAGGGATAAAAATTATAAACCCGTGATATATAAAACCTAAGGAAAATATTATAAACCCTAAAATAAACATGGTTAACCATGGTTGTTACACAACAATTTGTCACCGTCCTTGCAATTCCCCATCCCGCACAATTGGAGGGCTCATTCCGTGACCTATGAGCAATGACATGACTTGAAAACACTTTCATGGCATTCCCCTAAACATGTACTTTCATTTCCCTGAAGACAACTCCTTGTGAAAAACCCTAAAAACACCCCTTTTTGCATTGGAGCGGGTAGCCAGTTCATTACCCACGCTAATGGGGGAAATCCTTCAAAGAGGGCGCGCCAATTGGCGCTCTGTCTCAGAGTCGCACTCGCGCCAACCATTTTAAGGAGTTTTTTTTAAAAATAAATGGCAGAAGTTTTGTCCTAACTGATCCATAAACTGACATCTATTTTGAGTTGGGAGGTTTGGCTCCGGATCTCCATGTAGAGGAAGTGGTTTGCCACCTCTCATGAAAGCTTCCTTAAGGATAGGGCCAATCCCATGATTATAGGGATCCCAACTCCCCTTCCTCCATCTATAAAAGCTTGCTCATCTCCTTTGCAAGCTATTCTCAAAGTTCCCAAGAGCCATCAGAGCCTTATGCTGCAAGAGCCTTGATTCATTCCCTTAAGGCCAAATCCAAGCAAGGAGATTATTTTCAAGACATCCGAAGAGAGAGGCTTGTCCCATCCCCGATAGGCTTTTTCGAGACGTGTTCCGCTGGCGACCCTCTGAAGGAGAATTCAGTGTCAGGGCTATGGTTGTATTCTTCTTTGATTGATTAATGATAAACGACTATTGGTTATGGTTCCACTCTTGTTATTGATTATGATGATGAGTTAAATGTCTTCTCTGACTGACATATAGTTGCATTTACTGGATTTTACGCTTGCGTTTGTTTTGTTTCTTGCGTGTGAAGGTGTCCGATCACGGAGATCATGAGGATTGTGATCTGTCGGAGCTAAAGAACGGGAGTGCTACTTTCTCTACAAGCGACAACGTTGGATTCCAGGTAAGCCTTCATCGCTATTTGGTTTATTTGCAATTAGGAACTTGCACTATAGCGTGAACGATTGTTGCTAGACCCGGTCTGGGCTAGTAGGGATCGCCTCTGTCCAGAGAGGGGATTTACCTCCACAAAAAATTGGCGACTCCACTGGGGAGGTAAATCCCCTCTGCGGACAGAGCCGATCCCTACTAGCCCAGACCGGGTCTAGCAGTAATCGTTCATGCTATAGTGTAGGTTCCTAATTGCAAATAAACCAACTAGCGATGAAGGCTTACCTAGAATCCAACGCTGTTGCTTGTAGAGAAAGTAGCGCTCCCGTTCCTTAGCTCTGGCAGATCACAATCCTCATGATCTCTGTGATTGAACACCTGCACACACAAGAAACAAAACAAACGCAAGCGTAAAATCCAGTATATGCAACTATATGTCAGTCAAAGAAGACATAATTCATCATCATAATCAATAACAAGAGTGGAACCATAACCAATAGTCGTTTATCATTAATCAATCAAAGAAGAATACAACCATAGCCCCCGACATCAATTTTCTTCTGGAGGGTCACTAGCGTGAATAATGCCCTTTAAAAGTCGGGGGGATGGGGACAAGCTTCTTTGATTATTCCTAGCATAAATTTCTTGTTTCTGACTTCCGTCTTTACTAGAATGAATCAAGGCTCTTGTAGCATAAGGCTCTGATGGCTCTTGGGAACTTGGAGACTAGCTTGCAAATGAGATGAGCAAGCTTTTATAGATGGAGGAAGGGGAGTTGGGATCCTTATAATCATGGGATTGGCCCTATCCTTAAGGAAGCTTCCATGAGAGGTGGCAAACCACTTCCTCTACATGGAGATCCGGAGCCAAACCTCCCAACTCAAATTAGATGCCAGTTTATGGATCAGTTAGGACGAAACTTCCGCCATTTATTTAAAAACTCTCAAATGATGAAAGTATCCCCAGACAGACAATTAATTGGCACGCTCTTTAAAGGATTTTCCATTAAAGTGGTAATGAACCGGCCACCGCGCCAATGCAAAAGGGGTGTTTTTAGGGTTTTTCACAAGGGAGTTGTCTTCAGTAGCAATGAAAGTACATGTTTAGGGGAATGCCATGAAAGTGTTTTCAAGTCATGTCATTGCTCACAAAGCCGCGAATGAGCTTCAATCATATGATGGGGAATTGCAGACGGACAATTGTCAAAATATATGCCCTAAAGCATGAGGCCCGCAGAGAGAGAGAGAGGGGTGGAACAAGCGTTACGAGAATGTGTCCAATCGAAAAAATCGAAAATACCGCTTGCCCCAAACTCCCGCGTAGAGAAGTACAATCGATATCCCACATATGATATATACATGGTATGGGCGTAGCCATCCATAACAGAGTATGTAATAATCCAGATCCGAGGCATGGATGCAGCCATCCAGTGCGGATCGGTAAATAGACTCAGGTATGGTCGCATCCATCCAATCAGCGAGTCATGTAACTAATCATAATAATCCACAAAATCGCAGCCTGGATTCCAACAGACAAAATCTAGGGTCTTGCGCTCCATCTCAACCCAAACAAAGTACAAGTTCAAGCATGCGAATAAGTAAGCTGAAGTCGAACATGCAAGAACATCGTCTGATTACCAGCCAATGATGAAAGCTGTTAACAGACACGAGAGGTACCACCAATAATGACAATGGTCCTCAAGGTACTATAGGTACAATCTACAACATGTGAATCAATGAGCTGGCATCGAACACCCGTAGAATCACTCGATCAGAGGCCAATGATGAAAACCTCACGTCGAATGTGAAAAACCTGCCATTGAGGCATGCAGGCTCCAAGGTACCAGAAGGGAGTCTCTAGATCAGCTTCCTGGATAATGAGCTGAAGTCGATAGGAAGTGACCTTGATTGAAGGTGGGCCATAATGTTTCCCACATCATCAACGCGGGACAGAGGAACATAATGTTTTTGTGAATCACGATCAGATGAGAATTAGAGGAAGGTTGGTATTTTCAGAGGTCAACTTCTCTTGAACATATAAATGGCACGACAGTGGATTTGGAAGTATTTGACATCAACGGATCAGAGGTCATGGCGACGAGGCAAAGAGCAGATGAGAGGTAAAAAAGGATTACCCAAACCCACGGAGGCAAGTGAACAAACGAGATGAGATATCCCCAACCCGACACGAATGCAGACAAGTGCCATGTTCAAGAGCGACATACTGCCGACACGAAAATGATGTTGGTTCAATTTTCCCCACCATTTCTAGCGAGTACCTCTTTATTTTTACACAAGCTTGAAGAGGATACCATATGCTTCATGTATAAGCCCATCCTAGTACATTTAACGAGCCCTAGGAAGGAGGAACTTGAATACCGTCATTACGACTGAATCCAATGTCATCAGGGTTTAACGAGTCTGAAAAAGTAAGAACTCGGTGTATTTTCATGTTTAGAGAGTTTGAAAAGACAACGGAAAAGTAAACTCCAACAGTCCCTTTTCGTAAATAGTTTCTCGGATCCGAAAAGGTAGAAAACTATTTCTGAGAAAGCCTCCTAGTCGCGATAGGCTAGGGTATTCCTTTTTCATAAATAATCTATCCCATCTTGAAAAAGGGGTAAATGTATACTCGGTAGATGTCGTTTCACAGCCACTTTAATGAGATCAAAATGACAAGGGACTCGGCAATATTTTCATGTTTAGAGAGTCAGAAAAGAGCTGAAAGTTGACTCCTCTTGGAGGAACGAGTGGTATAAAGGGCAACAATTGGTTCTGGTAATGATGGAAATACTTAGAACAAGTAAAGGTGAAGAGGTTGGCTAGCAAGGCCACTCATTGCAGCGGTTCCTCAGGAATGGGTAAAACAACCAAGTGAAGGCATATGATCGGCCAAGCAGATAGTGACGATGGAATGAGAAAACCAAGGCTCATCTGGAAAAATCAGGCTGATAAAATGGAAATCACAAGAGGTAAAATGGGAAAGGTTTCATTTTTACACAAGCTTGAAATCAGGAAACTTTGCTTGAAGTTGGTTTCATTTTTACACAAGCTTGAAACAAATATAAACTATGCTTGAAACCGGTTTCATTTTTACACAAGCTTGAAACAAAAAAAAACTATGCTTGAAAAAGTAAGCATGCCCCAGCATGGTGACTCAATTCGAGGTACATGCCCCCTAAGCTTCAGTCCATGCACCTGAGTAAACAGATGGAGGAAGTGAAGGTTCAAGTTACGATATCTAAGAAAGACTCGACTGGGATTTTACGAGATCTAATCAAAGACTCGAATTGAACAAGAACATGTTTCATTATTTTAACGAGGTTGACACATTAAAAGAACTATCCTCAGGACACCTTGTTTCATGGTTTAAGGAGCTTGGCACAAGATAAGGAACTCTGCTCCGACAACCTTGTTTCATTTTTTAAGGAGCTTGACACAAGACAAGGAACTCTACTCCAACAACCCTTGTTTCATTTTTTAAGGAGCTTGACACAAGAAAACGAACTATGCTCCGACTGACCTCATCATAATGAAAAAGAAGTCATCGCTTCCAAGATTTCCACTCCCGATGGAAGGAAAACATCCTGGAAGTCAGGACCCAATGCCCCCAGCACCTGATGCACAATGGCACTATCACTGGGTATAGGCACGGGGTAGGTAGCCACATAGTTGACCTGTGGTGGGGCAGATACAACGGGTGGATAAAAACCAGGAAGGGATAATGGCGGGCCAGCTGCCATATCAGGACCAAAGAATGAAAGTTGATCAATGGTCACGATCCGTCCTTCATGTGGAAAACAGACCACACGAAAAAGGGAGGAGATGAGCGCTCCCATAGCATAGGTGTAATCACGCCCCAAGAGCAAATTGAAATCTAAGGGGCCTGGAACAACCATCACGTCCATATGGAGGGTTTTACCTCCCAAAGTAACAGGTAACCTTGGAAGGATCCCTAAGGATTGAATCATTCTTATGTTAAACGCCAACAGATTCTGCGTAACGGGCGCAAGTAGCGGTGAGCCAAAATCTTTCCAAGTAGTTGAAGACAGAATACTAATAGAAGCGCCTTCGTCTATAATGGTGCTGGGTACAACCAGACCAAAGGCTTGTACTATGATCTCGAAAGGCACATAAGACGGAAGGCAGTATCTTGCAAATCGACTCCAGTCAAAGGAAGCGACCAGACTACTCGGAGGGGCTACCTTCGAACTGAGATGGTCTTCCCCTGGTGTTACGGAAGAAGAAGGAGCATCCTCCATGACCTCCATCTCGAAGGCGGGAGGAGTATCCTCCAGGATCTCCATCACGGGAGGCGGAGGAGCAGCTTCTTGAGATACGGTGATAAGAGAATCTTTCTCCAAATCCGAGGAATCTGAAGAAACAAGAAGAACCTGAGGGGTGTGAGGTCCACTCTCAATGGAAAAGACTTGGTGCATTGTAAACGGGGCTAGTTCAACCGATCCCACAACCAATGGTTAGTCAGGAATGGATTCCTGAATTTGAATTTCCGAGGGAGCGGGATCGACCAAGGATGACTCTTGACCAATCGTAGGATCAACTGGTGGAAGACTCAAAGAAAGCTATTGATAACCAGCTAGGAGGCATGGTGTAGAAACAGTTGAGTTGTCCAAAACTCGCTTGGCTTCATCCATATAAGGACAAAGGTGAATGGCATGGTGCCCTTCACACAACTTACAGGGATTGGTGATCTTACCCTGCTTCTTAGGAGCCTTACCAACACTAGCTGAAGACGTGCCCCCAACTTGACTCTCGGAAGCCAAGGGAAACGATGGATGACCGCTGGACCATTATTCAAGCACCTTGGGAATGCCAAGGCAGTCTCGAAGAAGATGGTCTCCTGTGCACAACATGGAGGGGAACTTGACTTTCCGAGGAGGGTTGGGAGGTTTATCAAGTGGAGAATTTTTAGGCGCAATAGCTGCAGAGCTAGCCTCTCCTTTATCTGAATTCTTCTTCTTCTTAGCCACCTGGTTACTCGAAGCCAAACTTTCACTAGGCGAAGTAGAAGAGGAGGACGCAGAAACAGGCGAAGAAGGGGAGAGGTCCACCTTGGAATCAACATGATGTTGTTCAGGCGGAGGAACTGATTGAACAGTAGGTGGGGCATTTAGAACCACAGAGGTTGAAAACAACCACACAGGCAACCCAACAGTTAACCCAAGAAGGGACAACGTTTCCATATAAGGAGCACCAACATTTCCAAAAGGAGGAAAATGAACAGGATTCCCATCGGAGGGGATTCCTTGGTTGGTGAACTCTGGAAAAGTTTCCATCAACAACTCAAAACTGCACACGGGCTAAAAACCAAGGCACACAATCAAACGGCCAACAAGCAAACTCTAAAAGGGTGTGTGATCGCGGGTGATTTATTTTACGACATTGAAACTTAGAAACTTCACCATTTCATGTTTTAAGAGTCGAGAAACGGATGAAAGGTGACTCTATCTCTTTCAGTTTCGAAGCAAGCGTGAAAGGACAAGCGCTTGGTGATCTTTTCAAATTTAAAGAGTCAGATAAGATCAAAATGACTACTTAGGAATACTAGGCAAAGGGTGTACCAAATAACCGTGAACTGCAATATACACCTTGGTTCCAAAATAAAAGAGAAATCAACCAAGGACTTAACGTACGTGCAGGCAATCTCCCCGAATGCTGTGTCCGGTGTATCACGGGTATAGGGCAGCAGACTCGGCTTCCTATGGATAAATGATAGAAACCTAGTGGGGTCTCCCTTTATATACGCGACGGTATGCGGAGCACAAGTCCGTACTAGCGCTCTCTAAAGCCAAGAGGTGAGCGAAAGCTACTAGGTTTAACGACGCCAGAACACGTCTCTAGCCTAGACCTCTAAATATTTCGTTAATGTTTCAATGTTGCCTTAGTGTAAATTGAATAAATTTTAAGGTTTATCTTCAATTATGTTTCAGTTTTCAGGCCCTAGCGAGTGTCATATGACAATCTCCTATATGCAGCTATATGAGAAAAGAAAACCTTTCAATTCGATGAATGCTATCTAGTTAAAGGAAGAGTTTCAAACAATGATGCAACAAACAACAACACTGCAAACGAAATTTTTTCCAAACTAGATGACTTTCACTATCCAAAAGTAATCTAAAACATTCAACGATGCGAATAATGCAATGTAATCTATGCAAAATCCTCTTTTTCTCGAAAACTATGCAATTGTAATCTATGCACAATTTCCTTTTCCTTTTCAAATTATAAGAATGCAATCAATGCATTTTTCGATGAAATGAGAATCTACTTAATGCATGCTTTTAATAAAAGAGAATGCAATCAAAGTGATTTCTAGTTTTCAATCATTAAACAATGTAATCTAAGTTCAATGATGGATCTCAAAAAATACTTTTCAATGCAATGTGATCTAATGCATTTTAACGAAAAGAAAACTATGAGACGAAAACTAAAAGAACGCAAATCTCATTAATGAAGGATGAATGCAAAAGAGATGTAAACAAACACTAAGAATGCAATCATTGTTTCAAACACTTTGTCACGAAATCCCTCAAAAGGCGACAACACATATGAGGTCAAACACAAAGAGGACTTCCAAAGCAAGAGATAAAAACAAGGCATTCATTCCCTTTTACATCAAGCAATCATAGCAAGAAGACATTCCAAACAATGAGAAATGTAATCTATGCTCATACAGTGAAAAGAACGGAAGGGAAAGACACACTGGTGAAGGATTTAGGGAAAAAAAATCTCAATTTTCACACACCCTGAAATTGGCCCGACTTTGTCATTGACAACTAGCGCCAACTGGCACGACTTGCTCACTGACAACTAGTGCCAATGCCCAATTGGCGCGGGTTGCTAACTGACAACAAGCACCAACACTTGAAAATGAAAAAACAAATAATTTCTCCCAACCAAGACCAGACTCACCACTTCAAGAAGAATCTCCAAGACTCAAATGAACCATGTAATCTAGGCTCAAAGTGAGACAAAGCGGAATTCGAATGAAGAAGAGAACAATCACTCAAACAAAGCAATAAAACGATAGACAACCACCAAACGAGTGCAGAGGAGCTATCAAAAAGCTAACTGAATAGAGAAAAACCAAAAACTCCCAAGGGAGCCTCGACTCACAATAGCGCCTAGATGCCCTAGGGCTAAAATTTAAGGTCGATAGAAATGGGCAAACAACCAAAGGAAGAAGGTCACAGTCAATCAAAAAAGGCCCCAGAACACCCTAGTACCTCACAAGATTGGCACGACTGTGAGGCTGAAACTAGCGCCAGAAACGAATTGGTGCAGGTAATACACTAGCAACCTGCGCCAATGGGCGCGACTGTCAGGCTGTAAAGCACACCAGTCGAGTTTGCTATGGGGAAAATAAAAACAGGCAATCCAACAAGCAGATCAATGATGGTCAAGCTGACCAAAAGCCAAAATCACAAAAAGAGCCAGCCAAAAGAGCTGATCAAGCAAGCAGAATCGAGAAACAACCTAAAAGACAAGACAATACTCCAAGTGTTCAGTTCATAAACTAAACCAAAGATTGACTAAAGTAGCTTTGATCTATTTCGCTAATGCGGAGCAATAGCATTTCGAAGGCTATCTAGCTAACTTCAGGCTCCGTCCGTAGCTTACAAAGCAGAACAACAACTAGCTAGACGATCCCCAGCGGAGTCGCCAATTTGTTGTGGAGGTAAATCCCCTCTGTGGACAGAGGCGATCCCTACTAGCCCAGACTGGGTCTAGCAACAATCGTTCATGCTATAGTGTAGCTTCCTAATTGCAAATAGACCAACTAGCGATGAAGGCTTACCTGGAATCCAACGCTGTCGCTTGTAGAGAAAGTAGCACTCCCATTCCTTAGCTCTCGCAGATCACAATCCTCACGATCTCCGTGATCAGACACTTGCACACGCAAGAAACAAAACAAATGCAAGCGTAAAATCCAGTATATGCAACTATATGTCAGTCAGAGAAGACATAACTCATCATCATAATCAATAACAAGAGTGGAACCATAACCAATAGTCGTTTATCATTAATCAATCAAAGAAGAATACAACCATAGCCCTGACGCTGAATTCTCCTTCGGAGGGTCGCCAGCGGAACACGTCTCGAAAAAGCCTGTCGGGGATGGGACAAACCTCTCTCTTCGGATGTCTCGACAATAATCTCCTTGCTTGGATTTGGCCTTAAGGGAATGAATCAAGGCTCTTGTAGCATAAGGCTCTGATGGCTCTTGGGAACTTGGAGACTAGCTTGCAAAGGAGATGAGCAAGCTTTTATAGATGGAGGAAGGGGAGTTGGGATCCCTATAATCATGGGATTGGCCCTATCCTCAAGGAAGCTTCCATGAGAGGTGGCAAACAACTTCCTCTACATGGAGATCCAGAGCCAAACCTCCCAACTCAAATTAGATGCCAGTTTATGGATTAGTTAGGACGAAACTTCCGCCATTTATTTTTAAAAAACACTCCTTAAAATGGCTGGGGCGAGTGCAACTCTGAGACAGAGCGCCAATTGGTGCGCCCTCTTTGAAGGATTTCCCCCATTGGCACGGGTAATGAACTGGCTACCCAAGCCAATGCAAAAAGGGGTGTTTTTAGGGTTTTTCACAAGGATTTGTCTTCAGAGCAATGAAATTACATGTTTAGGGGAATGCCATGAAAGTGTTTTCAAGTCATGTCATTGCTCACAGGTCACGGAATGAGCCCTCCAATTGTGCGGGATGGGGAATTGCAGGGACGGTGACAAATTGTTGTGTAACAATGGTTGACCATGCTACATCGTGATTTATTTTCATATCAAGACAATATTTTTTACAATGCAATGTTGGACCATGGTTGACCATGGTTGATTTTCATATTGAGATAATATTAGTCACAATGCAACATTCGACCATGGTTGACCATGGTTGGCTATGATTGATCATGGTTGGCCATGATTGATAGTATAAACCCAATGGAATAATAAACCCAAGGGATTGATCTTATAAATCCTATTAAAATAATTAACTCAGAAACATTACAGAAAAACACACATAAAATTCATACACAAAATATTGGCAGAAAGGACTGAAGCCTCATGGCTTCCTCACCTATTCTCACTTATTAAAAGAATTTAGAGTTACAATTTAAATAGATGAGAGACAATGTCTTAAGATAGTCCATGCTATCTTAGACTCCTTTGGTTGAGTTAATTTCTCACCAAAAACCCACCAAGATAGGAGTTACTAAACAAACTCCAATATTTGAGGAACAACCCAAGAGTTAGGCACATATTCCTAACTTGGAATAATTAATTAATTAATTTATGTTTGGATTTATTATTATTTTTGTGAGAAAGGATAACATTCCCCCCTTCAATGATAAATCCAAAATAAGAACGAGGAACCATCTTCCAAGTTCTCATGTTGATCCTCAAAACATTTCCTGAAAAAACCACCAAAGCTGGATGCTGAAAAAACTGCAATATGAAGAGACCATCAGTCAGCTGCATGTCTGATTCATCTCTGAATTTCGCTTGACAACTCCATCATGTGCCAAGTTGCAAAAGGATCCATCTATCCTTTGCATGAAATCAGCATCCTTTGTCCACTGAAAAAATTTGTTCAAAGCCCACTGGCTAATAATGTCAAAAGCAACTCACTGTTACTTTTGCTGCGCTGAAAAATTTCACTGCTTCTTTGCTGTCGACTGCCCACTGGCAATTTTTTTGATGCCCACTGGAAAATTTGTTGATGCCCACTGGCTGTTGAAGATGCCCACTGGCTTCTTTTGTTGGTTTTTTCAAGACTTTCAGTCTGACAACCATTGTCAATTTCATTGACATTTTACCCCCTTTGTCAGCTAAAAGGAGATACACTTCTCTTGGAAAGTATTCCTAAACTCCCCCCCTTTAGGTGTAGGAGTTGTACACTGGTGTACTCCCCCATTCAAAAGGAGAAGAAAAGAGATATCAACGCCTTAGAAATGAGCCACTTCGAGGGGGCAACCTACAATACATTACAT
This sequence comes from Pinus albicaulis, assembly GCA_034641835.2. NCBI lineage: Eukaryota > Viridiplantae > Streptophyta > Pinopsida > Pinales > Pinaceae > Pinus > Pinus albicaulis. The sequence continues at coordinate 1,300,943,735 of CM076574.1, read as the reverse complement.
AAATGAACAATTCTTGGATGATACAATTTACAAAACCTCCTTTCTATATATAGGAGTCCATGGGGCCATAATGTAATCCTAGTGGGCCACAATGTAATCCTAGCCGACCTAACAATAATAATTTAAGGGCACAATAATAACAAAATGGGGGTTACAAGGGTACAATAATAACAATAAGGGGGTTACAAGGGTACAATAATAACAATAAGGGGGTTACACTAACAACAATAAGGGGTTATACTAGTAATATAGGGACCTAACATGCCCCTCTCCTTCACAAAAGTGTTGTCCTCAACGCTTGAGTAGCTCTGGGTGCTTCTGTATAAAATTCTCATCCTCCCATGTAGAATCTTCAGTGGGTAATTTCTTCCACTCGATGAGATACTCTGAAATTGATCGATTCCGTAGCTGTCGAGTTCTTGTTTCCATGACTGCTTCAGGTTCCAATATGATTTTTCCTTCCTCATCAAGTTCTGGCAATATTGTTTGAACCGGAAGATTTTCACCTATAACCTTCTTTAAGCATGAAACATGGAAAACTGGATGTACTCGCGAAGAAGCAGGAAGCTCCAATTTGTATGCCACAGAACCAATCTTTTGCAACACCTTGTAAGGACCATAGTACTTTGGTGATAATTTATTATCCTTCTTAGCTTGCTTGAGGGACATTTGTTTGTATGGTTGTAGCCGTAAAAATACCCAATCTCCTACATCAAAACTTCTCTCGCTACGCTGTTGATCTGCCTGTTGTTTCATTCGATTTTGTGTCAAATTCAAATTATCCTTTAAGAGTTGGAGAACTTCTTGCTGATGCTCGATGTGATCTTCCACTACTTGAACCTTCGAATTTTCTCTTAAAGATGATGTGATGGATGGTGGATGATATCCATAAAGTGCCATAAATGGGGTCATTTTTGCTGCAGTATGGAAGGAAGTGTTATACCACCATTCAAAAAGAGGTAACCACTTGACCCATTGTGTTTGTTTATCAGATACAAAACAACGAAGATATCCTTCCAAACATTTATTTACGATCTCAGTTTGACCATCAGATTGAGGATGATAAGATGAGGTATGAGCTAATTGAGTACCCAAACAAGAAAATAACTCCGTCCAAAAATTTCCAGTAAAAATGGGATCTCTGTCGCTCACAATAACCCTTGGGCTTCCATGTAGCTTTTGAATTCTGTCCATAAATGTAGTAGAAACTGTACTTACTTTAAATGGATGAGATAATGCACAAAAGTGTGCATACTTGGTAAGTCTATCAACTACCACCATGATGACATTCTTTCCTTCAGACTTAGGTAAACCTGTGATAAAATCCGTTGAAATCTCCTCCCAACGCTGACTTGGAATGGATAAAGGTTGTAGAAGTCCCGGGGTCTTAATTGTCTCCACTTTATTCTGCTGGCAAACCAAACATTCCGCCACAAACTTTTGAATATCAGATTTAAGGCCATCCCAAAAAAATTCATTCTTCACCCTGTGGTAAGTTTTTAAAAATCCTGAGTGTCCTCCTAAAGGAGAAGTGTGCAATTCCAGAAGAATCTTTTGTTTTAGTTTGGAATTCTTACAAAGATATAAGCGATCTTTGTACCATAAGGAATCATTTTTCCAACTAAATGTATCAGATGTACTAGGATCTTGCTGCAACTTTTGAATAAGTGTCCATACATCTTTGTCCTTCTTCCATTCATCTCTTGCTTCGGTTATCCAATCTGGTTGGATAATAGAAATGGCACAAAGCAATGCTTCCACCTCTTCATTCTTTCTTGAGAGTGCATCTGCAACAACATTAAGCTTTCCTTTTTTCTAGATTATTTCAAAGTCATAACCCAACATCTTTGTGACCCATTTTTGCTGCTCTTCTGATGATAGACTTTGTTCCAAAAAGTGTTTAAGACTATCATGATCAGTTTTTACCTTGAAGTGTCTTCCCATTAGGTAAGTTCGCCATTTCTTTAGTGCATGCAGTATTGCTAACATTTCCTTCTCATAAATAGGTTTTTGTAAATACTTTCCTTTTATTGGACGACTTTCAAAAGCAATGGGTCTTCCTTCCTGCATTAAAACAACACCAATTCCATTTCCTGAGGCATCACATTCCACAATAAAGGTTTTGTGAAGTCTGGCGTAGCTAAGACCGGTGCTAGGCACATTGCCTCTTTAAGATGTTCAAAGGCCTTAGTTGCTTCAGGAGTCCATGAAAATGCATCTTTCTTCAATAATGTTGTTATAGGTGCTGCTATTCTCCCATAATTCTTAACAAACTTGCGATAATACCCTGTTAACCTGAGAAATCCTCGCAACTGCTTTATGGTCGTGGGGACTTTCCATTCCTTAATGGCTTTAATTTTGTTAGGGTCTACTTTAACACCCTCGTGAGATATAATATGACCCAGATATTCCACCTCTTGTACTCCAAAGAAACATTTGGATGTTTTGGCATATAATTGTTTCTCCTGTGATAGTTTGAGAACCCTGTCAACATGTTCAACATGATCCTTCCAAGACCTGCTGTAGATTAGTATATCATCAAAAAATACTAGCACAAATTTTCTAAGGAAGGGTTTGAAAATGGAATTCATCAACCCTTGAAATGTAGAAGGTACATTGGTAAGACCAAAAGGCATGACCAAAAATTCATAATGACCCTCATGAGTTCGAAATGCTGTTTTTGGAATATCTTCAGTCTTCATTCTAATTTGATGATATCCTGAACGAAGATCCAACTTGGTAAAATAAATTGCTCCATGTAATTCATCCAATAATTCATCGATCACAGGAATGGGAAATTTATCTTTAATGGTGAGCTTATTGAGCTCCCTATAATCCGGACACATTCGCCATGATCCATCCTTCTTGTGTACCAATACTACAGGAGCAGAGAAAGAACTTTGACTAGGTTGAATTATACCCGCCTCTAACATTTCTGCAATCATACGTTCAATTTAGCTCTTTTGGAAGTAAGGATATCTATAAGGCCTGATGTTTGGAGGAACACTTCCTGGAATCAAATGAATAGCATGATCATGATCACGAATAGGTGGGATTCCTTTGGGAGTTTCAAACACCTTGGAATGATTGTCCAAGACTTGTTGGAGATCTGCAGAAATAGATGATTTTGATGTCGCAACTTCTAGTGAGCATAATTGTGAAATTACACCTCGTTGTTCTTTCTTTAGAAGCTTTGTCATGACATTAGAGCTTATTATCCTTCCTGGCTTCCCTTCAATACCCCGTAATTCGAATTCATTTCCTTCTAAAAAAAATTTCAAGAAAAGTTCTTGAAAATTAAAAGCTACCGTCCCCAAAGATTGTAACCATTGTACTCCTAGTACAACATTAGCGCCTCCCATAGGAATGGAAAGCATTGGAGTAGTCAATACATATTCCCCCATGGTTAGCTTAATATTATGGCATTTTCCAGAGCAATTTATAGTTCCTCCATTTGCAACCATCACTTGACATTCTGGTGCTGGGTATAGGAAACAATTTAATTCCTTGGCTACCTTACAATGAATAAAATTATGGGTGCTACATGAATCAATCAACACTATTACCCTTTTCTTCTTGATATGTCCTTCTATCTTGAGAGTTTGAGGAGTGGTAATTCCTGCCAGTGCATTACATGATATGGTCGGATTCATTTCTTCCTCTTCTAGGGCTGGTTCCTGGTGTATATCCTCTTCTTGTTCATTTCTTCTTCCTCTTCACAATCTATGTAAAATAATTTCTTCTCAGCACACTTATGACCTTTAGTGTATTTTCTATCACAACTGTAGCAAAGCCCTTTTGCTCTTTTTTCTTCCAATTGTTGTGGTGTCAAACTTGTAGGTTGTGGAAATCTAGACGTAGCAACACTTCCTTCTTTATAGAATTGAGTGGTAGGCTTCCTTGTCGCCATTATTTTACATTCAACTTTTCTTGCCAACCTGAATTCCTTCTCCAATGAGTTTGGTTCCAAAACACGAACTTCATGTTGGATGTTATCCTTTAAAGTGCCTATGAAGAGATCGATCCTGTGGTCCTCTGGAATATCAGTTACCCTTATATTCAATTTTTGGAAGTCCTCAATGTGCTGCCCCACTAAACCCTTTTGTTTGAGATGTATCAATTGGCTAAAGAAGGTGTTGCTCTTTGTATCCTCATAATGTGCTATCATTTCCTCCGTAAAAATTGACCAAGTGACAATTTTTTTACGGGAGCAAAGCCATCGATACCATACGAATGTATTTTGTTCTAAATGTAAAGTTGCAATGCGTACCTTTTGTGTGTTTTGCACATTATGGAGATCAAAATATTGCTCCATCTGTAGTATCCATGTTACAGGATCCTTTCCATCGAACTTCCTCATATCCATTTTTGGAATATGGTGGTTCTTCCCGCCAACATTAGAGTTTATGAAATCACGATTAACATTTATTTTGTTCTCATCATGAGTTTCCTCTACTATATTTTCACCATTAGGAAACATTTCTTGTATCAACTTTCCCAAACCTTCGATGTCTACTTTTAGATCTTTCTTCATGTTTTCCATGTTGTCTTTCATTTTTTCATCGATCTTAGCTTCCATGTCATCCATTTTAGCTTCCATGCCCACTTCCATGCCATCCATCTTAGCTTCCAAACCATTAATCTTAGCTTCCACGCCTTTCTTCAAACCATCCATCTTAGTTTCCATGCCCTTCTTCAAAACTTCCATTTCATTTTTGTTGTTCTTTGCGAGAGCGAAATTTGTTGCACTTGCTCTTGTAATTTTGATATGTCATGTTGTCATTCTTTGTCTTCATGAGTCATAGTAGAGCCTTCTAAAGGCTTAATGGGTGTTGAATTATTTTTAGGGGCCATTTTGGACTCCAATATTGATATCTATTCAACAATAGGCCCTTGCAATCAATTCAACTTGATTCTTCAAACAAGACTTATGCAATTCGGAAAAAAAATACACACCTTTTACTTGCTTTGAGGATCTCAATATTGAAATTGTATTATCTTTGTTATTGCGGATCTTCAATATGTAAAATTCAGCATTGAAGTATCCCTCTGAATTATCTTTTGAATTCCACAGGTCTGACCTGATTTGGATTCACCAAGACAAAGTTGTGTCCAATCTCCCACAATGACCTAATTATGGATTGGTTCAGTAGAGCGAACTTGTACGACTTTCCACGTGTCACTGTTTCGTCCTTTGTCTTTGAAATTGATATCCAAGAAACTACAGTCTGTGTACTTGCGACCACTTTTTACGGCACTCCAATCTGATGCCCAGAGAGAGAGTTATTGAAATTTTCCCACGATCACGTCTTTGAGATGCAATTCAGGAGCCTGAAAAAGCACTACCTTCCACAGATCATATCTCAAAAAATATTGTGAACCAAGCTCTGAAAATTTTTGACGCATTTACTCAGGATTTCAACTTCGCACCATACGAATTTTAGATTCTGAACCTTCTTAGAAAAAAATTTATAGTACAAATGCCACGATGACCTATTTAGGAGCCTGAAAAAGGACCTAACTTCCACAGAACATATCTCCGAAAATATTGCGAACCAGGCTCTGAAAGTTTTAGACAATCTTCCTTAGGATTGTGGCTTTGTACCCTAGAAATTTCAGCTTCTGCAACTTCGTAGAAAACAAGTTATAGCGAAAATTCCACGATGACCTGTTTGGAGCAGCGAAACCCTAGAATCCAAAGCTTTGATACCAAATGTTGTGTAACTAGCTCCAAAAAGAGAAGAAAAGAGATATCAACGCCTTAGAAATGAGCCACTTCGAGGGGGAAACCTACAATACATTACATAAATGAACAATTCTTGGATGATACAATTTACAAAACCTCCTTTCTATATATATGAGTCCATGGGGCCATAATGTAATCCTAGTGGGCCACAATGTAATCCTAGCCGACCTAACAATAATAATTTAAGGGCACAATAATAACAAAATGGGGTTACAAGGGTTCAATAATAACAATAAGGGGGTTACATTAACAATAATAAGGGACTATACTAGTGATATAGGGACCTAACAATGAGAGTACCATCATCTTTTCACTGTTGGGTGCACTATGTGTGATTGTATGCGATTGTAGAATTGACACAATCTTTTGACTATGGATGACCATTTCCAAGGGTCGATCCATTCATAATGTATCTTCAATCTGGCTGAGTGTCGGTGGTTGCAACATTTTTCTAAGGAATGATTGGGCTTGCCACAATGGCGACAAGGATGGAGATCAAAACATTGATCTTCCAGATGACCGGTTCTTTGATAATGAGAACATTTCGGTTGGGCTTCAACTTCAGGTTGCATGCAATTCTGTTTGTTTGCAACTTTGGTTTGTGTGCATGGCTGGTTGTCTGCAACTTTCTCATAACTTTCGAAGGTGAGTTGTGCAAGAAATCTTGCACTGACGAACTTAATTGGCTTGGAATAATCTAGGATATGTAAGTTGGTGTCATTATTGACATATCCTAAGCCTTGTCGATTCTTGTTGTTTTGAATTTATTCCCAAGGTTTGATGATGGGCTTGGAAGAAATTTGCACTAGAACAACTTCAACACTTGAAGCTGTTTGAAGGAATGACTTAGAATCATTTTTAGCTGTATGGTTCAAAGACTCTGAAGCATCATGCTTTTCTTGCAATTCATTCCTTTGAAGTTGCGACTCTAGTTGAAGAAACTTAATGGTTTCTTTTGTTTGTTGTAGATGCTGTGAAAGATCAGGAAGAGTTTCTTTGCTGACTTGCACCATGTCTTCATCACTTGAGATGATCAAACTGTGAAGAATGACTAACAAATGAATATGTTGCGCCATCTGAACTTACTCACTTGAAATCAGGCTCTCTTGTTGTAGATGTCGTACTTTGAACTATTTCACTTGAATGACAGGCTCGCTTGAATGTGGCTTAAATGGCATGCTCGCTTGATTTGTGGCTTATTGCACTTGCTGGGAACACTTGCTAGAGTTGTAGAACTTTCTTGCTAAAACTCTAGAATTCATGCTCACTTGATGACGATCGTGTTTGCTTGGACACTCACTTGAATTACTTGATGACTTCACGCTCACTTGAATGAATAGCCACGCCTACCTTTGAGCCTTCAAGGAACAAATTTTACTGCAAAAAGTGTTGGCTCTTGAAGAATCTTGAAGGCCTCATGCCTCTGTCCAAAATCTTCCCTACTGTTCCCTTTTTTATACTTTGGAACTCTGCTGATTTCATGAGAGACTGCTGCAAAATCCCTTTTTCCCTTTCCTCCATTAAACAACTAACCTCATTTTCTACCCCTTTCATTCTCATCAAGATCCTTCATTTTCATGTTTTTCCCCTTCTCCCCCATCGAATTCCCCTTTGATAAGATTTAAGACTCCTTCTTTGACTTATCGAAACCCTCAAACCCTTGAAAAACATTGAAAATTGCATAAAAAATCACATTTTTTATATTATAGACTTAAGTTCCCTTGGGCTAAGTCTTTAACCCCTCCCCTCCATACGCCCTGGTGCTAGAACCAGGTGCTAAGCCCTTTGCGCACCTATCGCGTCAGAGGAAAACAGTGCACAAGTCTTTTGCCTCACAAAGTTCTCCGATGCCGATTAGACCTCCATTCAATCTCCCCGGTCATATTATCTTCCACATAACCCACGGCCCCATACAGGCGCCAAGCCATTTCATCAATGTAAAGTCCTCCTGAACAAAACCTTTGTTATATTACATTTTTGGGTTTTAATGTGCTTTGTCGTCATGTTAAAAGAAAATCGGGCGGAATCCATCGCACCGCTTTCAAGAGGAAGGTGGTTTTCCTCGATCAGCAGCGATGCCATTCACCGGCCAACACGTAGCTTTGTGCACTATTGAAAAATCACCCTCATCATGCATTAAAGGTCAAATGTGGAGTGGGCGCGATATTGATGCGTGTCGTTCGATCTGAGGCTGCTCAGCAGACGGTGATCGTGCTTTGAAGAAGCCCGTGCGATAAGAAGAGGTACGACGCGGTCATGAAAAAATCTCCGTTGTCGATTTGATCTACAGATCGATGGTCCATATTCAATCGCCCCAGTCCCCCTTGTCCACAACAGTGCCGGTCGTCACAGTGCCACATCAGTGTCCACACGGCAAAATTTAATTGGGGCAGGTCTTCACTATTTCCCCACACAGTCAGCAAGCCTTTTCGTGACCCGAAATAGTTATACAGAGTGTTTTAATTAAAGGTTTTGATATCCGGGGCATATTTCTAAGGTCTTGTCAATACCTGATCTCAGTCGTTGATCTTGTGGGCCGATCTCATCTGACGGCCCACGATCATCCCGAACCCCAAACGCCATTTTTAACAATTTTTTTGCCGAAACCAAGGTTTTTAGCCCATTTTCTTCGTTTTTCCAAATAAAGCGACTCTTTCGCTTTGACTATTCGCCCTCGCTCCTGACTGTCAATCTCTGTGCGATCGACAACTCCGATTTAATTCCTCCTCCGCTTTCCTTTTGACCTCTCCGACTAAATCTCGACCGTTGGATGATGCCATCCAACGGCCATGCTCTCCCCACATGTCCTTCCAAAGCAGTTAACCTATAAATGCAATATTTCATAATGTTTTTCGTATTTTGCAGGGTTTAAATGGTTTTTCCGCCATGCTGAGGAAAATTCAAAGGCTGAGGGTGACGATCCTTCTGCCTTCGATTCATCAAAGAGAATCATTCGCAGGGTTTAAACTCCACGTTTTCATCAATGATTCATGAGGCATTGATGCCATTCGATCCCTGTGCAGTGCTGCACACCAATGAACACAACAAGTCAAGCACAAATCAAAGAATATCAGTGTCGAAGATAGGAAACACACCAGAACAGAAAGATTGAAGACATATCTTTGGGGATTACATCTAAGATAGTTTATCAAAAGCCTAATCCCCAAATTAAAACACAATTAATAGAAAAATCACAAAGGTTCATCAGACAGAAAGGCTCCACTGCCACATCTGAGGCAAATTGATTCCTCCCAGCTACCACAGTGCCACCTGTGCCTCAAAGCATTCAAAAAGAGGCCAAAGTTATTGATCAAGATCATATATTTGCCTCAAGAACAGCCGAATAGTTATGTCTGCCAAGGAACTTAATGTAAAAAATATCAACAGAGTAACTATTACACAACACAGAGCCTCAAAAGTCAAAAGAGCTCCCACCAAGCTTAAGTCTTAATGTCAATTATTTAATACAGAGGACACCTATGTAAGCTTCTTCATTAAGCCCCCCAAAGGCCAAGAAGCCATTAAGACTGTATTAATTATCTTTGGAGATCTTTTATCAGATCTCACCTCCTCATTCTTCTATAAATACTACTGAAGAAGATGAGAAACTTTTGGTTGGTTGATCAATAGTTGTAATACTGAAACTCTCTGAAATAATACATAGTCCGTTGAAGTTGAAGAACAAATTGAAGTCTTGGAAGCCTTGATGATGTTGTTGCATGCTTGTTCCTGAGAAGGCTCTATCATTGGATCCATGAGCTTGGATGTTGGTGAAGTATTTTGAACTATTTAATGTTTTCCTCTCTTTTCATTCTGTTCCATAATTTCTTACTACAGTAGGTTGAAAGTTTTAGGCTAAGAAATGACTCCTGGAAGCACCTTATACCAGTTCATCCTTCATTGTTTCATGTTTTCTTCTGCTGAGGTATTTTAAAGTCTTCAATCTCTCTCTTTAGTCCTCATGCTTGTTTATTTCCTTAATAGTTCGAACAATTGGTTTCAGCATGATTTATGGTTCTCCCTGCTTGTCTGTTGCCACTTAAAGACTGTTATAGAAGTCTCCCTTTGAAGTTATTTTGTTTACAGTAAGTCAAGGAGGTCTGTTCTGATCTTGCCCCTTATTCTTGCTTAAACAGTTGTCTCAAAGGTCTTTTATAGTTGTGATCATAGATGTGTTAGGTGTTCCCTCTTCTATGACTGCAAATATCAGTGAATCTTTTATGTTTTCTAAGTCATTTGAAATAAAATATTTGAGGAAATAGGGTGTTCCCCGAATCTTAGATTTCATTTTGAAAAGTTGTCTTGAAGTCATTATTTGCTTAAATAATGTTTGTAGAATTTATGGTTAGTCCTGTCTATCAAATATTTCTTTATTGTTTGAGTTATGTTTTCAAGTTCCCTTCGTTGAGAATCGAATTTCTCTTTCCAAATCATTGATGTCCATCTCATTCCAAAACCAAAGGATCCTACGGCGAAGTTAGATTTTCCCTCTGATATCCCATATCCATTGATGAGTATGTTATTACCTCTTCTTGACTGCATTTCCCAAGGAATCAGATATTTCTCCATCCTATATATCTTTCCTAGACCTTTCATGTTCTGCTGTATTAATTCAACCAAACAAATAAACAAACACCTGCACTTAATAACTAGTCTAAAACCAATACTCAAAGCACACAAGATAAACCTTTGCAAACAAACATTTGAGAGATCCCTCTCTGAGAACAGGAGGACTAGATCCTGTAACTCTAAAGATTGGTTCTGATGTTGCCTTGTCTTTTGATTTTCCAAACTATCAAAACACGGGACCACCAACATAATGGCGATCACGGTGGGACTCTGAGTAAAATCTTCATAATCAAACACTCACTGTCTAGTATAACATAAGTAACCTTCTTCAAGCACTACCAAGCATAACGGTAATCATGATAGGACTTATTTTGAATCAGTGACAAACTAAGCAACCCTTAGGATTCTCATCAAACCTTATCAAACCTTGAAGGAATCAGTTACCAAGCCATAAGAGTGAAATCTCTATGTTTTGACACCCTAGGTAAGTGTTAAGTCAAATTTAGGACACTCTCATAACCTATAAAATCAAGAAACTCAGAAAAACCCAAAAAACATTTCAGTTTGGCTTTATAATAAACATGGTGGTGGAACCATCCAATATCTTACCTTCATAAAAGCTAAAAAATTTCCACCTGGCAACTCCACTAGCCCCATTAGGCCTATTACTCATCTAGGTTCCAAAATATCTTTAGGACTGTGTTAACCAGCCTGGAAGAAGTTTAGAAGCCTAGTCCCATACTAGATAAGACATTGTGAGAGGTAAAATTCCCAAAAAAAAAAAGGTCCCTAAAAACCTCAGCCTCTCTCATTTTTGAAAAGCAGTTTGGCTTGACATAGGATCAACACTAGATCCCATCCAGACCCAAATCCTCCTTTAATCGTTGACAATCTAGAGAGAATTCTGTGGCAGACTTCTAGCTCTGGAAAATCAGCTGCTAATAGGAGCCTCTTAAGAACAAAATCTGTCCCTGAAAACCTTGTTGTCTTAGAGGGTTTACACTTTGATTTACATCATACAAAGAACATCTTTAGAACTAGATATCTAGGTGATTTAGACCAAGCTGACCTTGACATTGCAGATTTACAACAGAGCTTTAGTAGAGACACCTCACCTTCCACTCCTCCTGATTCCCAGCTTCTTCATCACTTTAGCCTTTTTCATAACAAATCTGCTCAAAATCAGTTTGCTGGCCCAAGTGTTTCTTCCTCTCCAATCCATACTACCACTTTTCAAAGCGCCCCATTTCAGCCCACTTTCACTTTTGTAAACCCACCTCTTATAAATCCACCCTCATTTCTAGCCATGGCGACTTGGTATGCCCCATTAGTGTTACCACAACCTCTACTTCCCTTACCAAATGATTACCAATCAAAAATTCCTCATTTCACTGGAAAAGAGTCTACAACAGCCCAACATCATGTAGATAGGATGGAAGATGCTTTCGATTACATGGAGGTAGAAGAAGAAACTATGAAGATGAGAATCTTCGCCCAAAGTTTAGGAGGATATGTAAAGAAATGGTTTAAAAACTTACCTCCTAATAGCATAAATGATCTCTCTGCCTTGCATCAAGCATTCATCAACAAATGGGAACTCAAAAAGAAACCTCTCCAAATACTAGTAGAGTACAACAGCCTTAGGAGAAATCAAGGGGAGAGTGTTCATGATTACTCCACTAGGTTCAATAGCATTTACAATGCTCTTCCAGCTCACATGAAACCTTCTCAAGGCATGGCCTTGGTAAGGTATCCTGAAGGCCTTGATGCTGAAATGACTTATCAGTTAAGGGAGAGAGACTACTTAACCTTAGAAGACATGCATAAAGGAGCTTTGAGCGTAGGAGAAAACATAATTGAGAAAAGAAATAGGTTGAGATTAGAGAAGAGGGTAACTTATAAAGATGACCTACTACCTTCAACCTCAATTTCTGACATAAGAATTGACAACCTAGTGAAGGTAATGGAGAGGATGCTTGAGAAGATCAATTTAAATGAGAGAGTGCCACCAAGAGAACCTCAAAATAAACAAAATAGAAAGAGAAATCAAAATTATAGAAGAGAAAACAATCAAGATAAGCAAAAGGAAAGCGACCAACAAATTAGACCTCCCTTCCAATAGAACTATGTAGATCAATATGAGGAAGATAGGGAGTTGGAAAGGTTGGGAGAATCTCATGTAAACTTGATTGGATCAGACAGTGGGGATGATGTTTTCCTCACTAAAGAAGAACAAGGTCTCTTCTCTGATCACTGTACAAACACCTATGAAGATTCTGATGACTATAGATTGGGGTATGAAAATGCAATAATGGAGATGCACAAACAATATGATCTTAGGAGCAAGGGGAACATAGATAATTCAAAGGGAAAAAACACTAATTATGCTATCAAGAAAAATAAAGAAACTCAGCCCAAAAAGACAACAGAAAAAACCAAAATTTTGACGAAGAAACCCGACATAAATAAAGAAAAAAGTATCCAGCCAAATGTTGAACAGAGTATCCCTAGCAGTTCAGCTAGTGGTCCTAATAAAACTGTCCTAGTTACCAGTCCAAACAAGGTTCAACAAATCAAAATTGTTGAAAAGAATTCAATTAAAAAGACAGATGTAAATACGAACAAGTCAATTGTTCCTTTCAACCTTGAAGGAGAGATTGCTAAGATAAAAATTACCATTCCCCTAGCTGAACTAGTAACCCAAGAAGTGTACAAAAACCAAGTTTTGAAATCTTTGAACTTAGGAGGTGATACAGACACCCTAAACTTGACAGATGACAGACCTGAGTTGTTGTTTGGTCCAGAAGTTGAAGGAAAATACCAAGAACGGGTTGTCCCTCCCTTCTATGTTAGCTTAAACATACACGAGAAAATTTTACACAATGCCATGTTAGATTCAGGAGCTTCACACAATCTAATGCCCAAGGTGGTGATGGAAAGCTTAGGCTTAGAAATTACTAAACCATACAAAGACTTGTATTCCTTTGACTCAAGCAGGGTCAAATGTTTAGGTTTAATCAAAGATTTGTGTGTTAATTTAGCCCAAATCCCTCCTAAGATTTTAGTCATGGACATAGTTGTAGCTGACATTCCCCCTAAGTATGGCATGCTCTTATCAAGATCTTGGGGAGCCAAACTTCAGGGAAGCCTTCAAATGGACATGTCTTATGCCACCATCCCTGTTTTTAACCAAAACAGAAGACTATACAAGGAATATCACATGAAGTACATGGTGAGCAACATAGACAAACCAAACAACTCTCCAATCTATTCTATTCAATCGAGTTTAGATTCCTTTATCTTATGTAACGAAGATGAGATCACTCAACAAGATAAGGAAAACATAGACGCAATCAGTTCACCATAACAATCAAGTCTTCCCTCCAATCAATTTCAAAACATTGGCAACCAACAGCAGCAAGAAAGTGGAAATGAGGCAAGCATACTGTGGACTATAAACTTTGATGGATCCTGTAATAAAACAAGTGCAGGAGCAGGTGTTTGGATTCAAAATACGAATCAGAGTTTTTCATATAAGTTAGATTTCCCATGCACTAAAAATATTGTTGAGTATGAAGCACTTCTCCTAGGCTTACAATTGCTTAAAAAACTAGAAGCCCAGAGGATATTAATCTTAGGAGATTCTGAACTTATCATAAGACAAATCAAAGGAGAATACTCAGCTAGAAATCCAAGGCTTAGAGAATATCGGAACACTGCCCTTGATTCATTGAAAACCTTTGAAAAACATGAACTTATTTTCATTCCTAGTGCACTGAATCATCTAGCAAATGAACTCACCTTCAATGCCAGCAATTTCCAAATACCTGAGATAAATGAACAGCTTAGCATAAAGGTAAAACACAGACCCGCTGTTCCTAATAACGAATATCAATGGCAAGTGTTTGATTCAGACAAACACGTAGATGATTTCTTGAAATCAGAAAATGATTTCAGCATACCAATATCAGAAACCAGCCATAAAGAAATTTTTTTGTATATTGAACAAATCCCAGAAGTTGAAATGACATATACTGCTGATATAAATCATTATGAGAATCCTTTTGAAGCAGAGACAATTGACAACACAGACCAAGAATACTTGGAAGTTTTACAATGCAAAAATGATAAAATTCCAAGAGGTCTAGCACCTTTAGAACACCTTTTTGATTTTAACGATGTAGCCAAAGAACTGAGAATGGAGCCTGTGGAAACGAATGTAGAAGAGCATAACATAGGTAGTCTAGAAGAACCCAAGATGATCAAACTGTCTAGCACTCTCCCAGCTCACATAAAATTGCAATATATAGAGCTATTCAAAGAGTTTAAAGATGTTTTTTCTTGGGGATACAAAGACCTGAAATCCTATGATACCAACATCATTCAGCACAAAATACCTCTCAAAGAAAATCAAAAGACTTTCAAAAAAAATCTAAGTAGAATAAACCCTCTTTTACTCCCTTTAGTTAAGGCAGAAATTGAAAATATTCATGCTGATGGGATCATTGTACCAATTAGATATTCAGAGTGGGTATCAAACTTAGTCTCTGTTAGAAAGAAAATAGGGGAAATCAGGCTCTGTATTGGCTTCATAAATTTAAACAGAGCCTCTTTAAAAGACAACTACCCCTTACCCAAGATGGACCATATACTTCAAAGGGTAGTTGGGTCAAGAAGGATATCCCTCTTAGATGGGTTCTCAGGTTACAACCAGGTGTTAGTGCTCCTAAGTGATCAAATCAAAACTACTTTTACCACACCTTGGGGCACCTTTATGTATGTCAAAATTCCTTTTAGATTAATGAATGTAGGGGCCACCTTCCAAAGGGCCATGGACATAGCCTTTTATAAATATATTGGCTATTTCATAATCATTTACCTTGATGACATAACCGTTTTCTCAAAAACTAACGAGGAACATTTGATTCACCTGAGAAATTTTTTTAAGAAGTGTAGGAAATTTGGCTTATCATTGAATCCCAAGAAAACACTCTTTGGTCTCTAAGAAGGTAAACTTCTTGGCCATATAATTTTGGAAGAGGGAATCAAAATAGACCCTACAAGGATAGACGGCATATTACAAATCAATCATCCAAGAAGCCTCAAAGAGTTGTAATCTTTCATCGGAAAGATCAATTTTCTGAGGAGGTTTATCCCTCATCTTGCGGAGCTATTAAAAAACATCACAAACATGCTTAAGAAAGATGTCGGTGTAAAATGGACTTTACCAGCTAAAAAATCATTCGAACTGGTCAAACAAGCTCTTACTCAAACACTAGTCCTGATTAGTCCAAATTTCACCAAAGACTTTTATATCTTTTCTTTTGCATCTGAACATACAATAGCTGCAGTTTTACTTCAAAAGAATGACTTGGGGCAAGAACAACCAATATCTTTCTTTAGTAGGGCCTTAAGAGATGCTCCTCTCAAATATAACATCATGGAGAAGCAAGCCTTAGCATTAGTGAAAGCATTAAAAGATTTTAGGGTCTATATTTTACACTCTCACATAATTGCTTTTGTTCCACATATTGTTGTCAAGGACATTCTAAGTCAAGACCCTGATGGTAAAAGGGGAAAATGCATTGCAACTATTCTTGAGTATGATTTAGAAATCAGGCCTACCAAACTAGTTAAAGGGCAAGGATTAGCAAAAATTATGGCTGAGTCTAATTTCCAAGCACTAGACATGAATATGGTAGATGTGTTGGAAGAAATAGAAGAATCTACTGCTCCTTTTATTGAAGAAACATTTCTGAATTCTCCTTGGTATGCTGACATTATTTATGTGCTTTTATATTTGAATGCCCCTCCTTCTTTTTCTAAAGCTAAAGCTAGATTTTTGAAACAAAAAGCTTTGAGTTTTTGCATCTTAGATGGGGTATTATACTGGAAAAATGCTATTGGAATTTTGCTTAAATGTTTACTTAAAGATGATGCAGGAAAAATCATGCATGAGTTGCATGACGGAGAATGTGGAGGACACCTCTACTGGAAGGCCACAACGAACAAAATTCTTAGATCTGGTTACTATTGGCCTACCCTTTTCCCAGACACTCAGAATCTAGTCATGTCTTGCCATAAATGTCAAATTTTTGATGGCAAGAGACAACTCCTTCCATTACCTTTACATCATATCAGAGTTGAGGCACCTTTTCAAAAATGGGGTCTAGACTTCATTGGAGAAATAAACCCATCTTCCTCAGCCCAACATAAGTGGATCCTCACGGCCACTGACTTATTCACGAAGTGGATAGAAGCTATACCTTCCAGAAATGCTAATGACTCTATCATTATCAAGTTCCTTGAAACAAATATCCTATCCAGATTTGGTTGTCCCAGAAAAATCATACCAGACAATGTTGTTGCTTTCAAATCTAAGAAGATGGTTGATTTCTATTACAAATACCACATAACCTTGGGCCATTCCACTGCTTACTATCCCCAAGGAAATGGATTAGCTGAATCTTCCAACAAGAGCCTCATCAATATCATTAAAAAAATGTTGGAACAAAATAAAAAATCATGGCACAGAAAACGGGTTCATGCCTTATGGGCTGATAGGTTAACCACAAAGAAATCAATAAATATGTCCCCCTATCAACTAGTTTATGGCATGGATGTAGTATTTCCCACCTCATTAGGAGTGCCAGTCATGAAGCTCCTTCAAGAAGTGCAGGTCGAAGAGAATAATATGCAGAGGATAATAAATCAAACCATCCATTTACAGCAGACCAGAGAAGAATTTTACGAGAGAACACAGTTGGTCCAAGAAAATATGAAGAAGCTATTTGCTAAGAGAACTAAGGTAGACAATTTCAAAGTTGGAAATGTTGTTCTTAAGTGGGATTTAAGGAGAGAAGAGAAGGGAAAACATGGCAAGTTTGAGAACTTGTGGGAAGGTCCCTATATTGTTCATGCTGAAAGGGGTCACAATGCATTTTTATTGAAAGAATTGAATGGAGAAGACCTGTGTGGAGGCCCTGTCAATGGCAGAATGCTAAAGCATTACTTTTGCCAGGAATCATAAGTTTCAAAGAATTTTATTTTTTCATTGTAAATATCATAATCTGAACATTGCATTCAAAGTTATAAAAATAAAAAATACAAAAACAAAGAAGAAAGAAAAGAGGGCAGATTGTAAAAATAAGAAAGGTATAGCCCCATACCAAAAAAGAGAAACAAATCTGAAAGTGTGCAAGCTTAAATGCCACTCCTAAAAAACACACTTCTAGTTAGTCAAACAGCCTAATCTTGACTAATTAGTTTTAAATTTTCGGCTGATAGGGTAGTGAATTTGATTCGCCAAACTATTTAATCTTAGCTTACCAGTAGACAGATTAGGATAGAAATTAAAGGTCAAACATGCTCAAAATCTGAACCTAAGTTTCCAAAGAGACTGACTCACATTTGTTCCAAATTCTGAGTAAAAAAGGATGTAAATTTGGTTCCAATTAGTTCAAAATCTGAACCAGTGGACAAAGGAAAGACAGCTTAAACAAAAGTCAAAATAGAGCTGTAAAAAGGGGAAGTGAATGCTTTCAAATTCAGATCTCAAGCCTTCCATTTTTGTTTTAAATTTTGTGCAAAATAATGTCTATGTGTAGTTTTTTCTTGTTCCATAGACCAGCATCAAGTTGGACTGTTCAATCCTGACTTGATTGCTTTTTAAATTGTTGTTGTAAAATTTAGAGAATAAAGTTTGTTGGACAGTTTAATCCCAATAGACAGTAGATTAGGTAGAGAATCATATGGGCTCAACTATTCAATCTGAGTCCATGAAGAAATAAGGAGTAGAATTAGATTAGTTTTATGTTTTCAAAAAAATTAAATGTTGTAAAAGAGTTTTCCAATCCAAGTGCACTCTGAAGAAGAAAAAAAATGTTAGATCTGTAGGATTGGGTAGGTAGACAACTTATTGATGAAAGATCCATTGTTTTTATGGCTGCTAACATGTTTTTCAGAGAAAAATAATATCATACAAGGAAATAAAAGCAGCCCAATGGATGAGGCAACTGATCAACCTCCCAGAGAATGCAAGTTTGAAGTTCTTGGTGCCTTCAAGAAGGAACCATCCCCAAGTGGAGCCACTGTTAGCCACCTATAAAATTTGTTATACCAAAAGGTGACTAAATCATTTTGGAGCCTTCAAGGAAAAAAATTTACTGCAAAAAGTGTTGACTCTTGAAGACTGTTGAAGGCCTCATGCCTCTGTCCAAAATCTTCCCTACTGTTCCCTTTTTTATACTCTGAAACTCTACTGATTTCATGAGAGACTACTGCAAAATCCCTTTTTCCTTTTCCTCCATTAAAAAAATAACCTCATTTTCTACCCCTTTCATTCTCATAAATATCCTTCGTTCTCATGTTTTTCCCCTTCTCCCCCATTGAATTCCCCTTTGATAAGATTTAAGACTCCTTCTTTGACTTATCGAAACCCTCAAACCCTTGAAAAACATTGAAAATTGCATAAAAAATCACATTTTTTATATTATAGACTTAAGCTCCCTTGGGCTAAGTCTTTAACCCCTCCCCTCCATATGCCCTGGTGCTGGAACCAGGCGCTAAGCTCTTTAGGCGCCTATCGCGTAGGAGGAAAATAGTGCACAAGTCTTTTGCCTCACAAAGTTCTCCGATGCCGATTAGCCCTCCATTCTATCTCCCTGGTCATATTATCTTCCACATAACCCACGACCCCGTATAGGCGCCAAGCCATTTCATCAATGTAAAGTCCTCCCGAAAAAAACCTTTGTTATATTACATTTTTGGGTTTTAATGTGCTTTGTCGTCATGTTAAAAGAAAATCAGGCGAAATCCATCGCATCGCTTTCAAGAGGAAGGTGGTTTTCCCTGATCGGCAGCGATGCCATTCACCGGCCAACACATAGCTTTGTGCACTATTGAAAAACTGCCCTCATCGCGCATTAAAGGTCGGATGTGGAGTGGGCACGATATTGATGCGTGCCGTCCAATCTGAGGCTGCTCATCGGACGGTGATCTCTCTCTGAAGAAGCACATGCGATAAGCAAAGGTATGTCGTGGTCATGAAAACATCTCCGCCGTCGATTTGATCTGTAGATCGACGGTCCATATTCAATCACTCTGGTCCCCCTCGTCCACAGTAGTGCCGGTGGTCCCAGTGCCACATCAGCGTCCACACGGCAAAATTTAATTGGGGCGGGTCTTCATTGTTTCCCCATGCAGTCAGCAAGCCTTTTCGTGACCCGAAATAGTTATACATAGTGATTTAATTAAAGGTTTTGATATCCGGGGCATCTTTCTAAGGTCTTGTTGATACCTGATCTCAGCCATTGATATTGTGGGCCGATCTCATCCAACGGCCCACGATCATCCTGAACCCCAAACACCATTTTTAACCATTTTTTCGCCGAAACCAAGGTTTTTAGCCCATTTTCTCCATTCTTCCAAATAAAGCGACTCTTTCTCTTTGACTATTCGCCCTCGCTCCTAACCGTCGATCTCTGCGCGATTGACGGCTCCGATTTAATTCCTCCTCCGCTTTCCTTTTTACCTCTTCGACTAAATCTCGACCGTTGGATGATGCCATCCAATGGCAACACTCTCTCCACATGTCCTTCCAAATAAGTTAACCTATAAATGTAGGATTTCATAATGTTTTTCGTATTTTGCAGGGTTTAAATGGTTTTTCCGCCATGCTGAATAAAATTCAAAGGCTGAGGGTGACGATCCTTCTGCCTTTGATTCATCAAAGAGAATCATTCGCAGGGTTTAAAATCCATGTTTTCATCAATTATTAATGAGGCATTGATGCCATTCAATCCCTGTGCAGCCCTGCACACCAACGAACACAACAAGTCAAGCGCAAATCAAAGAATATCAGTGTCGAAGATAGGAAACACACCAGAATAGAAATATTGAAGGCAAATCTTTGGGGATTACATCTAAGATATTTTATCAAAAGCCTAATCCCCAAATTAAAACACAGTTAATAGAAAAATCATAAAGGTTCATCATATAGAAAAGCCTCCACTACCACATCTGAGGCAAATTGATTCCTCCCAGCTACCACAGTGCCACCTGTGCCTCAAAGCATTCAAACAGAGGCCGAAGTTATTGATCAAGATCAGATATTTGCCTCAAGCACAGCCGAATAGTTATGTCTGCCAAGGAACTTAATGTAAAAAATATCAACAGAGTAACTATTACACAACACAGAGCCTCAAAATTCAATAGAGCTCCCACCAAGATTAAGGCTTAATGTCAATTATTTAATACAGAGGACACCTATGTAAGCTTCTTCATTAAGCCCCCCAAAGGCCCAGAAGCCATTAAGACTATATTAATTATTTAGAGATCTTTTATCAGATCTCACATCCTCATTCTTCTATAAATACTACTGAAGAAGATGAGAAACTGTTGGTTGGTTGATCAGTAGTTGTAATACTGAAACTCTCTGAAATAATACATAGTCCGTTGAAGTTGAAGAACAAATTGAAGTCTTGGAAGCGTTGATGATGTTGTTGCATGCTTGTTCCTAAGAAGGCTCTATCATTGGATCCATGAGCTTGGCTATTGGTGAAGTATTTTGAACTGTTTAATGTTTTCCCCTGTTTTCATTTTGTTCCATAATTTCTTACTACAGCAGGTTGAAAGTTTTAGGCTAAGAAATGACTCCTGGAAGCACCTTAGACCTGTTCATCCTACATTGTTTCATGTTTTCTTCTGCTGAGGTATTTTAGAGTCTTCAATCTCTCTCTTTAGCCCTCATGCTTGTTTATTTCCTTAATAGTTCGAACAGTTGGTTTCAACATGATTTATGGTTCTCCTGCTTGTTTGTTGCCACTTAAAGACTGTTATAGAAGTCTCCCTTTGAAGTTATTTTGTTTACAGTAATTCAAGGAGGTCTGTTCTAATCGTGCCCCTTATTCTTGCTTAAACAGTTGTCTCAAAGGTCTTTTATAGTTGTGATCATAGATGTGTTAGGTGTTCCCTCTTCCTTTGACTGCAAATATCAGTGAATCTTTTATGTTTTCTAAGTCATTTGAAATAAAATATTTGAGGAAATAGGGTGTTCCCCGAATCTTAGATTTCATTTTGAAAATTTTTCTTGAAGTCATTATTTGCTTAAAGAATCTTTGTAGAATTTATGGTTAGCCCTGTCTATCAAATATTTCTTTATTGATCGAGTTATGTTTTCAAGTTCCCTTCGTTGAGAATCAAATTTCTCTTTCCAAATCATTGATGTCCATCTCATTCCAAAACCAAAGGATCCTACGACCAAGTTAGATTTGCCCTCTGATCTCCCATATCCATTGATGAGTATGTTATGACCTCTTCTTGACTCCATTGCCCAATGAAGTATTTATTTCTCCATCCTATATATATTTCCTAGAACTTTCATGTTCTGCTGTATCAATTCAACCAAACAAATAAAAAAACACCTACACTTAATAACTAGCCTAAAACAAATACTCAAAGCGCACAAGATAAACCTTTGAAAACAAACATTTGAGAGATCCCTCTCTGAGAACAGGAGGACTAGATCCTGTAACTCTAAAGATTGGTTCTGATGTTGCCTTATCTTTTGATTTTCCAAACTATCAAAACACGGGACACCAATAGCAAGTATTTCTTTTATCAGTGCACCATGGTTGACCATAGTTAACCATGGTTATTGGCGATCATTGCATCATGGTTGATCATGGTTGACAATGATTGGCCATACTTAATGATGGTTGACCATAGTTGATTTTCATATTCAAATAATATTTCTCACAATGTGACGTTGGATGATGGTTGGCCATGATTCATTTTCATATTGAGACAATCTTTATCACAATGCAACATTTGACCATGGTTGACCATGATTGAACATGGTTTACCATGGTTGATTTTCATATTGAGATAATATTTTTCAGAATGTGACATTGGACCATGGTTGACTATGATTGATGATGGTTTTTTCATATTGAGTATGATTCACCATGCTTGACCATAATTGGCCATGGTTGATTTTTATATTGAGAAAATATTTTTCACAGTGTGACATTGGACCATGGTTGACAATGATTTTAAACCCAAGGAATTTATATTAAACCCTAAGATTAATATTGAAAACATTATGAATAATATTAAAAACCATATGAATAATATTATACCCTAGGAATATGAACACTTATATTAATAAACCCAAGGGATTGATATTATAACCCCAAGGGACTAATAAATGCAAGGGATTGATACTAAAAACCAAAGTGATTATAAACACTACTACATTTGGCAGAAATTCCGACACTTGGTTCCGACGCTTTTGACCAAATGTCGGAAATTTCCCCAAATTTTTTCAATGTCGCCCGAAACCGTCGCTATACCGACGTCTAGAGAAATGTTTCGCAATACCGACACTTAGACAAAGTGTCGCAATTGCGACGTTTGAAGGAAGACGTCGCAATTGCGACACTATGCCCCAAGGCGTCGCTATTGCGACAGATGCCTCCAAACATCGCAATTGTAACACAATGTCTAAGTGTCGCAATTGCGACGTTTGGAGGCATCCGTCGCAATAGTGACGCTTTGTTTGCGACACAATGTCTAAGTGTTGCAATTACGACATTTAGAGGGATCCGTCGCAACAGCGACGCTCTGGCCGCCGTTGGTATAACGACACTTATATGCAATAAACAACAGTTATATGGCCTTTGCAAAAATGGTCGGCTTACAGAGCACCACGAGGAGTATTTAATGGAGGCACCTTTGCGATTGCACATAATTTGGAGAGAAAATAGTAATAATGAGAGAGGCTCCTTTAATTGCGTCTTTGATTTGTGAAGGTATGAATTGTCCAGCCTGCAATTCTATGCTGTCGAGAAAGACTCGCAATCCTGGAAACAAGACTGTTGTGAAGATGCTTGGCGAAGAAACGGACATCGGGTTCACGACTGTTGATGAACACATCGTAGTCCGGCGAAGAAGGCACCAAGGAGGGTATTCTCAGTGAATGAGGGATGTTGAAATATTAATTTCAACTACCCTGTCCTCTGGCCGCTTTCTAAATCTATTTGAATGGCTCTGTCAAACAACCGCTTTCTAAAACTGATGAACAGTCAATTTTGGTTTTGAAATCACAGTCCCTGCACACTTAAAAAAAAAGCGTTGTATTGTTTTGGAAATAGAGAAATTTAATAGTAAACGCGGGAGATTTTAATTCAGAAGAACGTGGTCCCACAGACCACAGACCAAATCAGCCATCCACGTGGAAGCAGATGATTCGATCGCGTTATTTTTTGGCTCGTCTGCATTGTGGAATTCCGGACCCGAAACATTATAGGGCGGAATTAATTTGATTTTCATGTAACAATTTTCCTCCGTACGAAAAGCCAAAAAACGGACCCAAATTTTTATATGGCGTATTCTATGAAGTTTTTGCGTCACAAATTAGGGTGACATCAGCAGGCTATTTTGGAACACGAATTTGTGATTGAAATCGGGTTTATTTTTTTTGAAGTTCGGACGTATGATATAGTTTTATTAATATTTTGTTATAAGTTTTGTTTCACCGCCCGATATTTATTTACATATGCGCAAATATTTCACTTTGGGCATTTGTAATATGGACCCCGAATACTTTAAATAGGTACATATACATTAGACAGTTTAAAATTTTTGAGGATTGCACCCCCGGTGCAATTGTTTGTTTATAAGATTATATGATACATGTGAGATAAAGTTGATTATTTATCATATATAAATAAATTTTATCAATATTGGACATTTACACTTTTATGAGGTGATGTTATAAGTAAATTCATAAATATCTCTTTTTAATCCTCATTTTACTCAATGAATATGTTTGGAAATGAAATTTCAATAGATTAATTTTCTCCTAACCTATGTATCATCAATATTGTACATTTACATTCTTAATTATGAGGTGATGTTATAGGTAAATCCATGAATATCTCCTTTTAATCTTTATTTTACTCCATGAATATGTTTGGAAATGAAATTTCAATAGATTAATTTTCTTGCTATTATATGTTTTACGAAGATATGGTAAGGAATTCTCTCTTGTTCTTCTTAGAAATAATTATATATAATTTTTTTTTTCAAAATAGATTAAAAAAATTATATGAGAAAAATTATTAATTCATCAATATGTGTGTGTGTGTGTTGTGACGAATAATTTCATAGTTCAACTTAATGGTTCATTATATAATCATGTGATCATCACCAATGATATATCTTAAAAAGCAACTGAAAAGCCATGTGTACAAAATCGATGTATACTCTCGAGAGTGGTTCTCATATAACTATGTAAATTGTTGTATGCTACTTCAACAAAATTATAAGACAAACTGTAATACACATCATATATGAACCATAACAATTGGTACAGGGTAAAACCCACTTGCCACACCTTTGTACTCGATCCAATTTTCTCTGTAAACTCTTCTAGCTGTGGGAGTTTCCTCCAAGGATCATAATACCCCCAAGGCCTGTTATCACCCTAGTAATTCTCAGGTTGTGGGATAGGGATTTTTGTGGTTAAGAACACCAGGGGTAACCAAGAACTGCTTCGGGAATTCAAGATCTAGCCTTCTTGAACTCTAGAGAGGGATCTCTTCGTATTATTTAGCTTTTTTTTAGTAACAGATATTAGGCTAGCTATGATTGTGTATTTGGGTTTGATTTTAAAATATTGGTGGGAATAAAGAGATTTCAAGGTAAACCAGAAGGATCTACCAGAATATTGGGCAATGGAGTCAACTCTCTAGGCAAGTAGAACTAAGAAATAAGGCTCAGAGATGCAAATGTGCTAAGGGCAAGATAGGTGACCTTCTAAGGCTATGTATAGGTTTGATTTGATGGAGTGGATGGAATCTGAGCAAAAGGGCACTTAAGAATCCTTAAGCTACAGATAAGAAGATTGAAGAAGGGGATCTAACTGGGAACCGTAGAACTGCCCAAAAAAGGTTTTACGAACAGGCTATTACTGGCCTACCAACTTTAAGGATGCCAAAAAATTTGTGCAGGCCTGTGATAGTGATGCAGGAGCATCAAGGGCATTTTTTTATTTGTAAATATAGAAAAGGGGGTGTGACAATTTTTAATATTTTATTAATTAATTTGTTATTTTAAATAAAATAGGAGGAAGTAAGGATTTTGTAAATATCCTTTTATTAATTAAAAGGATATGAGAGAATTGGTTAGTTAAGGATATAAGGGGATAAGATTCTAGATAATAGGATTTGTTGAGATATTTTAGTGATATTGAGATATTAAGAGGATTGAGCATTAAATTAGATCATTTTTAAAAATTGTATAAATTCATCAAGCCTCAAAGGCATGAGGAGAGATTTGTGAGTGAGTGAGGGTAAGAGTGATTGAGAGCAGGCTTGAACAGCCAAGGCTGTAAGCCTCTGGCAAATTGTAAGGGCCATGAACGTTGAATATTGGGCCAAGAAGAAAAGTTTGTAAGTATGTTCATTTTTATGAAAGTGTGATTTTGAGTTATGCGCCTTAATTTGGTCAATTCATGTATGGGTCAATTACTGTGTTAAGAGTGAATTTGCTGGTATTTGTTGGTTAATTAGTGCATTTATTCCTGTGGAATAAGAATGCACATAATTCAATAAATCCAAGTAAGATCGATCATATAGAGAGGATTATATATAAAGGTTGATTGTTTCATAAGGAAGGTTGAATTTGAACTTTCGATTCTGATATTAGTCCGGCATACAGCTCTGCACATATATTGTTAATATCGGCATGGCAATGGTTAAATTATATTTCTGTCTGAATGAATGGTTATTGAGAAAAACTTGTGTAATTCAGTGACATCGATAATGGATGGATTATGGCATGATGGTATGAAGGGCACAAACTTTTAACTCAGTCCAGTATAAGAACTTAGTTTTCAGATTGAATACAGCTTTCAGGATTGAGTAGTATGTGATTGTATAGAAATCTATTGGCAGTTTTAAAAGTGTATAAGTCTGTTGGATAAAATCTATTATTAAATGCTAGCTTCATTGTGAATCGATCCCCATGATTGAAGATCTTAGCGCTGAATGTATCGATTTGTGTTCAAAGTTATTGAGTGATCGGTTTGTGTACAGGACGTAGAGTCAAATACGTTCAAACAGAGTTCAATTAGACTTGGACAGTCGACTTCATGGAGGGCGGAATTGTTTAATGGAATTTTGATTGAGCTGTTGTGTTTAAAATCGTGTTTGAATTCAAATTGCAGGTTCAGGATCTACAAATCTAAGTTCCTGATTGATAAAAAGTGGTCAGATGAAATTGTTTTAAATCCAACGCAGATTTGTACGTATATATCTTGCAGAAAGTCGACTGAAGATTAGTTTAAAACGCAGAGCTTATGAAGCGCAGAACTAAACTCTGTGTATTAGTTGATTGTAATTGCAGGAAAGGGATGTTGGTCTTGGAATACAGCAAAGGAATTGGAGTTTGCTGAAGAATTCGGAGCAGACAGAGTTATGATTGACTCTTGAGTGAAATCGATTTTAAACATCGATTTCTTATGTCTGAATATACTGCCTTAGCGCTGGAAGATTTAAGATCAAATGCTGGCATTTGAGATTGTAGTTCCACAGCAACTGCAGAGGGTGAATTGGTATTGCAAAGAACCTGTGTTATTGGTGGATAAATAGGTATGAAATTTGGATTCTATTGTTTAGATTTGAGCTTGGTAAAGGGGGCACATATAAATTGCAACTCTAAGTCCAAACAGTTTATTAAATTTCCAATGACTTTTGTAAACATTAGAAATTGCAGTGCATTGAGTCAATTCCTAAATTCAAGAATTCATATATAGAATGAAGGCCATTATGCAATGGCATTGAATTATGGAAGGATGGGATAATTGGGTGTGTAATGTTCAGAATTTGGGAAATTGGCTTTAATCTATATGTAAAGGCTTATATTTTGAAGCAAACCTTGGGGAAAAAGTTGTTGACTTTTAAATGGGAAAGAAGAAACTTGAAGGTTGAGAATGGTTTCATAATCTGAAAGTGATAATCATCTTCAAAACAAATTTTTAAGTTTCCACTTGTATTATTGAGAATGGGCAATGATTAGATGATGGCATTTTATGAAAGGATGAAATAAAATATGAATGATTTTTCAAACCACATGTTGAGAAGCTTCCGGAATTGGGAAATGTAGGAAATTGGCCAGATGGGATCTTAATTGGGAAAATGCTAGGATGCATGTTTATATGCACAGAGATTAAATATTTTGGGTTTGCAGGCCCTGCCTGCATCAGATAGCTGCCAAAGGGCAGGACGCCTTGGGCAGTCTGATGAAATGCATTTGAACCATTAACTAATGATTGAACCATTTGAACGCTGGGCACTTGATTTTTTTGGCCCTATTAGTCCTCCCTCAAACCAAAAAACATACATCCTAGTTGCAACCGAATATGTCACTAAGTGGGTCGAAGCAGAGGCACTTTCAAAAGATATAGAGGACTCTATAGTACAATTTCTTTTCCAAATCTTTGTGCGCTATGGTCTCCCAAGGGACATAATCACAGATGGAGGACCACAATTTGTAGGTAATAAATTAGCTGAAACATTGCAAAACTACCACATTCAGCACAAGATTACAACTCCATATCACCCACAGGCCAATGGCCAAGTAGAGAGCACGAACAAAGTAGAAAACATTAAAATGCCAAGTAGAGAGCACGGACTATAGTTGTCTTGAGAAATTTTATTCACACTGAATACTTCGAATTGTGAAGTATTTATACAAAAAAATGTTTACAAAATATCTCAGGAATTGAGATAATGTTTTAATCAAAAATAGGAAAGAAAACTTAAAAAGAGGGACAACTGCAAAACAGTTTGCAAGCTGTTACCTTTTTACAAGAAAAAATAGAACTGATTATTCTAATTTGAACTGATTGTTGTTGTGCACTTTAACCCTGTATTTTTACCATTTGAGGTAACAGTAAAAAATGAATTTCCAAGTGAATTTCCTATTTTTTATCCATTAAATTGACAGTAGATCTGTGAATTCTTGCCACTTTTCTGTAGAGGGGATCTTCATAGTCTTCAATTTTCTGTAAATTTCATTTGCCTCTGTATACTCTTGAACCTTTAATTAAATTGAGAGGGGGGGGGGGGGTGAATCAGTTTAATGCATTCCTGATCTTTTAAAAACTTTTCATTAAGCTATTTACACCTTCATCTCATATCCAATTTAATGTGCAAGTAATCTTAAAATGCAAGCAGCAAGTATTAGTTTAGTATAGCAGTCGACTTTGCAGGTATTAAGCAGATGATACATATCAGATTCAATACATAACTATCATGCACAGAGACACTAGATATAAGTGGAAACCCATAACGAGAGAAAACCACATCTTATTATTGTTGTGATGCAAAGGCAAGCTCCTACTCCCTCTCACCACTGTTTTTCTGCAGACACCAACCTACAGGAGGCTCCAACCTCAATTCTGCAAGCTACAACTTGCAAGGAAGCACCAACTCCCTTCAATTTTCTGTAGGCACCAACCTACAGTAGGCTTCAACCTTTGTCAGCTACAACTGACAGCTATTAAGCTGAATGTTTGCTGATTACTCCAGATATCAGCTCTGTTCTGTATCTGCTCTTCTTCTCTTAATCTTCTCTGTTTTATTCTTCTCTATTCTGCATTCTCTATATCTGCTCTCTCTCTTTCTCTCTCTCTTCTAACACCACTTTTGCATATCAAAATGATATTACTTATAGAATTTCTTGATGATTGTTTGTTTTCCTCTAGGAATTCGAAATGAATGGTCATACCCCTTGGTCTTCTGCCTCCTCATTTCTTTATCTGCTTACTCAGAAAATATAACTGTAGGTATCAATTTAACATTACAATGGGAATTTGTTCTCTCTCAGAAACTTGCCAATGCATCACAAACAATAAAAAAACAATTAAAATATTTACATTCGAATTACAAAGTGAATTCCAGCTCACTCATTCACCCTCTTGGCTAGCTGCGCATTTGTCTTTTCTTTAACTGTGTTTTGTCTTTTTCTGTGATTGTGTTTTAACTCTTTTCTGCTCTGTATTCTATTTTGTCCTCTACTGTGGTGTAATTGTTGTATATATGTAACAGTGCTTTTATATCAGTGCCTTTTAGAAAAATACGTGACTGCTGACTTGTAGCAAGTGTCTTGTTGATGTGGAACATTCCGCAGGCAGGAACATACATATATCACAATTGTATTACATTAATAATCGCCCTCCCCTTAAGCTGAGGCCCGTGGGTCTACAGACCATACGGCTTATCGCAACAGCGTTATATATATATATATAAATATATATATGACAACGCCTTTTAATATATATATATATAACCCAACTTTGTCTCTTGGCTTAATTATAAGATGATTTAATCATATAATCTGCCCTTTTAATACACCTTAACATACTCTCGGCGCATACAATAAAGCCTGTTTTAAAACATATAGAACTCCTTTCGGGCCCACCTAACACGTTTTCAAATGCGATTGATCGCAATCGCAAATTTCTAATTTGCGATAGTTGCTGTGCAGTTTCAACCAATTGCGATATTGCGATGGTTGCGATATTGCGATAGTGCGATGGCGCAATGTTGTGAAGTTGCGATATTGCGATGGTGCGATGGCGCAATGTTGCGAAGTTGCGATATTGCGATGGTGCGATGGCGCAATGTTGTGAAGTTGTGATATTGCGGGTCCCGCCTTATAAAACTTTGTATTATGCGCTCCGTATAACTTCATAAATATGCTTTGGACCTTTGATAATATGATGCGCTGCACATATACTCCTGCGTGGGTAGCGATTCCCGGAATTTGTGTTTATGTTATATGTAACGCCCGGCTGGGTAGTGATTCTCGGAATAACGGATGTGTCTTTGCAATAACAGATGTGTCTCTGTATTCGACTGTTCCTGTCTTTCGATAACGGTTCTTCCCTGTGCCTTTGCCTTACCTGCTTTTGCTGCTCGACCTGTCTCTATCTTTGCTGCCTCCATTGCCTTCGCTGTGCAATTCCTCAACATAGTTTAATTAATAGACACCACTTCCACTGTTACCTTATGATGCAGGAGCATTAGCTCCGAAAAACACCTTGTATTTTATTTAAGCTAGGGGGTTTCATGTTTTGAAGAAATATTAAATTTCATGTAAATATTAATATTATTTTGAGTGATTAATTATATTTTAATTAATTATTTGTGAGAATTTGTAAATGTTTCCAAATTCCTGGAAACATGAGAGAAATTAGTTTCAAGATAATTTAGAATTAATGATGGAGCCTAAGCTGGAATTAGTTTCTAAGTTTTAGGGATAAAAATCTATCTTTTAGGGATGTTGAGAGATTTAGGGATTTGTTGAGATTTTAAAGGGATAGAACTCAATTTAGTGCATTTTTAATTTGTATAAATTAGAAGGCCTCAAAGGCAAATGGAGAGGTAGACATTGGGATAGTTGGAGAGAGTGAGAGGGTGATTGAGGGCAGGCTTGAACAGCCAAGGCTGCAAGCCTTCGGCAATTGTAAAAGGCCTAATGAATTGAATATCTGGGCATGAATCGAAAGTTCTTGTAATTGTTTGTTTTTTTTATATATATATGAGGATTGTAACTTTTGAGTCATATGAGTGTGTTAAATTTGAGTGTGTGAATGTGTTTGAAACTGGGGATTAGTCTCCAAGGTTTGTATATAGTGAAAGGATTGACATTAACAATTTTTAACTGTGCATGAGCTTATTTATATCAAATGAATGGATCTGTAGTTGATTGACAGCAACAAAAGGAAGGGAGCGCCCAGTGATTATGAAGTCATGAGTTTCATAAGAAACCAAAAAGGGTTCAAATTTTAAAAGATGTATTTCCAATATATAATTGAATGCATTGTTCTAGTTATGGTAAATTCAGATTTGAAGAATCGATGTCAGTTGTGCTGAATGGGTATGAATATTGTGCGAATTTATGAGTTTTGTGGATGTACTGAATTATATTTGCTGGAATCGATTCCTCTAGTGGCATCGATTGGAGGAATTTTGTTCGATTAAATATGTTGTAGATGAGTGAATACAATTGAAGTCGATTTCAGCAGAGCAAGAATACCCATATGAGAGAAGAGCGTTAAAAAATATTGGGTTGAATCAACTTAAATGTCAGTGTAATTCAGATTCAGAGGAATCGAATGCCAGTTTGAAGCGGTAGTTCAATATCTAAGATCCAGTTTGGAAGCAGCAATCGAAGATCCAAGTTCGCGCTGGAAATGATCTGAGTCAACGCTGGAATCTAAATGCAGGTATGGGCAGTATCATTTTCTAAATTAAATGAACACGTTGAATGTATGAGTCTGCGATGTTTAAAAAGAACGCTGTTGAATGCTTGAGAGGTATGTTGTGGCTTAAATCTGAGTTTGTAATTGCCATAGCAGAAAACTGTTTGAAGAAATGTGTGAACGAAGTTGAACGCAATGGAATGGAGTTTTGTAATTGCCAGATTCAGTTTTAAGACATGGGCGCATTTGTTTATGGAATTTTTATTTGAAAATCCAGTTTTAAAACCCATATGTGAAGCGATGGGTAGAATCCGTTGAATAGTGTGCTGGTTGTTGAATATGTAATGCGAGTTTCAATGTTATTTGAAATGATAGTAGCAGTATAAGATTTCATATCAAAATGCATGAGATTGATTGGGCAGTGGTGTGAATTTGCCGGTTGAAAAACATAAGTACATTCTTTTATTTGAATTAAAATCCAGCCATATGTGAATGGATTTATTGGATTGAGTAGTGTTTGATACACTTTTACATCAAAGTAGAAATTGAGATTGTATTGGGTTGAAAAGGGAATTTAAATTGTTGAATTTGCCAGGAATTGAAAGATAAGCTTCCGTATATTAGTTGAGATTGCCAGTGGGTGAAAATTGCCGTGTATTGTAGTTGAATTGGGCAATTGTTTGAGGCGCATGTTTTTATATGCATGAGTAATAGAGATCCTGGTTATTGCAGGCTAGCCCTGCATCATTTTTGGTATCAGAGCTTGGCTCTGTTGAGATTGAAGAATGTTTGTTTTCTGAATGAAGACAGAAGGTTTTGTTGAAGAACTGAAATGTATTTTTGAATATGTGATGAATGATTGAAAGGAAAATCAGATTTCTAAATCTGATATGCAAACTACACAAGTGAACAGGATTGCAGGGAGGAAAAGATCATGAAAGATCTTAAGAGGTGAGATGATTTTTCTGATTTGAAATTTGTAAATGCAGTTTATGGTTGCAGAGAAGATGATGGTATTGAACCTGGCATTCAGCTAAAGGCTGGATAAGGAGGACAATTGCAGTGTCCTGAAAAAGAAGGTGAGTTGAAGAGATAGCCCAGAGAGAGAGCAGAGGAAAGTGCTCAAAAGGTTCCAGAGGCAGTGAACCAAGTACTTACCAAAACACTGAGTGAGGAGAGTTTGGTGAGGTAAGTGGCAGCAGAAGAGATTGCTGTCGTAGAGGTTAGTACAACTCATGGTGAGTGAGAAACTCATGGAGAAGATGATCATGGAGGATCAGAGAAGAGGTTCAGAGGAATGCCACAGAGATGATATGACTGCAGAAGTTCGAGGAAGAGAGATTGCAGCAATGAAGGTACAATTGCAGGTACTAGAAGAATGGCTGCAAGAGCAGGAAGATCAGAATAGAGGATGGATCTTTCCACTGAAGGGAAAGAGAGTGATTTGGAAACCATTGCAGATGAAGTTGAGGCAAAGTGTGATTGCCTTATTGAAGAAAGGACTTAGATTTCTTGAGCTAGAATTGGAATTTGAAGATTCCACATGCAGATTTATTCAGAAGGAAGTATTAGAGGAAGCAGTCAAGACTGAAAAGTCTTGTGGTTTTAAAACTGATGAGTTGTGTATGTTTGCAGGTACAGTACATCGAGATGAGCAAGCTTTAGAGTTTGTTCAGGAGAGAGAATTGAATCTGAAGGCTGTTCAGATCGATGATGAGATGGCAAGATCTCAGGATGGAATGAAGACGAAGGAGTCTAATCAGAATGTTGGTGCAGAGAGAGAAGGACCAGCTGATGATTGGTCAAGAGCTGGCGAAGGTATGGAAAATTGTGTAAAGTTTCCAAGTTCTACTCCTAATTAAATTGTTGAGTTGTATAGGAAACCAGATCTTCAGAGAAGAGAATTGGAGAGACAAAGGACTTATGTGCAGGATAATATGTTGAGGAAGCAAGGCAGAGAATTTTTCATGAATGACAGTCCTAGAGAAGAGGATGGTAAGAAGGTGAGACTAGCTGACAATCTCATGGTGAATGCAAATCAGCATACTGATGTGCTGACAGAAGAGTTGGGAAGGAACTTAGAGCAGCATACTGGAGTGTTGCCGAAGAAAGCTGAGAAGAAAGCCAGTGAAGATTTTCTGAGTCCTGAAGAAGACTTGGAGCTGCAGAGAGAAAACTTGGTGACTGAATCGACAAGTGAGACCAGTGGGTCTTGTGATTTTGATGTTGACAATTTGATTGTGTTTATAGGTGATATAGAAGACAGTTCATCACTTGGAATTGTCTTGGAAGAAGAAGAACTGATGCAGGTAGTGGATGAGACAGTCATGTCTCATATGCAGAAGCTTGTTACCATGGGTGACAAGAAAGAGTTGGCTTGTCTGAATAGCCAAGAGAAGACTGGTGGACAAAATTTTGGAACTACTACAACGATAGAAGATGAGACTACAATGTTTGAAGAACTTGATTTGATTGCCAGAATCAATCAAGATGATGATGGACAATTACTGAAGATTGTCGAAGGGGAAGATGGAGATTATGCTGGAGTTAATTTGCAGCATGTTGATGAAATGCTGAAATGTTTGCTGGAGACATTTGAACCAGAGAAAAAAGTTGCAGATGAAATTGCAGATGATGAGCAAAGGAATGTTGCAGAGGGACAGGAAGTTTGGGAGGCAGCAACATCCATAGTGATAGCTAGAGCAACATTTATGGAAACATTTATAGTAGCAGCAGCAGAAAAGGTGCAAAACAATAGTAAGGGTGAAAAGGAAGTGATCAAAACAAGTGAAGAACAAGCAAGAATGAGAGTTCAACAATCAAGAGATGGAAACAATCAGCAGACAAAGGATATACTAGATAGAGAAATTGAGTTGATAAGGAGGTTAATGATGAAAATGTCTCAGAGAAAGACAGTAGCAAGAAAGAAAAGGAGCGACAACAAGAGAAAGACAGTGAAAGACTTGGAAGGCAGAGCAAGTGGAGCACTACAACACAAAATATGGAAACCTGGAGGACAACAACAGATAAAAACAGTAGTAAAGCAATTGACAAGCAAGGAAAGATTACAAAATAAAATTTGGGATCCAGGAGGAAATAATTATCCAGACTTATGACCAGGTGGTCATGAATTTTCTTACATGGGGAGTCTGATGCAGGAGCATTAGCTCCAAAAAACACCTTGTAATTTATTTAAGCTAGGGGGTTTCATGTTTTGATGAAATATTAAATTTCCTGTAAATATTAATATTATTTTGAGTGATTAAGTATATTTTAATTAATTATTTCTGAGAATTTGTAAATGTTTCCAAATTCCTAGAAACATGAGAGAAATTAGTTTCAAGATAGTTTAGAATTAATGATGGAGCCTAAGTTGGAATTAGTTTCAAATTTTTAGGGATAAAAATCTATCTTTTAGGGATGTTGAGAGATTTAGGGATTTGTTGAGATTTTAAAGGGATAGAACTCAATTTAGTGCATTTTTAATTTGTATAAATTAGAAGGCCTCAAAGGCAAATGGAGAGGCAGACATTGGGATAGTTGGAGAGAGTGAGAGGGTGATTGAGGGCAGGCTTGAACAGCCAAGGCTGCAAGCCTTCGGCAATTGTAAAAGGCCTAATGAATTGAATATCTGGGCATGAATCGAAAGTTCTTGTAATTGTTTGTTTTTTTTATATATATATGAGGATTGTAACTTTTGAGTCATATGAGTGTGTTAAATTTGAGTGTGTGAATGTGTTTGAAACTGGGGATTAGTCTCCAAGGTTTGTATATAGTGAAAGGATTGACATTAACAATTGTTAACTGTGCATGAGCTTATTTATATCAAATGAATGGATCTATAGTTGATTGACAGCAACGAAAGGAAGGGAGCGCCTAGTGATTATGAAGTCATGAGTTTCATAAGAAACCAAAAAGGGTTCAACTTTTAAAAGATGTATTTCCAATAGATAATTGAATGCGTTGTTCTGGTTATGGTAAATGCAGATTTGAAGAATCGATGTCAGTTGTGCTGAATGAGTATGAATATTGTGCGAATTTGAGTTTGCTGGATTAGAGGGCGTTCTCACCCTCTTAATTTCTCTTGGATTATATCCATTTGTAAACGCATTTGATCTACTGTTTTATTAATGAATGATCTGTGTGTTAATATAGAAAAAAACGCAGTCAAATTATTCTTGGTCTGGCAAACGAATTACAATCCGGCAACTGTGAATTGAAATAATGGAAAGAGGCGCAACTCTTGTTTTAATTCTGGAAATATATATGTTATGAAATCATTACACAAAAGGCTATTGAAATCCGATTTGAAGAAGTCAATATTAAATCTGGGTTTTACATGAATTACTGGTGTTTGAGGGACGCAGTAAGCAATTTATGAGTTTTGTGGATGTACTGAATTATATTTGCTGGAATCGATTCCTCTAGTGGCATTGATTGGAGGAATTCTGTTCGATTAAATATGCTGTAGATGAGTGAATACAATTGAAGTCGATTTCAGCAGAGCAAGAATACCCATATGAGAGAAGAGCGTTAAAAAATCTTGGGTTGAATCAACTTAAAGGTCAGTGTAATTCAGATTCAGAGGAATCGAATGCCAGTTTGAAGCGGTAGTTCAATATCTAAGATCCAGTTTGGAAGCAGCAATCGAAGATCCAAGTTCGCGCTGGAAATGATCTGAGTCAGCGCTGGAATCTAAATGCAGGTATGGGCAGTATCATTTTCTAAATTAAATGAACACGTTGAATGTATGAGTCTGCGATGTTTAAAAAGAACGCTGTTGAATGCTTGAGAGGTATGTTGTGGCTTAAATCTGAGTTTGTAATTGCCATAGCAGAAAACTGTTTGAAGAAATGTGTGAACGAAGTTGAACGCAATGGAATGGAGTTTTGTAATTTCCAGATTCATTTTTAAGACATGGGCGCATTTGTTTATGGAATTTTTATTTGAAAATCCAGTATTAAAACCCATATGTGAAGCGATGGGTAGAATGCGTTGAATAGTGTGCTGGTTGTTGAATATGTAATGTGAGTTTCAATGTTATTTGAAATGATAGTAGCAGTATAAGATTTCATATCAAAATGCATGAGATTGATTAGGCAGTGGTGTGAATTTGCCGGTTGAAAAACATAAGTACATTCTTTTATTTGAATTAAAATCCAGCCATATGTGAATGGATTTATTGGATTGAGTAGTGTTTGATACACTTTTACATCAAAGTAGAAATTGAGATTGTATTGGGTTGAAAAGGGAATTTAAATTTTTGAATTTGCCAAGAATTGAAAGATAAGCTTCCATATATTAGTTGAGATTGCCAGTGGGTGAAAATTGTCGTGTATTGTAGTTGAATTGGGCAATTGTTTGAGGCGCATGTTTTTATATGCATGAGTAATAGAGATCCTGGTTATTGCAGGCTAGCCCTCCATCACCTTATATGATTCTGCTTACCCCTGACTGATCGATATTACAATTAATGCACAGCATATTCAATCTTGTTCGACATTTGCTTCCTCTGCTACCTGTCTGCTGCCTCGCTCTATTGCTGGTTTCTTTGCTGCTTCTGTTGTCTCTCTGTTTCTTTCTCTTCTTCTTGTCTAATGCTGCTCCTTGCTTCCTTCATTCTCCTTTTGCTGCCTCTTCTTTAAATGACCCGTCTCTGCTGCTCGACCCTCTCTACATCTTGCTGCTATGCTGCTCTCTTTGCCTATCTCTGTCTTTGCTGCCTCCTTTGCCATCAATGACAATATTTCCAACAGTCTCCCCCTTTGGCATTGATGGCAATCCACTTTTCTCTGTTTGCCTTCTCTTTCTTTTCTTGTTTGTTCTTCCTCCCCCATTGACATCAATGGCAAAGGGTTGCTTTTTGCATTTCCTTTCTCTGAGTTACGTTTAGGTCCTCTTCTGCTGAATTTGTACCATGCTGCTCCAGAGTGATGTATAAAACTTGTTGAGAGAACACATTGAGGAATATGTTTTATAGCTGTGTTTCATTTGTAGTGCCTGTAATTTGTGTTAGATTGCAGACAGAGATGATGCATTTTTCAATTGAAGGGTCCTTGTTGCTTTTCCATGCTGAATGCTGGTAATACTGAGATTATGCTGAGAATATTGATAATGCTCATACTACTGATAATACTGATCCTGTGGACCTGTTTTATGCTTTCCTTGCTGGTTGTTTTCCCCCTAGAATGATATTTTCGTTTTTGTTCTCCCCCTGAAATTGTGCTTTCTCTTTATATCAGAGAGTAGCATCTGCAGATACTACCCCTAGTCTATCTCTCAAATATTGAAATGGTTCTCTAGCAAGAGGTTTAGTAAATATATCAGCTGTGTGTTCTTTCGTTGGTACATATTCCAGTTTTACTATTTTCTGAGCCACTTGTTCTCGGAGGAAATGATACTTGATTGGAATATGTTCGGTTTTTGAATGAAGCACATGATTTTTAGATATACTTATAGCACTTGTATTATCACATTTGATTGAAATAGGTTCATCAATGCTTACCTTCATGTCTTGAAGAGTTTGCTTCATCCACATGACTTGTGTACAACATGCTGCTGCTGCTATATATTCTGCTTCAGCTGTAGACAAAGAGATGGATGTTTGTTTCTTGCTTAGCCATGCAACCGGACTTTCTCCTAGATATAATGCACCTCCACTTGTACTCTTCCTATCATCCACACAACTGGCCCAATCTGCATCTGTGTATGCTGATAAAGTGAAGTTTTTGCTTTTAGGATACCAAAGTCCATACTGTATTGTTCCTTGTAGATATCTGAATATTCTTTTGACTGCCAGAAGATGGTTTTGTTTAGGTGCTGCTTGATATATAGCCACTAATCCTACTGCTAGCATGATGTCTGGTCTTGATGCAGTCAGATACAATAGAATTCCAATCATGGATCTGTAAAGTCTTTGATCTATGTCAGCAGACCCATCATTAGCACACAGCTTGCAACCTGTGGTCATGGGAGTTGACACAGGTTTGCAGTCCTCCATTTTGAATTTTTTCAGCATTTCTTTTAAGTATTTTTCTTGAGAAATGAATGTGCCTGTGTTCTTTTGCTGAATTTGCAGTCCCAAGTAGAAACTGAGTTCTCCAATCATAGACATTTCAAACTCTATTTTCATCTCATCAGAAAACCCTTTTGCTAGTTCATCTTTGTTGCTTCCAAACATAATGTCATCAACATACACTACAACAATCAGGAGTTCATTCTCATGTGCTTTTATGTATAGATTGTTATCTACTCCACCTCTCTTAAAACCCTGTTTTTCGAAATGTTTGTCCAGTATTGAGTACCAAGCACGAGGAGCCTGTTTCAATCCATATATGGCCTTCTTCAGTCTGCATACATAGTCTTCTTTGTCTGTCAATGAGAAGCCTTCTGGTTTTTCCATGTATACTTCTTCTTCTAGGTCTCCATTAAGAAAAGCAGACTTTACATCCATTTGATATACCTTGAGGTCTTGGTAGCATGCAAATGCCAGGAAAATTCCGATAGCTTCCATTCTGGCTACAGGGGAAAATGTTTCATCATAATCAAGTCCTTCTATTTGTGAGTATCCTTTGCAGACCAACCTAGCTTTATTCCTGATTACTTGTCCTTGCTCATTCATTTTGTTTTTGAATACCCATTTTGAGCCTATGACATTTTTCTCAGCAGGTCTAGGAACTAATTCCCAGATATTGTTTTTCTCAATTTGGTCCAATTCTTCATGCATTGCATTTACCCAAGACTTGTCCTTCCTGGCTTATTCAAATTTCTTTGGTTCTATTTGTGACAACATGGCTATGTATACTTCTTTTGTCTGTTCAGTTAGCTGCCTTCTTGTTTGCACTCCTACATTCTTGTCTCCTATGATTTGATCTTCTGGATGGTTCTTTTGAGTGTATCTTGAGGGGGTTTTTGAGTTCAGTCCAACATCTTCTGATGTTTTGCTTGTTTCATCATCATTTTGATCTTCTTCTTCATTGTTGTCTGATGTACTGCAACAGTCTGTATCTCTAGTATTGTTTGGAAGTCCTTCATCAAATCTCACATCAATACTTTCAACTATCTTCTGAAGGGTCTTGTTGTAGCACCTGTACCCTTTTCTTTTGGAAGCATATCCTAGAAATATCCCTTCATCTGCTCTTGCATCAAATTTGCCAAGATTTTCATCATTATTCTTTATGTAACACTTTCTTCCAAAGATTCTGAAATGTTTGATTGAGGCTGGCTTTCCATGCCATAGTTCATAGGGAGTCTTGTCACTGCTTGGCCTTAAGTGAGCTTTATTAAGGATATGCACTGCTGTGTGCACTGCTTCTGCCCAGAAGGTTTGAGCAAGATTATTCTCTTGCATCATGGCTCTGGCAATTTGTTGAACAAATCTGTTTTGTCTCTCTGCTACTCCATTCTGCTGAGGTGTCCCTGCAATAGTAAATTGTTGTTTTATGCCATGTTCATTGCATAGGTCTGCAAAGTCATAATCAGTGAATTCACCTCCTCTTTCTGATCTGATGCATTTCAGCTTGCATCCTGTCTGATTTTCTGCTAATGCTTTAAATGTTTTGAATTTGTCCAGAGCTTCCGATTTATTCTTGAGAAAAGCAACCCATGTCATTCTGGAGAAATCATCTATTATCAGCATAAAATAGGACTCTCCACTTGGTGTTTTAGTTCTTGCAGGTCCACACAGATCCATGTGCACAAGTTGCAGTGGTCTTCTTGTTGATAACTCTTCTTTAGATTTAAAGGATGTGCGAGTTTGTTTTCCCAACTGACAAGATTTGCATATTGTGTTTGAGGGCCCTTTTATTTCTGGCATATCTCTGACAGCTTTCTTCTTGCTCAGTCTAATGATATGGTCAAAGCTGAGATGTCCCAATCTCCTATGCCATAACCATGACTCCTCGAGTTTGCTAAGATGACAGGCTTCATCCTCCTCTTTCACTATGTACACATTACTCTCTGTTCGAACACCTTTGAGTAGAGTTTTTCCCATTGTGCTTGATCTGACTACACAATCTTGTGCTCTAAAGAGAACTTCACAGCCTTTATCACACATCTGACTGACACTCAGCAAATTTGCTTTCAGCCCATCTACATATAATACATCTTGGGCCTTTCCTCTGCCATTGTCTATGCTGACTGATCCATTTCCCTTGATCTTTCCTGATTTGTCATTTACAAAAGTGACATTGCCCGATTTCTTTTCATCAAGAGTTAATAACTTGTTTTTATCTCCTGTCATGTGTTTAGAGCAGCCACTGTCCAAATACCATTGACTCTTAAAATCTTGAGCGGTTAAAGCCAAGTCACATTTATTCACCTTCTTTATCCACTGGAGGCCCCCTTTTGTTTGGTATCTTTTGTGAGGTGATGAATTATATCCTTTTAGAGAACACTTGGAAGATATATGTCCAACTTGATTGCATATACAACATTTGATTATAGTTTTTGCAAAATTTTGAGCATGAACAAAATTGCTTTGACTCATAAACCTCCTTGAGGTATTGAACATCAGTATTTGTCCATACTTTCTACATTCAATAATTCTATGGCCAAAATCCTTACAATAAAAACAATAACCATAGAAATTGCTTGCATACTTGATGTAAGGTTGTCTCTTCCATGCTTGCATCTTTTGCTGGTTTGAATCATTCCTCCTTGCATGACAATATGCAGCAATGTGTCCCGGCTTGTGGCAGACATAACAGGTGGCATTCTTCATAGGAGGCAAGAATCTCCTTTGATGGCTTCCAAATTTGATATAATCAGGAATATATGATCCTTTCTTTGTTGTCTTAGTATTTGTTACAATCTTTGTTATTAAAGGTTTCTTCTAGTCTTTGTCTTTCTCATTACATGTTTCTTCCTTTGTAGGAATTATTTGA
This sequence comes from Pinus albicaulis, assembly GCA_034641835.2. Lineage (NCBI taxonomy): Eukaryota > Viridiplantae > Streptophyta > Pinopsida > Pinales > Pinaceae > Pinus > Pinus albicaulis. The sequence continues at coordinate 1,300,902,262 of CM076574.1, read as the reverse complement.
GCTGCTTCATCAGCCTTCTTTGCTTTCACAAAAATTATATTTTTGTTTTCCTTTTCTTTGCCTTTACTTGATTCTCCTTCATAGCCTATCCCAATTTTTATTAGAGGAGATCTTTGAGCATCCAAGATTTCATTCAACTTACCAGAACTTGTCATTTGAGAAGGGTATATAGAAACTTTCTGTTGAGCACTTTCTAATTTCCTTCTCAAACACAGAATTTCTTCTTCCAGCTTCTCTTGTTCTCGAGTTTTATCTTTGATTTGCTGAAGTAACATATCTTCTATCTTCTTGGCTTCTTCAAGCTTTACCTTTAGCTGCATGAGGACTTCTGAATTTTGTTCTTCTTTCACACATTTGAGGAGACTCTCTTTTTGTTTTCTGCATTTTAGTTTGAGTCTGCCAATCTCCTTCAGAGCACTTCTTAGCTCCCCCTCAAGATCGACTTCCCCTTCTTCTTCTTCTTCTTCTAGCAAGAGTCCTTCAAGATCTTCTATGGCCATCAGTAAAAATTCAGAGGTTCCCTCTTGTCCTGAGGGTTCATCGGAGTCTTTAAATGCACTACTGTCTTGCTGAGCATAGAAGGATTTTTTGCTGAATTTCTTTCCTTTCTACCAATTCTTTGATGTGTCTTTCTCTGATTCTTGAGCTCGATTTCTTACTTTCTTGTGAGGACATTTAGCAGCATAATGTCCAACTCTTCCACAGTTAAAGCATTTAAAAGGAAGTTTACCTTTGTATCTACCTGAGCCTCTATCCAATTTCTTGACAAATTTAGCCTCTTCTTCATCAGAGCAGGAGCATATGTCTTCCTTTTCTTCTTTCTTCTTTTATGTTTTGAATGTTGCCTCCCTTGTACTTGGCTTCTTCTGTGGGAGCCTCATCTCATATGCTGTAAGATTTCCTAGTAGCTGGTTCATGGTCAAGGTCTCCCAATCAGCTGTTTCTTCTATTGCAGACACCTTGGGATTGAATCTGGATGGAAGAGATCTTAGAATATTTTGTACAATTATACCTTTTGGTATTGTTTCTCCAAGAGCTTTCATACTGTTAACAATTTCTGCAACTTTTAAGAAGAAGCTGCCAACATCTTCATCATCATTCATTTTTAAATTTTCAAACTGGGCTCTATATACTTGAAGTTTGGCAGTCTTAACCTTTTTATTTCCCTCATGGATATCTCTAGAGTGTCCCACATATCTTTGGCAGTCTTACTGTGCATTATTTTGATAAACTCAGCTTCACATAGTCCATTTAAGATTGCATTCATTGCTTTTGCATTAGCTACAAAGCTTTCTTTAGCTTCTTTCTCTGTATCAGTTGACTTTGTGACATATCCAATTTCCACAGCATCCCAAGCTTCTAATCCTAAAGACATTATATAAGCTTTCATTCTTATTTTCCAAAAGGCATAATTTGCACCTGTAAAGAAAGGGACTTTATTGGTTGAGCTTCCTTCTTGACTTGCCATCTTGAGAGCCTAGGATCTCCTTTCAGTTGTTAGACTGATATACAAGGAACCTTGCTCTGATACCAATTGTTGAACCTTTAATTAAACCGAGAGGAGGGGGGGGTGAATCAATTTAATGCATTCTGATCTTTTAAAAACTTTTCATTAAGCTATTTACACCTTCATTTCATATCCAATTTAATGTGAAAGTAATCTTAGAATGCAAGCAACAAGTATTAGTTTAATATAGCAGTAGACTTTGTAGGTATTAAGCAGATGATACATATCAGATTCAATACATAACTATCATGCACAAAGACACCAGATATAAGTGGAAACCCATAACGGGAGAAAACCACATCTTATTATTGTTGTGATGCAAAGGCAAGCTCCTACTCCCTCTCACCACTATTTTTTTGCAGGCACCAACCTACAGGAGGCTCCAACCTCAATTCTGCAAGCTACAACTTGCAAGGAAGCACCAACTCCCTTCAATTTTCTGTAGGCACCAACCTACAGGAGGCTTCAACCTTTGTCAGCTACAACTGACAGCTATTAAGCTGAATGATTGCTGATTACTCTAGATATCAGGTCTGTCTCCAGATATCAGCTCTGTTCTGTATTTGCTCTTCTTCTCTTAATCTTCTCTGCTTTATTCTTCTATATTCTGCATTCTCTATATTTGCTCTCTCTCCCAATTTTTGCATATCAAGATGATATTATTTATAGATTTCCTCACATGACTGTTTGTATTCTACTTGGAATTCGAAATGGACAGTCATGTCTCTTTGCCTTCTGCCTTCTCACTCCTTTTATCTTGCTTAATTAGGAAATATAACTGTAGGTATCAATTTAACATTACAGTGGGAATTTGTTCTCTCTCGGAGACTTGCCAATGCATCACAAACAATAAAAACAATTAAAATATTTACATTCGAATTACAAAGTGAATTCCAGCTCACTCATTCACCGTCTTGGCTAGCTGCGCATTTGTCTTTTCTTTGACTGTGTTTTGTCTTTTTCTGTGATTGTGTTTTAACTCTTTTCTTCTCTGTATTCTATTTTGTCCTCTATAGTGGTGTAATTGTTGTATATATGTAACAGTGCTTTTATATCAGTGCCTTTTAGAAAAATACATGACTGCTGACTTGTAGCAAGTGTCTTGTTGATGTGGAACATTCCGCAGGCCGGAACATACATATATCACAATTGTATTACATTAATAATCGCCCTCCCCTTAAGATGACGCCCGTGGGTCTACAGACCATACGACTTATCGCAACTTTTTGTCTCTTGGCTTAATTATAACATGATTTAATCATATAATCTGCCCTTTTAATACACCTTAACATACTCTCGGCGCATACAATAAAGCCTGTTTTAAAACATATATAACTCCTTTCGGGCCCACCTGACACATTTTCAAATGTGATTGATCGCAATCGCAAATTTCTAATTTGCGATAGTTGCTGTGCAGTTTCAACCAACTTCGATATTGCGATGGTTGCGATATTGCGATATTGTGATGGTGCAATGTTGCGAAGCTGCGATATTGCGATGGTGCAATGGCACAATGTTGCGAAGTTGCGATATTGCGATGGTGCGATGGCGCAATGTTGCGATATTGCGGGTCCCGCCTTATAAAACTTTGTATTATGCGGTCCGTATAACTTCATAAATATGCTTTGGACCTTTGATTATATGATGCGCTGCACATATACTCCAGCGTGGGTAGCGATTCCCAGAATTTGTGTTTATGTTATATGTAACGCCCGGCTGGGTAGTGATTCTCGGAATAATGGCTGTGTCTTTGCAATAATAGTTGTGTCTCTGTATTCGACTGTTCCTGTCTTTTGATAACGGTTCTTCCCTGTGCCTTTTCCTTACCTGCTTCTACTGCTCGACCTGTCTCTGTCTTTGCTGCCTCCATTGCCTTCATTGTGCAATTCCTCAACATAGTTTAACTAATAGACACCACTTCCACTGTTACCTTATATGATTCCGCTTACCCCTGACTGATCGATATTACAATTAACGCACAACATATTCAATCTTGTTCGACATTTGCTTCCTCTGCTACCTCTTTTCTTTGCCTCGCTCTATAACATAGATTCTTTAACATGTTGTTGTCTCTTTGTTTCTTTCTCTTCTTCTTGTCTAATGCTACTCCTTGCTTCCTTCATTCTCCTTTTGCTGCCTCTTCTTTAAATGACCCTGTCTCTACTGCTCGACCCTCTCTACATCTCGCTGCTATGCTGATCTCTTTGCCTGTCTCTATCTTTGCTGCCTCCTTTTCCATCAATGACAATATTTCCAACATATACTTGGAAAAGTTAGGCTTTAAGGATAACATATGCACGATCTCATTATATAAAAGAAACGATTTTCAAAGTACCTAAGAAGTATTTTGCACAATTGGTGATCAGCAAGAGCGTTGTTGTACGGCTTGCTCTTTTGCATGATTTTTGATTTTTAGATCATAATCTTTCTAAGGCATTAACTTGTCATTCAATGTGTGAATATCGGGAAATTAAAAACACCATACAGCGGTGTATAACAGAGTTGGCTAAAAATATTGAATCAGATAAATTCATGTCTTTACACCGGTCCTCTAAATTACTCAACTAATTATGTTTCTTTTGTTCGGGACCTTTTGATTTGAAGAATGGTTTATTTATATCAACAATTTTCAATTCTTCAAACTCTTCCCTGGTTTTTTTGTTTAAAAAAGTATTTATGAGTTGGATTGTAGGCAGTTTTGTCAATTCCCTCTTAGTCTTGTCGATCTCTGCACTAGCAACTTGAAGTAACTCCCTCTTTTCATAAATTATCCGAATTGAAGGCCATTGAGAATGAATGCCATCAATAATTTTGGTCCATAAATGATTTTTTATAAAGGCCACTTGATCTGTAAGATTTACTTGTGCTTGCAGAATCTTTACATGTTCTTGTAGTCAATCGGCCCTTTTCTCATGTCCTCTAGAAGTAGTCAAGGCATCATTTTTGGATTTTTCTAAATTTTTAATAGTGCCTCTTAAACTAAGAATCTCTTTATCTTGGTCTTTTGGTGTGCTCCTCTGTGAGGATGAAGAAGAAGAGGCAGAGATTAGAGAAGTAATTGGCACTGCAGTTGGTAGTACTCCGTTCGGTGCCAAGTGTTCTGCCAAAGTAGATGGTATAGTAGTGTTTATAGTGGGGATCACTGTAGGAATGACCATTGGTTGTGCTTTTCTTATTTCTTCATTCTCTTTCATTAAAGCTTCTATTTGACTTTCCATTGTTTTTATCTGACCTGTCATTTGATGTACAAGCTGCTTTAAATCATCATTCTCCGTTTTTGCTGTAGAATTTCTTTTGCTTGAGAGTTTTCACTCTGAGGCAACTTAAACTATTTTCTAAGAGCATCTATATCCTCATTTTTCTATTTAATTAAGACTTTTTCCCCTCCTCATCATCTGGGTCACCCCCTGCTTCAATCACTATATCTTCTAGTGTTTTTATTCTTAAATTATTAGCATATAGTGAGGATTTGTCCAACCTCATTTGATTTTGGAGGTTGAGAACTGTTTTCTCAAGCCTAATTGATTTCATACTTTACTGACAATTTTGGAATATAGCATTTTAGTATTGCCCCTATGAAATTCAATTTGATCTAATTCATGAATGGCATCTAGATCCAGTTCAAGATCTGTTTGGGAATAATCTGCCACTGATTTTGGCTCAGCCGCTGTAGGCTTCAAGAATGACATTACCAATTTATTGGATGAATAATCAAATGTTGAAAGAAGCCTGTTTTTTTTTCCAGGATTTTCCTTAAGAAATCTAGAATGAGCTTGATTCTTGAGCTCTTCATTCTTCTCTTTAATGCATCGAATCGATCGAATCTCACATTCTGTGTCAATTTCTTTGAGAAGAAGAGGAAAATTGACGATAACTGGTTTTCCTTCATGTTGTATCTTTTTGTTGTGTTCCAATTTTTACATTTTGAAGCTCTTTTAATGTTTCAATGACTATTCTTTTTGCTTCATCATCTATATCAATATTTGCAGCCTTATCCTTTTCTTCTTCTGTTGACTTGCTTCTTTTACTATAAGGAATTATGAATTTTATGTCCTCAATAGTCTCAGATATGAAACTATCTCCTTCTCTATCTCTTTTATGTACATTATCAATATCTTTGCTTGTAGAAGCCACCTGTGTCTATTCAATCTATTTTCCTTTGCCACTATCTACCTATATTACATGTACTGCCTGTGAATCATCATCAGATAAGGTGTTTGGCTCCCATTCAATTTTGTTTACATATCTTTCAATATGGGTCTTAGGATCATGCAAGTAAACAGGCAACTGACATTTTACCCTTATTACACTCAAAATACCTTGTGGGTCATAATTCCATGTAAAAATACATGGGAACTTATACTCTTTAAGTTTGACATTTATCTCATTGGAAGCTTCTCTGTTATTCACAATGAATGGCCCAATTTGATTTTTCAGCTTAAATTGGGTCTTTTTCTTGAAAGCTATGAAGTGGATTTCATCTACATTCAATAGTTGTCTCAGATATTCTAAAGCAAATATTCTTGTAGTAACAAAACTGGGTAACTTATATGGGGCCAGGGATGAGCCATACTGGGTAACTGGGTAACTGGGTACATTATCAGTATCTTTGCTTGTAGAAGCCACCTGTATTGTCTGTTCAATCTGTTTGCCTTTGCCACTGTCTACCTGTATTACCTGTACTGCCTGTGAATCATCATCAGATAGGGTGTTTGGCTCCCATTCAATTTTATTTACATATCTTTCAATATGGGGCTTAGGATCATGCAAGTAAATAGGAAACTTACATTTTACCCTTATTGCACTCAACATACCCTTATTGCAGACAAAGATGATGCATTTTTCAATTGAAGGGTCCTTGTTGCTTTTCCATCTTTGAATGTTAGTATCTTTGAATTATCTTGGAAATAATATTGATAATCTTGATACTATTAATGTTCATCCTGTGGACACATTTTATGCTTTCCTTCTTTGTTTGTTTCCCCCACGGAATGATATTTTGTTTTTGTTCTCCCCTGAAATTGTGTTTTCTCTTTGTATCAAAGAGTAGCATCTGCAGATACTACCCCTAGTTATCTCTCAAATATTGAAATGGTTCTCTAGCAAGAGGTTTAGTAAATATATCAGCTGTCTGTTCTTTCGTTGGTACATATTCCAGTTTTACTATTTTCTGAGCCACTTGTTCTCGGAGGAAATGATACTTGATTGGAATATGTTTGGTTTTTGAATGAAGCACATGATTTTTAGATATACTTATAGCACTTGTATTATCACATTTGATTGAAATAGGTTCATCAATGCTTACCTTCATGTCTTGAAGAGTTTGCTTCATCCACATGACTTGTGTACAACATGCTGTTGCTGCTATATATTCTGCTTCAGCTGTAGACAAAGAGATGGATGTTTGTTTCTTGCTTAGCCATGCCACCAGACTTTCTCCTAGATAGAATGCACCTCCACTTGTACTCTTCCTGTCATCCACACAGCTGGCCCAATCTACATCTGTGTATGCTGATAAAGTGAATTTTTTGCTTTTAGGATACCAAAGTCCATACTGTATTGTTCCTTGTATATATCTGAATATTCTTTTGACTGCCAGAAGATGGTTTTTTTTAGGTGTTGCTTGATATCTAGCCACTAGTCCTACTGCTAGCATGATGTCTGGTCTTGATGCAGTCAGATACAATAGACTTCCAATCATGGATCTGTAAAGTCTTTGATCTATATCAGCAGACCCATCATCAACACACAGCTTGCAACCCATGATCATGGGGGTAGTCACAGGTTTGCAGTCCTCCATTTTGAATCTTTTCAGCATTTCTTTTAAGTATTTTTCTTGAGAGATGAATGTGCCTGTGTTCTTTTGCTGAATTTGCAGTCCCAAGTAGAAACTGAGTTCTCCAATCATAGACATTTCAAACTCTGTTTTCATCTCATCAGCAAACCCTTTTTCTAGTTCATCTTTGTTGCTTCCAAACATAATGTCATCAACATACACTACAACAATCAGGAGTTCATTTTCATGGGCTTTTATGTATAGATTGTTGTCTACTCCACCTCTCTTAAAACCCTGTTTTTGCAAATGTTTATCCAGTCTTGAGTACCAAGCACGAGGAGCCTGTTTCAATCCATATAGGGCCTTCTTCAGTCTGCATACATAGTCTTCTTTGTCTGTCAATGAGAAGCCTTCTGGTTGTTCCATGTATACTTCTTCTTCTAGATCTCCATTAAGAAAAGCAGATTTTACATCCATTTGATATACCTTGAAATCTTGGAGCATGCAAATGCCAGGAACATTCCGATAACTTCCATTCTGGCTACAGAGGAAAATGTTTCATCATAATCAAGTCCTTCTATTTGTGAGTATCCTTTGCAGACCAGCCTAGCTTTATTCCTGATTACTTGTCCTTGCTCATTCATTTTGTTTTTGAATACCCATTTTGAGCCTATGACATTTTTCTCAGCAGGTCTAGGAACTAGTTCCCAGGTATTGTTTTTCTTAATTTGGTCCAATTATTCATTCATTGCATTTACCCAAGACTTGTCCTTGCTGGCTTCTTCAAATTTCTTTGGTTCTATTTGTGACAACATGGCTATGTATACTTCTTCTGTCTGTTCAGTTAGTTGCCTTCTTGTTTGCACTCCTACATTCTTGTCTCCTATGATTTGATCTTCTGGATGGTTCTTTTGAGTGTATCTTGAGGGGGTTTTTGAGTTCAGTCCAACATCTTCTGATGTTTTTCTTGTTTCATCATCATTTTGATCTTCTTCTTCATTGTTGTCTGATGTACTGCAACAGTCTGTATCTCTAGTATTGTTTGGAAGTTCTTCATCAAATCTCACATCAATACTTTCAACTATCTTCCGAAGGGTCTTGTTGTAGCACCTGTACCCTTTTCTTTTGGAAGCATATCCTAAAAATATCCCTTCATCTGCTCTTGCATCAAATTTGCCAAGATTTTCATCATTATTCTTTATGTAACACTTGCTTCCAAAGATTCTGAAATGTTTGATTGAGGCTGGTTTTCCATGCCATAGTTCATAGGGAGTCTTGTGACTGCTTGGTCTTAAGTGAGCTTTATTAAGGATATGTACTGCTATGTGCACTGCTTTTGCCCAGAAGGTTTGAACAATATTATTCTCTTGCATCATGGCTCTGGCAATTTGTTGAACAAATCTGTTTTGTCTCTCTGCTACTCCATTCTGCTGAGGTGTCCCTGCAATAGTAAATTGTTGTTTTATGCCATGTTCATTGCATAGGTCTACGAAGTCATAATCAGTGAATTCACCTCCTCTATCTCATATGATGCATTTCAGCTTGCATCCTGTCTGATTTTATGCTAATGCTTTAAATTTTTTGAATTTGTCCAGAGCTTCCGATTTATTCTTGAGAAAAGCAACCCATGTCATTCTGGAGAAATCATCTATTATCAGCATAAAGTAGGACTCTCCATTTGGTGTTTTAGTTCTTGCAGGTCCACATAGATCCATGTGCACAAGTTGTAGTGGTCTTCTTGTTGATAACTCTTCTTTAGATTTAAAGGATGTGCGAGTTTGTTTCCCCAACTGACAAGATTTGCATATTGTGTTTGAGGGCCCTTTTATTTCTGCCATATCTCTGACAGCTTTCTTCTTGCTCAATCTAATGATATGGTCAAAGCTGAGATGTCCCAATCTCCTATGCCATAACCATGACTCCTCGAGTTTGCTAAGATGGCAGGCTTCATCCTCCTCTTTCACTATGTACACATTACTCTCTATTCGAACACCTTTGAGTAGATTTTTTCCTGTTCTGCTTGATCTGACTACACAATGTTTTGCTCTAAAGAGAACTTCACAACCTTTATCACACATCTAACTGACACTCAGTAAATTTTCTTTCAGCCCATCTACATATAATACATCTTGGGCCTTTCCTCTGCCATTGTCTATGTTGACTGATCCATTTCCCTTGATCTTTCCTGATTTGTCATTTACAAAAGTGACATTGCCCGATTTATTTTCATCAAGAGTTAATAACTTGTTTTTGTCTCTTGTCATGTGTTTAGAGCAGCCACTGTCCAAATACCATTGACTCTTCAAATCTTGAGCGGTTAAAGCCAAGTTACATTTATTCACCTTCTTTATCCACTGGAGGCCCCCTTTTGTTTGGTATCTTTTGTGAGGTGATGAATTATATCCTTTTAGAGAACACTTGGAAGATATATGTCCAACTTGATTGCATATACACCATTTGATTATAGTTTTTGCAAAATTTTGAGCATGAACAAAATTGCTTTGACTCATAAACCTCCTTGAGGTATTGAACATCAGTATTTGTCCATACTTTCTACATTCAATAATTCTATGGCCAAAATCCTTACAATAAAAACAATAACCATAGAAATTGCTTGCATACCTAATGTAAGGTTGTCTCTTCCATGCTTGCATCTTTTGCTGGTTTGAATCATTCCTCCTTGCATGACAATATGCAGCAATGTGTCCCGGCTTGTGGCAGACATAACAGGTGGCATTCTTCATAGGAGGCAAGAATCTCCTTTGATGGCTTCCAAATTTGATATAATCAGGAATATATGATCCTTTCTTTGTTGTCTTAGTATTTGTTACAATCTTTGTTATTAAAGGTTTCTTCTGGTCTCTGTCTTTCTCATTACATGTTTCTTCCTTTGTAGGAATTATTTGAGCTGCTTCATCAGCCTTCTTTGCTTTCACAAAAATTATATTTTTGTTTTCCTTTTCTTTTCCTTTACTTGATTCTCCTTCATAGCCTATCCCAGTTTTTATTAGAGGAGATCTTTGAGCATCCAAGATTTCATTCAACTTACCAGAACTTGTCATTTGAGAAGGGTATATAGAAACTTTCTGTTGAGCACTTTCTAATTTCCTTCTCAGACACAGAATTTCTTCTTCCAGCTTCTCTTGTTCTCGAGTTTTATCTTTTATTTGCTGAAGTAACATATATTCTATCTTCTTGGCTTCTTCAAGCTTTACCTTCAGCTGCATGAGGACTTCTGAATTTTGTTCTTATTTCACACATTTGAGGAGAATCTTTTTTTGTTTTCTGCATTTTAGTTTGAGTCTGTCAATCTCCTCCAGAGCACTTCTTAGCTCCCCCTCAAGATCGACTTCCCCTTCTTCTTCTTCTTCTAGCAAGAGTCCTTCAAGATCTTCTATGGCCATCAGTAAAAATTTCGAGGTTCCCTCTTCTCCTGAGGGTTCATCTAAGTCTTTAGATGCACTGATGTCTTGATGAGCATAGAATGATTTTCTGCTGAATTTATTTCCTTTCTGCCAATTCTTTGATGTGTCTTTCTCTGATTCTTGAGCTTGATTTCTTACTTTCTTGTGAGGAAATTTAGCAGAATAATGTCCAACTCTTCCACAGTTAAAGAATTTAAAAGGAAGTTTACCTTTATATCTACCTGAGCCTCTATCCAATTTCTTGACAAATTTAGCCTCTTCTTCATCAGAGCAGGAGCATATGTCTTCCTTTTCTTCTTTATTCTTTTCTGTTTTGAATGCTGCCTCCCTTGTACTGGGCTTCTTCTGTGGGAGCCTCATCTCATATGTTGTAAGATTTCCTAGTAGCTAGTTCATGGTCAAGGTCTCCCAATCATCTGTTTCTTCTATTGCAGACACCTTGGGGTTGAATCTGGATGGAAGAGATCTTAGAATATTTTGTACAATTATACCTTCTGGTATTGTTTCTCCAAGAGCTTTCATATTGTTAACAATTTCTGCAACTTTTAAGAAGAAGCTGCCAACATCTTCATCATCATTCATTTTTAAATTTTCAAACTGGGCTCTATATACTTGAAGTTTGGAAGTCTTAACCTTTTTATTTCCCTCATGGATATTCTCTAGAGTGTCCCACATATCTTTGGCAGTCTTACTGTGCATTATTTTGATAAACTCAGCTTCACATAGTCCATTTAAGATTGCATTCATTGCTTTTGCATTAGCTATAAAGCTTTCTTTAGCTTCTTTCTCTGTATCAGTTGACTTTGTGACATATCCAATTTCCACAGCATCCTAAGCTTCTAATCCTAAAGACATTATATAAGCTTTCATTCTTATTTTCCAGAAGGCATAATTTGCACCTGTAAAGAAAGGGACTTTATTGGTTGAGCTTCCTTCTTGACTTGCCATCTTAAGAGCCTAGGATCTCCTTTCAGTTGTTAGACTGATATAAAAGGAACCTTGCTTTGATACCAATTGTTGAACCTTTAATTAAACTGAGAGGGGGGGGGGGGGTGAATCAATTTAATGCATTCCTGATCTTTTAAAAACTTTTAATTAAGCTATTTACAACTTCATTTCATATCCAATTTAATGTGCAAGTAATCTTAGAATGCAAGCAACAAGTATTAGTTTAATATAGCAATAGACTTTGCAGGTATTAAGCAGATGATACATATTAGATTCAATACATAACTATCATGCACAAAGACACCAGATATAAGTGGAAACCCATAACGGGAGAAAACCACATCTTATTATTGTTGTGATGCAAAGGCAAGCTCCTACTCCCTCTCACCACTATTTTTCTGCAGGAACCAACCTACAGGAGGCTCCAACCTCAATTATGCAAGCTACAACTTGCAAGGAAGCACCAAATCCCTTCAATTTTCTGTAGGCACCAATCTACAAGAGGCTTCAACCTTTGTCAGCTACAACTGACAACTATTAAGCTGAATGTTTGTTGATTACTCCAGATATCAGCTCTGTTCTGTATCTGCTCTTCTTCTCTTAATCTTCTCTGTTTTATTCTTCTATATTCTGCATTCTCTATATCTGCTCTCTCTCTCTCTCTCTCTCTTCTAACACCACTTTTGCATATCAAAATGATATTACTTATAGAATTTCTTGATGACTGTTTGTTTTCCTCTAGGAATTTGAAATGAATGGTCATACCCCTTGGTCTTCTGCCTCCTCATTTCTTTATCTGCTTACTCAGAAAATATAACTGTAGGTATCAATTTAACATTACAGTGGGAATTCGTTCTCTCTCGGAAACTTGCCAATGCATCACAAACAATAAAAAAACAATTAAAATATTTACATTCGAATTACAAAGTGAATTCCAGCTCACTCATTCACCCTCTTGGCTAGCTGCGCATTTGTCTTTTCTTTGACTGTGTTTTGTCTTTTTCTGTGATTGTGTTTTAACTCTTTTTGTTGGAAATATGATGCAGAGTGTTGTCCTTGATGGCAACCCACCGAATGAAGATGAAGACATGCGACTGTTGACATGTGTTGTCCTTGATGGCAATCCACCTGATGAAGTTATGCTTGACTTGATGGAATTAGTAAATGATGTAAATCTGATGTGATATGATGTTTGTTGACAATATGATGCTAAGTGTTGTCCTTGAAAGGAAACCCTCTTGATAAAGATGATGGCAAATTACTTGATGAAGTTGCGCTTGGTAGAATATGTTCTTGATGAAGTAAATCTGATGTATCTACAGTGTGTACAGAAGGCAGTGAAGAAAAGAAGTCATCATGTGCTCAAAGTATGATGAAAAGAGTATGTCTCTATGAATACGCGGATATGTCTAAGGGAAGTCCCGTATGCACGCGGAAAAGAATGTGCCAAGTCGCGTATGGGCAAAAGCGCTCAAAAAGTGAAAAACAGGGGCCCGTGGTATTGAAGGCTCATGGTATTGCATTGGCCCATGGTATTGAAGGCTCATGGTATTGCTTTGACCCGTGGTATTGAAAAAGGGGCTCATGGTATTGAAAAGGGTAATCCTATATAAGGAGAAGAAATTCATTGTGTAAATGAGGAGTGTGGGTGCAAGATGTCTGAGCTTGAATGAATACTTCTCTCTGAAGTATATCTGAATGGAAAGGGTTACACTTGAATGATAAATCTGAATGTATGATGCACCAATGATGAAGAAGGGGATCTAGATCTGAATTGCTCTTGTATTTTCTAGATCTGATTATGGAAGGCTTAGATCTGTGATGAGGCGAGCATCTAGGCGAACATATGTCTGAAGCAAAAGGGTAGATCTGAACTGAATATCTGATCTGATGAAGTATGCTGCTCTGTAATGATTGAAGATCTATACGCTACTTCGCCGCGGAGGAAGCGCGTATATACGCGGCTTCAGCGAAGAGAAAGCGCGTATGCGCAATAAAATATACACTGAGGTATACGCTGGTTTTTGTGGACGGAAGCGCGTATATACGCGACATCAGTGAAGGGAAAGCGCGTATGCAAACTAGGGTTTGCTGAAGCAAGGGGTATGAAATATCTGATCTGTTCTGCTGTGTTTCTGCTATCTGATCTGTGTTGATAAGTATCTGTTGGTGATGTATCTTTGTGCTTAAAAGTATGGAAAGGGTCCAGTTTGGAAATATGATGAAATGTGGCTTGCAAGTGTTGTTCTATTGAAGTTGTTGGATCCAGTGTGAAAATTGATGAAACGTGGTCCAAGGTGGTGCTGAGGGTTGTAGCCTTCAGTCAGGGGGTTGTAGCTCCCTTCCAGGTGAGGTTGGTAAACGAGATCGGGGGGTCGTAGCTCCCTTCCAGGAGAGGCTGGTAAATGAGTCAGGGGGTTGGAGCTCCCTTCCAGGAGAGGCTGGTAAACGAGCGCAGGTGGGTGCCTGCGTGCTGGTCAAGTCTGCGCCAGCACATATGTTGTAATATGTTTTCTCTATAATAAAATATTGAAGGCTGAGCAACTGCAGCGGTGGTTTTCTTCCGATTTGGGTTTCCACCTAAAAATCCTGGTGTTCATGTGTGATGCTTTGTGTGATGGTTTATTCTGTTCTTACTGCACATGTTTACTGTTTATTGAACATCTGATGAATGAATGATGGAATAATATAAGTGAAGATTTAATGACAGATATAGATCTCTGTGTATACGCTAGTTTCATAAAGGGGATCAGCGTATATACGCTAGTTTACTGAAGGAAAGTAGCGTATGGGTTTTAAGGAATGAAAAAGTAAAAAGATTTGATTATGCAGTAAATACTGATTCACCCCCCCCTCTCAGTATTTTTCCCAACAATTGGTATCAGAGCGTGGTCCTTCTGCAGAAGCTTGATCGCTTGAAGGAGATCCGTCGCAATAGGAAGTCAAGAAGGAGTGATGTCTATAAAGCCACCTCTATTCAATGGAAGCAATCTGATATTCTGGAAGGTACGAACAAAAGCATATCTGCAAAGTCTTGGTGCAGATGTATGGGCAATAGTGGAAGAAGGTTATCAATACCCGGCAAGTATTCCTACTGATGCAGCTGAAAGAAAGAAGTATGAAATCAATGCCAAAGCAGTGAATGTCTTATTGGGAAGCATGTCTGAATCAGAATTTGCTAAAGTGATGCGACTACATTCGGCAAAAGACATATGGGACAAAATCATTCTAAGCTATGAAGGAGACACAAAGGTAAAAAGTGCAAAACTCCAAACTCTTAGAATTGAATATGAAAATTTGAAGATGCATAGTGATGAGAGTGTTGCCGGTTTCTTTCTTCGTCTGGATGATATTGTAAATCGAATGAGAAATTTGGGTGAAACCATAACTGATACTACTCTGGTGGAAAAGGTCTTAAGATCATTGACTTCAAAATTTGACTCTAAAGTTTCGGCTATTGAAGAAAGGCAAGATCTGCAAACGCTTACTATTGTTCAATTACATGGTACTCTGACTGCTTTTGAAATGAGACAAGGAGGTCCTTCTCAAATAAGAGAAGCTGCTTTTAAGGCATCTACAAAAGGAAAGGAAAAGGAAGTTGTCAAAGAAACCAGCTATATATCCGATGAAGAAGAAGCGAATTTCGTGAGAAAGCTCCAACTAGGTACTGGAAGATTCAAAGGTAAGCTTCCCTTCAAATGTTTTGAGTGTGGAAAAGTTGGTCATTATGCTGCTAAATGTCCTTATAGAGAAAAGCATGGTAAAGGAAAAAAATTTGAAAAGAGAAAGAGTTATTATGAAAAAGAAGATGATGATGAAGTGTCCAGTGAAGATGAAGAAGATTCTGACCAAGATCTGAAAGTGCTCATGGCTAAGAAGCAAAAGAAGAAGGCTACTGAAAAAGAGATATCTCAGAAAACATGTGCAGCAGAAAATGAAGAAGACGAAACAAGTATTGATTGTTGTTCTTGTGATGCACTTTCCTGTGCATGCAATAGTGAAGATAGTAAAAGTAAAGTTTTGGATCTAAAGGAAGCTATCAAGAAAATTGAAGATCAACAAAGATCATTTAATAAAAGCGAAGCTATCTACAATGAGATGATCTCTCAAATGAAAGATCAAATAGAAATGCTAAATGGACAGGTGAAAAAGTATCAAAGGTTTCATACTTATGCATCCAATCGAATTAAAGAACTAGAAGCAGAAATCAACAATCTAAATGCAGATCTCGAAAAATCAAACAAGAAGAATGAAGGACTTGAAGCTGCAGTCATCTCTCTACAAACAGATCTTGAAGCATCAAGTAAGAAGATTGAGGAACCTCTACAATCATTTGAAAAGGAAGGCCTTGAAGCAGAAATCATATCTCTCAAAGAAGATTTGAAAAAATCAAATAAGAAGAATGAAGAGCTAGAACAAACATGTGAAGAAAACAAAAATTGGTTGAAAGAAGAGATCCTAAATCTGAAGGATCAAGTAGAAGATGGAAGAAGGAAAGAAGAAAGCATGACAAAGCAATGTCAAGCCTTGGAGGTTGAGGTAAACATTCTCAAAGGTAAATTAGAAGAAAAGGTTAAACTTTTGAGGTTTCAAGATAGTACTAACACTTTGAACAATATTCTGAGTAATCAAAGGTCTCCTGCTATCAAACTTGGTCTTGGTTTCCATGAAACTGTTAAAGGTGAATCTAGCTCACAAGGAAGTGCTAAAAATTCAGAGGATGTCAATGCAAAACCTGAAGTGTTGAAAGAAATAAAAGATCAACCAACAATCATGAATTCTCATAGGAATTCATTCAAGAACGTTGAATGTTTTAAATGCCATAATTATGGGCATGTTGCAGCAAATTGCAGGAGCAGATCATTTCAGCCACAAACAAACAGGTTCTACTCAGAAAGGTACTCTAGTTTCTTCAGAGGATATTGTTTCTCATGTAACATGTATGGACATAAAGCAGTTGATTGCAAAAGGAGAAAGATTAGAAATACTCATTATGATTCTTATGCTTATTTCTCTGGACACATGAGATGTTATTCTTGTAAAAAGTATGGACATGTAGAAAAGGAATGCGGGTTGAACAGATCTGAGAAAGTGGACAATTTTCAGCACACAAATAGAAAGTTCAAACAAATCTGGAAAAGGATGGAGGACCGATCAGAAACGTAGGGAATTCTGACCCTACTGCAGTCATCCGCTTCTGAAGCTTACTTCTCTGATTGACTGCAGGAATGATGTGGGATACATTATGAGATTTAGTAATGTATCGTCACAAGGGGAGCAATGTATGATGTCTCTCATGGTTGATTTGATTATTCTGGTTATATGTATTTCTAACAGAACATATGATATGAAGAAGACAGGTACAGGAAGGACAAGTTCAGGGGGAGATAAAGGAATGTGAAAAATTTCTATGTTTCACTTTCCATACGGCGGAGTTATATTAACAAAAAGTCGCGTATACACGCGAGTTCCGACTAACATAGCCGCGTATGCATTGATAATGAGAAAATTTATTTGATTGCTTTGAAGATCCGGAGCAGAGGTCCAGGGGGAGCATCGGTTTGACTGCGATGATTGCTCTGTTAGCATTATTCATGGTTATACTCATGATAATGAAATGATACATGGGTTCTTGTGTTGAAGATTATGGATGTAGCTTTGGTTGCTTTATGATGTAGAGCATTCGTTGTTGAGATGAAAGCCTTATAATTCGGAGAGATTGTTGTCGATGACTTGTCGTTGAAGGTGCTTCGGATTGCACGAAGTTAAGGGAAAAGCTCTGGGTTTAGGGGGGAGCGAGCGGGGTTGAATACTAATGATTGCATTGTTGGCAATATGACTGCTTATTCTTTGGTTATTGTGATACTCATGCTCAAATGATGATGGCTTGGTACATGGTTTATGATGATGAGACGTTGAATGAGCTGTGTTTATTGCTTGCTGGAGTTTATCTGTTGGATGAAATTGGAAGTCTAGTTCATGCAGAGCTTGTTACTATGGTTAAGATCTTTTGCCTACATATGGTACTTCATGTTAAATCTTAAATATCATGGTGATGTTGGACCACATGGATGATTGCTTGACACTTGTGTGAAGATGCTGTTCTGGTATGGAAAGAATGTATTGATGCTGCAAAGAATCTGAAGACTTGGATACTAATGTGCTTATGCTACAACCATTGGATGATGCTTGAAGATACAACTACATTGTTTTATCTATCTGTATTCCAGGAAACTATTCAAATATCTCAGAAAGTTGCTGAACATTGTCTCTGCCTCACAAAGGATCAGTTTTGGTTAAAATGTAGAAGATGGTATTGTATACGCGGGTTTCCTGAAACACAGTCGCGTATATACGCGAGTTCATGCACAGAAAACCGCGTATGTCTTATTGCTGATATTTTTCAGTTTGGAGTCAGCTCTCTTCAGCACAGCTGCAGTGTTGTTTGGTATCTCTGATACTGTTTGGTATATCTGGTGGTGTTCCAGTTCTCATAATTCTTTTCTCATGTTTTGATAAAGATGCCTTGATGATTTGTTGGTGAAAGTGTTCAGGATGCACAAACTAAGGGGGAGCCTTAGTCATATGAAAAGGATGTGTGGATGCACAGATTCAGGGGGAGCTTTAGCGTTGCTGAGAATAATG
Organism: Pinus albicaulis; assembly: GCA_034641835.2. Classification (NCBI taxonomy): domain Eukaryota; kingdom Viridiplantae; phylum Streptophyta; class Pinopsida; order Pinales; family Pinaceae; genus Pinus; species Pinus albicaulis. Next base: position 1,300,883,961 of record CM076574.1, on the reverse strand, counting down.
CAGTGTTGGCAATATGATGGTTCTGAAATATGTTCTCTTTCTTGAGGACTTTCTGGTGTTGGTCTTAAAGTTATATTTGTAGTTTGATGAAAAGGTCATGTTGAGACCCATGATGTAAAATTGTAATATTCAGTCTGTAAGGACTTGTCTAATTTGTAAACCCACTTGGTTGGGTAGCTGAATTGAAATACGTAAACCCACTTGGTTGGGTACTTGAGTCTTATATGTAAATCCACTTGGTTGGATATTTGATGTAACTTTGAGTCTTTTGGTGATAGGAAGTTCATAGAGTCATGTACTTCATTGAAAAATATGCTTGGTCACTTCAGTATACATCAGATCTGCAGAACGCTTCTTCTACATGAGAAGAAAAGGGGGTGAGTATGTTGGTTTTGATCCGCCCGTTGCCCTTGATGTCAAAGGGGGAGAGTGTGTTGGTTTTGTTGGTTTTGATCCGCCCTTTGCCCTTGATGTCAAAGGGGGAGAGTGACATGGTGTTTGAATGCAGATAATGGTGTCAAAGAATTGGGAGAGTGACATGGTGTCAATGTACCTATCTGCTGTAGTAACCAAACACCATCATGGTTGCCATCAAGTCCAAAGGGGGAGATTGTTGGAAATATGATGCAGAGTGTTGTCCTTGATGGCAACCCATTGAATGAAGATGAAGACATGCGACTGTTGACATGTGTTGTCCTTGATGGAAATCCACCTGATGAAGTTATTCTTGACTTGATGGACTTGGTAAATGATGTAAATCTGATGTGATATGATGTTTGTTGACAATATGATGCTAAGTGTTGTCCTTGAAAGGCAACCCTCTTAATGAAGATGATGGCAACTTACTTGATGAAGTTGCGCTTGGTAGAATATGTTCTTGATGAAGTAAATCTGATGTATCTACAGTGTGTACAGAAGGCAGTGAAGAAAAGAAGTCAGCATGTGCTAAATCTTGATGAAAAGAGTATGTCTCTATGAATACGCGGATCTGTCTAAGGCAAGTCGCGTATGCACGCGGAAAAGAACGTTCCAAGTCGCGTATGGGAAAAAAGCGCTCAAAAAGTGCAAAAACAGGGGCCCGTGGTATTGAAGACTCATGGTATTGATTTGGCTCGTGGTATTGAAGGCTCATGGTATTGCTTTGGCCCGTGGTATTGAAGGCTCATGGTATTGCTTTGGCCCGTGGTATTGAAAAAGGATAAACCTATATAAGGAGAAGAAATTCATTGTGCAAATCATAAGTGTGGGTGCAAGATGTCTGAGCTTGAATGAATACTTCTCTCTGAAGTATATCTGAATGGAAAGGGTTACACTTGAATGATAAATCTGAATGTATGATGCACCAATGATGAAGAAGGGGATCTAGATCTGAATTGCTCTTGTATTTGCTAGATCTGATTATGGAAGGCTTAGATTTGTGATGAGGCGAGCATCTAGGCGAACATCTGTCTGAAGCAAAAGGGTAGATCTGAACTGAATATCTGATATGATGAAGTATGCTGCTCTGTAATGATTGAAGATCTATACACTACTTCACCGCGGAGGAAGTGTGTGTATACGCGGCTTTAGCGAAGAGAAAGCACATATGCGCAATAAAATATACACTGAGGTATACGCTGTTTTGTGTGGACGGAAGCGCGTATATACGCGACATCAGTGAAGTGAAAGCGCGTATGCAAACTAGGGTTTGCTGAAGCAAAGGGTATGAAATATCTGATCTGTTCTACTGTGTTTCTGCTATCTGATATGTGTTGTTAAGTATCTGTTGGTGATGTATGTTTGTGCTTAAAAGTTTGGAAAGGGTCCAGTCTGGAAATATGATGAAATGTGGCCTGCAAGTGGTGTTCTATTGAAGTTGTTGGATCCAGTGTGAAAATTGATGAAACGTGGTCCAAGGTGGTGCTGAGGGTTGTAGCCTTCAGTCAGGGGGTTGTAGCTCCCTTCCAGGTGAGGCTGGTAAACGAAATCGGGGGGTCGTAGCTCCCTTCCAGGAGAGGCTGGTAAACGAGTCAGGGGGTCGTAGCTCCCTTCCAGGAGAGGCTGGTAAACGAGCGCAGGTGGGTGCCTGCGTGCTGGTCAAGTCTGCGCCAGCACATATGTTGTAAGATGTTTTCTCTATAATAAAATATTGAAGGCTGAGCAACTGCAGCGGTGGGTTTCTCCCGATTTGGGTTTCCACCTAAAAATCCTGGTGTTCATGTGTGATGCTTTGTGTGATGGTTTATTCTGTTCTTACTGCACCTGTTTACTGCTTATTGAATATCTGATGAATAAATGATGGAATGGTTTAAGTGAAGATTTAATGACATATCTAAATCTATGTGTATACGCTAGTTTCATAAAGGGGATCCGCGTATATACGCTAGTTTACTAAAGGAAAGTAGCGTATGGGTTTTAAGGAATGAAAAAGTAAAAAGATTTGATTATGCAGTAAATACTGATTCACCCCCCCCTCTCAGTATTTTTCCCAACACTTTTCTGCTCTGTATTCTATTTTGTCCTCTACTGTGGTGTAATTGCTGTATATATGTAACAATGCTTTTATATCAGTGCCTTTTAGAATAATACATGACTGCTGACTTGTAGCAAGTGTCTTGTTGATGTGGAACATTCCGCAGGCCGAAACATACATATATCACAATTTTATTACATTAATAATCGCCCTCCCTTTAAGCTGAGGCCCGTGGGTCTACAGACCATACGGCTTATCGCAACAGCGTTATATATATAGATATGACAACACCTTTTAATATATATATATATATATATATAACCCAACTTTGTCTCTTGGCTTAATTATAAGATGATTTAATCATATAATCTGCCCTTTTAATACACCTTAACATACTCTCGGTGCATACAATAAAGCCTGTTTTTAAAACATATAGATCTCCTTTCGGGCCCACCTGACACGTTTTCAAATGCGATTGATCGCAATCGCAAATTTCTAATTTGTGATAGTTGCTGTGCAGTTTCAACCAACTGCGATATTGCGATGGTGCGATGGTTGCGATATTGCGATAATGCGATGGCGCAATGTTGCGAAGTTGCGATATTGCGATGGTGCGATGGCGCAATGTTGCGAAGTTGCGATATTGCGATGGTGCGATGGTGCAATGTTGCGAAGTTGCGATATTGCGGGTCCCGCCTTATAAAACTTTGTATTATGCGCTCCGTATAACTTCATAAATATGCTTTGGACCTTTGATTATATGATGCGCTGCACATATACTCCAGCGTGGGTAGCGATTCCCGGAATTTGTGTTTATGTTATATGTAACGCCTGGCTGGGTAGTGATTCTCGGAATAACGGCTGTGTCTTTGCAATAACAGTTGTGTCTCTGTATTCGACTGTTCCTGTCTTTCGATAACGGTTCTTCCCTGTGCCTTTGCCTTACCTGCTTCTGCTGCTCGACCTGTCTCTGTCTTTGCTGCCTCCATTGCCTTCACTGTGCAATTCCTCAACATAGTTTAATTAATAGACACCACTTCCACTGTTACCTTATATGATTCCGCTTACCCCTGACTGATCGATATTACAATTAACGCACAGCATATTCAATCTTGTTCGACATTTGCTTCCTCTGCTACCTCTTTGCTGCCTCGCTCTATTGTTGGTTTCTTTGCTGCTTCTGTTGTCTCTCTGTTTCTTTCTCTTCTTCTTGTCTAATGCTACTCCTTGGTTCCTTCATTCTCCTTTGGCTGCCTCTTCTTTAAATGACCCTGTCTCTGCTGCTCGACCCTCTCTACACCTTGCTGCTATGCTGCTCTCTTTGCCTGTCTCTGTCTTTGCTGCCTCCTTTGCCATCAATGACAATATTTCCAACATATACTTGGCAAAGTTAGGCTTGATAGTGAACATATGCCTGATCTCATTATCTAAAAAGAACAGATTTTCAAAATACCTAAGAAGTATTTTGCCTGTTGGTGATCCTTGAGGCAGTTGTTGTCTGGCTTGCTCTTTTGCATGATTTCTGATTTTTAGATCATAATCTTTATGAGGCATTAACTTGTCATTCAATGCGTGAATATCAGGAAAACCTGCTTTTGACAATGTTTTGTATTTGGCTAAAAATCTTGAGATGGATAAATTCATGTCTTTACACCGGTCCTCTAGATTACTCATTATGTTTCTTTTGTTCAGGACCTTTTTGATTTGAAGAATGGTTTCTGTTATATCAACAATTTTCAATTCTTCCAACTCTTCCCTGGTTTTACTGTTTAAAAACGCTATGAGTTGGATTGCTTGGGCTGGTTTTTTGTCAATTTCCCTCTTAGTGTTGTCAATCTCTGCACTAGCAACTTGAAGTAACTCCCTCTGTTCATAAATTATCCGAATTGAAGGCCATTGAGAATGAATGCCATCAATAATTTTGGTCCATAAATGATTTTTTATAAAGGCCACTTCATCTGTAAGATTTGCTTGTGCTTACAAAATCTTTACCTGTTCTTGTAGTCGATCAGCCCTTTGCTCATGTCCTCTAGAAGTAGTTAAGGCATCATTTTTGGATTTTTCTAAATTTTTAATGGTGCCTCTCAAACTAAGAATCTCTTTATCTTGGTCTTGTGGTGTGCTCCTCTGTGAGGATGAAGAAGAAGAGGCAGAGATTAGAGAAGTAATTAGCACTGCAGTTGGTAGTACTCTGTTCGGTGCCAAGTGTTCTGCCAAATTAGATGGTATAGCAGTGTTTACAGTGGGGATCACTGTAGGAATGACCATTGGTTGTGCTTTTCTTAGTTCTTCATTCTCTTTCATTAGAGCTTCTATTTGACTTTCCATTGTTTTTATCTGACCTTTCATTTGATGTACAAGCTGCTTTAAATCATCATTCTCTATTTTTTGCTGTAGAATTTCTTTCGCTTGAGAGTTTTCACTCTGAGGCAACTTCAACTGTTTTCTAAGAGCAACTATATCCTCATTTTTCTGTTTAATTAAGACTTTTTCCCCTTCAATGTTGGCTAGGTCACCACCTGCTTCAATCACTATATCTTCTAGTGCTTTTATTCTTAAATTATTAGCATACAATGAGGCTTTATCCAACCTCATTTGATTTTGGAGGTTGAGCACTATTTTCTCAAGCCTAATTGATTTCATAGTTTTACTGACAATTTTGGAATATAGCATTTCAGTATTGCTCCTATGAAATTCAATTTGATCTAATTCATGAATGGCATCTGCATCCAGTTCAAGATCTGTTTTGGAATAATTTGCCACTGATTTTGGCTCATCCACTGTAGGCTTCAAGAATGACATTACCAATTTATTGGATGAATAATCAAATGCTGAAAGAAGATTGTCTTTGTTTCCAGGATTTTCCTTAAGAAATCTACAATGAGCTTGATTCTTGAGCTCTTCATTCTTCTCTTTAATCTGTCTGAATCTGATCTGAATCTCTGACTCTGTATTGTCAATTTCCTGAGAAGGAGGAAAATTGACAGTAGCCTGGTTTTCCTTCATGACTGTATCTTTTTGTTGTGTTCCAATTTTTACATTTTGAAGCTCTTTTAATGTTTGAGTGACTATTCTTGTTGTTTCATCATTTATATCAATATTTACAGCCTTATCCTTTTCTTCTTCTGTTGACTTGCTTCTTTTACTATAAGGAGTTCTGAATTTTATGTCCTCAATAGTCTCAGCTAGGAAACTATCTCCTTCTCTGTCTCTTTTATGTACATTATAAGTATCTTTGCTTGTAGAAGGCACCTGTACTGTCTGCATTGCTCTGTTTGCCTTTGCCAACTGTCTACTGTATTACTGTGTGCACACGCATGAATCATCATCGGATAGGGTGTTGGCTCCCATTCAATTTTATTTACATATCTTTCAATGTGGGGCTTAGGATCATGCAAGTAAACATGCAACTTAAATTTTACCCTTATTGCACTCAAAATACCTTGTGGGTCATACTTCCATGTAAAACTACATGGGAACTTATACTCTTTAAGTTTGACATTTATCTCATTAGCAGCTTCTCTGTTATTCACAATGAATGGCCCAATTTGATTTTTCAGCTTAAATTGGGTCTTTTTCTTGAAAGCTATGAAGTTGATTTCATCTACATTCAATAGTTGTCTCAGATATTCTAAAGCAAATATTATTGTAGTAACAAATCTGGGTAACTTATATGGGGCCAGGGATGAGCCATACACTCTGATTTCTGTATGATTTTTATATAAATACCAATCTCTAGTTTTGTAGCTCTCTGATAACTGCAGAATTCTTCTTGTCTCATCATTGATCCTAGGGATCTCCTCTTTTTCCAAGAGATACATAGCAGTGGCTATAAATGAGTCATTGAAATCTGTAAAACTATACTTTCTATTCCATTTCCTTAAAATAGATGACCAAAATACTACTGATAGAACTTTTCCTTCTGCATCCACTTTCTTACATTCAATTGGAAACTTATCTGTTTGATAATATAGGAAAAGGTGGAGTAGATAAGAGGAGTATCTGAAAACTCCTTCTTCTGATAATCTGGATAACTGATAATGCATACTTTCAGCAATAAATCTAGAAAAATTGAACAGAATGGATGGTGATTGACCAGGGCTTAGAGTTGACAGAAAACCTAGGATAGCCACATCAGTGAATTCATCACTGGTGTATCCTAGTATGAAGGAGAGCATTGAGACAATCTGTCTAGTTTCATCTGGGAAATCAACGGTGTCAAAAGGAGGATTTAACTTAGGAATATCAACTTGATTTGGACAAAAAGTCTGGTATATTTTGAATCTAGCATTGAAATCCAAGTCAAGATATAGTTGGGTTAAATTTTCTATTGATAGGGAAGCAGAATTGGGGTCATGATTCATTTGTAGCATGGAATTTATCGACTCTTCAGTGATGTAAAACATGGTATCTTTTTCTTTGTTTACAATACATCTTTGTTCTGGCATATAATAGGCTTGGCATAATCTAATAAATTCAGGAACAGAATGAGTGAGAGGGACAATATATCTAGGCAGATTGGATTCCCAAATTGGAATATGTTTGTCACCCTTTTCCATTTATTTTCCATAGCACCAATTATAGACATCAAGCAGGTTAGATTCTACATTAGGGTCTAGTATTCTATAGTCCAGATCAAATAAAGGGTTGTTCTCTAGAGAAATGACTGGAGGATGGACTGGTCTGACCACTTCTGTAGAATCAGCCGTGAGTACAGGAGTTGGTTTGTTGATTTTGAAGGACATAGGCTGAGGAATCTTTGCAGAAGAATTCTTTTGAGATTTTGGGCCTCCATTCTTGGGGGTTACCTATTTCTTGGTCATTTTTAATAATGAAAGAAGCAAGCTTAAACAGTTTGCTAAGTTCCTTTACGAGAAACGTGGGTTTCTTGGCGAATTTTTACTGAAAATGGGGTTTCTGGGCAGGGTTTTTAGGAAATGCAAGGAATTTAAAGCTCAGAACGTGTATTTAAAATCGATTTCAACAGCAAAATGGACTAGGGTATGGAAAAAACTGCGAGAAAGGGAAATTAGGGATTCCAGAGAAATTTTGATAGAGTTTCCCCTGAAAAATGGACACTTTTTTGCAGTAACTTTGGTAATTATTTCAAATCGACGGGAATTTTGAAATCTCAGAGGGAAACTTTGAAGAAAATTACCTGGAGAACCAGCGGAATTCGGTTGAAGACGTTGCAAAGGTGCTCAGTCTTCAATTTTTTGAAAATGGCTTCGCAGAGGACAATGTAGTACTTTGTAATGGAAATTCAGGGCAATGGGCGTCGAAAAATAGTACTGGTAGGTTGAAAATGGCTCTGCAAAGTTTCTCAGGGTTCAAACGGCGTGATTTTGAGGAAAAACGGTTCTGCAATGTTTTTACAGGTTTAAAGTGAAAAGATGAAAATTTGAATGAAAAAAATAATTTATTGTATTAAACGATGGTATAACCATGGTTAAATGACATTAAACTCTGGTTAAACGGGTGAGGTTTAGGGAATACCGCCAGTTTTATTCGCGAGGGTAAATGGTGGTAAGCAGAAACTAGCTTTTCAAATGCGATACAACATGGTGGCGACACGTAAGCGTGGGTGGTTTGGAAAAACCACCCATTTCGCGTGGCTTTGCCAAAACATCAAACGATTAATTTATGAGCACGGAAATGTATTAGCGCCGTCAGATCTGGATTCAACGAGCGAACGATCATGATCAAAAGGAAAGGTGCAGGGAAAAGGTAAGTTATCGGGTTCACTTTGGGCCATTGATCTTGGGAAACCGTCGCTATACCGACATTTAGAGAAAAGTGTCGCAATACCGACACTTAGAAAAAGTGTCGTAATTGCGACACTATGCCCCAAAGCGTCGCTAGACAACTGCCTCCAAACATCGCTATTATATGTTTTACGAAGATATGGTAAGGAACTCTCTCTTGTTCTTCTTAGAAATAATTATATATAATTTTTTTTTTTTTTCAAAATAGAGTAAAAAAATTATATGAGAAAAATTATTAATTCATCAATATGTGTGTGTTGTAAGGAATAATTTCATAGTTCAACTTAATGGTTCATTATATAATCATGTGAGCATCACCAATGATATATCTTAAAAAGCAACTGAAAAGCCATGTGTACAAAATCGATGTATACTCTAGAGAGTGGTTCTCATATCACTATGTAAATTTTTGTATGCTACTTCAACAAAATTATAAGATAAACTATAATACACATCATATATGCACCATAACAATTGCCATACAACTAATTTGTTTTAGGATACATGTGGAATTCTAGGGGTAAATTCTATATGATGTGTATATCAATCTATTAGGTGTTGGTAAGTTTTGAGTATATAAGAAATGATAAGGAATATCCATACATCATGATCTTGTAATGTGATTATAAATTGTGTCTATAATTTCCATAAAATGTATAAATGATTTGTTTAAAAAAAATCAACACAATCAACCCTAAACAATGCTCATGATGTGGAATGTCATTAGCGAAACCAAAATGATGGTCACATGTCCCATTTCTATGGTAATGGTGATCATATATATGTTGTAGCGACACTTGATGAGTAATTAAATAAATCTCAGTGTGACTCATTGTGCCATATTTTTTTAAAGCATGATTTGTTTTCCTAGTTTTTACTAATTTGTTAACATATTTTATTCATTTGGAAAGCTAATTAATGATGCTTTAAGTAATTAGGACCTAATGATAGATCATCTTCACATCTTCACTAAAATATATTTGGTAATTGTAGTCACTATATGAACCGCACATGCATGCTACTTAAGAAAAATTGAAATATAAACTATAATACACATCTTATATTTGCCATAACAATTGTCATACAACTTATTTACTTCTAGATACATATGAAATACTTCAGGTAAATTCCATATTATGTGTATACCAATATAGTAGGTGTTGATAAGTTATGAGGATCTAAGAAATGATAGGGTATCCACACATTAGTAGTGCCCTGGTGAATTTTTTGCATAATTTTCTATTTGTTGTAATTTTGTTGCCTGGATTTGTTATAGATTTCAAATAATATATACAATTATCTACCAATTGTTCTTTATAAAGAAGAAGTACAATAATTAGTCACCTAAAAGTGAGCCATGTGAAAATATTGGTAACATGAGTAACCTGGTAAGTTGTAAATGAAAAGTGAATAACCTCCACTCACCAACAAGTGGCAGGCAGGGTTGGAATTTGGATTTCTCTTTACCCGTCACACAATTTTTTTTGACGTTTTGGTCATTATTTTTCTAGTCAATAAACATTACGTTTAAAATTTTGCACTTCATTAATGATGTTCTCGTAATAAATTAACCCTTCACCAATAAAAGTTTTATTAAAAATATTGAACGCTCTTCCATTTTCTTTGGATTTTGGAGTGTGATATATCTGTGTCATGGAATTTTAATACCTAAAGTTTCAAGAGAAATAAATGATTCTTGTCAAACTAATATTTCCTCAATATATGCTATGATCTACTAAAAATTACTTCAAAAATCAAGTAACCTTCCAATATAAAAAAAAAAACATGAACGAGCTTTCCCTAAATTGCAATAAATTTATGTTTATTATTAATATTGCATAATCTGTCTTATAAAAATTGCATAATCGGACTAAGAACAAATCCTCAGTGCAGTTTTTATTGTTGTTGTGATTAAAAAAATGAGCCAAAGAACGCTAAGGCACTCAGAGAAATCAATCTATGTATTATTTCTCACAAAATCATGTTGAGTAGTGGAGACTAAGCGCTAGATTTTTTTCTGTCCTCAATCTCTATATTAATTATGTCTATGTAGTTATAAGAATAACAAGCCAAAGAAATCTCTGGCTTCCAGAGAAATTAGTCTCTATGTGCAGAAATTGATGATTACTGTTGACTAAATGTTATACCATTTGAAATTGCTGAGCGAAACTAATCAGGCCATGATGTACCATTTGTCAGTATCCATTTTCTCATGTATGAAAGTTTTTTTTTTCTAAGTAAAAGTAATTCTATTAACAAAAGGAGTACAGTACAGCGGGCCGAAGCCTGATCATTGCCGAGTGCTGTGTCATTTGAAACAAAAAACCATAGTTTGAAGACTGCCCTGTGTTACACATTAATTTGTCACTATCCCTGGAATCCCCGTCCCGCACATTGGAGGGCTCATTTCGTGACTTGTGAGCAGTGACATGGCTTGAAACCACTTTCATGACATCCCTCTGAACAAGTGCTTTCATTGCCCTGAAGACATCTCCTTGTGAAAAACCCTAAAAATGGCCCTTTTAGCATTGGCGTGACTAGGCAATTCAGTACCCGCGCCAATGGGGAAAACACTTCAAAGAGGTCGCGCCAGTTGGCGCTCTGTCCCAGAGTCGCACTCGCGCCAGCGAATTTAAGGAATGTTTTTTAAAAATAAATGGCGGAAGTTTCGTCCTAACTGATCCAGGAACTGCTATCTATCTTGAGTTGGGAGGTTTGGCTACGGATTTCCATAGATAGAAAGTGGTTTGCCACCTCTCATGGAAGCTTCCTTGATGATAGGGCCAATCCCATGATTATAGGGATCCCAACTCCCCTTCCTCCATCTATAAAAGCTTGCCCATCTCCATTGCAAGCTAGTCTTCAAGTTCCCAAATTTCCAAGAGCCTTATGCTGCAAGAGCCTCCATAATTCCCTTAAGGCCAATTTCAAGCAAGGAGACTATTGTCAAGATCCAAAGAGAGAGGTTTGTCCCACCCTTGACAGGCTTTTCAAGACGTGTTCTACTGGCGACCCTCCGAAGGAGAATTCAGCGTCAAAACTATGGTTGTAATTTTCCTTTGATTATTAATGAACGACTATTGGTTATGGTTCCACTCTAGTTGTTATTTATGATGATGAGTTATGTCCTTTCTGACTGACATATAGTTGCATCTACTGGATTTTACGCTTGCGTTTGTTTTGTTTCTCGCATGTGCAGGTGTCCTATCACGGAGATCATGGGGATCGTGATCTGCCAGAGCTAAGGAACGGGAGCGCCACCTCTTCTACAAGCAACAACGTTGGATTCCAGGTAAGCCTTCATCGCTAGTCGGTTTATTGCAATTAGGAACCTGCACTATAGCGTGAATGATTGTTGCTAGACCCGATCTGGGCTAGTAGGGATCGCCTCTGTCCACAGAGGGGATTTACCTCCACAACAACTTGGCGACTCTGCTAGGGAATGTTAGCTTGTTGTCGTTCGTTTTATAAGCTATAGTCAGAGCTTGAAGTTGCCCAGATAGCCTTCGAAACGCTTTTGCTCTGCAATTGCGAAGTAGATCAACGCTGCTTCAGTCAATCTCTGGTTTAGTTTGTAAACTGAACCCTTTGAACATTGTCTCGTCTTTTCGGTTGATTCTTGATCCTCCTTGCTTGATAAGCTCTTTTGGGCTGGTTCTTTTTGTAAATTTGGGTCTTTGATAGCTTGATCATCACTGGTCTGCTTGTTGGATTGCTTTTTTTTTGTTTTTGACTGAGAAACTCGACTGGCGCGCTTTTTAGCCTGATAGTCGCGCCCAATAGCACAGGTTGCTTGTGTATCACCCGCGCCAATTCCTTTCTGGCGCTAGTTACAACCTCACAGTCGCGCCAATCCTGTGAGCTGCTAGGGTTTGCTCAGTTGGGAGCTTCCTAAGCTTGATCTGTGTGTTTGGTCTTGATTTTTTCATCATTTGAGTGTTTTAGAGCCTTGATTGATTGACTGTTACCTTCATCCTTTGGTTGTTTGCCCATTTCCATCGATTTTACATTCTAGCCCTAGGTCATCTAGGTGCTTTTGTTTTTCAAGCCTTCCTTGGGAGTTTTTGGTTCCTATTGGTTCAGTCAATCTTGTGATCGCTTCTTTGCATTCGCTTGGTGTTTTCCTATTGTCTCATCGCGTTCGTTGAGTGCTTGTTCCCTTTTTCATTCGAATTTCACCTTGTCTCGTTTTGGGCCTAGATTACACGGCTCATTTGGAGTCTTTGGGATTCTTTCGCTTTGAGGGACTTTTGGTCGGTTTGAGGTCTGATTGTACGTTTGCATTGAGTGAAATTTTCTTGGGTTTTCTCTCTTGTCATCATTTCTCGAATTGCCTTTGCATTAGTTTTCATTTTTTAGTGCATTTTTCTCTGAAACATTGAAATAAAAAAAAATCTCTTTTGCTTTGAATTAGTTAATGTGAATTAGATCTTTTCGGTGTTATTAGTGATTAGTGACTTTGAACGAAAAGCTTTTAGTTTTCATTAGCTGCATTAGAGGTATCATTGGTTGTTTTCTGTTCATTTCATTATTGCGTGAAAATCTCTCAACTCTCTTATACGTAGCTTTCATCGAATGAAATGATATACTGTGGCATATAGAGTGCATTTAGGAGATTTTGAGACATTACATTCGCTAGGGCCTGAAAAATAAAACGTAATTGAAGATAAACTTTAAAATTTACTCAATTTACACTAAGGCAGCATTGAAATCTGATGAAACACATTTAGAGGTCTAGGCTAGAGACGTGTTCCGGCGTCTTAAAACCTAGTAGTTGTCGTTCGCCTTTTGGCTTTAGACAACGCTAGTACGGACTTGTGCTCCCCGTACCATCGTGTATACAAAGGGAGACCCCACTAGGTTTCAATCCTTTATCCATAGGAAGCCGAGTCTACCGCCCTATACCCATGATACACTGGACACAGCATTTGGGGAGATTACCTGCACGTACGGAAAGTACTTGGTTGATTTCTCTTTCATTTTGAAACCAAGGTGTATATTGCAGTTCACGGTTATTTGGTACACCCTTTGCCTAGTATTCCTGAGTAGTCATTTGATATTTTCTGACTCTTTAGATTTGAAAGGATCACCAAGAGCTTGTCCTTTCATGCTTGTGTCAAATCTGAAAGAGATAGAGTCATATTTTCAGCCGTTTCTCGACTCTTAAAACATGAAACGGTGAAGTTTCTAAAGTTTCAATGTGGTAAAAAATTAATCACCCGCGATCACACGCCCTGTTAGATTCTGCCTGTTGGCCGTTTGATTGTGTGTCTTGACTCTTTTTCAGCCTGTGTGTGTGTTTGATCTTTTTCTCTTGTCATTACTACCACAGTGGCGGAACCCTCGGTTTCGTCTACTGGTAGTCCTTATACGGACGATTCATCAGAGGCTTCTGAATCCTTCGCTGAAGTTCAGCAGCCCACTGTTTCTGAGCAACCCTTTGGGGGACCAGTTGAGTTCAATTAGCCCTTTTTTGACCCTTGGTTTGAATTGAGATTAGGATCTGATTTCCTTTCTCTTACATCGGGTTCGCCTTTTGTAGCTGCTTTTTTTCCTCCCAGTCCTCGCCGTCTATTACGAGATCTAGCGGCAGGCTCAAACATGAGTGATTCCAGTGAGGAAATCCCCACGTCCGGTGAAGATTACCAGTTATTTCCTCGAATATTATTTCCAGGAGACAACTCTGAACTAGCTGTTATGTCGTCATCCGGTCCCTCATTACCAGTAGGGTATAGATCCTTGGGACAGATCATTGCCGCCGCAACTTCTATGGGGGCAACAGCTCCTTCTACAAGGCCGATGGTTCCTTCATTAGGGATGTCTCCTCAGACACCTGTCACTTCTGTACCCGGTTGGCCCATTGTCTGTGTGGCTGCGTCTGCACCCACTGTCACGGCACCCTCCGTGAGGGCTGTGCCGCCTCCTGAAGATGTTTATATAGCAACTGCTGTGTCAGAGAACATCTCTCCGGAGGAGTATCGGTTGTCCTTACAACAACTGAACCCCGAGGTTGGAAAAACCTCCCAAGATCCCAACCCCTCTTATTTTTCGCATTATGCACAAGATGGTACACCCATGTATGCTTTTCCAGATCAGTATGATGAGCACAGGGACATTTTACGTTTACCCGCTCCTGAGGCTCACCTCCATGCTCAAGGTTTACCTTATAACCAGGCTTATAACCTAGAAGGGAAACCTTTCCAAGGCCAACCTCCGGGCCAACCTGGCTATCCTTATGACCCACAGGGGCAGCCCGTGCAAGGCTATCCTGCGGGCCAGCAAGGGCCATCATACGGTCCGCAAGGACAGTATTACAACCCTTCCGGTCAACCTATGCAGCCTCAGCCGGGGTACCAACCAGGGCCGGTATATGGTCCTGGGGGGCAAGTCCAACCTTCCCAACCCATGCAACCTCAGTATCCTGTTAATCCAAATGTTGTGCATCAGCCAAGACCATCTTATGGTCTTGCTGCAGGTCAAACTGGTTACCAGCCGCCACCTAGCTCCATTCCTCCACCAGGCCAACCAATCTATCCGGCCCAACCTGGTGTTCTGCCTCTAGGCCAACCATTTCATCTGGTACAACCTAGTGCTTCTCAACAGCTAGGTCAACCTGCGCAACTGGCTCAACCTGTCTACCCGGGTCAACTTGTTAACCCAGGGCAGCCCCCTCACCCAGGTCAGCCTGCTCAACCAGGCCAGCCTGTTCATCCTATTAACCCTGTACAACAGCTGACTTATTCGATGCCGTAGCGAAATCAACCGCTACACCCTAATTATCAGGCTCAGCAGGGTCCCACCTATCAGCAGCCCACTCAACCTCAGGGCGGTTACTATTCTCATGGTCAATACCGACCGAATTATAGCCAGCCCCAAGGGTCTAACTATCGCCCTCAACAACCCGGTTATACCTATACTCAACAGCCGAATCCAAATGCTACTTACACAGGGCCGACTCCTAATCAGGGTCCATACTTTGGTTACCAACCCCCGTACGCTGGTTACCAACAACCGAATCAGGCTGGTTATAACACCTATACCCCCTACGGTCAGAATACTGTTGGACAGAACCTGTGGGGGCAAGGATATTCCCAACCAGCGTGGAGTACAGGTACTAGTCCTTATCCAGGGCCAGGTATGCCGTCTAATCCACCATTGCCATTCCTGGCTACCCTGGAGTTACTGGATGTTTCAAAATTAATGAATGATCCAATACTGCATAATCCTTATTGGCCTCCGGTTCCTACCAAGGTGCCCGACGATTGCCCCAAGTTTTAGGGTAAAGCTGGGGAGGAACCCCAAGCTCATGTGATGACCTACCATCTTTGGTGTTCGTCCAACTCTTGGGTGGATGATTCAATTCATCTACGCCTCTTCCAACGCACTTTGACTGGTGCTACAGCTAAGTGGTATATCGAATTATCCCGTGGCATCTTTCAACATTTAAATATGCTAGCCATGGCTTTTCTGACTCATTTTCAGTTACCGGTTCGCTACGAAGTCGGGACGCACCTCTTGACTTCTTTCAAGTAGGACAAAGCCACCCAAATTTCTGATCACATTCATTAGTGGCAATGTCGTTGTAGGCTGATCAAGTTTCATATATCTGATCAGATACTAACTCATTGGTTCACCACCTCCTTCGTTAACAAAATCACCCAAGATATTGCTATGGGAGCGTGTGTGACTGAAGAACAAGCCATAGCGCATGCTCAATATCTGGATCTGGTATACTCACAGTCCGGCACACTGTACAATATTTTTCCTGATGCTCCACAGTCTGGAACCTCTAAAGCTTCGCCTACCCCAGCAGTGGATGGTGTTATTGGTTCCGTGTCTCAGAATTTGAAGAAATCCTCGAATGGGAAGTAGAAGTCCAAATCATCTAGTAATTCTGCTCCTCCCGCCCCTACCGATTCTGGCAAAACTGTAGAGGTTAACACCGTTTAGGCCAATCCTACGGAAAAAGCCTCCAAAGGAAAAAAGAAGGGCAAAGGTAAATCCAAATCCGATGCCCCGAAGCCAGAATCCAAACCTTGCACTGAGGATGGTTCTCAACGTAAACCGAAGTATCCCTGCCTCATTTGTGAAGGAGACCATTATACCAAGGATTTTCCACGATGATCTAAAGTTAGTAAACTTCTAAAAGGCTCCAAAGGGACTCTGGTAGTTCTTAAAGAACCATTCTCATCTCAGCAGACCCAAATGGTTGAACATCAGTCACCATCTGCACCATTTGGGTCCCAAGTCTTTATGATGAATGGTACGACACCCATTTCTATTGCTACGCGTTCGAAGGATTACAATGAATCACGGTAGGCACCTGGGAAGGCAGTTGCAGATGGACCACCTCCCCCACCTATCTCCGATTTGTTGGAAATCGAGAAGCCTACTCCTAAACCTGTTGTGAAGCCACCTTCTAAAGCTGTTTTACGAAGATCTTCTTATAATCTGAATGCCCATGCTTCTCAACACTATAGTATTGTTGAGGATTTGGCACAGGCGCCGTCTGCTATGTCTGCGCTCGAAGTTCTTCAGAGTTGTCCTTCACAACAGAAGGCTTTGTTGTTTGCAATCGGTGGCATTGATCCCGCCGATTCAAGTCTTCTCACCTTCGACTTAGAGAATTTCACCCCCCAACTTCCACATCAGATCGCTCTTGTTATTCAAGTTGGGATCAACGGTCTTAACATCCATAGGGCCGTTGTGGATGAAGGTGCCTCTGCCTATGTCATGTCGTCCGCTTGCTGGAAGGCCATTGGCTCTCCAGCCCTTTCATCATCCCCCAATGCCCTAGAGGCATTTGATGGTCGAGAATCCAAACCCCTGGGTGTTCTCGAGAGTCTAGCGATTACTTTACAAGGGAAGACAGTCAATGTAGAAGTGGAACTGGTTGACGCCAGGCTTAACTACAATATACTTCTCGGCCGCAGCTGGACTTATGCCATGCTATGCGTGCCATCCACCCTCTTTCGACTTCTTAATTTCCCTCACGAGGGCAAAATCGTTATGGTGGATCAGTTATCTTTCTTCACCTCTACCTCCGAGAACAACGTTCCATACGTGGATCAGATCCCAAATCCCCCTGACAGTGTAGGGCTCGGTCTTTTCAAAGACCCCATCCTCATGGGTATTTTTCCCATGCCACCACCGCACACCGCTCAAGTTAACATGATCTCCAAGTCTGACGGCCCATGGCTCATCCCTACGCCTGAGCAGGTGCTTGAGTTTGGAGAATTAATGCCCTTGACTCCAGTAGAGATTAGCTACTGTGAAATTGTTGCTGCATCTGATCCTCCCCTTCCTCGGCATGCTCCTTTGAGCATGGCTCTCGACATCTATTCTCAATCCCCTTGGCTCGGTCAGGCCGATTCACCTAATCCTCTCAAAAAGACTTTTCCTTCTGATGAAGCCATTGTTGAAATAATGTCTTTGGAGGAGCTGCCATGGAGCGATGGACATCATCGTTCCTCTTTTATGCCCTGCCTGGGGGCAATGTCGGATTGTCTAGAGCGTTTCGCATCTCAGGTTCCCACTCCCCCTCTCCAAACGCCCATTTTGACGCACAAGGTTCTTTCAGAGGGAAACCTGAGTAATATCACTCAAACTATCCCGATCAACATCTTCGTTAAACCGGGGATCATTGAGAACATACACGTAGGAGTGACTTGTTCTCTTGATGAGATTCAAGTCTATACTGATCTTTTAAAGAATTCAGAGATTTGTTCGCCTGGTCCTACAAGGAAATGCCTGCGATTGACCCCAGTATCGTAGCACATGAGATTCCAACCTATCCTGGTGTGAACCCCGTGCGCCAACGCTTACGCCCAGTGCATCCTCGCAAAGCTGCTGCAATTAAAGCAGAAGTTGAAAAACTTCTGAACGCGGGCTTTATTTATCCCATCCCCCTCACAGAATGGGTTTCCAACATTTTCCTTGTCGATAAAAAGCAAGGTACTATTAGGGTCTGTGTTGATTACCGCGACATCAATCGCGCCTGTCCGAAAGATAATTATCCCACTCCGTTCATAGACCAAATCATCGACGATTGTGCCGGAAGTGAGATTTATTCCTTGATGGATGGTTTCTTGGGGTATAATCAAATCAATATTTTACCTATCAATCAACACAAGACTGCATTCATCTGTCTGTGGGGCACTTTTGCTTATAAAAAGCTCCCGTTCGGCTTGAAGAACGCTAGAGCCACTTTCTAGCGTTCGATGTCTTACGCTTTCCATGACATACACCATATCGTTCAACCTTATCTGGACGACTTGCCAGCCCATTCAGCTAGGTGAGAGGACCACTATGAACACCTCTGCCAGATTTTCCTTCGCTGCAGGCGCTACAATATTAGGCTTAATCCTAATAAATGCGTCTTTTTGCGTGGATTCTAGTCGTATTTTGGGATTCATAGTCTCCAAAGACGAGATTCGCCTTGAACCTTTAAAGGTCGAGGCTATCATCAATCTCCCATCACCCTCCTTGTTATATCAGTTGTAGAGTCTGCAAGGAAAAGCGAACTTCCTTCGATGCTTTATCCCGAACTACACTGAGGTGGCCAAAGGATTCACGCGCTTATTAAAGCAGAATGTTCCCTTCCATTGGGACGAACTTGCTCAACAATCCTTTGAGAAGCTGAATACGTTACTTGTTAATGCTCCTTTGCTTCGTCCTTCGGACTACCACCGTGATTTCACTTTGTATCTCGCCGCCATGTTTAGCACCATAGCTATGGTTCTGGTGCAGGATGACGATGATGGTAATGAACATGTTGTTTATTATCTATCACGAAACCTTCTCGACACAGAACCACATTATGCTCACGTCGAGAAGTTGACGTTAGCCGCAGTACACGCTGTGCAACGTTTTCGCCACTACATCCTGTTGCGTACGATAACAGTGGTTTTGGATTGCAACCCCATGACATATATTCTCTCTCGACAATTTATGGGGGGAAAATACTCTAAATGGATCGTTATCCTGCAGGATTTTGACTTAGAGTACACTACTGCTAAGTCAACCAAATCACTCGTTTTCGCGGATCTTATATGCTCACTCCTGACAGACTCCACTCCTTCACACTCTGAGGATCATATCCCGGACAAAAATATTTTCCTTATCAGTACTCGCGACCCTTGGTATGGCGGCATAATTGTGTATCTTCAGACCTCCACATTTCGGTCTGAGTTGACTAAAGATGCCCGACGTCATATTCGGCATCAGTCTCAACCCTACCGCATTGTAGGAGATACCTTATACCGCGTTGGAGTAGATTCTGTGCTCCGTCGGTGCCTAACCTTGGAAGAGGCTGAAAGGGTCCTAAATGACTGCCACAGTGGCACCTGTGGTGGACATATGTCCGGATATGCCACTGCCCAGAAAATTCTGTGAGCAGGTTACTTCTGGCCGTTAATATTCAAAGACCGTATCGTCGCAGTCCGTAAATGTCATGCGTGCTAGGTGTTTCAGCGCAAGATGCACACGCCACCTCTCCCTTTGCATCCTTTTATTACCGTCGGCCCTTTCGCAAAATGGGGCATCGATTTTATGACGTGTAACCCTCATTTGGCCGGGGGGCATGCGTATATAATCGTCGTTGTCGACTACTTCACCAAGTGGGCCGAAGCGATGCCTACACTAGCTGCCGACGGTAAAACAGCTGCCCAATTCATATTCAACCACATCATTGCATGTTTCGGGGTCCCTTAGGCCATCGTTACTGACCATGGTACTCATTTCCGAGATTATATGATGGCCGAGCTGACTTCAAGATTGGGCTTACGCCACGATAGCTCAACGCCATATTACCCTCAGGCAAATGGCCAGGTTGAAGTAGTAAACAAGGTTCTGGTCACTATGCTTCAACGAACAGTTGGTATTCACAAATCTAATTGGCACCTCCAAATGTTCTCAGCTCTATGGGCCTACCGGACATCTGCAAAGAGTGCAACTGGATTCACACCATTTTAATTGGTGTATGGTCTGGAAGCAACTCTTCCGGTTGAATGCGAGATTCCTTCTTTGAAATTAGTTGTGGAACTTCTACCCGATACTTCTGCTGAAGAATAGCGTCTTTTGTATCTGGAACGGTTAGATGAAACCTTCCGTTTAGCTGCCTTAGTCATTGAAGCACAAAAGAAGTGGATCAAAGATCACTTTGATCAATCAGTTTCTCCACGTTCCTTTATCGAAGGGGACCTCATCCTCCTATACGATCAAGCGCATGACAAGCTTGGGGCTGGTAAGTTCCAACCTATGTGGCATGGGCCCTACATAGTAAAACACATTTTGAAAAATGGGGCTTATGAGCTTATAGATTATGAAGGAGTTCCGCTGGCGCGGCCCAGAAATGGGCTGTACCTCAAAAAATACTACGCCTAAAGTGATTTTTGGTGTGGTGTGTGTACATAGGTGTGCATTTTTCATTTGTGTGCATGTGTGGTGTGGTGTGCGATGTAAACATCTTTCTACTGATCAGGTCTTCCTTATTGTGCAGATGTTCATCAATCCGTTTGTTGGTTTCGCGGATGGTGCCTCCCGCAGTACCAGGAATCTGTCTTCGGCAGCCTGGGTAATCTACGATCCTGCTGGTGAGTTGGTCAACCTGCAAGGTGTGTGTTTGGGACGTGCTACAAATAACATCGCGGAATATAGTGTTGTATTAGAATTATTAACTGAGGCTGTAAACCTTGGTATCCGTGAATTACTTGTGTATCTAGACTCACAACTTGTAGTATTACAGCTTAATGGTCATTATTCAGTCATAAACCCATCCATTTTACATCTATATCTGTGTATTCATCTACTGGAAAGAAATTTTGAATATATTTCATATCAACATATACCCAGGCGTATGAATACGTTAACAAATGCAGTGGCTAATTTGGTTCTAGATAGACATTTGCACAATTTGTAAAACAACATCACATGTAAAAAGAAAGATCCATCCAGAAATAGATATGTATATATTTAGATATCGAAATGTTTACATAGTGTGCGTTGCATAAGATCAAAAAATATACATGTTCACCTTAATACATCCGGAGATGACATGTCTCTCAAAAATATGCATGAAATAAACCCTAGGTGTCTAATCTGCGTGGTGCTCGTGATAACAAGTCACCGCACGCACTAGCCATCTCAGGATACGGTGGAGGCGACTAGGCACTCCCACCGTATGTCTCTAGTATGCTAGTGGGACATCTGCCAGTCAGGCGTAATTTGGAATCCCCCGGGCAATTCCCTCGAGGTTCTAGATCAACTCTCCCCCCTCGGCACCCTCTGCCTGAGGGTCAGCTGCGGGCTGAGTTCTCCGTGAGATAGGAGACATACCGGCAGGTCGTTCTGGGCCGACATCTGCATACACACATAACAACTGTCTTTAGAACAAACATGTGTTAACAAAAAATCATAAAATACAAAAAATCAAAAAGATGATCTTACCCAACTCCTCGTCCCAATAATCTCCCTCCGGGAGTGGAAGATCTGGATCACCAGTGAAATCGGTTCCTACATATGGCTAGTCTTCGACTACGATCAACTGACGCCATAGCCACCCAAAAAAATCCGGCCTCCAGGACATCTGTTGGCCTCCTCCCGCTCTGGGCATCAGTGCTGCCCAGCGAGCCATTCTCAGCTCTCGTGGTATCGGCTCAGCTACTATGGCCCCTTGGCCTTGGAAGATTGGTAGTCATTCCAGAATGAACGATACCAGGATAGAACTGTAGCCAAACTGTTTCAGTTTGGCTTGCTTGCATTTTTTTCAGCTGCCTCTTCATGTTGACTGTCACTGTTGTGGCCCAATCGAACAGTGTAGGACTCATACACTCAGAGGTGAGTATGAGTTGGGCTTTGGTAGCTTCATGTGGGGCCTGCGCTCTTGCAACACGCGTAATGGTGCGTAGCACTACTCTAAGTGCTAGATCCTCAACAGTGTGAATGTCTACCTTTCCGCTTCCAGATCCGGTTTGTGCCCCTGGGCACACCCTTGCCATTACCTGCTCCATATTTTCACCAGATGGTCTGCTCCCTGTTAATATGGGCACCGGACCTCTGCGCGACAGTCCGTTTATGAATTATACGTCAGAAACCTCCAGTTCCAATACTTGATCCCACAGCTTGAACACTTGTTCATCTACATCCCAAATACTGATCAGGTACTGTAGAA
This sequence comes from Pinus albicaulis, assembly GCA_034641835.2. Classification (NCBI taxonomy): domain Eukaryota; kingdom Viridiplantae; phylum Streptophyta; class Pinopsida; order Pinales; family Pinaceae; genus Pinus; species Pinus albicaulis. Next base: position 1,300,861,574 of record CM076574.1, on the reverse strand, counting down.
GCTTAGGTTGAGCTCGTAAGCAAGGTGTCAGGAAAAAAAATTTCAGCCCACAGTTCTTGAGGGCATTCATACAAGTTTCATTCTCCATGGCTAATTCATCCTCTTCCCCGTGCTCCCTCTCTCTCCATTCAATCACCATTTTGCTTGGTTGCCTGTATCAACATGGTCAAAAACCCTTGATTAGATCTCTGTCATGCTTAAAAATTCACTTAAATTACTCATAATTCAGAAATTTTGGGCGAAAAATTCGGTTCTGCCATTGGCGCGGGCCCTGTGTATATAAAAGCCCATTGGCGTGGGTCCGTGCACGATACCCGCGCCAATGGGCGGAGCCCAAAATTTTTAAAATCCTTCCACATAAATCTAATGAGCAATGGAAACTATTGAAAAATGGATTAAAATGGAGTACAGGGAAGCGCCTCTTACCTGGAACAGACGGGAATCTGAATGGTAGCCCGGATCAGTTGCAATCGCCGTCAGAAGTTTGCACACCAAACGGACCATTATTGCTCTCCAATGAGGTAAATAGTAAAAGTTATTTTGTTTTTACCATTTGAGACTTATTTATAACTTTTTGAAATCTAATTAGGTCTTAAAAGTCATTTTTTATCAATATTTTAAAATATTTTGTCGAAAATGGATTTTACACTTGCCTCTGTGTGCAACAACGGGTTTTTTACATGACTTAAACGGTGAAACAAGTTGTATTTTATACTTTTTCGGACTCGGTAAAAACACGAAAAAGTCACTTTGGAAATCATCTTCTGACTCGTTTGACTCTCTAAACATGAAAAGATTCATAAGGAGCCCTTGTCATTCGATCTCGTTAAGTGTGCAGATGACATCTGGTATATGTTTACCCCTTTTTCGGGTTGGGATAGATTATTTATGAAAAAGGAATACCCTAGCCTATTGCGACTAGGAGGCTTTCTCAAATATTTTTTTCTACCTTTTCGGGTCTGAGGAACTATTTACGAAAAGGGATCATGGGAGTTTAATTTTCTGCTCTCTTTTCAAACTCTCTAAACATGAAAATATGCCGAGTTCTTCCTTTGTGAGACTCGTTAAACCCTGATGACATCGGATTCAGTCATAATGACACTACTTGAGTCTCTCCTTCCTAGGGCTCATTAAACATACTAGGATGGACTTATATTACAAGCATATTATATCCCCTTCAAGCTTGTTATAAAAAATAATTAGGGTACTCGCCAGAAATGGTGGGGGAAAAATGGAACCAACATCATTGTCATGTCGGCAGTATGTCGCTCTTGAACATGGCACCTGTCTGCATTCGTGTCGGGTTGGGGACATCTCATCTCATTTTCTCACTTGCCTCCGTGGGTTTGGGTAATCCCTTTTGACCTCTCATCTGTTCTTTGCCTCATCGCCATGACCTCTGATCCGTTGATGTCAAATGCTACCAAATCCACTGTCGTGTCGTTTATATGTTCAAGAGAAGTTGACCTCTGCAAGTATCAACCTCCCTCTGATTCTCATATGCTCATGATTCACAAAAACATTATGTCCATCTATCTCGTGTTGATGATGTGGGAACCACTATGGCCCACCTTCGATCAAGGTCACTTCCTGTCGACTTCATCTCATTATCCAGGAATCTAATTTAGAGACTCCCTTCTGGTGCCTTGGAGCTTGCATGCCTCAATGGCAGGTTCTTCGCATTCGACACGAGGTTTTCATTATTGGCCTCCGATCGAGTGATTCTACGAGTGTTTGACGCCAGCTCATCGATTCACATACCGTAGATTGTACCTGTAGTACCTTGAGGGCCATTGTCATTATTGGTGGTACCTCTCACGTCTGTTAACAACTTTCATCATTGGCTAGTAATCAGACAATGTTCTTGCATGTTCGACTTCAGCTCACATATTCACATGCTTGAACTTGTACTGTGTTCGGGTCGAGATGGAGCGCAAGACCCTAGATTGTGTCTGTTATAATCCAGGCTGCGAGTTTGTGGATTATTATGATTAGTAACATGACTCACTTACTGGATGGTTGCGACCATACCTGAGTCTATTTATCGATCCTCACTGGATGGTTGAGCCCATGCCTTGGATCTGGATTATTGTATACTCTGTTATGGATGGCTGCGCCCATACCCCATATATATCATGTATTTGAGACATCATTTGTACTTCTTCACGCAGGTTTTCCGACGACGGAGTTTTCAGTTGGACACGTTCTCGTAAATAATTTCACCCCTCTCTCTCTCTCGGGCCTCATGCTTTAGGGGGCATCTGTTACACAGCAATTTGTCACCGTCCCTGCAATCCCCATCCCACACATTGGAGGGCTCATTCCGTGACCTGTGAGTAGAGACAAGACTTGAAACTACTTTCATTGCATCCCTCTGAAGATGAGCTTTCATTGCCCTGAAGACATCTCCTTGCAAAAAACCCTAAAAATAGCTCTTTTTCCATTGGCGCGGCGATGAGTTGAGTACCCATGCTATAGGGAAAATACTTCAAAGAGGTCACACCATTTGGTGCTACATCCCAAGAAGTCACACTCGTCATATTAATTAAGGATTTATTTTTAAAAATAAATGGCGGAATATTCGTCCTAACTGATCCAGGAACTAATATCTATCTTGAGTTGGGAGGTTTGGCTACGGGTTTCCATAGAGAGGAAGTGGTTTGCCACCTCTCATGGAAGCTTCCTTGATGATAGGGCCAATCCCATAATTATAGGGATCCAAACTCCCCCTTCCTCCATCTATAAAATCTTGCCCAGCTCCATTGCAAGCTAGTCTTCAAGTTCCCAAATTTCCAAGAGCCTTATGCTGCAAGAGCCTCCATAATTCCCTTAAGGCCAATTCAAGCAAGGAGACTATTATCAAGCGCTGAAGAGAGAGTTTGTCCCATCCCTAATATGCTTTTCTAGACGTGTTCTGCTGGCGAACCGCCGAAGGAGAATTCAGCGTCAGAACTATGGTTGTAATTTTCCTTTGATTGATTATTAATGAACGACTATTGGTTATGGTTCCACTCTTGTTGTTGTTTATAATGATGAGTTATGTCCTTTATGACTGACATATAGTTGCATATACTGGATTTTATGCATGTGTTTGTTTTGTTTCTTGCATGTGTAGGTGTCCATCACGGAGATCATGGGGATCGTGATCTGCCAGGGCTAAGGAACGGGAGTGCTACCTCTTCTACAAGCAACAGCGTTGGACTCCAGGTAAGCCTTCATCACTAGTTGGTTTATTTGCAACTAGGAACCTATGCTATAGCGTGAATGATTGTTGCTAGACCCAGTCTGGGCTAGTAGGGATCGCCTCTGTCTGCAGTGGGGATTTACCTCCACAACACCACCTGAGAAACCAGTCTGAAATAGTTCATTTGAAAAATCCCGCGCGGGGGAACCAGAGAATTGTAGTACTGGAGACCATATCGAAGCAAAAAAAATAGATGCATTTTCAGAGACAGCAGGAAACACATGAACAGACCCGTGAGAATGGGCAGAAATAGAGAAAAAAACCAGAGTGAAGAGGAGGAATTATTCATCAGGAGGTTCGTAGACAACTCTGCACCAGAGTTCATCTGGTTCCCCGTCAGCATTATACAGGTCAGCAATAGAATGGATCACCTTCCCGGGAGGAGGAGGAGTAATATGCGCCTCGCTCGCTTGCACTGCGTCCTGCCTCTCAGTAGGTTGACCCACCACTTCCTTGTTCGCCAGGTCCTGCGTGGCCTTGCCTCCCGACCCTACACATTCGCTTGCTTGTCGGGTGCTTGACCCAACAAGCACGCCAAATCCTGAGCGGCGAGGCTGCATTAAGAGCGAGGCGGGAACAATTCAGAGGCTCTTCACAATCGGCCGTGGTGGGCAGTCACCCTGGGTCGATTGAGAGTGTTGTTAAAGGAAAAATGCGCGGTGTGGGTTTGAGCAGGAGGAGCGGAAGGAGTGGGGGAAGCAAGGCGACGACCCGAGTGGAGAAGGTGCCCTCTAGGTTGACTGTCAGAGTGGGAGGTAGACATAGAGGAGGTGCCAGAGGTGGAGGGAGAGCGTCAAATTTGGCACCTCGTGGAGCCTCTTCAGCAGCGCATTCTCTGCCTGAGGCGCGGCATATTCGCACTCGAGATAGTAGGGCAAGGAGGCAAAAGATGGACAGAAGACTGAGGCAAGAGGGGCAACAGGGCGACAGAAGAAAGCTTGCAAGAACCAGCATGGGAGAAGTGGATATTTTCTCCAAAATCCAAACAACAATTGAGACAGCTCCTCTTACCAATTACAGTGCAAACATTAGAAAGCTCTGCTCTTGGAGCGCACCACAGATTCACAGGCGAGGGAATTCTTTTCAGACCAGAGGGACGCTCCATAATAACAACCCAGTCTACCGTGCAACTGTGAATCGACTGCAATAAACCACCATAAGTATGAACTGGAGGCTGAGCCATGTCGCGGCATGCGAATGTGTATCGAGGAGCGGGACTATGGTTGATTCGAGCCCCAGGAGTAAATGGCATTAAACGCCGATCAGTTGACATTAAGAACTGAATGACAGCACTCTTGCGGGTGGGCAAGTAGCTTCCCCTTATGCCACACCCCCATCCCATCACGTTAAACACTACCAACTTCACCCACATATGGGTTCTCATGTATGAAAGTTGATGTACCATTGAAAGTTTAATAATTCTATTGAAAGTTTATAACTATAATAGCTATATATATATATATGTATATATATATTTTTTAAATTTAATGATTAATAATAATTAAATTAAAATTCTTAAAAGACAAAATAAAAGCCTAATAATCACGAACTATTATGATAATTAAAAAAAATAGAACTCAGGCTGAACATAGTTACAAAGATACCAAGAAAAGAAGAGTGCATGTGCATGATAACCTCTTTCTTGAAAACCTATGAATGCCATTCTCAATGAAGACTCAAGACTCAACTAGATTGGATTGTGTATCAAAACGGTAGGAATGAATCAAAGGTCAATGAATGAATAACTTGATCGAGAAAATTTATAGGGAAAGGTAACTTGACTATCAATCTACTAAACCTCAATTCCATGATTAAAAAAACACCCCCACCTTCTCGGTGGTCCCCATCATGGTCCACCTATTGAAAAACAACCAACAAATATTATTATTTTTTATGTTGAATGGCCATTGGACAATGATTTACTATGGTTTTCCTACTAAATTCCAATGGATGATTATTCAAAAATATTGAGAATTAGTTTAGTCTCAAGGCATAGCCAAAGAGTCTTCTTTGGATAATTATAGATTACCTCTCCATTGGATGATTATACATTTTTTCATCTACTTTTTTACGTGAATTTATAATTTCGATTTGATGCTAGAAATTTGCCTTCTATTTCTTAGTGAAGCTGAGAGTTAACTTTGATGTTACATTAATAACTATACTTGTGAATATCAATTCTTTTATACTTTGTTGTGGTCAATGTTGATGTATAGCCTTGGCCATGAATCTGAATTAACTCACTATTCATATTCAATTTTCTCCAGTTCAGCCCAATAAAATAAGGAAAACAGAAAATGAAGTCTTGATTTATCTTTCCAGTGCTCCTACAAATACAAATACTCTTAAAAACCAATTAATATATAAATTGTCATCATTCATGATAAAATCAGTTTGAATTTTTAAAATGAATCTACTTACAATTAATAGATTACATTGCTCACAGAATAAGAGATAATTTAGAACTATGATTTCACAATAATAAATTATCGGGCTCCCACGGGGCGATGAACTTGGTCGGATGTGACCCTTCTGCAGCAGCTCTTGAATCTGCCTCTTGATTTCATCGTTTTCCAGAACAGAGCACCGATAGATTGGTCCGTTGGGTAGCGACGCACCCGGGGTCAGATCAATCGGGTGCTTGACTTGACAGTGTAGAGGAACCCCTGTGGGTGAGGTGAAAATGTCCCCGCACTCCTCCACAACCTTATCCATTTGTTTTTGTCGTGCAGAGGAGCCTTTTCTGGAGGTCGTGGCCATATTCTTCTTCTTGCCCTGGGGGCGGATCATCAGGAAAACGAATTTCCTGGTTTGGGAAATGAGCTTGCTGCATTGTTTTGCAGTAACCAAAGAGATAGTAGCAGGAGGTGGTACCTCTGGTATCCTGTACAACTTATTTCCCAATGTAACAATAACAGCACAAGGCCGAGACTCATACACTGCATGACGCTTCCACAAGTATGGTTTTCCTAATAATAAATTAGAAATATCAATAGGAACAACGTCGCATAATACCTCATCCATGAAGGGCTTGATGCTATAGGGAAGGCGGCATTGCTGGCTGACGTGGAGATCTTGTCCTTGGTGAAGCCACCCGATGGTGTATGGATGTGGGTGAGCTGTGGTCGGCAAGCCCAACCGCTTCATGGCATCTGCCAAAATGAGGTTCTTTTGGCTCCCATTATGCAATGATGAAGCGTCTGCAGAGGGAGCCCTTTACCTATCCCAGAGTGGAAGTGATGTTCCTCCTTTTGGATCTTTGTAGTGTGAACAGTGGCATTGGGCTCGCATCAATAATCTATTTCCCTTTGTCATTCCCTTGTCGGGTTCGATTGAGAGTCATAGCATGCATCGGCCTAGAAGCCGCATCTCGACACGGCTGATTTCTTGGCTAGCACTCTACTTGTGTTGCGAGTGGAGCTTTCTTATGGAACTCACACCACTTTCTGTCCTTCTTTGACTGGGGTGTTGTTCTTTGCTTGTGGCTTAAACAGGTATTGTATTAGTCCACCGTGCAGCTCTGTCCGCTGTTCTGTAGTTTAAGAACCGCGCCGTTCCCTTGCTTTTGATTCGCGGATCCAAAGTCTCGCTTCTTCTGTTTGAATTTCTGCTCAATCTTGGCAGCATACCAGTATGCCGTACCAAGCGAGGAGATGTCGAGGAATTCCATTACCTCCTAAATGTATCTGTGCAGACAACTGCGATACTTTAGCACCAGATGTTTCTCTGAATCTTTGATACCCAACTTGGTGCGCAGTGTATGGAATAGATTCGTTAGCTCAAGCACATATTGATCCCTTTGTTGCCGTAGCGTGGTCCATTGTATGTACTTGTCCTCATAGCTCCCCAAAGGATAGTATTGTTCCTTGATAGCGTCTCAGAAAGAATTCCAAGTGGATACGACGAACAAATAGGGTTCTGTCTCGTCCTTTTTCTCACAGTGTCTTTTTCACCAGTCCTTGACATGGGGGGAAACTTTGAGGAGTGAAAAAATAATCTTCTCCCTATCGGAAAAGTCATGAACCAAGAAATATCCTTCTAATAGATTCAACCATCCGTCTATGGCATCTGCATCTATTTGACCCTCAAATATGGGAATGTCAAAATTTACTTGTACCTTAAAAGGAGTCACACCTCTAGAGTGGCTGCTGGATGTAGATGCACCACCAGTGGGCAGCCTTGAAGGATCTGGGCAAAGTTATCCATCATCGCGTTCCTTTGTTTTTCGAGGGCCTCCTCGAGCAATATTTTGATAGGATCTCCTGCTCCCTCATCTTTCTTTTCGTCCCCCATGGGCGTCCGTCGAGGTTTGCGAGGCTGATCTTGCAAAGGTTCCACCGGATCAAGCCCTAGCTCCTTATACCCCGACCTCGTTGGGGACATGCAAAGAAGGATCGAGAAAAAGCAGACCGCTCTGATACCACTGATCCGGATTTATGCAGGAACGCAACAGAATAAACACATAACCATAAATACAGAGATGCAGTGGAAATAACACTTCATTTTATTAATATCAAAGAACTGAAATTTGCTTACAGACAGAATGGAAATAAAACTAGCTAGGGCGCTGGTAGCTATCTCTGAGAAGAGATGTGGCAGCTACAGGCCTCTGAACTGAGTTACAATGAGGCTCGAGGGCCTATTTATTATTGAGAAACAATGGAGAACCCTAAACATCTAAAAACCTAACCCTAGGAGATGAAGCGCCAAAACTATGGGCCCCGTTTGGGTAAATTGGTGTTTCAACTTCCCAGGGACGTAACTTTGGCATACTATCTCTGTTTGACGCACATGATACATCATTAGAAAGATCTATCCGAGGACTACAACTTTCTCCACAAATATAATTCTGGAACAGAATGATACATAATGATATTTGCTGGAGACGCGATGCCCAAAAAACGTCGTTTAGGGCCTCAAAACGGCTCCGGAAGTTTAGGACCCGAAAAAATACTAAAAATAGTAAGTTGTGGAAAAACTGAAAAACTAAAAGAGACAATGGTGAGGCCCCAAGTGGAATAGGCGGGTGGCCACCAGTATCCACTTGGATCATTGAGTGAGCCAAAAAAGTAACTTTCCTTACTTTTTGATTACAATCTTGCAATTGCGAAGAGGACTAGTGTTGCAAAATTATTGGTAAGTGGAAATTAAAGGGCGTAAGAACATTTTTCAAAAAATTTCAAACGTCAAAATTAAGTCTTCTATCCTTCCTAGCACCTCATGGAAAACAGGAATCCGCAAATTCTAGTCGTCAAATATGTGCAAAATGCCTTATGACGGGCAAAATGGAGGACTGGTCCTATGCTGCTACATGAGTTAGGGTTTCATGTGGAAACAGGGAACCTTGTATAGTTTTTCAAGGATAGGAAAGGAGAATATTGTTAGTTAATCATCACATGAAACTTCATCACCATTTGAAAATTGTGTCCTAATTTGAAACAATAAGACTACCCAACTATTTTATTATTTAATTTTGATTGTGTAATACAAAAAAATATCCTAGATAACTTAAATAATGTAAGCACTTTTGCAAAAATTTAATGGAGAGAACCTTCAATTACATTTATTTTGAAGTTCCACTTGCATTTTAAGCCATTTTAATTAGTCTTTCATGGCTATCTAGTAAAAATTTCAACGTCTTGTAGAAATTTGTTTGTCACTTGTATTAGAAATGCAAAAATCAAATGTAAATAAAAATGATTTGAAATGCTAAAATTCAAATGCACGCTACATAAAAATGATTTTTTAAAAAACTGCATTAACGTTTGATATCATGCGCGCATTCGCCCTCAGCTCTTGCAGAACAACATTCGCCCTCAGCATTCACCCTCAGCTCTTGCAGAACAACATTCGCCCTCAGTTCTTGCAAAATGGTAAGTTCTTACTACAGGCCCTTCCTCCTGTAGTAGGGTTGACCCTATTTGGGTTTTTTTGGAGCCTCTGAGAATACAAAGGTTGTGATTGATTACGGGGCACTGCCTATATTTGTGGAACTTATTACCTTTGGGAATGATAATGTTCGAGAACAGGTAGCACGTTCATTTTAGAGGCATAAAATTATTCTTCCCAACTATCTTTATACGTTTGTAATTTTGGAATTTGATTTAAAAAAATACTACCCAAATTTGAGTTCAACTGGTGTTCATGTAAGGCTGTTTGGGCTTTGGGAAATATTGCTGGAGACTCTGCATCATTTAGGGATCTTGCCCTCAGTCATGGAGCTCCGAGGCAGGTGCTTGCCCAGTTGAATGATACTGCCAGAATTTCAATGATACGAAATGCTACATGGGCTCTCTCAAATTTTTGCCGTGGTAAACCCCAACCACTATTTGAACAGGTAAGCAGGATACATTTTCTACCTCTTCTTCTTAGTTCGCAAATACTGTGGATTTTTTTTTATAGATCTTGGTGCTTTGTAGATTTGGACGTAATATGGACCTAGGCGCTTGTTCATTACAATGACTCCGTCATCAGGTTTTAGAAAATGCTCAGAAATTTGGGTTTCACAAGGGGATTACCCTTGCTTGCAATTATCGATTATCAATCACATTCAAAAAAAGTCTTTTGTAGCATTGCTGAGCTCTTTGTAGGTGAATTTCCGAGGCAATTTCACAATATCTGAACTAATTTTGTTTGACCTTTTCAATACTATGCGCTTGTAACAGAACCAGAAAAACAATCTAGTGGCCAATGCAACAACAACAACACCTCCTATTGCAATGCCTGCAATTCACACTCTCTGCACGCATGAATGACTATGGCACCCTCTTTTGTGAACAGGTACTGGAGCTGAAGGTACTGGTTTCCATTAGGATCGTGGAATTCAACATCCAAAATAGTATCAAATTCCATTGCAATAGTATTCCCCAGCTAGGGCAATAGTTCATTGAGACCTATTGGACTCATCACCCCCAAATAACCTCCAGGGCTACCCAGAGTGTGATCATCTGGAGCAATAACAAATGCTCATCCATCCCCAATTGAAACAAGAACAGGACCCACATTGGTTACAGAAAAGGAGAAACACGTTTTGAAAGAAGAAGAAACTTTTGTATTAGGGTCCAGAAATCTAACTGGTCTATTGTACAATGCCCTACCTGCACTTCAAATTGGTACTCCCAACTCCATGCTAAGGCTCACTGTGCCATTCTTCAGATGAGCATCTTAACCTGAAGTTTGATTCCAAAAACCCAAGTCCCCTGTTCTATGCCCAAGACCTCTGTTACAACGAGTAGAGTTCTGAGCGAAATACTTCACAATAGGAAGCAAAAGAAACATCGCAAAATTGCTCCGCTTTAGACTGATAATTTTCTGTGCGAAAATTCAACTGCGGACAATAAAAACATAATATCAAACACAACCAATCGACAATGGAATTTGAACATGAGGATTTATAACCACAGAAAACCCTCTCTAGGTTAAAATAATTCCAGAATGGCTTTAAGATTCTACTAATGAGCGCTTACAACACCATAGCAATTACTATCACAATGAAATCTGATGGAAGCAAAGCCCTTGTACAGTTTCTACATTTCCACAGTGGAAGCAAGAATCTTGCTATCTCTCATGATCTGGTTCTGTGGTCAAATCCTTTGCTATGGCTGTCTTGTTCTGCTAAACGTGGATCTGTCTTAGCTTTGGCTCTGGTTCTCATTTAGGATCATGGATATCTGATCTTGCTGTGGCTTTGACTATACAAACTTGTTCAATAGGAAAATGTTGACTCTGCTATATATAGGAGCTTCAATGGGTGCTCTCAAACACTTTTTTGGGCAGCTTTGTTTTGTCTCTGATTCAAGGCAGAACTATGTTGGCCTTGGTTTTTTATTCCTTGGAACTTAGTTCTCTCATATTTTCCATCCTATCCCCAGTTTGCTACCGAGAAATACATAACTTCACGATATCAAAATTGACTATTTTTGGCCATTTATCTTTAGTAATGGTACAACCTTAATTTGGTGCATTCGTACAGTATCTGAAGAGCACTCTCAAGCTGTTATTCAGTATTTTAGCATAACTACTACATTTAACTGCCATGCTCTAATATTTATATCATCCATAAGCATTCTTAAGGTAGTTCCACGTTTGTGAAGCAGAAGGAATGCTTCTGACAACTTCTTATCATAGTGGTACAATTCTGTTCGTAGTTTATCTTTTATAAACCTCCAATTTTCCAAACATAGTAGAGACTACAGTTTGCATCTGAAATTTTGGACAAATGTATTTAGTATTCTACAGAAAATGCATTAAGAATAAAAAAAGCCCACAATTTGTAAAAAGCCCACAATTTTGTAAAAAGCCCACATTTTGTAAAAAGCTCACAATTTGTAAAATGCCCACTTTTATTTTCTTTTTTCTTATATATTGAGCTCCCATTGAGTTCAACAAGTCTTGGGTTTTCTACACCATTGAGAGAGATTTATTTTTTTCTTTATAGGATAATTTGCATCAATGGAAGAAAACATTGGAGCTGGAAAAAAAATTCAAAAGGGTGAAAGGGGTGATGGCAGAGTTTATTGCCCTTGTAAAAAATGTTGTATGAGAAATAATGTTAGAGTTTTAATAGCAACAGCAATAGTGCATTGTAGGAAATATGGGCACATTGATGGTGGATTGAATGACTATCGTCCCGTGGTAATTAATTATCTATCTTCATTTTGATTATATCGTAAAATTTTATATTTTTTAAATATTTTTTATATGCGCACTAATGTTTAATTATTAATGTTTGTAATTTTCATAAAGGCACATTTGCCCCCCAACTTTTTGCAGATGATCAACTAGCTTCCACAGCAAAATAGTAGTAGATTAGATGATGTTGCACCAGCACAAGAGAATATTGCAACAAATATTAGTATTGGAAATGATGTTGTACAAGGTGAAGAACATGAAGCGAATGATGAAGGTAATTTTAATGATCCCATGGAGGTAGATCATGATGACAGTAATGAGACAGATCACATTAATGATGGGAAATCAAATGCTCCAAGACTTGTATGGTGAGTCAGATGATGATGGTGGAGATAGCAGTGACGGTATTTATGATGTACCTCTGATTGAAAGGTCAAGTGAACGACTTTTTGAACACTCAAATGCAACTCTTCTCTCTGCTACATTGTTGCTAGTGAACTTAAAGGTTATGAATAATTTTTCGAACAGATGTATGACACAACTCCTAAGGTATGCAATATGTATATATGATCACATATATGTAAATGTTGATTATTTTCCCTTTTTTTAGTTGTAATAAATGTGTAAAATAATAACTTATATATATTATATAAGTTATTATTTTACACATTTATTACAACTAAAAAAAGGGAAAATAATCAACATTTACATATATGTGATAATATATACATATTGCATACCTTAGGAGTTGTGTCATACATCTGTTCGACAAATTATTCATAACCTTTAAGTTCACCAGCTCTCTGTTATTGTTGCTAGTGAACTTAAAGGTTATGAATAATTTGTCGAATAGATGTATGAAACAACTCCTAAGGTATGCAATATGTATATATGATCACACATATGTAAATGTTGATTATTTTCCCTTTTTTTAGTTGTAATAAATGTGTAAAATAATAACTTATATATATATATATAGATATATATATCATAGTTATCAAAACTGGCCGGTCAGGACGGCTGTCGGTTGGAACCGGTCTTGCAACCCGGTCAATAGCCTATTTTCACCTGTTTTGGCCGGTTAACCAGACCTAACCGACCGGTTAAGTATGGAACCGGCTGGTTTATGCATAAATCGGCCAGTTCCGTACTTAACCGGCCGGTTAGTTGCTCCTCCATGAGTTGAAAATTCCTTAGTGTCTCCTCCATGAGCTGCAAATTCCTCTATTATACTAGCAACAAACTTGTCTAATAACTCATACTCAACACCTTATAGTAGCAACAATACACATGATGACTGATAAATACAAGGCTGGCTAGCATAAAATCCCTGGCAGCATGCAACTCATCAAGTGTACTTGATGACAATTTCTATTCTCAAAACAATCAACAACAACCTTATTTCACACTCAGCTAGGAACTGTCAGACCCTCTCTCTCTGCTCACACATAGCAGCAACATAAATACAAAACCTTTCACACAACATACAAGCAATTTGATCATGGCATCAAGAATGATGCAAATGGTCTGACTCCACTCAAGGGACAACAACATACAACCTAATGAAAATGTGACTGGCAATAATAAATTGACCACTAGAAAATTCCCGCTTGGAAATGCACTAAACTGGCTACTGAGTTTTTTGGGTTTTAATGAATCTTTTCAGTGATAAATTTTGTCGAACACATTGTGAGCAGACTGCTGAAGTTGTAATGCTCTCTCAACTTGTTACAAATAGCACTAATAGTGGGTTTCATAAACCAATTCAATACCTCTAAGTGTTGTAGATGTTTTTCTAGAAATTTATTGGCAAGCAAACATAGATAATGAAGAATACAAGATCTTCAAAATGTTGGTATGATATATATATATATATATATATATATATACTGAACCCAGAATTGTCTTTAAGGTTGATACAATGAATTGACAATAGATCCGAGCAGGGACAGATTGTATATTATAATATTAACTCAACAATAAAACACAGTGAATAATATAAGAGAAACCTGATACATTACTTCAACAAGTTTGCTTATGTATTTTTCGATGACATGTATTGCATTTGGTGCCATTTTGATATAGTCACCTTTGCATGGTATATAAATGAGAAAAAATTTCATATTTGATCTCTATTGGCTTGGAATCATGGTTGCAAATCTTAAAAATAGTTTTTTTTTTTCATTTTATTAAAAAATAATTATTTAATGTATTTTTTTTAAAACCGGTTCATTGAGATCTGACCGCTACTAGTTAGACCGGTTCCGATTCGAAACCCGGTTCATTAGCTCCACCGGTCCGGTCACCGGTTCCAGTTCGAAACCCGGTTCATTAGCTCCACCGGTCCGGTCACCGGTTCCAGTTTTAATAACTATGATATATATATATATATATATATATATATATATATATGATTAATAATCTTTACAAGACACTACTTTTTGTTTCTGTTGTAGATTGTTGGGTGAATATTTGTTACCATTACCAAATACTTTACCTCGAACATATCGAGATCTACGTGCTATTATGAAACACTTTGGAATGGAATATAACACTATATATGCATGTCCTAAAGATCATATTATATATTATGGAGAACATGTGTTGAAAACAAAATGTCTGAAATGTGGTACCAATAGATATCGAACAGATCAACTAACCAAAAAGGTGCCTCAAAAGGTTCTTCGTCATATTCCCATAATTCCACGTTTGCAGCGAATGTTCAGGTGTAACAGCATAGCACAGTTTATGGATTTCCATGCAAAGAATAGAAGTGGAGATGGTGTTCTTTGAATGCCTGCAGATGGTTCTGCATTTAGAGAAATCGAGGAAAAATATGTAGATTTTAAAAATGAACCTCGTAATGTCAGGCTTTCATTGGCAGCTGATGGTGTTAATCCATTCGGAGAGCTTAGATCTACTTACTCAGTGTGGCCTATTTTCGTTATCAACAATAACATTCCTCCTTAGATGTCAATAAAGAGGGAGCACATAATGTTGACTATGATTATTCCAGGTATTTGATACATTATTTCTTTGAATGTAACATTTTCATTTCTCTCGTTGTTTGAATAAATATATATTTTATTTATTTACTTACTTGTATATACATATATCATGGGAGTAATTATTATGTTCCGTAATTTTGAACAATTAGGTAAGTACCAGGTCAAAGATATGAATGTATATATTGAGCCTCTTATCGATGAGCTAATACGGTTATGGCATGGCATCACTATGTATGACATCACTAAGCCAATCAAGCAGAAGAGATTTCAATGTCGTGGAACGCTTGTATGGACAATTCATGATGCCCCAGGACTAACACATGTTTGTGGTATGTAATATTTCATTGCACTTTAATATGATACATAATTATCTAAATTAGATATACCATATTGCATGTTTTAAAAATGATCTCATAGTATATTAATTATTATTGATCCATCTATTGCAGGTCTTCAAAGAAAGGGTAGATTTGCATGTCCAGTTTGTGGCTCTAAGATGAAGTATCGTCATTCACCAGACTTAAGAAAGATGGTGTTTGATGAGTTTAGGCACTTCCTCCCTAGGAACCATAAGTATAGTACTACTGAAAAACATCTTTTCAATGATAAAGAAGAAACTAGATTAAAACCACGAACAATGACACCTCAGTTGTGGATGTTGGAATATAACATAATTAATAATCGTTGAGCAACTAGTACGTAATTTGTGTGTATACATATATATATATATATATATATATATATAGACATATATATATATATATATATATATATACATATATATATATATATATATATTATTTGTTTATGTAATGTTTGGAATTTTGTTTTAACTAATGAATTTATTTTATTGTATTTTATAATTAATATTGTTCTGATTTATTGTATTCTTTGATATCAAGGTCATCGTCACCGTGAAGGTACTAATATTGTACTTCCAACTGGAATGAAATGTTATCCTTCTCAATTCGTGAGGTTGCCCTACTATGAGGACCTAAAAATAGCTCATTTGTTTGATACAATTGTTGGCAATATGATGCAGAGTATTGTCCTTGATGGCAATCCACCTGATGAAGCTATTCTTGATGTAATGGACTTGGTAAATGATGTTTGTTAGCAATATGATGATGAGTGTTGTCCTTGAAAGGCAACCCTCTTGATGAAGATAATGGCAACTTACTGGATGAAGTTGTGCTTGATAGAATATGTCTTGATGAACTAAAACTGAAGTATCTACAGTGAGTACAGAAGGCAATGAAGAAAGGAATTCAACATGTGCTAAACATATGATGAAAAGAGTATGTTTCAAGGAATACACGGATCTGTCTAGGGGAAGTCGCGTATGCACGCGGAAAAGAACGTGCCAAGTCGCGTATGGGTAAAAGCGCTCAAAAAGTGAAAAACCAGGGATAACCACCATGGTATTGACCCATTGTATTGGGTAATGATTCGCCTAAATGACCCCGTCCAGGAATACCATCCGAAGTAATGTGGTTTTGGCTCATGGTATTGAAAAAGGATAAACCTATATAAAGAGATGAAATTCATTGTGCAAATCATGAACGTGGGTGCAAGATGTCTGAGCTTGAATGAATACTTCTCTCTGGAGTATATCTGAATGGAAAGGGTTACAGTTGAATGAAAGATCTAAAAGTATGATGCACCAATGATGGAGTGATGAAGAAGGGGATCTAGATCTGTATTGTACTTGTATTTGCTAGATCTGTTTATGGAATGATTAGATTTGCGATGAGGCGAACATCTAGGCAAACATCTGTCTGAGGTAAAGGGTAAAATCTAAAGTGATGTACCTGTTGTGAAGAATTGCAATAACATTTAAGTTTGAAGAACCATACGCCAGTTTGCCGAAGCGGAAGCGCGTATATACGCGGCTTCGCTGAAGAGAAAGCGCGTATGTGCAATAAAATTAGCTCTGTAATTTGTACTGAAGTATACGTTGGTTTGTGTGGATGGAAGCGCGTATATACGCGACATCAGAGAAAGGAAAGCGCATATGCAAACTAGGGTTTGCTGAAGTTTGTGGTAAGAAATGTCTGATCTGTTCTGCTGGTTTACTGATATCTGTCAGTAAGTTATGTGTATCTATTTCATGGTTGACTGTGCTTAAAAGTATGGAAAGGAATTAATGTTGAAAATATGATGAAACGTGGCCTGCAAGTGGTGTCCTAAAGGAAGCTTTGGATCCAGAGTGAAAATTGATGAAACGTGGTCCATA
This sequence comes from Pinus albicaulis, assembly GCA_034641835.2. Taxonomy (NCBI): domain Eukaryota; kingdom Viridiplantae; phylum Streptophyta; class Pinopsida; order Pinales; family Pinaceae; genus Pinus; species Pinus albicaulis. Next base: position 1,300,844,455 of record CM076574.1, on the reverse strand, counting down.
GAGGTGCTGAGGGTTGTAGCCTTCAGTCAGGGGGTTGTAGCTCCCTTCCAGGAGAGGCTGGTAAACGAGATCAGGGGGTCGTAGCTCCCTTCCAGGAGAGGCTGGTAAACGAGTCAAGGGGTTGGAGCTCCCTTCCAAGAGAGGCTAGTAAACGAGTCAGGGGTTGGAGCTCCCTTCCAGGAGAGGCTGGTAAACGAGCGCAGGTGGGTGCCTGCGTGCTGGTAGGAGTCTGCACCAGCACATATGTTGTAAGATGTTTTCTCAATAATAAAATATTGAAGGCTGAGCAACGGCAGCGGTGGTTTTCTCCCGACTTGGGTTTCCACCTAAAAATCCTGGTGTTCATGTGTGATGCTTTGTGTGATGGTTTACTCTGTTCTTATTGTTCATGTTTACTGTTTATTAAACATCTGATGAATGAATGATGGAATGATTTATGTGAAGAACTAATGACATAATTATATATCTGTGTATACACGAGTTTCATAAAGGGTATCCGCATATATACGCGAGTCTGTTTCAGGAAAGTAGCGTATGGGTTTTAGAAGCAAGAAAAAGTAAAAGTTTTGAATATGCAGTAAATACTGATTCACCCCCCCTCTCAGTATTTTTCCCAACAATTGGTATCAGAGCAGGTTCTTCTGCAGAAGCTTGATCGCTTGAAGGAGATCCATCGCAATGGGAAGTCAAGAAGGAGTGATTTCTATAAAGCCACCTCTATTCAATGGAAGCAATCTGATATTCTGGAAGGTACGAACAAAAGCATATCTGCAAAGTCTTGGTGCAGATGTATGGGCAATCGTGGAAGAAGGTTATCAATACCCGGCAAGTATTCCTACTGATGCAGCAGAAAGGAAGAAGTATGAAATCAATGCCAAAGCGGTGAATGTCTTATTAGGAAGCATGTCTGAATCAGAATTTGCTAAAGTGATGCAGCTACATTCAGCAAAAGAAATATGGGACAAAATCATTCTGAGCTATGAAGGAGATACAAAGGTAAAAAGTGCAAAACTCCAAACTCTTAGAATCGAATATGAAAATTTGAAGATGCATAGTGATGAAAGTGTTGCCAGTTTCTTTCTTTTTCTAGATGATATTGTAAATCGGATGAGAAATTTGGGTGAAACCATAACCGATACTACTCTGTTGGAAAAAGTCTTAAGATCCTTGACTTCAAAATTTGACTCTAAAGTTTCAGCTATTGAAGAAAGGCAAGATCTGCAAACTCTTACTATTGTTCAATTACATGGTATTCTGACTGCTTTTGAAATGAGGCAAGGAGGCCCTTCTCAAATCAAAGAAGCTGCTTTTAAGGCATCTGCAAAAGGAAAAGAAAAGGAAGTTGTCAAAGAATCCAGCTATATATTTGAAGAAGAAGAAGAAGCAAATTTTGTGAGAAGACTTCAACTAGGTACTGGAAAATTCAAAGGTAAGCTTCCTTTCAAATGTTTCAATTTTGGAAGAGTTGGTCATTATGCTGCAAAGTGTCCTTATAAAGAAACATCGGCTAAAGGAAAAGAAGTAGCAAGAAGGAATAAGAATCGATCTAGCACAAGAAAAAGTTATTATACTAATGAAGACAGTGATGGATCATCTAATAGTAAGGAAGAATGTGAAGAAGACTTTAGACTTCTCATGGCATTTGAACAAAAAGAAGAAAAGGATACTTTTGTGGATGCTCTAGAGGACAATTATTTTCTTGAAGAAAACAATCAACTCAAAGTGAGCCTAGAAGAAAAGAACATAATCATAGAGACTCTTGAAAATCATCTTGAAGCAAAGGAAAAACGCATTGAGGAATTGGAGTGTGAAGTAGTAAGTCTAAGGAAAGATAATGAGAAAGTGAAGACTCTCAATCTTAGATTTGCTAAAGGTTCAGAAACCTTAGATGAGATTATCAAGACACAATGGTCTCCTCTTATAAAAATAGGTCTTGGATATACTGGGGAATCTTCCCAGACTTCAGCAGCAAATTATCTGAAAGCAGTCACAACTGGTTCTCTTCATTCAGTCACTCAGCAAGGGAACAAAGGATCTTTACAGGTAAATCATGATCATCTCAAATCAATGACCACTAACAGGGAGATCCCTCAAAGAAGCAACAACCAACAGGTAAATTCAAATAGAAGATTTCATGATCGCAGAAATTTCTACTTCAATGGAAAATGTTTCTCATGTCACAATTTTGGTCATAAAGCTGTTCAATGTGTTGCATATAAAACCATCATGACAAGAGAAGCAAGAAAGAAAAGGATGAATATTGAACCAAAGAAGAACACCTATAACAACTTTTCTCCTCTTCAAAACAAAGTTGAATGTACTTATTGCAATAAATTTGGTCATGAAGAATCTGAATGCAGGAGCAAGGTCCAGCCAAAAGAACATGTTCCCTCAAGCTCTAAAATATGGAAAAAGAAAGAAATACAGGTTGAAAATTGTGGGATAGCATTATTTGCATAAGGTGAAGAAAATCAATGGTACATTGATAGTGGGTGCTCAAGACACATGACAGGTGACAAAAGCAAAATCCTTACATATAATGCTCTAGAAAAGGAAAAGAAAGTTACATTTGGAAATGATACTCCTGCTGTAATTAAAGGAAAAGGGTCAGTATTTCTAAAATAAAAGGTGAAGGCTAATGATGTCATGTATGTGGATGGATTAAGGCATAACTTGTTAAGTGTAAGTCAAATGTGTGATCAAGGAACATAAGTGGTCTTTAGTTCAAAAGAATGTGTGGTTCGTGATCTTGATACAGGTAAAATCATTATAAAAGGAAAAAGAAATCCTAGCAACTTGTATGTACTGAACGACATAGATCAATGTTACTTGAGCAAGTCTTCAGAAAATTGGCTATGGCATAGAAGGCTGGGGCATCTGAGCTTCTCTCAAATCAACAAAGCAAGCAGACTTCAAGCTGTTCGTGGTCTTCCCAATATTAATCTACCAGAAAGTATCATATGAAAATCTTGTCAATACGGTAAGTAGACCAGAGTATGATTTAATGCCAAAGAAGGATCATCAAGTGAGCCTCTTGAACTCATTCATACTGACATATGTGGACCTATGAGGAAAAATTCACCTCGTGGGGAAGAATACTATATCTTATTTATTGATGATTACTCTAGAATGTGTTGGATCGGGCTCATTAAACACAAAGATGAAGCATTTGAAAAATTTCAGATCTTCAAAGCATTAGTTGAGAATGAATTAGATCTAAAAATCAAGTGTCTTAGATCTGATCGAGGAGGAGAATATACATCAAATGAATTCTTTGAATTTTGTGAACAACATGGCATAAAAAAGACAGTTTTCTGTAGCAGGCACTCCACAACAAAATGGCGTAGCAGAAAGAATGAATAGAACAATTCAACAAATGGCTAGAGGATACATACCGATGATTAGAAGCTCTTTGACATGTTAGGGAGAAGCGACACATCTGGCGTGCTGTTATCAACAGAGAAGCTCATGTTCGAGATGAAAGTGACAAAACTCCATATGAACTACAGTATGGTAATCCTCCCTAAAAACGAAGCATTTAGAGTTTTTGGAAGTAAATGCTTTATCAAAAATAATGATGAAAAGCTTGGCAAGTTTGAACCTAGATCAGATGAAGGGATATTTCTTGGTTACTCATCTACAAGCAAAGCATACAAATGTTACAATAAAAGGCTTCGAAAGATTGTTTAATGTATTGATGTTGTTATTGATGAGTCTCCTGCAGCTCCTAAAGAAGAAAAACAAACAACAAAAGAAGATGATGGTGACTTATGTCCTTCTACATCAAATAGAAATGATATAGGCAGTGGATCCAATGAAGAACCTGAAAATGATCTATCTGAAAAAGCTCCCCATCCAGATATGTTCAGAAGAATCATCCTGAATCTCAAATTTTGGGTGACAAGGAATCAGGTGTACGAGCAAGGAGAACTCTTGTGGGATCTTCTAATCATTTGGCACTTCTATCCACAATTGAACCACACAATGTCAATCAAGCTAGCAAAGATGAATGTTGGAAGCAAGCCATGGATAAAGAGCTTGATCAAATTGAAAAGAATGACACTTGGGAATTGGTACCTAGACCACATGATAAAAATATCATTGGAACTAAATGGATTTTCAAGAACAAGTTAAATGAAAATGGGGATGTTGTAAGAAACAAAGCTAGACTGGTTTGCAAAGGGTATACTCAACAAGAAGGTATAGACTTTGAAGAAACTTTTTCTCCTGTAGCTAGACTTGAAGCCATAAGAATGTTTCTTGCTTTTTCAAGTTATCAACAAATCAAAGTTTATCAAATGGATGTTAAATCTGCTTTTGTTAATGGTGATCTAGAAGAAGAAGTATATATAGAACAATCAGAAGGATTCATTTTGGGAAATGATGAAAATATTGTTTGTAGACTTAAAAAGGCTCTATATGGTCTCAAACAAGCTCCAAGGGCATGGTATTATTGCCTTGACAAATATCTTCATCAACAAGGATTTTCAAAGGGGTCTGCTGATAGCAACTTATACACAAAAGTTGAAAATGGTAAACTATTGATTGTGGTTGTATATGTTGATGATATAATTTTTGGGAGTAACAAAAAATCTTTGAGTCAAAAATTTGCTTCTGTCATGCAGCAAGAATTTGAAATGTCCTTACTTGGAGAACTAATGTTCTTTCTTGGCCTACAAGTGCATCAAAATGCAGATGGTATATTCCTATCACAAGCAAAATATCTTAAGAAAATTTTGAAGAAGTATGGCATGGAAGAATGCAAACCTGTAAGTACACCAATGATAACCGGATGTAATCTTAGTTCTCATGATGATTTTCCCCCGGTGAATCAACCAGAATACAGATCAATGATCGGAGTATTGGAGATGTATGGGAGCAGGCGAGATATTATGCATAGTTAGGATATTGTTGGACGATTCCAAACTAATCCAAAAGAGTCTCACCTTCAGGCTGTGAAAAGAATATTCAAATATCTACAAGGAACTCAAGACTTTGGACTATGGTATCCAAAGAATGTTGATCTTACTCTTCATGCATACACTGATGCAGATTGGGTTGGAAGTGTTGATGATCGAAAAAGCACTAGTGGTGGTGCATTCTATATGGGGCCCCGGTTAGTATCTTGGTTCAGCAAGAAGCAAAATTCTATTGCCTTATCTACAGCAGAAGCAGAATATGTGGCTGCCGCATCTTGTTGCACTCAACTCCTTTGGATGATGCAAACCTTACAATATTTTCAAATCAAATGTACATCTCCTGTCCCCATTAAGTGTGACAATACAAGTGCCATCAGTATTTCAAAGAATCCTGTTATGCATTCGAAGACCAAGCACATTCCCATCAAGTATCACTTCTTACGTGAACAAGTGATTGAGAAAAAGGTGAAGTTGGAGTATGTTCCCTCCAAAGAACAAGTTGCTGATATCTTTACCAAACCTCTGCCCAGGGAAGCATTCGAGTATCTAAGACAGAAGCTGGGAGTGTTCTCTACTAGTCAAAAGCACAAATCTGCATAAATTTTGAAGATGGCATTGGATACACGGATTTCCTAAAACATAGTCGCGTATATACGCGAGTTCATGCACAGAAAACCGCGTATGTCTGATTGCTGACATTTTTCTGTTTGGTGTCAGCTCTCTTCAGCAAAGCTGCAGTGCTGTTTGGTATCTCTGATACTGTTTGGTATCTCTGGTGGTGTTCCAGTTCTCATAATTCTATTTCTAATGTTTTGATAAAGATGCCTTGATGATTTGTTGGTGAAAGTGTTCAGGATGCACAAACTAAGGGGGAGCCTTAGTCATATGAAAAGCATGCTTGGATGCACAGTTTCAGGGGGAGCATTAGCTTTGCTGTGTATAATGCATTGTTGGCATTATGTTGGTTCTGAAATATGTTCTTTTTCTTGAAGTCTTGGTCATAAATGGTCATATTTGTAATTTGATGAAAAGGTCTTGTTGAGACCCATGATGTAAAATTGTAATATTCAGTCATGTAAGGACTTGTCAAATTTGTAAACCCACTTGGTTGGGTAGCTGAGTCAAATATTGCAAACCCACTTGATTGGGTAGTTGAGTCAAATCTGTAAACCCACTTGGTTGGGTAGTTGGGTCTCTTATGTAAATCCACTTGGATGGATCTTTGATGTAAGTGTGAGTCATTGGTGATAGGAAATTCATAGAGTCATGTACTTCATTGGAAAATATGTTTGAAGATTCAACATGAACTCAGGGGGAGCTTGGTCACTTCAGTATATATCAGATCTGCAGAATGCTTCTTCCACATGAGGAGAAAAAAAAGGGGGAGAGTATGTTGCTTTTTGATCCGCCCTTTGCCCTTGATGTCAAAGGGGGAGAGTGACATGGTGTTTGAATGGTGTCAAAAATGGAGAGAGTGACATGGTGTCATTGTATTCTTAATGCACCTATCTATTGTGGTAACCAAACACCATCATGGTTTGCCATCAAGTCCAAAGGGGGAGATTGTTGGCAATATGATGCAGAGTGTTGTCCTTGATGGCAACCCACTGAATGAAGATGAAGACATGTGACTGTTGACTTGTGTTTTCCTTGATGGCAATCCACCTGATGAAGCTATTCTTGACGTAATGGACTTGGTAAATGATGTTTGTTAGCAATATGATGATGAGTGTTGTCCTTGAAAGGAAACCCTCTTGATGAAGATAATGGCAACTTACTGGATGAAGTTGTGATTGATAGAATATGTCTTGATGAACTAAAACTGATGTATCTACAGTGAGTACAGAAGGCAATGAAGAAAGGAATTCAACATGTGCTAAACATATGATGAAAAGAGTATGTTTCAAGGAATACGCGGATCTGTCTAGGGGAAGTCGCGTATGCACGCGGAAAAGAACGTGCCAAGTCGCGTATGGGTAAAAGTGCTCAAAAAGTGAAAAACCAGGGGTAACCACCATGGTATTGACCCATTGTATTGGGTAATGATTCGCCTAAATGACCCCGTCCAGGAATACCATCGGAAGTAATGTGGTTTTGGCTCATGGTATTGAAAAAGGATAAACCTATATAAAGAGATGAAATTCATTGTGCAAATGATGAACATGGGAGAAAGATGTCTGAGCTTGAATGAATACTTCTCTCTGGATTATATCTGAATGGAAAGGGTTACAGTTGAATGAAAGATCTGAAATTATGATGCACCAATGATGGAGAGATGAAGAAGGGGATCTAGATCTGTATTGTACTTGTATTTGCTAGATCTGTTTATGGAATGATTAGATTTGTGATGAGGCGAACATCTAGGCGAACATCTGTCTGAGGTAAAGGGTAAAATCTGAAGTGATGTACCTGTTGTGAAGAATTGTAATAACATTTAAGTTTGAAGAACCATACGCTAGTTCGCTGAAGAGGAAATGCGTATATATGCGGCTTCGCTGAAGAGAAAGCGCGTATGCGCAATAAAACATGCTCTGTAATTTGCACTGAAGTATACGCTGGTTTGTGTGGACGGAAGCGCGTATATATGCGACATTAGAAGAAGGAAAGCGCGTATGCAAACTAGGGTTTGCTTAAGTTTGTGGTAAGAAATGTTTGATCTGTTCTGCTGGTTTACTAATATCTGTCAGTAAGTTATGTGTATCTATTTCATGGTTGACTGTGCTTAAAAGTATGGAAAGGGTCTAATCTGAAAATATGATGAAATGTGGCCTACAAGTGGTGTCCTAAAGGAAGCTTTGGATCCAGTGTGAAAATTGATGAAACGTGGTCCATAGAGGTGCTGAGGGTTGTAGCCTTCAGTCAGGGGGTCGTAGCTCCCTTCCAGGTGAGGCTGGTAAATGAGATCGGGGGGTCGTAGCTCCCTTCCAGGTGAGGCTGGTAAACGAGATCAGGGGGTCGTAGCTCCCTTCCAGGAGAGGCTGGTAAACGAGTCAGGGGGTTGGAGCTCCCTTCCAGGAGAGGCTGGTAAACGAGCGCAGGTGGGTGCCTGCGTGCTGGTAGGAGTCTGCGCCAGCACATATGTTGTAAGATGTTTTCTCTATAATAAAATATTGAAGGCTGAGCAACTGCAGCGGTGGTTTTCTCCCGACTTGGGTTTCCACCTAAAAATCCTGGTGTTCATGTGTGATGCTTATGTGTGATGGTTTACTGCATTCTTCTTGTTCATGTTTCTTGTTATTAAACATACGATGAATGAATGATGGAATGATTTATGTGAAGAACTAATGACATAAATTATATACCCATTATTATACGCGAGTTTCATAAAGGAGTATACGCATTATATACGCGAGTACATTTGGAAAATAGTATGGGTTTAAAGCAAGAAAAGTAAGGACTGTTGACTATCGATGAAAATGTGAAGTTACCCCCTCTGATCTCTTTCTGACAACGATACATCTTGGGAAGAATGTGACAGAAATTTTATGGCGAACCATAGATGGTGCACATGATAGAGATAAAATTGACAAAATTTGTGCTGACATTGAGAAATCAAATCATGCAATGAAAAGTGTGATCGATAGATCAAATAACAATGGAGGTCGAAATTATAATAATATTCCATGGTTATTAACAAAACAACAAAGCAATGATGTAAAAGAGGTCTTTAGAAGAATTAAATTTCCAACAGGTTTTGCTTCAAACATAAATAATATCTTAACGAAGAAAGGTGACTTCAGTTGGGTGAAAACACATGATTGGCATACCTTTGTTAAGGTAATTTTTTTGGTATACGTTTTTGTATGTTATTGCTTGAATACATATTTTAAATTTTCCTTTTTTTTTGTTTAATTTGGAAACCAATAACGATTCATTTTTTATTGTTATAGTATGTTCTACCTGTATCTCTCCTAAACGACTTCGACAACAATGTCAAACAAGTTATATATGGTCTTAGTAAATACATGAGGTAAGTAGTTTTGATTTATACGCAAAATCTAATTGCTACAATTTATTTTTGTACTTGATGAAATGATGTATTAATTGACTTGTAATGAAATATATATTATTTTTCATTGAAATAACCTTGCGTAATGATTTGCAGATGGTTTTCATTGAAAGAAATCCATCAAGATGAAATAAAGTATTGGAAGAGAGAAATTCCTCGGCTAATGTGTGAAATGCAAAAGTATCTACCTCCAACATTTTTCAATGCACAAGAACACTACTTGATACACCAAGTTGATGAGATTGAAATGTGTGGACCAGTACACACAAGGTCAATGTGGATGGTCGAGAGGCACCTGAAATCCTTGAAGGCTTTGGTTAAACAAAGAGCACGACCTGAGGGTTCTATGGTGGAGGGATATGTGGTATAGCAATCCATGGTGTATATTAGTCATTATCTTCCTAAATTAGCTGCGCCAGTCATGAAGGCGGTGGATTGCATTTGGGATGTGAACTCCATCAAAAAATTTGAAGAGGAGCACCTGTTGGGAAAAGGTAGAATGAACAAAGTGAGAGGTAAAAGATTTATTATGTATAATACATATAATGTTTCATTTTTTTTACATCATGTATATGATCATTATATTCATTCAGGTTTTATTCTTTCATTGTTTATTAATTAATATAATTTACCATGGTTATAAGTAATATTTATTAATATTGGTGGATTATTGTTTTTTTATTCAGGTGCTCAAGATTATGAGGCGCTACTTTTATACATTGCAAACAATCTTGAGTGGATGAGTGAATGGATTGAAACATGTAAAGCACGTAATGACGGTAGGTTATCATGGCAACTACTGTCTGAATTGATTAGAGAAGCGTATCGTAGTGGAGATGGGAACGTTACGGACAGGGAAATCGATTTAGCATATGGTTTGAAAGATAAAAAGGTAAGCAATTAATTCACCTATTTTATTCATTAATTATTTTATACTATATTTATAATGTGACAAGAAGTTTGATTTTTCAGTTAATTTTCATGCTATGTAAATTATATGTTTAATTATTAATTGAGAATGCATCTTTTTCATGTTTGGCATATTGCAGTTGAAACACCACAAGGCTATGTGGTGCAATGGTCGTCAATTTCGCGTTAAACAGTTGGATGATAACATGAAAAATTATGATAGTGGGATAACTACAGTATTCCAGGTCACTAATGTTTCCTCCAGGAGTGACAGACATCCTCGAGAATCTGAAAATAGATATTATGGGTTCTTAGATGATATAGTTGAGTGTGACTTTAATTCCTTCAAAATAGTTTTGTTCAACGTCAAATGGTATAGGCTACGAATGAATGTACATGATGATGATAGAACACTTATTCAACATGACAATGGATTTCCAATGGTTAAAACATCGCAGTTTGAAGCAGGAAAAGATCGCTATGTTTTTCCAAGCCAATGCGAGCAAGTCTTTTACTCAGAGGTTCCAGGTGAGAAGGAATGGTCATTTTCTATTAGATATGATCCAAGAGGAAGGCCAGTAGAGTATACTGTAGAGGAAGAAGATGATATTGATCAAGAAGAAGATGATGCAGTGGCAGATGAGCAGGAAGATGCATTGACAGACGAAGAAGATATATTAGAAGATGAACCAGGCATAGGAGATGAGGCAAAAATTATTGATGATGATGTCGATGAGGATATTATTGAAAATGACATAATTGATGATGATGATGACATGGTCAATCATTTCAACACCATTTCTGAATCAGATGTTGATATAGATGTCGATCAGTTGGATGAAGATCAAGAAGATACAGAAGAAGAATATTGATATAGATGTTATGTTCGAGTATGAGCTGGTATGTTATAACTTTATACTTTAATATGTAGGAATTATTGTCTGTTGGGAAAAATACTGAGAAGGGGGGTGAATCAGTATTTAGGGCTGACTGAAAACTTTTCACCAGAGATCTTATTATGCTGTTAATTCTTTACTTAGATTATTGCATCATTCTTTTAGTAAACATGTGAAAATAAATAACAGAATAATCCATTACACAAAAGGAACACATATGAACACTAGTATTTAAGGTGGAAACCCAATTTGGGAGAAAACCACCGCTGTTGTCGTCTCAGTCTTCAATATTTATTATAAAGAAAACATCTTACAATTTTGCGTTGGCGCAGACTCATACCAGCACGCAGGCACCAACTTGTAGAAGGCTTCAACCTTCTCTCGTTCTCCAGCCTCTCCTGGAAGGGAGCTTCGATCCCCTGATTTAACACCAGCTTGAACTGGCAAAAAGCTTCCACTTCTATGCAGAAGACTTCAACCCTCAGATCCACCAAATTTCTTCAATTTCTTAATCAGACTTGCATCAGATCTTTATTATTTCTTTGCTGATCTTCCTAGAGCTTTTTCATTTCCTCGATCAACTCCATAGGTGCATCATGGATTCAGCGTTATCAGACAACAGAGTTCGATCATGTAGATCTCATAAAGAGATTTTTATTTACAATGCCTCTGCATGCACACCTCGTACTATGATTCTCATCACCTTATATAGTTTTCGCCTTTATTGAAACCATGGGTCAAAACCATTCAATTGCTAATGGTATTATTAAAAGTCGAACCAATCCAAATTGAAATCTCGATCTTTGTTCTTCCATGCTCGAATTGTCCCAAAGGTAATCTCTATCTCTGCCAAATAATACTATAGCCAAGGTAAAGTACCAATAACGTGCCGCTGATGGTTTTCTTTCTTTTATTTATCAAATTCGTGGAATTTGATAAATAAATATTATTCACAACCTTTGGCAATTAAATATATAATATAACTTTATAGTAATAACCAACGCTTTTATCAAAAGGCTTTTAAATAGACCTTTGGTTCCGGCCCCACATACATAATCGACGGCCCAATCAATATAATTTAAAAAACTGGGGCCCATCGCTTACGATCGTTTCCATCTGACGGCGGAGAACACATCGCTCGGCATCAGATGATTCGACGGATATTGTTCGTTGATGATGCACGGATGATAACACGCGATGGTGCGCCATACCTTGGGTAACTTTCGTGCATCTATAGCAAATGAACACCGTCCGATGACCCCTTCCCAGATCAACAGTGCTTATCAATATCGCTGGGCATCCTGGGTCGAACAATAACGCGTGATGGCGTGCAGTGACAAGAAGTTTTGTGGAGTCGTACAAGGACGCGTGTTGCACGTTCTATAGAATCACTCCCAACCTCTTAAAAACTGCTTGCCCATCGAAGGTGGTGCGATAGAAACCACAAACCACCTTTACTGTTTTCTCGATCACGGTTCCGCTTTTCCACGCAAGGTTCCATCGCGCTTCCATTTGTTATGTTCCACCTCGTTCCTTCTAGGTTCCGTTCATGATTCCAAAGGGTTAGTCCGTGTTCCACCGAAATTTTAATGCCAAATACTCTGTTTTAGTTCTTTCGTGTTATAACTGGTTTTCTCTCGCTCCTCGTTCCTTTTTCCATGAAAGCCAGTCAGCTCCTTACTAATAACGTAGACCCTTCCATCATATATTTAACGAATTTATATAACTCCACTGTCTACCCATTTGGATACACTGTCAACTGTATTAACATCGGTTCCTTGATCAACATACAGAGCACAGGGTTTCTTACGGATGTCAATTATCCTTCATCAGGATGCATACATATGTTCACAAATGAATTAACTCGTCCTTATTTATATCGATTCTCCATTAAATACAGAGCTTTCCATCAAGGACAATCATATAATAGGATACAAGAAACATATTTCCAACATTTTCTTTAAATAATTTACTAATTATGCGGGTTTGTTGCATGTTGTTTATTATTTCAAACCAATAAATAATGGCCTTACTATTGTTTATTATTTCGCAGGATTCGTAGGATTCATTTGATTCTATGGTCAGGTCTCTGAAAAAACCAATTAAAGACTTAAATAGTCAAGATCTGGAAAACAGGCTTTATCCCCACCATAAATTGCTGAAAAACTGGCCTTAAGTTCAGCTTGCTATGCTGAAGACGAGGGTGGATTTGCATGATCAGTTGAATGAAAATGAATCAGATATTCGAGATGCTTTTGAGGGAAAATCCATAAGCCCTATAGATGAAGATCCCATTGCTGTAGAATTTTTGTCTGCGTTGAAGCACAAGTATAGTGTTGTATCAGAATACAAATAAGAGGACAACTATACCAAGTCTAAATCAACTGAATCCAGTTCTAGTGCTCTTGAACTTACCGAATTAAAGCCAGAAGCAGGATTTACAATCTCTAATGGGAATGGGTATGGTAGTTCCAATATTGGATTGGATGTCCGGAGCTCTGCAATAGGCACTGGACCTGATCGTAATGAGCCCCAACTAATTCAATGTGATGAAAATATGGACTTTGATGATGATCAAGAAAACAAGCCAGAGCATTTTGGCAATATTGAAGAAACTAAAGAGGTTTCCTGTGATCGATTGAATCAACTCAGCCATAAGACATCTACTGCAGGCTGGTTTGTATCAGAAGGAGAATCGGTTTTTCTTTCCCATGATGATGGATGCTACTCTTTTCACGATATAGAAAATTCAGAGGTGTGGAGGTTTTAATTATTGTACTTAATTTTGGGGTTTATGGGTGTTATAATTTATACATTTTGGGATTTTCTATAAGAAATAGGGAAAATCCTAGGGGTTAGATTATTCTCATGGTTTAAATTTCTATATTTGAAATAAAATTCACCAATTTCTATTTAAAAAAATGATTTGCCTAAATATTTGATGTAGTTTAAATAGGATGTAGTTCATTTCAAAGATTGTTGAAATTTTCTAGAAACTATGATTGGGATTTCAAGAATATTTATGCACTCTTTAAATTTTACCTTAACATAAAGGGCAGTTGATATATGAGTAATAATCAGTATTGTTTTTTTCCAATCTCCGGGAGAAGGTTGAATATAAAGCTCCATATGGGCTTACCCCAAACATGTGGGGTGATTGCTGGTTGATCAGAGCAGCGGGTTCAGATGGTCGCTCTGGTAAATATGTTGTGGCAGCATCTGCAGGTTGTACATGGGACTCAGGTTTCTGTTCATGGGACTTTTATAATAAAGAAATTATGGCATTCCATACTGAATCAGAGGCCTTCACTTCAACGTCCAGTACCATCTCTCCAGTTTTGGCAGAGAGGGATGTCTTGGGGAGAAATTTTGGCTTTGCAAATGTTGTGCCAGAGAATCAACATTGGTGGTACAGGCCATGTTGGCCTCTTATGGTATCTACTGCCAGTGCCCAAAAGGCAATTAATATTTATGATATTCGTGATGCCCAAAAGACAATTAATATTTATGATATTCGTGATGCCCAAAAGACAATTAATATTTATGATATTCGTGATGCAGATCCTGTGATTTCAATGTGTTTGTTTTGAAAGTTTAGGTTTCATAGTAAATCATCAATGGGCTCTAAAATAAGGCCACATTGAAATCTTGGATACATGTTTCATGCCAAAATCAGTTGTATCTTCCATAAATACACAATCTTGGACCACTCTGTATAAATCTGCTTCTCGGACAATATTACATCTCCCTCATTATACAGGTGGCGTTCTTACATGCATAGCAAAGGCATTGTTTTGGAAATCATTTTTTAAGTCACTAGATATTGTGGGTACAAGGATCTAGGGTCTCCACATGAAACTGTGTTGCCCAAAGACTCACTCTGCCTGTCCTTAAATTTGTAAACATAGTAGTATGCCAATGCTTCTTTCATTTTGTATGCATAAGACGATTTTTTGTCAAAGTCCATAATTTTTTTTAAGTTTTATCCATCCCATTTTTGTTGTGAATGCACAGGTTTTTGGCTCAACACATATATGTTATATCTTTGTACTTTTCCTTTACTAACTATTTGAAATTTCTAGTTATATTTAGAGGTGTCTTTTAAGGGATGAGGGGAATTACTTGGATTTAGTGCTCCCGGGCTTATCATTTATTCTCCAAATGAAGCCCTGTAATCTGTAACACTATATGGGCATGCAGCTCACTTGTTAAAATATAGTTGATGCAATATGTTGTACATGAAGCCTGAAATTGTGTACATTCCTGGAATATATTAATTTGCAGGCATGCTTGAAAGAGAAATAGGGTTTGATAAAATTAAAAACCCTGAACATGAAGAAAAAAAAGAGGCAATTATTTTATACAGATAGAACCAAGACACTATCTCCTCATTAATAACAAAACCTCAGTCCAGAAATCATACGTACAAATTCTAGAAGTCGAAAGTTGAAAATTTCTGAAATGGAACCAGGCCCTTTTCAAAAGAATAAATTTAGTAAAAACGAGGGTGAAGAAAGTTATCTTATCAAAATTTCCACATACCGTGTTAGCAAGGAATGACTCCGAGTCCTGAGCAGTGAGACTGAGGAATTGCTCTTTGTCACTGGCCAACAACCTTTACAGTAAAATTTATTAGACCCATCACGCTACGAGGAAAATTTGACGTGATCACTGATCATTGATTTCTTATTGTGATAACAAACATTGGAGATTTACTGTCCTGTTTTAATCTTTCATTTTTTTTTAAATTGAAACCATCGTCGGTATACCGATGCCTTGTAAGCGTCGCTCTTCTGACGTTTTGAACGATTTCCATTTTCGTCGGTCTTGCGACAACCGTCGATATTGCGACAGTTCTAGAAACATCGGAAGAGCGACAGTATAAAGACGTCGGAAATGCGACAGTTTAGACACGTCGGAAGAGCGACAGTATAAAGACGTCAGAAGAGTGACATTCAAAACGTCGGACAACATTTCGTCCGAATGGCGACACTTTACAAACGTCGGAAGAGCGACGTTAAAAACGTCGGACCAAATTTCGTCGGAATGGCGACACTTTACAAACGTCAATTTGGGAAACGTCGGAAGAGCGACGCGTGTTTGGAAGCGACAGAAAAGGTGTCGGTAGTGCGACACTTTGTAAATGCGTCGAAATTGTGACTGCATGACAAACTACGTTTTCCCCGACCTCGAACTGTCGCTCTTGCGACGACTGTGTGTCGGAATAGCGACGATTTGGCCGTCGGAAATTGCGCCAACTTTTCTAGTGAAACCCAAGGGAATAATATTAAACCCAAGGGTTGAATAATATAAACAAAAGGTACATCAACCCTAAGATAAATAATATAGACTATAAAATAAACATGGTTGACGATCGTTGATCGTGGTTCACCATGATTGACCATAATTGACCATGGTTGATCATGTTTCACCATTGTTGATCTTGGTTGACCATCATTGATTTTCATATTGAGATAATCTTCGTCAGAATGCGATGTTGGAGCATAGTTGAGCATGGTTGATTTTCATATTGAGACAATCAATGTGACAATGTGACATTGTACCATGATTGACCATGGTTGAGAATGGTTGACCATGGTTGATTTTCATATTGAGACAATTTTTATCACATTGTGACATTGGACCATGGTTGACCATGGTTGATCATGATTATAAACCAAAGGGATTTAAATTAAACTCTAGGATTAATATTATAAACGCTATGAATAATATTATACCCTAGGAATATGAACCCTTAGATCAATAAACCCAAGGGATTGATATTATAAACCGAAGGGAATACTATTAAACCCAAGGGATTTATATTATTAACCCAAGGTATATAAGGTTTTGTTATAGTTTCTCCAAGATCTATCCCTTTTTTATTTTTAGAAATCTCATCTCCATATATGTTTTGAATTGATAGCTTCCCAAAATACCATAAATTGTTTTCTACTTACCTAACATTAGAAAACCTCTATTATAAAGTCAATGTTCTCCTATCTCTAAGATCAAACAACAAAATTAGGATGATGAGATGCCATGTAAAATAATTTGGAGAAACCTTAAAAAGATAAATATATTTGGAAATATCATTATATAATCTTTCAAAATTGTTGTTACTCCTTGTAATAGTTTCATATTTCCTTGTTTTTTGTTTTTCCATGGAGATATTAGTGATGACATTTCCTTTCATCACAAGTTCCCAAGAAAACATCATAAAAACCATCCAAGAGCTAATTGAATCAACCTCAAAATTTCTAAACATTTTTATAAATTCCCCTTGCAAATACACAGAATATTCTGAAGAAGACATCATCATAACAAATTTAAAAATAATATTTGAAGTTTTGAAGAGATCCCATGTGATTTTATACTTAGACGCAAACTCTGCAAAACAACAAGAGTGAATTTTAAATTACAAAATATAATCCAAAAAAAAGCAAGAAAGTGCCATTTATTATTATTAACTTAATCTAAATTTTATTTAGATTAGGTACAACCACATTAATAATGTTAGGTACCATATATGAGAAATTGGAAGAGCATCCATTGCACAATATTAACACACAAAACAATAGATTGTATGATCTATTTGCACTCAATTACAACACATTTATATAGTTGGTCTCAGATCCAACTTATTCTTAATATGGACATAGAGATTGAGAGAATATCTCAACAACCTCCTAAAAATCTCAAACCAACTCTAAACTTACACATTACATTAATGGAAGCATAAGTTCTAATACCTTCCTTTAATGCTTACATTTCAAATATAGTATCAAAACAATACATGGAATACACATATGTTTGATTTGGTCTTCATCAGCAACTCTACCCACTCTGCAGTCTTCTAGACTCTGCTCTTTCTTTCTCCACATCTTCGAGCCTACCTTCCAACTCATTTAAAGTACACCTGCTTCTGACCATCAATCACACACTTTGTAGAATTGACACTTCTTAACCTCCTAAAGGATAATCTCAATACTAAATCACCCTATGGATACACTTCCATCTGTGAAATTCCCCCAAAGAGAAAATTTCAACAGTTATATAGGAAAACGATCTAGATACTGAGCGTATTTAGCAGTCAATCATACAATTGAACTCCTTTAAACAATACACACAAGAACAACCTGTAACTACAGATCTTGAAACCCGAAGCACAACAAGATCCACCAGCATATAACATAATATGCATAACCAAACCAGTGGAGTGTTCCTATAGCACCGAAGTACGTAAAGAATCACTAATTTAGATTATGATAATGTTCATTGATTGGGTCTTCCTCCCGACGATTTGATTCTCCAGCGATCGCAGCCTCTGTCTTTTGCAAATGAATTTGCAGCTTCCATCAAACGCAAGGCAGTAAAGATCCATATATCTACCCTCTTATTACAAATAGTTGACCAACACCGCAGTTGGGTCAACTATACAACAAGCATTCATTTCTAACGTTAGGATCATCATTGTGGTGGGGTTGCTGAATCACGTTGAACCATCAACGTGTTGATACATCATGGATATCATCCAAAACCCTGAGCTTAGCGAAATGCCTAATGCTGCAACGTCCCAGGAAGTGGGGAATTGTGTTTAGAAAAACCTACAATTAAGCGCATTAGATTAAACGCCAGTCTGGATGATGTTGTTGCTACTAAATTGCCCAAAAAATAGTAATATTCAGAGATAACGATGAAAAACGATCCGCTGTAATTTCCAAAAATCAAGCGTCCAATCCAGCCAGATGAATACTATTAACGCTTGTAAAAAAAACAAGACTAATTGATGCAGTCATGACGAGAGCCATGGCACTCAAAGTAGCCAACGCAACAGTGGGGAAAACCCTGACTCTCCAAAAACTTGATTCTTCACTATGTTGTAGTTCTGGATGTAAGAGGCAGCATGTCAGGAACCAAATTACAGCTATTAAAGCAGGTGATGAGGTTAGTAATTTCTTCACTGAGTCCGGTAGACCGGCTCTCAGTCGTCGCATGCCTTGCCTTCACCGAGGGCACCAACATTGCCGACGGCTTAAAGAAAGCGGCCAAAATCTTAGAAGATCGGCAGGAACGGAACCTGGTGGCTTCCACCATGCTGCTCTTGGACGGGAAAGACAAGAACAACATAAACACACTACATAATCGACAAACCCTATCCGAATCCATCAGACAGAGAACACGCTACGGCCACATTGAGATCCCCGTGCACACTTACTGAGCATCGTCACGTAGGACATGTAGTTGATACCATTAACAACAGCAGGTCGTCCTCTCTTTTTTTTCACCATAGGCAGTCGTGCAAGTAACACACAACACTCTCACAAACAAAATAATTCTACACTCCTAATCTACGTATGTACAGAGAATCTCTCCCAAACTATTTCATCTTCCTGGGCACTCCCGTGAGGGATTAAACCCAGCTAGGCTTCGATACCATATGAGAAATTTGAAGAGCATCCATTGCACAATATTAACACATAAAACAATAGATTGTATTATCTATTTTCACTCAATTACAACACATTTATATAGTTGGTCTTAGATCCAACTTATTCCTAATATAGATATAGAGGCTGAGAGAATATCTCAACAACCTCCTACAAAATCTCAAACCAACTCTAAACTTACACATTACATTAATGGAAGCATTATTTCTAATATTATAAGATTGTAACATTATAATATTTGGCACCACATTTATAATATTTAACATTTTAAATCTTAAGTACCACATTTATAATATTTTAGATTTATTTTTGCAAGAGATTAATACTTTTATTGTTAAATCTAATCCTATAAATTTTATTTTAATTTAATCTATATTTTATTTTAATGTTTGATGCAAATTTTTTTAAATACCAATTCTAATTTTATAAAATACATTCATGCCCTTCTATTTATTAAAATGCATGAGTACCCTTATTAATTATTAATTTTATAATTATTAAGTTTTAATATTAATAAAAGCACCAGATGCGGTTGCAAGCTCGACGTGATGGGACTTTAGTCCCCTGGCGAGTCCCGAGGGCGCTCGCACGCAGCGGACATATGGCCCCCTGCAACGCCATAACTCATGCAGTTAATTTTCCACCCTGCAATGCATTATACATTTCGCCTTGCCGGTTCATTACCTCGCTCAGTCGGTTCAAGTTGATATGGCTTTCATTCTGGAAAATTCGACCGATTCCTGTGTTTTCTGCAGCTCTCCGTCTCCTGTTCGTGGTGCATGTCCAGCTGACTGTGCAGAGCCGAGTGCACGCACCCAAACCAGGTGACGCTGCAACATCCTAGGCTGTCTGGAAATTCTGCCAGGATTCCACTTCACTCAAAGCAGTTTTTGTAATCTAACCTCTTGTTTGCTTACTTAGTCTACAGATGTGTTGTGGTCTTCCTCAAACTCTGCCTACACCTCTTGCCTCAAGCAACACTCGCATCGCTCTTTGGAGATGCCTCGACTTTGGCATCGGATGAGGTGTCGGCGAGGAGTAAGCAGAGGTCACCCTTCCTGCCCTCGCCCTTCTCCTAGTCCAACCTCTGGCTCTTCTGCAGAGGATAACGAATGGGGCTTTCGTTCGGATTCTAGAAGGCAGAGGGGTCGCACTTTGTGTACTGGAGGCTCTCACTCTGCTCCGCCTAAGCAACGCCCTCCACATGTCCCTCCTCCGACCACTTCCCCTGTTACTCATGCTCCTGCCAGCCCGACCCTTCGCCAGACCTCTCAGCGTGCAAAATTCCACTTCAACTGCACCTTTGACAAACCTATCCTCACTTCGTTTGTCACCATTACTGTTTGTGAAAGCTCTGCTAGCACCGGCGAGGCTTTTGTCCCCTACTCTGCCACCACCCTGCCTCGCCCTCAACCCTCTCAGGCTAAAAATGATGTGTCTGGTCCTAATGCGCCCCTTGGCATTGGGCATTTCAACTTTGAAATTGACAAAGTGCAGGAGGGATTCTTCAACAAAGACAACACCCCTAATAAGGACAATGCAGAGGAAGAAGATGAGTACAGTTGCAGAATAGTGGAAGAACCGGACTCTCCAATTCCGAATCAGTGATTTTGAACTCCTTCAGCCCACCATGGTCCAGGTTTACATCTTCGTTGGAAATTTTTGGTTTTTGCTGCTTTCATCAGCTGAACAAGCTGTATGCTTTCTTAGTTTTCAGTCTTTTAGTAAATTAAAATGTATGCACTGTATACCGGTTTCCCTTTTAAGGGCGGTAATCTTTCTCTCTCAAGAACTGGTTTCCCACTCAACGCAGTTCAGTTGTTTTTGTAAAAGCATGGACATCAAGCCCAGTTCTCAGGCTTACACAGCTGAGACTGGCGCAGTTTTGTACTATTATGTTTCATAATTAAAATTAGTTTTATTGAGAAAAAAAAATATTAATAAAAGAAAATTAAGTTATCATTGTTTCAATCATTAAACCATTATAACACAATGAGTACTAATAAGTTTCAAAAAAAGATATTAAAATAATAATAAAATAACAATAAAATAGAATAAGCTATATTATAAATAAAATAAAACTAGAAATAAAGTATTTCAAAACTAAATTTAACGTAAAGTAAAACCAAGGAAATAAAATCATAAAAGAATAAGGCAAGGTTAAAAACCCTTTTTATTTTTGTTTTTTCAGTATATCCATGAGCATGAATTATCATTCACGTCACCAGAACATAACAAAATTTGTGATCTTATTCACCATTCCACATGGGACGACTGACCACTCATGAATTATATTCTAGGTGTTTTCTAACGGAAAGATCCAACGAAGAAAAGTTACCTTTGAAATTATATCATGTTCAATTTTTTTTTGAAATAATTTCTTCCAAGAATACAAACTAAGACAAACCAAGATTAACAAATAAATTTTACTTGATAAACATGAACCATATATATCCACAATTTGTTACTAGCCTCAACTATCTTTTCATGCAGTGACGCACTTAATAACTGTATTCTTATGAATTGCGTTGACTATGTACTGTTTCATGCAGTGACGCAGTTAATAACTACATTCTTATGAATTGCGTTGACCATATACTGTTTCTAATCATAATAGAACAACGTTTTTTTCATCTGAAAAATAAAAGAGAAAAAACAAAACATTTTGAGAATTCGAACTTTGAATATTCCCTTTGAATTAATGTGACGATGTCGACTATCTCTAATCCAATGCAATCTGACCACCAAAGTTTTTTGATTGTGTTTTAACAATGATTTCTGCAATTTCGTAGATTTGGCGATATTATATATTGAATATGCTCAGAAGATTGTATTCTTCAACCGAATCTAAAAGATAGGATTTATGGCAGCAATACCTGTACTTGCGGAAATATGGAACTCGGAATTCTTGTAAATTCATTTTTGAACTTCTTGAGTACTAAGACCTAACTATTTACCATTACTCCTCTGACCATAGCGAGTGAGGAAACTACAAACGCCGACATAAATGGGATTGTGAGCTCTCCAAAATCAACTCTATGTTAAAAAGACCCACACACTCAAATTTTATAGCTTCTTTCATTGGCGTTGTTCCTTCTACGATTTATATGATAAATTGCTCACTTTCATAGATGAGTTCTGCGTAAGATGATCTGTTGGATCAAATTTATGCTCAAAATTCAAAGTTCTTACAATGGAAAGAAATTTATGTGCTTGTGTAGATCTCGTTAATCTGAATCTTGTGCAATTTGTTTCGCGCAAACCCAACTTCGTATGCTCCTGCAATCACGATCTATTCGTTTGGGTTTAAAAAAAAAAAAATTGTTTTTGGGTGTACAGGGCTGCCGTACCAGCAGTAAGCACTGTTGACTCGACCGTGACTGTGCTAGTTGACTTGATTTTTTCGGTCAATGAATGGCCACCACTTGTCGCATTCAGATTGGATGTGAATTGGAGTGTTTCTACTAGTTGATGGTTAGACCAACCAAGGAATGCCACATGGGCCAACTAGAGGTCACCACGTGGCGCTCTAGTGGCCGACCAAAATTTTGTTATGGGCGAAAAGCACTCTAACAAATTTGAACACATGACCTCCAAGCTACAACATTGACGCCTTACCACCACAACATGCTAATGATTCTTAACTATATTGGTTTTGAAGTTGTATTTAAATGCATGTGCTAACACATTTGGGGGTGGCTCGGGGCTAGCCCCAACCCTGGTCACCGCGCCCATGGAAATAATGGGTGGTACTAGGGGCGAGGGCTTAGCGTGATCCCCCCATATTTTTTTATATTAAAATAACTCCGGTGTCGTTATTAATGAAAAATTCGGTTATTAGGCCGCATTATCAAATTAACGGTCCCACAATTTGTGTCGGTGGTTGGAGAAAACGTTGCTCGTTAGCAATTTTTGGGGCGAATTTGTAGGGTGGCTTGCAGATAGGGTGAAATTGTAGGACGAATAGCTAAAGAACATGGGAGGCTCATAACTTCTTCAGGTTTTATCCTTTTTGGAAAGATGCTAGACAGGTATTTTTGAGTGCTCTGAAGCCATTGGAGCTATCAGTAGAGCCATTTGAACACTGTAAATATATGTAAACACCATTTTTTGAGAATAATGAAAGAGACCCAACCATTGGAAGCTGGACCAGGAGATGTAGCCCAGGAAGGGTGAACTCCTTCATCAATTGTTGTTGTGTGTTTGTTGTTATGGTGATATTGTCTCTTGTTTTTGGGCAAAAACCATACTTTTTATGTGTTTAATAATTTGATAAAAGAAGCTTAAAACTCTAATTGAATCACTTGCAAAATTTTACATAATCCTCAAGCAACTCACATACAGATCAATTTGGTATCAAAGCTTAGGTTTTCTTTGTTGATGTGAGGGTTTAATTGTTTGCAGGTGTATGTTATGCTTATAAGGTTCAAGTTCAAAAGAGGAGAAGGAAAGATTGTGGTTGCAAGTCTTCAAGTAAGGTCAAGGACAAGGAGAGAAATTTTGCCACAATCTCCACCACAAATTCTACCTCAAATTGCAGTTGAAGCTTCGACAAGTATGTCATATGAAGGAGAGCCTGACAGTATGCCAGAGGATGAAAAAGCTTTCAAGAAAGCATTCTTTGATATGACAAGAATGGTGAAAGTTCTCTGTGAGGAGAAAAGCACAAGATTGCAAGGTGAGAACTCCAATCCTCTAGAGGGAGATAAGTCTTCTAAAGGAGATGGAAGAGATGGAGACAAGCCTCCAAAAGGTGATGGGAATGGTGACAAACCACCTTTGACACCAGCATTCTCCTCACCACCATCCTCACCATCATCTTCTTCCATAACAATCTCTTCACAAACACCACCAGATTCTCCAAAAGGTCATGGTAAAACTCCATTTTTAAAGCTTGACATTAAGCTTGATTTTCCTATGTATAATGGAGAGGTAGATGCTAAAATATTAGACAATTGGGTAGGTCAACTTGAAGTGTATTGGAGAATACAAATAATGAAGGATGATGACACAAAGATTCAACTTGCTTCACTAAGATTAGAACGTGCAACACTTATTTCGTTGGAAGCCAAAAATCAAGAGGACGTGAAGAAATAGGGTGAGGCCTTAACCTCTTGGAATTATTTTGTTGCTCTCTTGAGAAGACAATTTTATCCATTAACATATATGCAAAAGGCTATAATGGATTGGAAAAACTTTATGCAAGGTAAAGGACAAAGTGTGCAAAGCTATACTCAAGAATTTAGTAGAAGAGCACTAATTTTCGGTGTAGATTTGACATCTAAAGAAATTGTGTTGAAGTACATTAGAGGTTTTCATAGTTACCTAAGACACTATTCCCATGTTTAATCCTTCAAATTTAGATGAAGTTTGTGTACACACCACACATTTAGAGTCAAGAGGGAAACATGTTTCCAATGAGACATGTGAGAATACCTTTGAGTCTGGAGAAAAAGGAAAGGGTAATTTCAAGGGTAAAGGTAAGAAGAGTGCATCCATCAAGTTGAAGAAAGAAAAACTCACACGAAAACACCATTTTAAAGATGGCCATGATGAAGATCATTGTTGGAAACTCCATCTAGAGATAAGACCCAACAAGCTTACAAACAAGGAGAAGGAGAAGACAATTGCAACAATAACACATGATTTAGGTTATGATTCCAAAGATGAAACAAAGATCACCGCAATGGGTTTGAAAGGTAAGGACATAGCAAGTACTATTTCTTCAAGTTTTCTAAATAGTACTCAAGATGAAGAAACAAGAATTGAGCTTTTCCATGTTAGAGTTATTTCAAAGCATACCAAGATGGACACCCTATTTGATAGTGGTTCACAAGAAAATCTTATTTTTTGAAGAATTAGTCAAGAAGTTGAATTTAGAGACCATTCCTCATTCAATACCTTATCCTTTAGGTTGGATATGTAAGAATGTGAATTTGCAGGTGATGAGGAAGTGCATACTTAGATTTGCAATCACTGCAAACTTTCTTGATGAAGATGAACTTAATGTTGTTCCGCTTGATATTTCTGGTATTGTTTTGGGAAGCCTATATCTTTATGATAGGAGAGAAATATTTCATCGCCATGAGAATAAGTATCACTTGTTCAAGAATGGGACTGAGTACATTGTTAAAGCGCATAATAAGAAGATGAATTTGTCTCTTATGAATGCTGGACAAATGAAGAGAATTGTGAATGCTAGTAAAAAAATTTCTTTGTTAGTGTTCAAGCATGAAGATGTTGTGAATGAGGCCTTTCAAGGAGACGAATCAAATGTGAAATCTGATTTCATTGAGGTTGCTAATGGTTGTGATAATATGTTTCAAGAGTCTAACATTTTTCCTCCTAAAAGAGGTAAACAAGATGAGGTAAAATTGCAGCAGCGTGCGTCATTGTTGAACAGTGATGTGAACAAGATGCCAGTGCAAGAGAGTGCAAAGGTCAAAGAGAAAGTGCCAAAGAAATTTGACAAAGAGAGCATTGGGTTAAAACGTTCTTCTTGTGGGTTTCAAAAAGTGTTGTATTTGAAATGGGATGCTGCATGGAAATGGAGATCACATTTGGTCAAGAGTCGAGCCAAGCACAAGGCGAGACATCTTAAACATCGTCATGTTGACAATGTTCAAGGTGAGAAGAATTTGAAGTTGTTTAAGATTTCTTAGGATTGATGGTCGAGGAAGGAATGTGTTTGTTCCTTCAAGGACAGGTTGTTGTTCTGAAAATTCTGGGAAATTGCAGCAAGATGGTATCTACAACAATAAGTCAAGGTCTTCAAAATCAAGTAAAATCATTAGTTTTCAAGAAAATATCAAATTGTCGCATTTAAGCAATTTTCAGTGGATAAAGACTAGAAGGGTGAGGGAGCTGAGCCCTCATCTATTTACTGATAGATAAAGAGATTTTGGAGGTCCAAAAGCTTCGAGTGGGGAGGAATAATCCGGTGGATCAAATTTATGGTCAAAATTCAAAGTTCTCAGAATGGAATGAAACCTGTGTGCTTGCATAGATCTCATTAATATGAATCTGACACAATTTTTTTCGCACAAAATTGACTTTGTATGCTTCTGCAATCACGATCTATTCATTTGGGTAAGAAATAAAAAAAATATTTTTGGGTGTAGAAGGTTGCCCAGTTAGCAGTCTGTGCTGGTGACTGGACCTTGACTGTGCTAGTTTACTTGACTTTTTCGTTCAATGAATGGCTGCCACTTGTTGCATTCAAATTGGATGTGAAACGTTGTGATGTGTTTCTACTAGTTGATGGTTAGACCAACTAGGGGAGGCTACGTGGGCCAACAAGAGGTCGTCACGTGGGACAACTAGAGGTCGCCACATGGTGCTCAAGTGGCTGACCAAAATTTTGTTATGGGTGGAAAGCACTCTAGTAGATTGGAACACACGACCTCCAAGCTACAAAACCGACGCCTTACCAACACGCCATGCTAATGATTCTCAACTATAATGGTTTTGAACTTGTATTTAAATGCATGTGTTGGCGTGTTTGGGGGTGGGTCGAGGCTAGCCCCAGCCATGGTCACCGCGCCCATAGAAATAATGGGCGGAACCAAGGGCCAGGGCTTAGCCCAACCCCCCCATATTTTTTTATATTAAAATAATTCGGCTGCTGATATTAATGAAAAATTTGGCTATTAGGATTCATTATGCAAATTAATGATCCCACAATTTGAGCTGACGGTTGGAGAAAATGTTGCCCCATTAGCACACAAATTTGTTGGTGGCTTGAAGACAGGGTGAAATTGTAGGATGAATAACTGAAGAACTTTAGAGGCTAATAATTTATTCAGTTTTTATCCTTTTTGGGAGGAGAAAGAGGCTAGACAGGGGTTTTTGACTGCTTTGAAGCCATTGGGGCTATTGATAGAGCCATGCGAGCACTCTAAATGTATGTAAACACCATTTTTTGAGCATAATGAAAGAGGCCCAACCATTGGAAGCTGAACTAGGAGATGTAGCCTAGGGGTGAACTCCTTCATCAATTGTTGTTGTGTGTTTGCTGTTATGGTGATATTGTCCTTTGTTTTTCTGCAAAAAATGTACTTTTAATACATGTTTTTGTGTTTAATAATTTGATAAAATAAGGTTAAAACCCTAATTGAATCACTTGCAAAATTTTACATAATGCTCAAGAATGTCGCATACAGATCATAAGACATCCATGCCATGTCAATATCTAATTAATTGTACATTTGGGTTATTTAATATACTGCATGAAATTTTCGCATGCATGTGGATTACCGCATGTGAAATACACTGGAAGTCGATCAGTGTGTACCTTGAGAAAGTTGTCGGTGAGTCATCCAGGGCCTCTTGAATAAAAACATTTAGCAACGAGAGTTGGCTTGTAATTTGTGACTGCCTGTGTTGGAGTAATTGTAGTGACAAGCTTTCTATCATGAACAAACTTGGACGATTGTAAACACTCCCATTGTAATTTGATTTTCGCAAATGTATAATTCATCTATATTAACACTTGACACCTCTCGAATATATTAGGCTATATAGAAAGTATAGGCGATGTGGGAAAACACATCTGGCCTTTTTTATGTAAGAAAATATCTCCATTGCAGACGTTTCACTTACTCTAGTGGCTGGAAATGTATTGTAGTTGGTTGCTTCTGATGTTTGTGAATCATCCACAATAATCATCCCTATTACTCTCGTGTCCTGCACTACTTCTTTCATCAATGGCCTTGATGTGTTTATTTTGTTTCCAAAACAAAGTACGACCTTTCCTTTTGCTTTTCCTCTCCTCCCTCTGCGTGTTGTTCTTGATGTTCACAAGAATGAGATTCAAGACCGCCCTCCTAGTTCACTTTATGTCGCAGGAAATAACATTACAATGCGTACTGTTATGTTAACAGAGGAATATGGAGGAAACGATAATTGATAATCATTAGGCTCAAACGATAATCAAAATTCTTCTTCACGATTACCACGATGCAGGATGCAGGAGAATGGAAACGCTTCACCATACCTTCAGTGTCATCGCTCCATGCTCCAAATTCAAATGAAAGATATTCCTTTTAACTCTATCGTCGTCCTCCACTTGTAAACAATGTAAAATTAAACACCGGTACATCCACCTCGGGTTAATATAGAGATGCCTTCAAGGAAAAACATTGGTACATCCACCCTGGGTTGATATAGAGACGCCTTCGAAAAACAAAACCGGTACATCCACCCGAGGTTGATATGGAGACGCCTTCGACAAACAACACTGGTACATCCACCCCAGGTTGATATAGAGATGCCTTCGACGAAATATAATCATGTATTTAATTGAATTTTTTTTATGGATAATTTAACCAGAAATATTGCATTGTGTAGAGGTTTGCCATTACACCAAAACTTGCAAGTGTTGGTAAACTTCCAAACCGGTAACTAGGATCTCCAGGGTGGAAATTATGGATTCCATAGAGGTGTGGTGATTACTCCAACACCCCCCCCTCAAACGCAGCTCGGGGAATCAATAGCCCCCTTCAAACACAGCTCGGGGGAATCAAACCTGGGTCCAGAGTTTGATACCATGTAGAGGTTTGTCGTTACACCAAAACTCGCAAGTGTTGGTAAACTTCCAAATCAGTAACTAGGATCTCCAGGGTGGAAATTAAGAATTCCATAGAGGTGTGGTGATTACTCCAACACAATGTAATATGATTAAGTTATATTAAGGGATTACTTTGAAATGATAGGATAATATATTTATTTATTATTTATCTAATTATTATTTTTAATATGTTTCGAAAATAAATTAAAAGGCTTAGAATGTCAAGTGGAATTTTATCCATGATAGTAAATTGTTAATTGAAATGATGATTTGTAATATTTTAGATTTCCATTATGAATCTCCTGATATCATTGATGCTCAAACTTATTTCACTTTAGCATACATTCTTGAATAATGACATTTTGAAGTTTTAACACCCTTCATATATATTCACTTTTTTTAATAATAAAAAATATAATGTTTCTCTATTTATGAATAGATAAAAATTTATTAAAAATATATAATATTCAGTTGTATTTTTTATTATTTTAGCTATAATTTGAGTGGGTCTAATGGTTAAGACTATGTGTTTCCTTCTAAGAGGTCACATGTTCAAAATCATAAGTATGTAGAGTATGTATGTCTTCATTATTATTGTCTTCATAGGGCTTAGAAAAAATAGTGACATGGAGGTCTATTAAGGCATTTCGCTGGTGTGACCTAGATAGAGTGTGATCCCCAATTATTTTAACTGCTTAAATGCCCCTAGGTCACGAAAACCCAAACCATAAGTTAATCATACAATCATCTCAAGTTTCACATAAACTAACAAACAAAAAAATATTATATATATATATATATATATATATATATATATATATATATATATATATATATATTCCCTATTAAGTATTTCCTATATAAATTTTGGTTTTTTCAAATGTGCAGTGTTTTTAAACTTTAAAGATGATAATAGTTGGTTATGTTACCAGTTTAAATAAATCCATAAATGTTTAACCTTGCATGTGAAACAATAGTATTTGTAATCATTAAAGTTTTCTTAAGAATAAACAAAAATTTGATTATTTAAATCTCTTATATATATATATATATATATATATATATATATATATTAAATATGGCAAGTTTGTCTGTTTTTTTTTTAAGTTTTATTGGGGTAAGATAATTGAAACTTTGGCTTTGGAGTATGTCCTAAAAATGTTTTTTCTTGGCTAAAAGTTTGCTTTTATCAGACTAAAGAAGGTTAATGACCTAAGATCTAGAGACATGTGGCATGCATGAAAGGCTTTTTCGAGCCACCAGCTTGTAATTCCAAAATTTTGATAATAATAAAATTGAATAATAATTATTTTTCAATTTGTTTGATATTTTTTTGTTTAAATTGTATTTTTAAATTATTTATAAAAATATGATATATCTATAGATATAGATATAGATATAGATATAGATATATATATATATATATATATATATATATATATATATATATATATATATATATATATATATATATATATATATATATATATATTTATTTATTTATATATATATATATATATATATATATATATATATATATATATATATATATATATATATATATATATATATATATATATATATATATATATATATATATATATTTATTTATTTATATATATATATATATATATATATATATATATATATAATATATATATATATATATATATATATATATATATATATATATATATATATATATATATATATATATATATATGGCGTATTATAGCTTATAACGAAATGACCTTTTTCAAGGCATTTTTTTCTAGTTAATTTTAACCAAAATCCCGTAGAGATTTAAACTAGCAATTGCACCATATGTGGCAAAGGAAACGCTGTAAAGAAATAACATAGAAAAGAATAGTATACAGGAAATACTCATGCTGGAAGCTACAACTACATAGAGTGAACAACACGATTGGACTATTCTGTTACATAATTTGGTTACTACATATGTTAATATCATTTTTAGATAAGTATCAGTTATTTATTCCTAAGATGAAATATCATCATTCAAAAAGTTAAGTCATAAATATGAGAGATTTCCATGCTGATACCGGACATCAGTGCGAATTTGTATCCTACACATTATAAAAATAAGCTGCTCAAGTTGCTGAGATGTCTACAAATATAAATGCATCAACTGTAAATATAAATGCATCAACCTAATTTGAAAGTTGAAATTGATATTCAATTCATAAAGAGAAAATTTTCCAAGATATAGTAGATAAATGCACCTCTGAGGATGTTATCAAGGATGTTGTAGGGACTCCAGGCTACCCATATGAGATAATGAGGCGCAATAATATCAGGCTTCATGACATCTGCAGCTTCTTGGTCAGTATTAATGATGTCGGGACCTCTCGATGAGAACCAAATGACCATGGGTGCCTCTTGTTTAAACGAGGCGTTCAACAGCACCCTCTGGAGATCTGTATGTCTCAGAATTATAGTAATCTATCACAACCTGAATTGGAAAGACGTGCATGTCCATGTTAATGTCAAACGGGAAAATAGTTTGGCATACTAGTTTACTGATCTTATAGTGACAAATTAGATGAAATCACCTTAGAGTCAGCTATCTTGGGAATCATTATGCCAGGAATTGAAAAGGTAATGGGCTCTGCAACAAAGTCCCTATATGCGAAATTTTCCAGGAGAATGAAACCCAATGCACCGAGCCTTTTAGCAGTCTCTTGAATGGCAGAAATTTTAGACTGCATGCTAAAGAAGCCCGAGGAGAAATTGCATATCAACAAGCTACCCTCAACAACAGATTTGTTCAGATCCTCTGGATATTGGAATTCTTCAAATTTTGGTGCTGGTGTTGTCTTGGGAGACTACCCTGTTCTTTTCAATGTGTCACTAGACAACATGAGCCCGAAGAGAAACAAACCATTTCCAAGATTTGGGCTTGTCCAAAGACAATACGAAAAAATAAGTATTTACCAACAGGAAATAGTATCTTTGGATCCAGACAAGAAGCAAGGTGCTCTACAAATTCATCTTATTGACAAAAAACTAACAAATCAGAGTAACTTGCACAATTAATTATATTTTACAAAATATTAATATCTTTATTATTATTATTGTATGTTAATTTTGTTAATTGGGTTTATCTGAGGCTTTCAAGGAATGAGTGAATGTTTTATTGGGGTTTTGTCATGGCCCCTGGTGATATGATAATGGTTTTGATTAAAAGGGCCTTCTAATTGGAATATTGTATAAATTGCAGGGTGGGATGGTGTTGATGACAGAATGTCTACCCCATCTTGAGTGGCTTGCAAAAGACCATATTAGATCTTAATTGTGTAGTAAATTAAATCAATATTTTACAAATAATTTGTTATCCTACCAATAACTATGACTGCACATTAAAAGAAACTATAAAGACATGAATATACTTGGTCGATTGTTGCAACTACGTTTTCCATAGCTCCTACATATGACATAATGTCTACCCCATCTTGAGTGGCCTGCAAAAGACCATATTATCTATTAACTAAACAGTAAATTAAATCAATATTTTACAAATAATTTGTTATGCTGCCAGTAACTGTGACTGCACATTAAAAGAAACTATAAAGACATCCTTGCAAAGTTGCAAGCCTAGGCATTACCAAGACTTGTACATAGGTCCATTGGATTTCACTTGCATGTTTTCATGTCTATCACACCATCATATATCAATTTCCCTATGAACAAGCATCACATTCGTCAGAAAACACACCCTGCCTCATTACCTGTGTAATTCAGTCTGAAGAAATGTGAGAATAAAGCATTGCCATGAAATATATTGAGCCATACCTGTACAAAGTGCACCTATAGCCCACTTAGCCCACGAAAGTGCACCTATAGGCAATCAGCTACAGATAGCATAACCCATTAGAGTTCAAGCCGATGGAGATTGACACCCTGTAGAGGAAGCAAAGGCACAATCTATTGCATCAATCGGGCGGGTTGAACGAAGGTTATGCCTTCAACAACATGGCCTCTTAGTGTGTCTCTACTTCTCCTGTAACTGCCCCCTTTATTTAGAGACGTTTCTTCAGGGTAAAATCAGTCAAATGTTTATGCTATTGCCTCTGCACCTGACTTTTCTTAAGGTGAATCTGCTAGGTCAACTGCCTATGTGCTAGAGTCAACCCATCACGAGGAGCGAAAAAAACCCCAACCTCATAGCATCACTGTAGAGGAAGAATCAAAAGTGAAAGAAATTGATTCAATTTACTAAGAAGCAGTCTAGAATGAGAAATAAATTTTATTTATACCTACTCAAGATCCATGTTGTGGAAGGAAAATATATGATCGGACGACCATGGAGCCGAACATAGTCACCCGCCTCTGAACAAACTGCCATACAAAACAAGAACATAAAAATACATATGTGATCATATAACCTAGTCAGGACATTCTGTAACTAATTAATAATAATAGTTTTTAATCCTAAGGTATATATTATTTCAATCGTCTAACATTAAAATCAATGGCATACAATAGTACACTTGGCAGCTAGGAAAATTGTTTTCAAATAAAGACACTTTATAGCGTAAAAATTAATTAAGTTTAAGGTATTTAGTCAATATAATTCGAGTTCCCTAGGGGTTTTTCAAGGTGTTGAACCTACAAAAACGTATTTTAAATAGAAAAAATCACAATCTTTCTTGAAATTATATTTCCAAATTCCTATGAAAAAAGCCATTTCCTCTATAAGTTAGACTACACCAATATTTTTTAGAGAAATTGACAACTGCATCTCGTATTCATGTGAAACAATCGCTATGACTACTACTACAGCCATTACAACCTCTAGTTGATATTTCTCCTCTCTTGATCGTCTTTCACAAAACCAGATATTCTAGGAAATTTAAATATAGTGCCTTGTACTCACGTTTACTTTAAAATAGTAAATTTTTTCAAAAAAATTATTAATATTATATCAGTAAAAGTAATTATATATCTTTTATCTTTAATTTTTAAAACAAAATTTAAACAATCAAACAAATTAACTCTAAGAAAATAAAACTTAATTGCTAACTTAGCAAGATATCGACGAGAGTGAAAAAATTCGCAAAAATCAAATCTAATACATGCTTATTGCAAAACATTTACAATAATATTACATATTATTGTAATGTCAAAAAAATAAAATAATAAATTATTTTATGAATGACAAAGGATATAAATAAATAATTTTATTCTCTTTATAAAGTTTTGAAGATGATAGATCATGAAAAAAGAGAAAGCTATGTGATTTTTTAATTCATGATGATAGTGATTATGATGATAAAGGTGAATGTTCACTAAGATCAATATGGCTTATCAAAATTCAAGAAAGTAAGAAATTAATTGAGATTATTTGACATTTTATTTTTATGAACGAAAAAATGGGAGACAAACAATCTTAGATCATTGTAGTTTTGTTGACTTAACAAGTCAAGAATGTTGGTAGTGTGGCAAATATTTTGAAAATTAGAACGAATACGAGTAATAGCTGGGAAATCCAAAAGAAAGTTCTTTTCATGTTCAACCATTTAGGTATACTAACTCTTTCATCGCAAAGTGTTTTGGTAATAGACCAACACCCAGTTTCACTTTCATCGGAATTAGTTCTTATCTTGGCAATGGTCTTTTTCTCCTTACCATTGATGAAGGTAGAAAGAAAATTATGGTTTTTGTGTTTCACGTTTACCACCTCCTTATAATACCTTAGCTTCCTTTTTCCCTCTAACTCCTTATCATCCCACAACTTATCCTTAAATTTGGAAGTAATTGTATATTTACTATTATCCTTATTCTTTAAGATGATCTCTTCCTTACCCCCAATGGTCTAGCCAAGGCTGGGTATCCTTATGCCAACCTCACTTGAACCAAAGGAGGGGTTCATAAGATTCTGATGGATATTTTGTTTCCTAAGAATAAAAAAGAATATAGATATTCTTAGGGTTTACTTCACATTTCCAACATTGTTACTTAAGCCTATCTGTATATCAAGGGTTAAGGCAAATTGTGGATCTAGGAATTCAAGCAATCATTCTTTTTGGTGATTCCTTAAATATAATTCATCATTTATGTTCAGGATCCCTCCCCTTGGATACAAAGTGAAGTCATATTTTCAAGTGGATTTATCATTTTTATCACTCGATCACCAAGAAGAAATGTCTCTATGATCTCAAATGAAACAACTCCAAGGTTAACCACATGGCTAATTTGGGGTCAGGGCTAAATCAATGAGACTTTGGTGGTAGGGGAAAAATAGGTATACCCCCCTTTCTTAATGATCAATTAGAAGACTCATAAATCAAAGGAGAGGAATAATTCCTCGTGGTTTAATGTAACATTTTGATGCTTTGTAAATTTTGGATTTTTTAGGCCAGTATTGATGAATGTACAAGTGGAATATTATAGATATTGTAACATTTTGTTCAAAAACTTCAAGTTCATACTCCATTCTGACCATATCCACTGGTTTCAACATGCTTTTGTAAATCATGTATCTAAACTGAGTTTTAGCTCAATATCTTTTAATATAATAACTATTCTTAATTATTGTTCATATATATATATATATATATATATATATATATATATATATATATATATTTATGTTATGTTATGTTAGATATATAATATTTAGTAAATATTTAGATGATTTTTGAAATTGTTTTATTATCTTTTAAATTTCAAAATATATAATTAAAACATAATTAGGTTTTTTAAGTGATTGAAAAGAGTGATTATTATTCTATGTTCAAATCTTATTTGTAATATATATTTTTTATAAATAAATTTTTAATTATTACATTTAATTATTTATTAAAAAATTTCACTTTTGCTTATAAACTTCAGGTTAAGAGTTTTTATTTATTTTTTAATTAACTAATGCATAGGATTTATAATAAACGACGTTCACGTATCTTAACAATAGGCGACTATTCTATACTTCTTAAAAGAAATAAGTAAGAAATTACATAGGTTAAAAAATAAAAAATTTTAATAAATTCATTTTTAAATTTAACAAATTTCATATATAAATAAAATTATAAGTGTATATGTTATTTGGTATTTATATGGCCGATGTAATCCTAAAAGATAGATTGCATTAGTTTAACAAAAACCAACAAAATTGCTTCCTTGTCTCATACATATATATATATATCCCAAAAAGTTTACAAAGTTTTTGATGAATGGTGATTGAGTGTTGTGTTAAGTAGTTTTTTGATGTGAAGTGACTCGTTTAATTTCCCGCTCCAATCGGGGTGATATATTGGACATGAAGAAGATGTATTCCTACGAAGCTTACCAAAAAAAAAAAAAAATTGTCCCAAAGAAAAAATCAATTTGTTTATCATGAAGCATTAAGCTAGCCTACAACATGATATACATATATTCATAAAATCATAAAAAAAAAATCGAATAAAAACATCATAAAGGTAATATTTGTTGTGTTCCACTATGCCCAAAGGCCGCATAAATATTCTTGTTGCTAGTCCGCTTCTTTTCTTGTGACTCTATATGAAATTCCATCCATATCTAGTCCAACCATTGAGAGGCCATATGATTTAGTGTTCTTGTGGTGGTAGACATGATCAAGTGAGATATCAAAGAAATAATATTTTAGACAACGTACTTTTTGGTATAAAGGAATAAGAGTATAGTTGTGTACCTAAGTACATGATTTCATACAAATGATAAGAGTCATGGAGTACCCATACACATGCGAAGAGTGTGATTCAAGCTCTCTTCCCAACCGTAGATTTAGTTTTAATGCAAATAACTCAACATAATTGTTTGTAGCTTAGCTAATGTTTGCAATTATGTGATAAGACACTGAAGAATCCAAGTGTAGGACTCCCCCTACCTTGCCCACTAATGGATATCCTTTGGAAACTCCAGAAAAAATTTCAGGGACTTGAGGTGTCAATGTTAGTTTAGGTACGAGAGGTGTGAGAAGTATTCCCTTGAGGATTTTTAGGTAAATTTATAATGGCAAGGTTTTTTATGGAAATTTTGACTAGCAGTGAGCTTTTATCCTCAAACATGGAGTGATCCTTCCTAGTGAAATGCCCCATGCCACCAACAATGGAAGCATCTTATATTTATCGGGAACTAAATATTGAAACCAACTTTTTGGATTGTCCTTTGCCTAATTTTCTTCATATGTGAAATTTTATTTTCTATTGCATTGATTTCCTTCCAAGCTATTTTTTGAAAGGATCATTGAGTAAATAAATGTGGGGTTGTTTCAATTTTGAATTTTCATAAAGAGCATATTCTCTACTCTTAGAAAGACTGTTTCTGAAAAGCATCCCATTTGTAGGCCCTATTTTTTGGAAATATCCATATAAACAAGATAGATTTGGGAGGGAAAAAAAATTTCCAAATATTTTTCCTCCATCATGGGAGGCCATTGTAAACCAAAGATCTTGATATATGAAGATATCTAGTCTTTGATGAGTAGATCCCCTTTGGATTGGGGAACCATATTAGGTTGTCTTCTTGATAAAATATAAAAATGTTGGGCTCTTTCAAGGCATGTGTGTAGGCTGGCCATGCTTCAACATAAACCCCATGGAGGAGAATATCCTTTGTTAAGGCCCATTGTTGGGAGCCGCAATGATATGGTCCCATAACAACTTGGTTTAAAGTATATAATCTCGCTTCATTGAGCACATTTTCTAAGGGATTTTGCAATCTGTGCCTATTATTGCTAGCTATCCAAGGGTCCTTACCCAAAATGACCTTTGTATCATTCTCAATTTCCCAATAGAGGTTTTCATTCATAATGTTGTATTTTTTTTAGATTGCTTTCCATATGTTAGACTTATTCCTTGGGGATATTTACAGGAGCCTAATCCTATCTTGAATTTCTAGAGGGATAATATATTTATGATACATAATCTATACCCATAATGCTCCCCGTGCATAATATTCCAATCTCCTTTATGGCCAGATATTTTGAGAACCATTGGAGATTTTTTAGCCTCTAACCCCCTTGATATTTTGGGGAGGAAATAGACTTCCATGATGTGAGAGAAAAGGATTGTTTATCCTCCCTTCCAACACAAAGAAGATGTTTGATTAATTCCTGAATATTTTGGAGGATACTCACTGCGATCTAAGATAAAGATCCCCAAAAAACATGAATGGCTTCCAAAACTGTTTTTCACAGAAACAAATGACTTTCCCTCAAAAGCCATCAATTACCTGATATTTGAATCTATTATTCAATCTTTTCCAACAACTAGTGCAAACTATATTTAAGAAAATTGATAAGATTTAGTAGGAAATTCATATATTTGGGACTTGTTGTCAAAGAGAAAATTGGGGTGGAGATCATGTTTTCTATAGTGGGCTTGAGGCCATCTGGAGCTCTCCATCAAAATAAATTATATTTACCTACATTTAAGGTCATTCTCGTAGCCTCTAAAAATAGAGAAAGGAGATCCTTAAGACAAATAAGGTGGGGAAGCCATTTGAAACTCTCCTTCAAAATAAAGTAGATTTTGCCTACATTTATGGTCATTTCAGTTGCCTCTAAAAATAAACAAATAAGATCCTTAAGAACGATAAGGTGGGGGAGATTCCCTTAAGAGAATATTAATATATCATCCATGAAAAGTAGGTGTGATAGAAAGTATCCCTAGGAGATATGGACTTCTATGAAACTTCCTCTTTTATTAGCAACATAGATAAATATACTTAATCCTTTTACAACTAGAAGAAAGAGGAGGGGTGATACTGGGAAGCCTTGTATTAATTCCCTTTCGCACGAAAAAAGGGGGTTTTTGCTCCATTTTAAAGAGAGAATCCTGAGTGAATCAATAAGATACATAAATAGAGCCAACTTACTCTATAAAATGCTTTTGATAGGTCCACTTTATATAAAAAATTTCTTTTCTTTATCCTATGATTGGAGTGTAATTGTTCATGAGTGAGACCAATTGCTTCATGAATTTAGCAGTTCTCAAGGAATTTTCGTTAGTTGTCTAATATGATCTATTTTAGTCTTACATAAATAAGATTAAATATAATTTTGTCTATGAAATTACACAATGAAATAAGACGAAAGAAATTAAAGAAGGAAGGGGAGTTTGATTTAGGGATAAGGTTAATGAAGTTGGAGTTGAAGGGGGAAAGTATCTGACCCAAGGTTCTAAAGTATTCCACAACAGCAAGAAGGTATTCCATATTGAAATTAAAACATTCAATATAAAATTCGATTCGGAAACCATTTGAGCCATGGCTCTTCCCTTTCTGAGAGTTGTGAATGATCGTGGAGAGTTCTTCCTTTGATACTTCTTCCATTAAGTATGAGTTGCCATATTCATCAATAAAGCGAGGGAAAACAGTAGTCAATTTGAGGATCTGTTGTATGTAGGATCATTGGGGGGAAGAGTAAATATCTTTGAAGTATTTTCATCCTTCCTCATATATATCCTTAAAAGAAGTTGTAGATGTACCATCAAATTTTTCACATCCCAAATAGTGTTGATTTATTTTCTGTGGTTTGTAGTTCTGTGAAAAGAAATTGTATTCTCATTTCCCTTTTTCAACCATGTAGACTAACTCTTCATTCTGCATTCATTTTCTTTATCGAGCAATTTTTTCTTCCTTTTTTCCTCTAAAGCTTTGATAACCATTTTCATTTTAAGAGTGACATGGATGGATTCACTTATAGAATAAATTGAGATTTTTATCTACCTCACACAACCATTTAGAGTTTTTTATTTTCTTATTTTTTACCCACTTTATGATAAGGTCCTTAAATATTTTCAGGTTTAAGTGGAATTAGATTGGGGGGGTCTCAATGAAGGAATTTTATAGGGGGATATAGGGGGATTTGATGACATTTGCTAGAGAAGGGGACTCCATCCAGGCTAGATTAAGTTTGAAATGTGCCAAGGGTTTTTGGGGAAAATGAGTGATGCTTATAAAAATAGGGGAATGATCATAGGATCCACCAACATATTGGATATCAAAGATCTTGTATCCCAAATCCATCTAAGCTTTAGAGATGAGAAATAAATCAATTCATTTGGCTACATGGTCTGGGCATTCTCTGTTTTTTGTCCATGTAGGACGTAATTTAGTAGGAAGAATGTACAATAGCCCCAGATTTTTAAATAGGGATACAAAGAAATGAGTCATAATGTCAATTCTAGCAATCATTCCCCAAATTTCAAATGTTCCCAATAGTAATTTTAGATCCCCCCCCCCCTAAAGATGGACCCTTTTAGAGTCTAGAATGGTAATTTTTGAGAAATTTTTCCAAAAATACATTTGATTGACTAATTACACATAAACGTGAGGGTTTATCATGGCCTTTGGAAAACAAGTCTATGTCCAGTCAAGATTTGAAAGACTAGGAAGAATCGAGTTGAACCTAATTTGTATCTCGTCCGATTAGAAGACCCCCTGGTCTACCTAAACCATCAACAACAAGAAATTCCTAGATAGGGAGGAAAGGTTTGAGCAAGGAGATTCATTTGGAGTCTTCTGACATAGTTTCCTATAAAAAAATAACTTGTGGGGAGTCTAGATTAACCACTCGATGTAAGGCCAATTTTTTGGAAGGTTTGGCTAGATCCATAGTTGAGAGAGAGAAGTTTCATTTTGGGGGAGGAGTAGGACCAATATCTCTAAGAGCCAAAATGATCAATTTTTGCTTCCTTGAGTTAATTTCTAAGTGTTATAATTTTCGCTTTATAAAGCGAGGATTTCTTGCCTCTTCTAAAGGGTTTTTTACCACTAGAAGATGACCATAGATGACCACCAAGTTCAACATAGAAAGATTCAAAATAATTCAAGGAGGCTTAGGGGAGGGGATATACCAAGGAGAAAATATTATATTGACGGGGAAAAAGAGGGAGAGAGGGGAGAGGGAGAAAGGAAGTGGAAGGATATGACTTGATAGAGGAAGAATTAGGGGGATATGGGGAGGTGATAGGAGGAAAAAGGTTCAAGAGGGGATCAAGGGACTCACCATCAGAGGGAGCTAGAGGAAAAGGAGCAAAGAGATATGGTCCTAATAACCTAGGACTAAGATCCACACAAAATGAATTTAAGCCATAAACAAAGTAGTTTGTTGGGACCAAAACTATACCTTTGGAGGGTTGGCCCCGCCTAGGAAATCTAATAATAACTTCATATTTTTTAGTGTCCATGCGAGGTTGGTATTGAAGGCTCGAGGAGAAGCTAAAAGGTATTTTCTTGTTCACATCCTTTTGAATCTGTGAGTAATGTGCTCGAGGATCAAAATTTGTGTTGTTTACTGCTTTCATCTTGGGCTAAGATTCAGAGAAAGGAATATGTTTCTTGACCCATTTTTTTTCCCATATAAAAATCCTTTCTTATTTACCGTATACATGGTATCATGCACATCTATGGGTTACCCATTCATAATCTAGTCTCTACTAGTGTTTGAGAGAACTCGAATAAATGGAGATAGAGGCTGACAACACCTTTGTTAGATTCTGACCCAACAGGATTATTACCATCCCCATACATCCCAAATTCTATTCTAAGTAATCAGCAATGTAGAAAAATAATAGGGAAATCCCTATCTTGTTGAATAGATCAACGAACAAAAAAATAAGGTGGAGGCTTGAGAGCCTCATCCAAATAGGCATTTTAGCTAGATTTTACAACCTAGCATCAAAGTCCACAAATGAGGGTTTTAGAAAGATGGTTTGTGAGCCCTAGAACCAATGGCCATCCATATTTTTTTTAACCCTTCTCCTACCTCGTAAACCATCCCATCCATTCCTTAGCCAAAATCATGCATTTGGGGGAGTATCCTAGAAGGGGGCCAAAATTAAACTCTTTCCAACACTTGAGAGTCACCATTGACATTCTTCTGCCTGCAAATCATCCAACCACCATTTCCTTTTCCATATTCATGAGTTTTTTCATCCAAATTTCTTTTCCTAACACCAGGGACAACTACTTAGCCTTTTTCTTAATGGATTTCCACTTAGACTTAAGGTTTTTTTTTTTAGAAGTGTGTGAGTTGTGTTTCCACCCCAACAATCCCCCTTTATTTTTGAGAAAATAAATTAGCCCCGCATGTAAATTTTAAAATTATTTCCATGGTTTGAATTTGGTTTCCTATTTTGAATGACTTTTTGTTTGTGTAATTTTCCATTTTTTTATTTCCCATCATCTCCATATTGTTAATACCTTTCCAAGGATATAAAATTTTCCTCATTTTGACTCCTAGATAAAACATTATGGTCATTTGAAGTTTTTTGTTTTTCACTAGTTTGATGATGTGGCATGACACTTGAAATTTCTCACTTGGAATTATGACATGACATGTCATCCTGTTTGGTGTGTGACATGTCATCAATGCAACATGGAAAAGCATGTTGTTATACCTTTTTACATGTTAGCTGATGTGTTGATGACTTGGATCCTCAATGTGGCAATCCAGCCATTCATAGGTTGGAGGCGACATGGTTCAACACTCATTTTATCCTCCCAGATCTCAGATGCCCTGAATATCTAGCTATTCATCAATACAAAGGATCACTCCCACACATTGCAGTACAACGAATCTCAGATTCATGGATTCACCTAGGGGAAGCTTCCTTTTTTTTACAATGAATCTCAGATTCATGGATTAAGATTAAGAATTATATTACAATTTTGGATGCCCCTGGATACTTATAGGAGGTTGGTTATTTATTTCATTATGGTTTAATCATTTTTCATTACCCATGTCTCCAGGATGAATTTCATTTATTGTTTAATCCACTTCAATCTCATTTGTACCAAAACATATAACTCACAACACCCTCCATTATTGCCTCCTTTTTATTTAATACATAGTTTAGTAAACTGACAAAATTATATAAACAAATAAAGTTTCTTCTAACCCTTGCATGTGGTATAACTCTTTTAGTTTTTAAATCTATGAACAAAATTCACCCATGAATTCATCAAAAATCATGTTGTCGTTGATTTCTAGAGGCCATATCTCGAGCTACAAGACACCAAATTAGGCCCATGATACCTCATTGGAAAGGGTGAATTGAGGAGAATAATATAGAGACATTTATTTCAACAAATGTAAAAAAAAAAATGTCTAAAAAAATCAGCAGAAAAAGGGCTATGAAATCTGATCTTAACAATATTTCTGAGATAATGTTTGGAAATAAAACTTGATTCCAAAACATTTACTACTTTTACCTTATCGTAATGTTTCCTATTTAATAGAATTGCAACAAAAAAAAAACATTTTGATCTAGATTTTGGATTTTGTTGCTAATTTACAGGAACTATGTTTTTTTGAGAGTGATTAGTTTCAGATGCTTCAAATTTGGGTTTTTCATTGACTTTATTTTAATAATAATTTTGTGAACATTTTTGGAGATATTTTGTAGGTAAGTTATGATTTGGAGTCTAAATATTCATGGATTGGAATTTTAGATGAAAAATGAGGATTCTCCAACTCCCGAAAGATTAGAAAATAAATCGCCATGAAGCTATCATGGAAAAAACTTCTATTTTTGAATTGAACTGTATGATTGTAAATAAGAGGTCTGTAGGAGGGTAAAGGGTCATTTTTTTTTTTTTTTGGTAAGTTGCACTAATCTATTAATTCAGAAACATATAAGTACATAGTTTACAGGCAGGGTTGGTAAGCTGCGCTTAACCAATCCCTACCTTTGTTACACTGATTTTGGGCTGCTGCAGGGGAGGGGGTTGGCCCAGACAAAACTTGTGAGCAAAAAAGACTATGTGCACAGTAGTGCTGATACACTTAGGAGCATGAGAGGAGGACATAACAGTGCGGCCCTATGGGCACGCATGTCAAAAAACAAAAAATAACTGAATGACAACACAAACATTACGAGTCATCATCATCAATGTGGTGCTGAGCTTCCTCAAGGATGACACAGGAAGCAGCCTGCCCGATGGCCAATTCCTTGGCAGCTTCCACTTCAGCAGCAGTGCGAATGGGGAGATTTGACGATGTGCAGAGGATGGGGGAGTCCGGATCTACTCCCTCTGGAACCTTCATCCAGACGCCGTCAGAATGCATGATCCAAATGTCTGAGTCTTCATCTGCGTGCATAGGGCTGTTCGAAGGTGCTAGGATGCTCTGTGGGGAGGGAGCCCTGGAGGTGAAGGTGAACCTCCTCACACCAAATCTTCCTCTTATCGCTGGGTTCTTCGAGGAGTTTGCGCGCTAATCATGACTAGAAGGATGGCTGGTAGGGGGATTTGTTGAGGAGCCCTCAAGCCATTCGAGCTGATTGTCCTCACCGCGATGGTAGCGACTTGAGAGAGCCCTTTGTTGACCACCACAGATAGTGCATTGGCACAACCTGGGAGCCATTGCGCACTTGGGAGGGGTGCCAGGGGGAGCACAGGGGCCAGAAAAACTGTAGAGGCTGGGGGGCAAGTGTGCAGGATGCAATGCACCAGGAAGAGAGGATCTGCGCAGCTTCACTCCAGGACTTGGACTACACAGCTGAATGGTTTCAACGAGCTTCCAAATTAGAGGAGAAAAATGTAGCAGAGAGCAGATAATGGATAGAAGGGGCTGAGAGTGGGAGGATATATAGGAATGTGGATGAGGCATGTCAGAGAGGCTATGAGTGATTTGAGTGTGAGGCTCAAGCTAATGGCCAGACGTAGAGGGGTAAGCAAGGTTGCAATACTGATTATGCAGCATGGTCATTAATGGAGGTAAGGGTGAGGTGATGGTCCGGGTCAGGTGACACCAGACCTGTCCATTCTACGTGATCAATGTTTCTGCGAGGATCATGCAAGGCAATAACTATGATTAGATCTATAGCCAGTGGGGGATTTCCATGAGGATCTTCACAGTTCGCGTGAATTGGTATTTATTGTCCACCCGTG
This sequence comes from Pinus albicaulis, assembly GCA_034641835.2. Classification (NCBI taxonomy): domain Eukaryota; kingdom Viridiplantae; phylum Streptophyta; class Pinopsida; order Pinales; family Pinaceae; genus Pinus; species Pinus albicaulis. Next base: position 1,300,799,825 of record CM076574.1, on the reverse strand, counting down.
TCAAGCGTGCCACCTGCATCTAGGAAAGGGTCAGAAATTATTGTATCCCAATTAAGGCTATCATTTTTTATTAGAGGTTGAGGTTAATATTTAAAAGAGCTAGGATACACGTGGAAAAATTACTCCATGCTTTGGATTTCTGTTTGTAATATAATTTGTTATACACATTTGGGTATTCCATTTACACGAATTCATATTTATTGAATTTTTCCCTGGATCTGAATATTGGACTACATTGTGCCTTTTCTTTAAAGCAGTATTTGTAGATGATTTATTGAATTATTTAAATATTCTCATATTATTTGTTAACTTTTAATATATTCATCTATTGAATATCATATTAACCCTACTAGTGTTGAGACTCAAACTTGTTTTCAAGATATTTTATTTTCTTCAATTGGATTAGAGAATGAATGTAGATAAAATATGTAAATGTATAAAAATTATAATTTGTTTAAAATATCTCATGAGAGCATGAATTCTCTAGGTGGTTGACTGAGCCAAAATAGTAGTCACATAGATCATTGCCTCCAAACAATTGTAGATCTCTTACAAGTCTACATTTCGCTGATCACCCCCCCACCTTTTGTTATTGGATAAAAAAATATCCTCAAACATTAGCAAATTATATTAAATTTGATAATTTTACTAGTAATATTCCAAGTTATATATTTTTCCCTTTTCTTAGTTGTAATTATATATTAAGTTAGAATAGTATAGGTAACTAGGCCTTTACACGGATGGGTATTGTCAACCCCAATGAATAATGTGTCCAATTGGGACCCTGATCGAGTGCTAACTCCTTGTTGTAGGTGGAAATTTTCCACCTTCAAACAAGCCATTGGTTGAGGGGTTTTTTTACGCCTACTAAACATCTTCGATCATAATATGTTTTAAGGAACCCAAAAAATCGACTAGGGGTTTGTTGACTTCAAAAATATTCCAACGAAACTGAAGGACCTAATCGATCATGAGAAAAACTAGGGGAAGAAAGAGAAGGGGATACCCAAGGGTAGAATTTTTGTAGAGGAGGGAAGGCAAGAAAACGATAATTTCAATATCATAAGGGTTTTGGGGTAGAGGTTTGGCATGGGTCAGCATGACCTGAGACATAAGGTGTTTTGGTGGGTCCACTATAGACTCCTTTTTATTTTAAATAACACTCTATTAAAATCACAAGATTATATAAACACTTTAAGTTTATTATATTCCATGCATGTGGTATAACTCTTTTGGTATCTATATAAACAAACGAAATTCAACCACAAATTGATCGACAACCATTGAGTGACTGATTCCTATAAGCCATATCTCGGGCTATGGGGCATGAAATTAGGCCATGATACCCTTTTGGAAAGATAATATCGAGAAGAAAAATACAAAGGCATTTATTTAAAAAAAATGAAAAAAAAATATACCAAATATTCAACAGGAAAAGGGCTACAAAATCTGATCAAACTGAATTTGTTGAGTTAATTTTTGTATATAAAACTTGATTCCAAAATGTTTTTCTTTTTATCTTATCAAAATGTTGTATATTTATTAGAATTGCAACCAAAAAAAACATTTGGCTTAGATTTTGGAGTTTGTTTCTAATTTAGAGGAATTAAACCTTTTTTAGTCACAATTACTTTCAAATGCTTTAGATCTAGGTTTTGATTTGAGTTGATTTTAATGATAATTTTGTAAATATTTTTGCAAATATTTTGGAATTCAATTATTAGTTGGAATCTGAAGATTTGTGGATTTGAATTTCAGTTGGGAAAGGGGGATTCTTTAGCTCCAAAAAAATTAGAAAAAAAATCTTCATGTTCAAGTGATCAGGGTATTTTATTTTATTTTTGAATTGTATGATTATAAATAAGAGGTTTGCAGGAGGGATCAAGGGTTGACAATTATTGTATCCCAACTAAGAGTGATTTCTTATTATAGATTGGAGTTAAATTTTGGAAGACCTGGGATTCATTTAGAATAATTTCTCTGTGCTATGGATTTCCGTATGTAATTTAATTTCTTATATACATTTTTGCTTTCCATCTACACAAGTTCATATTGATTGAATTTCTCCTTGACATTAAATATTAGACCACATTGTTTTGTTTCCTTAAATCAATATTTGTACATGATTTATTGAATTATTTAAAGTTTTCTGGGTTACTTTTTAAAATTTATCTATGCATCTGTCAAATCTAATATTCACCTTATCAGTATTGTGACTTGATCTTATTTTCAAGCGAGCATAATTTCTAGAATTATACTTGGAGATTCAATGTAGATAAATTCTGAAAGAGTACAAAAAAAGGCTCTCTCAGTATAACACAAATTCGTTAGGTGGTTTACTGGGCCCACATATCAGTAAAAAACATCACTACTTCCAAACAATTATATATCTCTTTCAAGCCTACATTTGGGTGATTTCCCCCCTCCTTGCTATTGGATAGAAAAATCTCTTTAAACACTAACAAATTGGATTAGATTAGATAGTTATTAATTGTAAATATGTTAAGTTATATATTTTTTCCTTTTTTTTGAGTTTTATTTAATTATTAAGTTAGAATAGTATAGGAAAATTGGCCTTTATACTGGTGAGTAATATTAACCAAATGAATAAGAGGTCATGAATAAGAGGTCTAATTGGGACCCTGATTGGGTAGTAACTCCCTTTTGCATGTGAAATTTTTTTTCTTGTCAAAAAGCCAACGATCGAGGGTTTTAGCCACCCTCACTAAACATCTCTAATGATAATAGGTTATTGTGAATCCTGGAAAATAGAATATGGTTTTCTGACTTCGAAGGTAGTTTGATGAAAGAGAAGGACCCAATTGATCACAAGGAAAACCAATGAAAGAATGAGAGGGGGCTCCCTAGGGGTATACTTGGTGCAGAGGGCGGAAAGTGACAAACTAGTGATTTCAATATCCTAGTGGTTTTGGGGAATAGGGTTGAAACATATCACCACGACTTGAGACTTAGGGTCTTTTGGTGGGTCCCTTATAACCTCCTTTTTATTTAATACACATTATAGTAAACTCCTTAAATTTTATAAACAATTTAATGTTTCTTCTATCTCATGCATGTGGTATAACCCTTTTGGTATTAAATCAATGGATGAAATTCACACATGAGTTGATCAACAGTCACTAAGTCACTAATTTATGGAGGTCATAAATAGAGCTACAGGGCATGAAATCAAACCCATGATACCTTGTTTAAAATAGGAGATTGAGAAGAAAATACCGAGACATTTATTTCAACAAATATGAAAGCAAAATGTCCCAAAATTTCAACAGAAAAAGGGCTATGAAATATGATCAAACCGAGATTTGTAAGTTAAAATTTGGAAATAAAACTTGATTCCAAAAACGTTTTTCTATATTTATGTGATGAAAATGTTTTCTATTTATTAAAATTGCAACAACATAAAACATTTTGACTCATATTTTGGAGTTTGTTGCTAATTTACAAGAATTGAACTTTTTTTTATCAAGTGATTAGTTTTGCGTGCTTTAGATTTGGGTTTTTCTTTGAGTTTTTTTTAATGATAATTTTTTTAATATTCTTCATAGATTTTGGAGGTCAATTACTAGTTGGAACCTTAAGATTCATGGATTAGAATTTAATACCGAAAAGGGGATTCTTCTAACTCCAAAAAAATCATAAAACAAGTCTTCATGAAGCTATCATGGATCCTAATTATATTTTTTAATTGAATTGTATGATTATAAATAATAGGTGTAGGAGGGATTGGGGGTATACAATTATTGTATCCAAATTGAGACTGCTATTTTTTATCAGAGGTTGAGGTTAATTTTTTCAAGACTTAGGAGTCATTTGATAAAATTTCTCTGTTCTATGCATTTTTGTATGCAATATAATTTGTTATATAAATTTAGATTTTCCATATACATGAGTACATATTTATTAAATTTCTCCCTGAAACTAAATATTGGATTTCATTTTGTCTTTTCTTAAAAATGATATTTTCAGATGATTTATTGAATTATTTAAATATTGTAGGATTATTTCTTAACCTTTAATATTCGTCTATTGAATATGATATTCTCCCTATTAATATTTATACTCGATCTTTTTCTCAATATAGTTTAATTTATGTAATTAAATTAGAGATTGCATGTAGATAAACCACAAAAAAATATAATTTGTTTAAGATCTCTCAACAGAGCACAAATTCTCTAGGTAGTTGACTGAGCCCACATATCATTTAGAAATATCATTGCCTCAAAATAATTATGGATCTATTACAACTCTGCATTTGGGTGATCCCCCCCTTCCCCCCTCCCACCCTTGATGTTGGATAAAACAAGTTCCTTAAACGTCAAGAAATTGGAATACATTGGATAGTTATTACTTATAAATATGTCAAGTTACATATTTTTCATTTTTTATTATTTTTAGTTATTTGTTAATATAGAATAGTACAAGGAATGAAACCTTTATACTGGTGGTTAGAACCAACCCAAAAAAATGGGGGTCTTATTGGTACCCAAATCCAACACTAACTCCTTGTTGTAGGTGGAATTTTTCTTCCTATAAAAAAATGGCACTAGTAGGATGTTGTTGGGCTGTGAAAGAGGTATGAAATTCTTATGTATTTGTTCATTCTTTTACCATAGATGTACTTCTGCTTGCCTTGGAAAGGTAATTTACCATAAGAATTGCAATTAAATTGGGAAGATTTATGTTTAGCCTAAAATATGACTAAAGGTTGTTTTTAATGGCAAAACAGGAATACGAGGATGTGAGCAGTTGTATCAAAGGCGTGGCTGAAGAAAATTTGACTCCTACTCCATTCATGATGAACCATATCCAGCTGAAGCCAAGAAGATCTGAACCAATTTCCCGAAAAGCGCAGGGGACAGCTCGGCCTTAAACAGAGTCAACAGAACGATGACAAAACAAGGAAGGAGCGAATCCCTCAAGATCGGAAGATCCCGAGGGATCGCTGTGAAAATTTATCATATCTCTTGATTTGTCCGTCCAAGGATCAACTATAAAGGCAATGATCTTTAGTGACCGGGGACGGAATGGAGGATGTAAAAAACATTTTCGTTAGTAGACTTTTATATTTTATTTGCAATTGAATGTTTATCGACTCTCTGTCGTGAGAGAACGTTGTTTGTAATGTCTTTTGGATTAATATAAAAACACAGGTTTTATCTGCTCTTTAGAGGTCTGAGTTAAGCCCAGCGGTATTTCACTGGCGCTAAGGGCCCGGCTCTGGTGGATTACTATGCTGTTGTATTATTAATCTTTATTTTTTGATGCGTGAAGTGTGTTTCGTATTGATTTCATTTACAGATTTATTTCATTGATTGTTAAAGCAAGTGCAGAATCATTGTTGTTTCATTCCTTACCGCAATTACATTTAACCATCAATTCTCTTGTTATTATCTTTTGGCTTTGCTGTTATGTAATTATAGAAAGTTGTTGTTCCATTCATCTATGGTTTGTGGTTGGATTGTGATTAACTGTCGACAGGCTTGAGTGTGACGATTTACTTGTTTGAATTACATTTGCAATTGCTGTTCATTTTATGCTGCTGTTCCTTTTCTAGATTTCATCTCCTTTCAGTTGTTCCACTTGCTTTAAGATTTCCGAACTGTAGTGGATAGAGATACTCTCTCCAGAGTCCCCAGATTTGGTCATCTTACATCGATTTCTAGGGGAAAGAGTTATTTCTACTACATCCCTGATCGATGTCTAGCAAGACTGCTGTAGTTTAGCTTTTACATTCCTGTCATTGTAATTAGGTTTCTTTTCCATGCATTTATTACTTTTGTATTTCTGTACTATATCCTCACAAGCATTGCTCTTAGATAATTGCAGCCTCAGATAGAGTACACTATTGAGATAAAAAGACGCTCCCAGATTGATGATTAATGTAGGCTAATTAGGTGTTTAAAAGATACCTTTTTATGATCCAACATTTTGGCGCCGTTGCCGGGGAGAGTGTATGCTATTTTAAAGGAGTGATGCATAGCTGATTTCCTTCTGCTTGGGGAGAATTGGGTATTAAAGACGGAAGGTAAGAACCTGTGCACTGGGCAAGAAACACACTTGCTCGCAGCTCGCTTCACAGCAGAAGTAAGTAAGCTTTTCTTTTGGGTAGGAATGAAGGATTGTTTTTTTGAATGAATAAACCAATTAAGAGAAACAAAATTCCTCCTAAAAATGAAAAACCTAAGGGACCAGTGACCCTTGGGCGCGCGACCTTCATTGACAAAATCCTAAAGAAAACTGAATCTCAGCCATCTGTAGGATTTAAAAGAACTACTTCTAGACATCCTACTAGTTCCCTTCAGGCTACAGAATCACCATCTGAAGCCTTCGCTGAGATACATAGTCAAACGGAGGGAATTAAGCAAGATTCCCAAGAAATTGAGAATCCTTGCATAGGTTTCCTTCACGAAGGGAACTCCAACAATCTCCAAGAAGGAGAAGGGGAAACAGGAGAAACTACAAACTCAAAATCACCTATCAAAATTGCCCAAACAATAAACAGCCCAAATAGGGGAAGTGTTGTTCAACTTATCCAGAACCAAGGTCCCGAATCACCTCAATCAGTAGGACAACAGGGAATACTTATTCCATACAGAGGAAGTGCTCTTAAAGCTACTTCTACCCCTATTCGTCAACCTAGAAATTCCCTGGAGATCCCAGAAGGGCATTGGAATATCTTCGATCAAATGGCCCAGAATCAAAATCAAAACCAGCAGCAAACCTCTACGCTGCAATATCCTATAGTAGATACTGCAGTTAACGCACCCATGAAAGCTATCCCTCTTCAACATATTCCCACATTTCATGGTTTGACATCAGAAGATCCAGATGATTTTCTATTTGAATTTGATGTGCTGTGTAGAGGATATGATTACACCACCGATGCCCAAAAATTGAAGTTGTTCCCTTCTACACTAAAAGGAACAGCCTTACGGTGGTTTATGGGATTAGGTGGGGGTGCCATAACTAATTGGGATCATATGAAGGCTTCATTTTTAAAGAAATATCAAGATTATTGCAGGTCTCGGGAATTAAAAGATGAAATATTCCAGATGACAGCAAAACCAAGTGAGACCTTGGAAGAGTATGTGGAACGGTTTCAATATAATTTGCAAAGAACCCCTTATGCATCTGCACCCTTACCTGATAACGTTTTGAAAAATGCATTAATTAGGGGAATGAAAGATCAATGGGTTGAAACATTAAATCTTCTGGGAAAAGGTGATATATATCAAGAGAATTATTCTGACATCATTGATTTGTGTATTAGGTGCTCAAGAGGTAATACAAGGTTGAAATCGGTAGAACGTGACATAATTACAAGGGAAAATAAGACCTCTAGCGAAGGTGTGACGCGTGCAGAGATTGGAAATTTGTTAGAAGACTTTAAGACAGACATACTAGGGACTCTAACAACACAGTTTGACATCATGCAAGCCAAGCAGAAGCAGGCAGAAGTAGAACAAAACTTGGCAATATTCTGCCCCAGGTGTAGAAAGAAACACAGCCACAAGGAATGCCCATCGGATATGGTTAAAGACTGCGCCATTTTCACGAAAGACCACCCTACAGAAGGATGCCCATCGCTTCCTGGCCTAAAAGCAGTATATAAGGAGGCAGAGGAAGAATCAGAAGTGGTATGTCTGCTCAACCAGCGCCGACAGTGGCAGCCACGACCATCAGGTATGCAAAATGATCCATTTTCTTTTCATCCTCCCCAATATAATTCTCAACAGTATAGTGGAATGTGGCAGAATCAACCATCCTTCCCTAATTGGTCACAACAACCATTTCCTCCTACATCTTGGCCTAACCAAAAAAATCAAAATAACTGGCCTAGCTTTCCCTTTTATCCACCATTCTGGCCTACGCAATGGTCCCCTTCTACCTCTCAGAACCAGCCCTGGCAGTCAAACTGGAAAAAATCTCCAAATCAACCAGTTGGATCAGTTCCTTTCTCTCAACCAACACTGCCAGCACCTTACCCAAACCCCCAGACTAATGTAAGACCCCAACTCCCAGCCCAACCCAATCCAAACCCAAACAATAGACCAGTTCAAACGGTACAAATAATGGAACCTCCAGAAACAGGAACTGAACTCAGGGAGTGCAATGATCTTCAATTAAGGTCTGGGCGTATAGTTGAAACAAAGAGAAATAATAATGATCATATTGAAAATCACTTAGCTGAAGAACAAACAGAACAAACTGAGAAGGAAGTGCAACAACAAAGTCAACAAACTCAACAACAACAAATAACAACTTCCTCTCCACCATTCCCAGAACGATTAATGATACCTCGACCATTAGAACAACCTAATTATGATCTTCTGGGAGAATTAAAAAATTTATGTATAAAAATCCCTCTCCTCCAAGCTATTCAAGATATTCCTATATACGCAAAAACTATTAAGGAATTATGCATAAAGAAGCCTAGGAGGAGAACAACAACCAATCCTACTGTCCAAATAGTTGGTACCTTATCTGATTTACTATCAGGAATGGAAACACCTATCAAATATGAAGATCCAAAAAACCCTATAGTAACAGTGCAGATCAATGGCCAATCATTTCCAAATGCCTTAGTTGACTTAGGGGCAGCAATCAACATTTTAACAACGACTACCTGTCAGAAACTTGGCATTACATCACTTGAACCAACAACAACCTTGTTAGAATTGGCTGATCGATCAGTAGTGAAACCAGAAGGCACCTTACAAGATGTCATGGTATCTGTAGATTCTTGGGAGTACCCCGCTGACTTCCTGGTTATCAATCCAAAGAACCGACTAGATGGACCTCCAAAAATTTTAGGTAGACCTTGGTTGGCAACTGCAGATGCTTATATTGGATGCCGACAAGGCAATATGACCATTACAAGGGGAAATTATGTCAAAAACTTAGCTTTATATCCCCCAGCTCAACCAAGTCTATCAATAATTAAAACAAGACAACCACCTGCATCATATTTTGAGGAAAACATGAGGTCACCTCTAACTATAGAAGAAGCTCTGAATTTTAAAGATCAAATAGAGGATGATCTAATTAGTAATTTTATTAATAAATCACAAACTGAACCTCATTTGCAATGTCACATGGTTGAAGCAGTATTCGACAATAAAGAAGAAGAAGATCCTTTCAAAGATATTCATGATTAGGCAATACCTACTACCTCTGTAAATAATATCAAAGTTGTAGAAATTGAGCCAGGTAAAACCTTGAACATTAACAATGATCTCACTGCTGAACAAGAAGAGAAATTGCTCCAATTATTATGAAAATACAAAGCAGTCTTTGCATGGGATTACCCCGACATGAAAGGAATTTATCCTCAATTATGTACTCACCACATTTATATTGAGAAAGATGCAAGACCCATTAGGCAACCTCAAAGGAGACTAAATTCTCACCTTAAAGACATTGTGAAAGATGAACTACAAAAACTATTGGATGTTAATTTTATTTATCCAATATCTGATAGTAAGTGGGTCTCCCCATTAGTGTTAGTACCTAAAAAGAATAGGAAGTGGAGGATATGTGTCGATTACCATGAACTTAACAAGGCAACACAGAAGGACCACTTTCCCCTTCCTTTCATTGACCAGGTATTAGACACACTGGCAGGAAAGAAATTCTTTTCATTCTTGGATGGCTTCAGTGGGTATAACCAAATACAAATTTCCCCTGAAGACCAGGATAAAACTACCTTTACTTGCCCATGGGGCACATTTTCCTACCGAGTCTTACCTTTTGGCCTATGCAATGCCCCTGCTACTTTCCAAAGAGCAATTCTCAGCATTTTTTAGACCTAATAAATGAAGGCCTAGAAGTATACATGGATGATTTCACCCCTTATGGGGATGACTTTGAACCTGCATTACAAAATCTAGCAAAAGTATTGCAAAGATGCATTGACACGAGGCTTTTCTTAAGCAATGAGAAATGTCTTATGATGATGATTGAGGGAGTTATCTTAGGAAATTATATTTCAATAGATGGAATTCAAGTAGACCCTGCCAAAATTCAAATACTCCTGTTAATTCCTACACCCACCACACAAACAGAGGTACGTAGCTTTCTTGGATTTTTTGGTTACTATAGAAGATTTATAGAACATTATTCTCGAATAGCTGCACCTTTATATGCACTGACTGGAAATACTGATTTTGTTTGGACAGATAAATGTGACAATGCTTTTAATAATTTGAAGAACCTCGTTGCAACAGCCCCAGTGCTGAGGGGCCCAAACTAGAATTTTTCGTTCCAAATTTCATCTGATGCCTCAGACACAGCGATCAGAGCAGTACTTGGGCAGTAGGAAGACAAGAAGCCATATGCAATTTACTACATTAGCAAAAATCTGACCCCTGCTGAATTAAATTATACTGTGACTGAGAAAGAATTTTTAGCTGTAGTCCATGCTATAAATAAATTTAGACATTACATTACTGGGTATCTTGTAGTGCTTTACACAGATCACTCTGCCATTAAGTTTTTAGCAAATAAACCTGTTACAAATGGAAGAGTGACAAGATGGTTGATTTTACTGTAGGAATTTGATATCACGATTAAAGATCGACCGGGCAAAGAGAACCCTGTAGCTGACTTTTTGTCAACAATGCCAAAGCCAACAGACACAGAAGCAGTTGAAGACCTCTTTCCGGATGAACATCTCTTCGCTGTTACTACCAAAACACCATGGTATGCCGATATTGCGAAATATTTGGCAATAGGTAAACTACCCAAACACCTATCCCTTAATGAAAGAAAGCAAATAATACATCGTAGTACCCGTTTTTCTTGGATTGGGGGCTACTTATTTCATACAGGTGCAGATATGTAAATAAGACGATGCGTTAGGGAGGATGAGGTATATGACATTTTGAAAGCATGCCATGATGGACAGTGTGGCGGACCTTTTGCAGACGGCAGAACTGCCCATAAAGTTTTACGAACAAGCTACTATTGGCCTACTATTTTTAATGATACTAAAAAATCTGTGCAGGCCTATGATAGCTGTCAAAGGGCAGGTCTCCCTGGGCAGTCTGATGAAATGCCCTTAAACCCTCAGCTAGTGATTGAACCCTTTGAACATTGGGCACTTGAATTTGTTGGTCCCAGTAGCCCTCCATCAAACCAGAAAACATATATCCTAGATGCAACTGAATACGTTACCAAATGGGTTGAAGTGGAGCCCCTTTCAAAAGCTACAGAGGATTCTGTGATTCAGTTTCTTTTCCAAATATTTGTCCGCTATGGCCTCCCACGAGACATAATTACAGATGGTGGACCACAGTTTGTAGGTAATAAATTGGCTGAAACATTAAAGAATTATCATATTGAACATCGAATTACAACTCCATACCACCCATAGGCCAATGGCCAAGTCGAGAGCACGAACAAGGTAATCGAATCCATATTAACAAAAACTGTCGCTTCGCATAGACGAGATTGGGCCTATAAACTGCCAGAAGCACTGTGGGCGTATCGAACAACATGGAGACCTACAACAGGCTATTCGCCATATCAACTGGTATTTGGAAAAGAACCCATCTTTCCTATCGAATTTGAAATTCAAACATTAAGAACAGCTCAAAAGGTGGGTTTGAATTTAGATGAAGCCCAGGCTACAAGACTGCAGCAACTTAACGAATTAGATGAAATTAGACTCTCTGCTCTTCAGCATACATCATTAATTCAGCAGCAGAGAGCCAAATGGCATGATGCCCACATCAAACAAAAGATCTTCCACGAAGGAGACTGGGCACTCCTATATGATTCTCGGTTTCAGGATTTCCCTGGAAAGCTCCAGACAAGATGGATTGGACCCTACGAAATACAGAAAGTGCATAATAATGGCACTCTCACATTAGTAACCATTGACGGATCTGGACATTCCTTTAAGGTGAACGGCCACCTCGTCCGATTGTATCAAAAACCACTCACCCGGGAATCCTTTTACCAGCAGTTACAAGAAGATTCGACCATGGAAATTCTTGATGAAAGGGAGAATTCCTCCCCGGCACCACTTTGATAAATCATTCCTTTTTAATTTTGTACATAAAGCATGTTTTTCTGTTTTTGATTATTGTTGTACAAAATTCGTTTTTTTCCTGTTAGTATTTCTTCAATTTGGTTTCTTTCAAAAAAATGTAAAAAATGAAAAAAATCTGTTTTTTTTTTCGCGCTGCTGTTCCTTTCCAAAGGAGCAGCACTTTTGTTGTTCCTTTTGAAAGAAACAATAGTTTCGCAGAAGTGTTTTTGTTGTTCCTTTCCAAAGGAACAACACTTTCGCCGAATATTTTTTTCTGATGTTTCGCAGTATTTTTGCTGTTTCTTTCTAAAGGAACAGCATTTTCGCAGAATATTTTCTTGTTGTTCCTTTTAAAAGGAACAACAGTTTCGCAAACTGTTTTTGTTGTTCCTTTCCAATGGAACATCACTTTTGAGTGATTTTGTTTTTATTTGTTTTAAGCTATCATTTTGATTTCTTTTCACTTTTTAAAGGGCAAATATATCATTTATATACAATCATACAAGTTTAAGCTTACTGAGATCAGTACATCACAACAAATCGTCATTTTTTTAAGGGAATTTCTTAGTAATGAAAAAAGAGAGGAAAAAGGGGCATGACCAATAACATAATATTGTTATTACCATCAAATTAATCTGATCGATTACTTTTATCATGATTGGTTCTCTCCCATATGCTATAGCTTTCTTTGATATTTATCTTTGAAATGGAAATAAGGGTATATCTTTTTCTATTGAGATGTTCAGACCTCTTCCGCCATTCCTACTCTTAAGGAGTGTTGAGCCATCCCTTATGAATAACTGAGGAAAGTGCTGTTTGAAAAAGAAAATATTTACATATCTTAATGATTTTGCAGATGGAGGATAGGGGGTCTCATTAAGAGCCAGCCTACCGTGATCATAGAAAAGACAGTGAAGTGGCATTCCCATTATGGCCACCAAACCAGGGAAATGGTCCAAAAGACAACTGAAAATCAAGAAGTCCTTGGAACAGGAGGTCTCATCACGAGCCAACCTGCCCACCTTTCACTTCTTCCCAGTGAATGGCATTGTTATTTATCTAGTCACCAAGCCAGTACAATGGCCTCCGTCTTGCTACTCAAAAAAAGAATATAAAGAAACAAAAAGAAGCACTTCCTCAGTATGAATAAAGGACAATGGTTCCGTGGGTTACAAAATAACTCTGTCAAGGTTATGGACACCTGTGGGCAATAGAGCTCTGTTGATGGTATTGAAGTCACATTTATGCACATCAATAGTTATTTAACCTTTTTTTTCCTATATTTTTATTTAATATCAAATGAAATGCATGAATTCCTTACTTTTTGAACCTATTATACATGAAAAATATCATGAATCGATCATATTAGTTTATATGGTAAATAATGCAATTATATTTATGTCAATCCTATGCTGTCCCTTCCCCTCGTATTTGAATCATTACAACACGATTTCCTATTCATTACCGATTTATCTCATGCATCGATTTCAGCAATCGCTTAATTTAGTTGACTGTATCATAATTATGCCCCTTTTTTTTCACTGCTGTCCTATTGCTGTGCCACACATGCCACCCTCAATCGACAGTTGAGGATGACCGTTCTTTCATTTGGGGGGCGCGAATGAATGCATGCAGATCAAACTCCGAGATTCTCTTCACCTGTACATGAACTAAATCTCCACATTAGATTTCTTTACCGTATTTGGACTAGAACCCCCGTATTTTTGGGAAAAAACAAGTTTCAGCGAACTGTGCTGCGTTGTTCCATTGAGAATACTGTGTGTTGTGAAGAATTAACAAGAACGCAGAGATGGGAGGACACCCAATCCGTAGTGAACCACAGGTGTTGATCGTCTCTGACGCTGCACGAGCAATTTTAGAGAGACTAGGATGGACTACCTATTTTATGAGAATGCAGCAACCCCATGAAGCAGTGGCTACCGAATTCCTATTAAACCTACAGGAAGGATCCTCTATAGTCAGAGGAAGACAGATAGCTATGTCCGATGAGATAATTGCAGAAGTGTCAAGCATTCCCACGCAAGGAACTATCTGGACCCAGAAGAAGATTAGGATTCGTGAAGCTATGAAAATATTTCAAGATGATGGACAGACGCTAACTGTCAAAGGTAGAGGAGTCCACCCTGCGTCACTAGGTGAACCATGGACCGAATTGGGCAGGATTGTGCAGGCTTACATAACATGCGACGGTAGAAAAGACGTGGTAAGACCTTGCCACCTTAAGCTACTAGCTGTGTTAAAACAGAAGTGTACTATTAATCTGCCTGCATTCTTAAATTCTTTGTTGCATGATATTTCTCACGGAATTAGAAAAGCCCAACATGCAGATATGGTGGTCAGTCACCATTCTTTGATTCGACTGATAGTGAGCTATAGCCTCGCCCAGCAACAGACCAACTGGGAAGAATTTATTGAAGAGGGGTCAGCTCTGCCTGCTCCGAGACGGAAAAGAATGGTCGGCTTAATAGCTGAGCCCTCCACTCACAGACAATCCTTCCGATCGAAGCGAAGTAAGAAAATAATGGAGGAACTTCCAGGCAGCAGCAACCAGCCCCTGGAATTGCATAGCTCAGATGAAGAGGAACAACCTCCATAGTTGGAGGGAGCAAGTCCTCGTACTGAGGAAGAACATGAATTAGAAGGCGAAATTTGTTACTCAGATGAAGAAGAAGTAAGTCACCATACCAGTAGCGAAAAACAACCCAGTACGTTGGAAGGAGAAATCCGTTACTCGGATGAAGAAGAAGCCGAAGGAGAAATTCGTTATTCGGATGAGGAAGAGATCGAGGGAAATTCAGAGGAAGAAGAAGCCGAGGGATAAATTCGGTATGCAGATGAGGAGGAAGAAAGTTATCACACCTGTGACAGGGAAGAGGATAATCGTAGCAGCAGTGGACATGAAACAAAACCCACTAAAAATGTCAATGCAAGCCCTTCACAGGAAGATCAATTGGCCCAAATTTTAGCCAAAATGGCTGAGTATGCATGCCCTCATAGCCCTTTGAACCTTAATATCGATATCAATCAATTACTAGAAAAATCTGCTGTCGATAGAGAAATAACTGAAGAAAATCTTAATGAAACAGCAAACCCTAGCGAAGCTAGGGTTTCTTCTTCCGAGAGATATGAATAGGAGGAGGAAAATATTGAATCAATACCTCACTTGGGAACCCCCCAAGACATTGCAGAGTCAAGTGAGAAGATGATTCCTGAGGAATCTATCCAAGATCATAAGAGCATGGAAGAAGAGCCCCAAGAAGAAGAGCAAGGAGAAGATTTCACTGAAGGCACGGCTCAAAACCCTGTCGAGCAGACAGGTTCGGATGAAAAAGCCACTGTTCATTTGAGAAAGAAGAAGAAAACAACTGAGGTTGAGAAGCTTCGTAGGGAAAGGATAAAACTTCATAAATTGATAGAACAGCTCAGGCAAACGATTAGGGTTCTAAGAATGAAACAGACACCTAAACGAATCCCTAAAAGAAGAGACACTGTCGTTAAGAGAAGATCAGAAAGGAGAAGGGTAACCACTAATAGGAACCCTCAGGTGCAAGAAGAAACCATTCCTGAACCTAACTACGAGGATGTGGAGCAGCAACTGGCTATTCCAACACCAGTTGTTCTAGAGGAACCTCCTCTAAACGAAAATACCCAATCTAGCAGTCAGCACACCTTCAGTGATCCAGCATTAGTTAGACTGCAAGAAGAATTGACACAGGCCCGAATTGAAAGACAGAAATTGGAAGAAGATACTGTCCCAAGGAAGAAATATCAAGAATTGTAGCAGCAGATGAAAATTATTCATGAGGCAGAATCTGAAGTTCATGAAAAACGTCGAGAGGCAGAGATAAAATATGATAAGGTAAGCAACCAATTAAAATTAGTACGAAATCATATCGACACTCTCTGCTCCTTATATACTGATGTCTTAGCCTGTAGGTGCCCTGCCAAAAACTATGCTTTATTTCTGTTAGAAAGATATTTGCAATTAAAAATCAAGGCAGTTAGGGCTGGCAAATCAATAGAGCTAAGAACCATAAACGACCTGATATCATGCTGCAAGCTTTATGGGGACAAGGTACAACGCCTGTTATGTGAGTTTTATCTGCATAATTTAATACTTGAAAATGACTGTGAATCAAACCCTATCCCTTTCATTGGATATGTACAGTTTCAGGCATTCATTTCTTTTACCGTAAATCAATTAAAGTGGCTTAAAGCCTACAATGCCTTTCAAAGGCAGGAAAACGAATTGGATTTATGGGTCAGAAGTGAACCTCAGGACCCACGTCAATTATGGGCTAGACAGAAAAGTCTAATGATAAGGAAAGGCGTTACCCAAACTCTGGGGCCTATTCATAAGTCAATCATTCTGAAGGGAACAGACTATTTTTCATCTATTAAGGACCAAGCTTATGTAGCAGCCAAGCTTCGGTGGAGAACCGCGAATCAAAACATACAAAATAGGGAGCCACTTAATTATAGGAATTTTGGGCTAGCTGCAGACCATTTCATTGCCTATAGCCATACTGTTTTAAAAGAAGGACCATTCTGGTTAGGGTGTAGGTTCCGCAACCCCATTGTTTGGTACCCTGTCTTGGACTACAAAGCTATTTATGAGCTTCCTGAGGGGAAAACAGAACATATTATTGAAGAATTAGCTGCACACCATGGTTTTAGACCTCTCAATGACAAACCTTCTCCAGCTTACTCTTTGACTGCTCTCCATGTGAACTATAGTTTTCATGAGGGCATGAAAAAGGTTAAGTTGGGGGGTATGTTGGGCTGTGAAAGAGGTATGAAATTCTTATGTATTTGTTCATTCCTTTACCATAGATGTACTTCTTCTTGCCTTGGAAAGGTAATTTACCATAAGAATTGCAATTAAATTGGGAAGATTTATGTTTAGCCTAAAAGATGAATAAAGGTTGTTTTTATTGGCAAAACAGGAATACAAGGATGTGAGAAGCTGTATCAAAGGCATGGATGAAGACAATATGACTCCTACTCCATTCATGATGAACCATATCCAGCTGAAGCCAAGAAGATCTGAACGAATTGCCCGAAAAGGGCAGGGGACAGCTCGGCCTTAAACAGAGTCAACAGAATGATGACAAAACAAGGAAGGATCGAATCCCTCAGGATCGGAAGATCCTAAGGGATTGCTATGCAAATTTATCATATCTCTTGATTTGTCCATCCAAGGATCAACTATAAAGGCAATGATCTTTAGTGACCGGGGACGGAATGGAGGATGTAAAAAACATTTTCGTTACCAGAATTTTATATTTTCTTTGCAATTGAATATTTATCGACTCTCTGTCGTGAGAGAACGCTGTTTGTAATGTCTTTTGGATTAATATAAAAACACAGGTTTTATCTGCTCTTTAGAGGTCTGAGTTAAGCCCAGCGGTATTTCACTGGCGCTAAGGGCCCGGCTCTAGTGGATTACTATGTTGTTGTATTATTAATCTTTATTTGTTGATGTGTGAAGTGTGTTTCGTATTGATTTCATTTACAGAGTTATTTCATTGATTGTTAAAGCAAGTGCAGAATCATTGTTGTTTCATTCCTTACCGCAATTACATTTAACGATCAATTATCTTGTTATTATCTTTTGGCTTTGCTGTTCTGTAATTACAGAAAGTTGCTGTTCCATTCATCTATGGTTTGTGGTTGGATTACGATTAACTGTCGACAGGCTTGAGTGTGACGATTTACTTGTTTGAATTACATTTGCAATTGTTGTTCATTTTATGCTTCTGTTCCTTTTCTGGATTTCATCTCCTTTCAGTTGTTCCACTTGCTTTAAGATTGCCGAACTGTAGTGGATAGAGATACTCTCTCCAGAGTCCCCAGATTTTGTCATCTTACATCGATTTCTAGGGGAAAGAGTTATTTCTACTGCATCCCTGATCGATGTCCAGCAAGACTGCTGTAGTTTAGCTTTTACATTCATGTCATTGTAATTAGGTTTCTTTTCCACGCATTTATTACTTTTGTATTTTTGTACTACATCCTCACAAGCATTGCTCTTAGATAATTGTAGCCTCAGACAGAGTACACTCTTGAGATAAAAAGACGCTCCTAGATTGATGATTAATGTAGGCTAATTAGGTGTTTAAAAGATACATTTTTATGGTCCAACATATGTTAGGTCCCTATAATACTACTGTAGAGGAAACTCATGATGAGAAAAAAATAAACATTAATAATGATTTCATAAACTCTCATGTTGGATTGAAGACCCACCATATTCCAAAGATCGATATGATGAAGTTTGATGGCAAGGATCCAGTAACATTTGGTATCAGAGCTTTCGATTCTATGGTTTCATTGCTAAAAATAGGTCATCATGGAATTAACACTATAAATTTTTTTCCACGAAGGTTCAGAAGCTAAAAAAAAAAAAACATTTGAGCCAAAATCCCGAGGAAATTCTTATAAAAATTTCAGACCTTGGTTCTAAACATTTTTGGAGATATGATCTGTGGAAGTTAATGTTTTGCAGGCTCCAAAATTTCATCTCAAACAAGTGACCGAGGGAGAATTGTAATAACTTTTGTTTCATGTATCAAATTCAAATTCTGTAACAAGTGGACAAAAGTGCAAAGGACAAAACTATGACGCATAAAATGTGGTACAAGTTTGCTTTACTGAACTAGTCCATAATTAGGTCACTGTGGAGGATTGGGCATAACTTTGCCTTGAAGAATAAAAATTAGGTCTGACTTGTGGCATTGGAAAGAGGACTCCAAGCGTTAGTACAAGACCAAAGTTCATATCTTGAAGATATGAAATCAAATAGATAAATCAGGTTTAATATAGACCTCCTAAAAATCAAGAAAAATATGTGTATTTGTTTTTTTTTTAAATTGCATAACCTTTGTTAAGAAAATTAGTTTGAAGTGATTCCAAGGGCATATTGAAACATTTTTATCATTATTGTGTTCTATAATGCCTCCAAAAAATAATTATACACCCATTAAGACATCAGAAAAATCTACTATGACGTTTGAAGAGGAAGATCTAGTATGATATATCAAAATTACAAGAGAAAGTGAAACAAATTGTGATCTCACGAAGAGCAACCAAAGATGAATTAGATGGTTTAAGAGCAGGCATGGAGACTAAGGTGGATGGTTTGAAGGATGAAATAAAAAATAATATGGATTATCAAGCAGTGGAAGATCACATCGAGCATCAACAAAAGGTTCTCCAACTCTTAAAGGATAACCTAACTTTGGTGCAAAATTGAATGAAACATCAGGTAGATCAACATCGCAATGAAAGAAGTTTTGATATAGGTGACTGGATATCTTTATGGCTATAACCATACAAACCAATGTCCCTCAAGCAATCTAATAAGGATAATAAACTATCGCTAAAGTACTATGGTCCTTAAAAGTTGCTACAAAAGATTGGTACTATGGAATACAAAATGGAGTTGCCTACATCTTCTCGAGTGCACCCAATTTTCTATGTTTCATACTTAAAGAAGGTTATAGGTGAAAAAATCCTCATTCAAACAATATTTCTAGAACTTGATGAGGAAGAAAAAATCATATTGGAACCTTAATCAGTGATAGAAACAAGAACTTGACAACTACGAAATTGATCAATTTCAGAGTATCTCATCAAGTGGAAGAATTTACCTGCTGAAGATTTCACATGGGAGGATGAATGTTTTATAAAAAAGCATCCAGAAATAATCAAGCATTGAGGACAACACTTGTTTGAAGGATAGGAGCATGCTAGGTCCCTATAATACTACAATAGTCCCTATATTGTTATTATTGTGCCCCATAGAAGCCCACTATTGTTATTGTTATGTCTGCTAGGATTATATTGTGACCCTTTGGACTCATTTATATAGAAAGGAGGTTTTTTAATTGAATCATCCAATAATAATTCATTTATGTAATGTAAAGGAGGTTGCCCCCTTGAAGAGGCTTATTTCTAAGTCATTGATATATCTTTTCTTCTATTTTGTGAGCTGGTTTCATAACATAGGAGGGCATGAACCAAGTTGAGCCTACATATTTTTTCATTTTGAATGCATTCAACTACTCATGCATCCTCTCCAAATTTTTGTTTTTGCACCACGCTTTTAGTTCAAAAGGCCTACTAGAAGCATTTCCAAAATATTGTTGACTTCTTGTCATAATTAAGATTCGCTGGTAAGAGTATAATTTCTTATATTGATCACCTTAGTAATTTTATTATTAAATGAAAATATTTTGGAATATCTTATGCCAATGAATTATGGAAAAATTATTCACTCTTACTTTCTAAGGAAGAATTTAAATATGGTTCATAGCATTATTAGTAAAATGTATTCATTTTTGGAACCAATTCATGGAAATATTTCTTATTGATCATCAGAATTATAATTATGATGAGTTGTTCTTAGAAATTTATAATCCATGTATGTAGGAAAATGAATCTATTGATGAATTTTATTTTAGATTTATATTTTTTTTTGCGTATTTCATTCTAATTTAAGATTCGAAGAAGATTTGATAGAATTGTTTTGTCCTTGTATTCATCCTACTAATACATATGATGAAATAAATAATGATGAACATTACATAGATATTTCTCAAAATATGAATGATAATAAATACATTCAACCATTAGTTAATCTTGAGCCAAATAATGAAGTTTAAACTTTTCCACAACCAAACATATTAGGTGTATATTTTAGACATTTTCAAAAATTAGAAAAAGACTACATGGATTCAAATCTCATCCATGAAAATTCTCCTGAAACTCCTCTTAATGTTTGTTGTGAGAAATAAAGTTCGATAGAAATAAATCTTATAGATGATCAAACACAATATCTAACTAATGGAATTGTCAATAATGTTTCTTCTTTTGGAGCTAATTTAGAACTAATTTCCACTATTTTAACACAAGATCTATCTTTTAATCAGAGTTTATCTAACAATCTCATGAAAGATTTTTCATTTCATCACGGTGAAAATAATTTATACTCTTGAAGTCATTATTTTATATATTCATATTTGTTTTCCAAATTTATTTCATACAATAATGATTCTCTTAAACTTCATCATAAAATTCCTATTTCAACTAGCTCAAATTTTAGTGAAAAATAAAATGTTGTCGATAAATGAAATTATGAGGTTTCTTTCAACTTAGTTCAGGATGATGAAGTTATCAAAGATCATTCTATTTATATCAGAACCGATTCTCTTACTTATCCATTTGATAATGTTTGAAATCCAATTATTTTTCATGATTTGCAGGAGAAGGAATTATTTTTGATAATTATCTTGATATTAATAGCACTAGATCCTATGTCTTGCAAAGTAATATACATATTGACTTAGATTTATATGACAAAATATCATGATTTCCCATTAATAGAATCATGTTTCCCTAAGCACAAATCTAAGATTACAACTCTATGTGCTAATGATATTTGTTTTGTCTTAAAAATTCATTTGAGGTGTCCCCAGGTGCTCATTTTAATATTTCATTAGATACTTGTCTCAAGCAATCCTTTTTGAAAAACTTCCTTCCTTTCTTGGGGGAATTTTATATTTTGTAAATAAACACTTGCACGATAGTTGTATTAATACTAATTATTTGTTAATGAAAGATGATACATGATTGAGTCAAATTAATTCCTTCCATATGTTTTGAAATTTGAAAGTTGAACATGAGGAAATATATAAAAATAATTATATTTCTCTTTTCTTTTTCTTTTTAAATTTTATATATGGGAAGTAGGAAAATTTATGGCCCAATCCTTCAATATAAGGTTTTATATTGATTCATTCACGCTTACAATCAATCAAGAATATTTTTGCTATAAACTGAGTGAAATTTTTAATAAATCAAATGATGCTAATAATTTTCATTCCATATATAACAATTTGGCTTACATAATAAAGTATATTAAGTTATTGAAATTGTTTGACTCTATTGATTTGTCACAATTTGGTTATTTAAATAAATAAAAGTGGAGACTTGTTAAGAGAATGAGGAAGTCCAATCCCATGATCTTGCGAAATTGTCTGAAATAAATTGCATTAAGATTCCCATAATATTTTACATATTTTTCATGTTCGCTTATTGATCTCTTCCATTGTGCATGTCACAATAAGATAGAGGCCTGGTTGGAAGAGTATTTTAGTGTGATATTTTATGTAACTAAGAAGCCATTTTCTTGAATATGCTCGATATAGATGCAAATATTTCAAATTATTGATATTGTTTAATATTACATGAATTTATGCTTTTATATTTGATGTACATTCGATTGTACATTTAGAATTACTTGGATGGCTACATTGGCACTATGGTTTCACCTAATTCATTTTCAGCAAGTATAATGTAGAAAAGGTTTAGGAGTAGATTAGTTACTCTTTATTTTAATAGTTTTAACATGTTTATGTTTTAATATATTTTCAATAAATATGTATGTATGAAAAATATTGTTAGATATTTAGAACATATTTAGTATCTTTGAAAAAGAGAAGATAAATTGACAGGGGATTTCTATCAAATTGTTATATATTTTCTTTAATCAATAAGCTTTCTCTAATTCAACCCGTTAAACATTTTTTTTTAACATCTTAATTCTCTTTCTTTTAAACAAGACTAGTTACAATATTTTTATTTGATATCATATTTTTATGATAATGATGAAGTAAGATGTGATTCACAATATTGTTCATATGTTTTTCTCCTCCTACATTTCTTACTGATAAGTTTGAGCTACTTGTTTGTTTTAGATCCCTCTAAAAGAACTAGCTGTGGAAATCAGTACATGTTGATGATGAGACACTTCAATTCCAACCAATGGTCATGTTTGGATCTCATCATAATCCCTTATTAATATGACTAGATGCATAATAGAAGGAGGATAAATATCTACCAAAAGAACCAATAATATATGTCACGCTTTTGAAGATTTGATAGTCACTTGGAAAATTTTGAGGGAAAATCATTCTCATGTAATCAGCATTCTCATTTACAATAAACTTCATTTTTTCTAAATATAGTAAGTAAATGTGAAATTTTTGAAGTTACAATGATGGACCTCTTTGATGACTCTCTCTTTGAGATGTTTCTTAGACCTTCGTATTTTGAAAATTTTGATGATATGTTGTTATCCTATTTAAATACTTAAAAATAATAATAATGACATAGATAATATTTTGAATTCCAATGTATTAAAATAATATGTGGAAAACACTATTAAATTAGCAGAAGAAGTTATTTCATATGTGTGTTATATTAAACAATTTTTTTACCTTGTTAGGAGAATCTAAAGTTGATTTTGATAAGGTTGATGATGTTAATGTATTTTATAGATCACATATTTTCAATGATACATTAACAACTAATAACGATTTATGAAAGGATATTTATTTTGAGGATACTGATGGTAGAAAAACTCATCTTTCCTTGATTTTCAATATATATTAATATTTATATACTTATATGATTTATGCTTCTCATGTGTAGATAATTGTATTAGATATTCATATGATGATATAACTATTAGTGATATATAGTTTTCGGATGAGAAAGATGAAGAAGGAACATTGGATTTGTGTCAATTCCTTATTTGTTTAGTTCATGATCAAATTAAATTCTTTATAATGGTGTATCAAGTTGAATATGAAATATCACGAGGATGATTTTAGGAAAGTTTTCTTTACTTTTTCATTTATCTTAGTTAGTGAGCATTTTATCATAATTACATTCATTAAATATCTATGTTTAGGTCTTAGCTTTCAATTTTCATTATCATTAAAGAATTATAAGAACTTAGTTATGAAATGTTTAGCGTGATTAGTTTTTACTATTATGTAGAAATAATCAGTTTAAGAGAAAACATGATCTAACTAGATTGATGAAGATATTAACATTGATATTGTAACTCTCCATTTCATTTGGAATTTATTTTTAGGATTGATTAAATTTTTATTTTATATTCATTTGTCTTGTTTGATTTTAATAAAAATACCTGAATATCTCAACATCTCCTATATTGGTAAAATAAATTTAATCTATCTCAAGCATAATTCACAAGAAACAAAGTAATTGAAGGATACAATAGGGACACAAATTCAAATTTAAAATTCGTCATATCCTAGAGAATCTAGTTCTTCCTTTATATTTTGATTGAAGATATTGGCTTACACATTTTTTTTTCCTTGATTGATATTCTGATATATTAAGGGTTTTTTATTATCAGTTTATGTTACATTTTTATGTTTCATGACAACCATTTGTTTTTTTCTTTTTCATATCTCAGTAAAAGGCCTGATAAGCTACACCTATCATATTGTAATTTCTTTGATATCTTATTTGATATCACTAAGTATGCTTTGGTCCCAATTTTGGTGATGAGAAGTATGTACCTTTCCCTTTTATGTTAATTTTTTCCTTCACACATCTTGTCTGGTTGGAGTCTTATTTTGTTCATGGATATACTTTTTATTTCTTTCGATATTTTTGTTATATATTTTTTTTTCTCTTCACCTTTGTTTCCAAAGTTTTATATATGAAAATATCTTTAAGGAAATATCAATTGGTGTGCTAGGGAATCTATACTTTGTCATTATAACTAGACTTTATTTATCTAAAACACATTTATCAATTTTCTACTCTCTTACATTGACTAATGATAATGGAGGAACACTAGGACATGTTTCACATATTATGGTTCTCTTTTATAAAGTAAAGAGTACACTTTAGTTTTATGTTTGAATCCCACCCCTTATCCCATATGGTTTGAATAAATCCTATACATTGGTAGATTCAGGGAAGGCTTGTGGAGTCAAATATATCTATTATTACATATATTTTATTTAAATTATAGAAACATCTCTTGTACCACCCCACTCTCTTCACCCAATTTCTAAGCTACAATTCTAAACCAATTACATTTAAAGGGAGGAAACAAAAGAGAGTTGAAAGCATTAGTAAGTGTGGGAAGTACAAGTAAACCCATCAGGGATATGGATGGTTGCTAGAAGCGAGGCTATGTTTGTATACTACCGAGACATCTTCATTGGGGCTATGAATTCTCGCGGGAAGTGAATAAATGTAGGGAAAAGAGGTAGGTACTAAATTTGATAGATGCCTACTTATCATAAAACTCGATCAAACTTCTTCTATTCAATAATATGAGGATAGTATAATTAATCTCCCTATTTTTGGATGTATTGCTTAAAGTCAAAACATATATCAAGTACTCAAATATTTAGCTTTTATGTTTGAATCCCACCACGTTTGAATAAATCCTCTACATTGGTAGATTCAGGGAAGGCTTCTGGAGCCAAATATATCTATTATTACATATATTTATTTTAAATTATAGAAACATCTCTTGTACCACCCCACTCTCTTCACCCAGTTGCTAAACTACAATTATAAACCAATTACATTTAAAGGAATGAAACAAAAGAGAGTTGAAAGAAATATTAAGTGCGGGAAGTACAAGTAAACCCGTTAGGGATATGGATGCTTGCTGGAAGTGAAGCTATGCTTGTATGGTACCAAGACATCTTCATTATGGCTATGAATGCTCGTGGGAAGCGAAGAAATGTAGGGAAAATGTTAAATTTAGATAACCATGGTGTGTTCTATGCTTAATGCAAATTTACTTCAATATTTTTTAGGCCCGATTCAATTTATAAATCACATAAACATGAAAGTAAAATGGTGATAGAACACAATAATAGATCAACAGAAGACAAGCCAGATATAGGATATAGATCAGATTTACAATTCTTCTTGTCCAACAAAGATACAGGATATTGTGCATTATGAGAGTAAACAAGATGCTTCAACCAGCAAAGACTTTCTTAGATCATCCAATCCTCCAAGTTTCACACCCACAACGCTCAAAGACAGCTCATCACAAGTCAACACTGGTCAACCAAAAGTCAACGTAGAAAATTAAACACAAGACAACAACATAAAGTCAACATTGTAGATTAGGGCTTTGGTCAAACAACTTATTTTCCCTCGATTTTTGTGCCCATATGTACGATCTGTAAAAATTGAAATTTCAGTAGAGATTTTATGTCAAATGGAGAAGGGTTGACTACAGTCAATGCTGGTTAACAATTCAGCAGATCAACTATTACACCATTTTTTGGTCATCTAACCTGTTACTATTAGGTGGACCTAAGTACACCATGTAAGACCAATTTTACCCTAAGTAAAATTGCTTTCACTATGAAAAATAACTTAGTAAAACACCTTTATTAAGTTGCTTATGGTATAAATAGGAAACCCCATGATAAAATATTAAATAAATCCACATTTTTTTTATTTTCCTCAAGGAATAATTAGTTAAACAATAGTTTAATTAATATTCCTGGTCATATTTAACCCAAAACAGGAAAATTAATTAGATAAATTATTATTTATCGTATTATTTTCTAGGAATAATTATTTAAACCTTATTTAAATAATATTCCTTGTTAAATTTGACTAAATGCCTTATAAATAGTTAAATAAATC
Source organism: Pinus albicaulis (assembly GCA_034641835.2). NCBI lineage: Eukaryota > Viridiplantae > Streptophyta > Pinopsida > Pinales > Pinaceae > Pinus > Pinus albicaulis. Next base: position 1,300,773,238 of record CM076574.1, on the reverse strand, counting down.
ATTATTTATTTAATTATTACTCAACCAAATCCTTAAAATGATAAATAAACCATTTATTTATTTATTATTTACAAATAAAGGGATTTGACCCAACTCAAATTCCTTTTCCCTCCAACAAAAATAATAAAATATTCCATAAAAGTTGGATCTTGATTTGGTTAATAATATTTTAATTATGCACCAATATCTAGACTAACTCAATATTTTGTTATAAATAGAAGGGCTTTTCCATTCATTCATGACCTTTTGTTGCCTAAGATCACTCTGGATCTATACTTTTGGTGTGACTTTGATCCACCATCATTGTCATATTTTTCTATCCTTTTGTTTGTGAGCTCCCTTTGAGTTCCATTTTTATCCGGGTTTTCTACACCATCAAGAGAGAGGAATTTTAGATCTCAAGTGCTAAGGACTTACAAGAACCCATCCCATTGAGGAGAACTAGTAACATCCTTCTATGTTTTCCTCCTAGGTGCCCCTAATATAAAATTCATTCAACATATTCTTGTCTTGTCTATTGGATGCATGGAGTAAATCTCGTTTTATTTACTGCTTAATGTATTTTGATGCATAGATCTAGATTTTTGCAGCATTTATCTTGATCAACTAATTGCAGATCTGAAGATATTAGCAGCCATATTTGTTGTTAGGGCTATTTGTTATGCACAGCTAAAGTGGTATTTTTTCGTACACTTGCAATTAAGATTCATACTAACAACTGGCAACTCCACACAGGTTTACGATTACGACCACTATCATTTTTCTGATCCTTGCATATCCAACTGCTTCAAACCCTAGGATTTCTCTTCAACCTATTTTTTTTCTTTTCTTGATGTTGTTTTTAACCTATAAAACCCTAAAACAATAAAATTCTAACTTTCGTGTGTTTTCGGACCTATTGCACCGGTGATAGACATCAGCGGCAGCTGAGATGACACCTTTTACTGAAATATGCCATCGAGAGTGCAGAAAGTGTAGGTCAAACTTTTTGGCCCTAAACTTGCGACCTGGAGCTTCAGGACGCACTTTTTAGCCCAAAAACTGTGACCTTTGCTGACAACAAGTCAGAAATTGCGACCTGGATTTTTGTGGGAGTTTTTCTGAAAGTTTTCTGGGTTTGTCTGGGCGTCTATTCAGGGTTGTCTGACCTCCATCTCCACTGATGTAGGGGCATTAGGCGCAATAAAACACTTTGTATTTAAGTAGACATATGAGGGTCTGATGTTTCTAATTTCTTATGTAATTATTAGTATTTTGAATAAATATAGTGAGGAATTGTAAATGTTCTCAAATAATTGGAGAACATGAGAGAATTAATTAGCTAGGAATATGAAGAGATAATCAGTTTCAGCAAATTTAGGGAATTATTCTAGATTTAGGAAATCTACAATTTCAAGATTTTGGTTGAGCGTTAAGGGAGCTGAATCGATTTATTATTAATTTGTATAAATAACCCTCAGAGGCATTAAGCAAATAGAGCCGGGAGATATGGAGTTAGAGTAGGTTTTGGGAACAGAGTTTCTGTAATCCTATGGGCAGCTGAAAAGGGCCATTTGATTTTGAAGATCTGGCCGAGGACAAACAAGAAGTTTTGTAAGTAAATTCATTTATATATTATGAAAGAATTTGTTTCATCATTTCATGGTTATTATTCGATTTAAATTCTGTGTGAATGGGTTTCAATTTCAATAAGCAATTTTACAAGAATGGGTGAATATGCTCTGTAATTTGGGGTTTTAAATGATGCTCTGTATGTAATTGGAAAATCAATGTTGATTAATGAGACACTGTTAATATCAATCTTGTGGCTTTAAGTTGAGTGCAACAAGGGTTACATATACCTTTGAGGAAGTTGCAGAAAGCTTGCAGTCATCGATCATTGCAAGGATCGATGACCACAGCAAGAAAGACGAATTCCTAATCTAGAATTCGATATGGGGTTGTATGTAAAATGTTCTGAGACAGAATTATGAATCATGGGTTCATATGCAAGGTCGAAACAAAAAGAAGTTGAAGTAAGGGCTTCCGTGCAAGAATATTGAATTGAATATACAGTTGAATGAAATCGGCATTTTGGAGCATTGTATTATGCAACAATGAACTGTTCGAAGGAAACTGGAGTAGGTTCAAAATTAATGAATCGATGTCGCGAATTGGAAGCGTTGAGGGTTGAAGACCGACTAGTATCTTGACCCAGAAAATAGGAATCACGATGTTGTGTGTTAGGAATCTGTAATTTGCAAGATTGGAAAATACAAACTGTAGAGACAACATTGTTTCAACCACTTTGGGATTCTAGGATCTAGCCCTCCTGAATCCAGAGAGGGATCTTTCCAACAAGAGAAAAGATTGATTATCTTTAAAGCTTTTATGGGTATGATATTAGGCTAGTTATTAAGAACAAGGGATTTGTTTGTTTTTGGATGGTTGAGCATGATTATTAGTTGAGTGGAAAGTCCTAAATGCAAAGAGTTGCAAAGGTATGAAGTTGCAAGCAATCAGAACAAGCTTTGGCTGATAAGATAGATATAGCGCTGGTTTTTAGTCCATTGGGCTATGGAGTCATAATAGGGATTTTAATTGTGCAAAAATTCAAGAGTGGTCCAAGGGGAAATTCATCTATATCACAAGATATTTTGATATAAAATTATGGAATGGAAAAAATAAAAGTGTTGGAGGGGTGGAAACTGATAATAATTTCAACAAGGATTTATAGTCAGTCCAAACAAGAAAAAACCTTTAAACAACTATTTAAAACCAACCAAAGGGCAAGGCTCACCATAAACCTCTTTGGACAAGCTTGTATTAAATATAACTCAAGAGACAAAAAATCCAGTAATCCGCATAATTACCTTAAGAAAGGATGAAAAACACATAAGAGCAACAAAATGCAACTTAAGATCAGATAAGATACTTTTAAATCTTGTCTGCTTTCAACAAACACTTAGGGAAACTTTTAGAATTACCTTTGGAGAATAGAAGCTAGAAACAGGGCAAACCATCACTTTTGTAGTCTAAGTTTAATAAGAAAATAATGAAAATATCATTCAAGAACAATGTTTAAAGAAAACAGTAGGATGAGGGAATGCCAGCATTCATAACTGCTTAAATTGTATTGAATCATTCTTAAATAAACAAATTGGAGGAAAACATTGAGATAAAGCTTATCAGTCAAAGAAGGGTACTGTAAACAATAAGTCCTAACTCTATGCTTGCTATTCTTTATCAGAGAATAGTGGAAAATATGACATACATGGAAGGAAAAACAATAACGAAGAAAGGGGCACTTCACCAGTGATATAGACCAGGATCCCAAGAAACAACTTGTATATTGAAGTCAAACCAGTTACAATCTTCAAGTCCAATGTTTCAGTTCAGAAATCATCTTCACTTCTCAGCCTAACTTATTATATCACAAAGAGAGCTTTAGGAGCCTTTGAACACTATTTACAAGTATAAGTTTTGAGCACAAGTATATTTCAAAGTTCTGCAACCAATGTTTACAATGAACTCCTTAAGAAGATTTTATAGAATGATGAGGAGGTCGAAAGAGAAAAATATCTATGGGTTCAATTAATACAATTAATGCTTCTCAGCCTTTGAGGGGCTGAATGGAGAAGTTTACAGATATTTTCCTGTATTAATTGGCTTACATTAAGTATTTTAAGCTCGGTGGGATGATTTTGTTGAATTTAAGGCTCTGTGTCATCTCTGTAGTAACTCAGTAGATATTTTGCAATAAGTTCTTTGGATGAATTAACTATTCGGTTGTGATGAGGCAAATATCCTTTGTTCTGGTCATTACTCGGCTCTCTGTTGAATTCTTTGAGGCTACATGTGGCAATAGGTAGCTGAGAGGAATCAATTTGCCTTTGATGTGGCAGTGGAGGCATCCTCTGTCTAATGGATATTATTGATTTTCTTTGAACACTGTTTAATTGAGTGGATTAGGCTTTTGATTTTTGATCTTAGCCATAATCCACACAATCTGTGTAATTAATCTTTAATCCTTTAGTTCTGCTGTGGTTAGGTCTTCGACATTGACACTCTTTGTCGTTTTTATGCTTCACTGTGTCTTGTTGATGTGCAGGTGTGACAGGGGCTTCTTATGGAGCTGCCAGCGTTCATGAGACACTGGAAAAACATGGCGTTGGACCCTATAGATGGCTTATGTTTTATGAACAAAGGCATGGGGATCGTCATCCCCGACCTTTGGTTTTTCTTCAATATAATGGAAAAAACCATCAAAACCTACATAAAACAATAAAATTTAATAAATCCTGCATTTATTTGGGTAAGACTACTTAGGAGGCTGCGGTTAAGTCACAACCATTATATGAAAGCATCCAATGGTGAAGATTTTCTTGCGGGGTCAAAAGGAGGTGGTTCGGATGAATAGTGCATAAGATTTAGTCCGAGCCATAGATCTATTTTAATCGACGGTCAAGACAAATCAGGGCAATAATAATGTGAAGGGGTCATATATACTATGTAAATGGTGGAAAATGTGAAGAAATACAAAGGAAAAGGGAAAAATACCTTTGGCGGAAGAAGTCTGTGTTAAAATGGAAATTGGGGTTTCTGAACGATCGTAGACAGTCGGATCATATTAGACCCCAAGATCAATGGTGGAGATTGCTCATTAAAATAATTTGGTGAAGGCGGAGGGTGATAGTGTAATGGGACATTAGAGCGCACACAATCAAACATAATAAAAAATGAGGAAAGCGGTTTCGGGAGGGAAAACCGCGGGTTTTCGCGTGGAAAAATGAGAGAAAGTCGGTTTCACATTTTTGAACATGATATGCATTAGGAGGTGACACGTGGATTTTGAATACCGCCCATATTGCATGATTTTTGGGGATTAACGATCGTGCTCAAAGTCACACGAAAATGCGCGTCTACCGTCAGATCTGGGGTCTTAGATTCAATGGCGGGGAGTGAGCGTGATAATGATAAGGTGCACAGGTGGAAGAAGGTGTGGTGGTTTTAATTGGGACCATCTGATCTGGACACGTGGATGGCCCAGATGAAATCGGGGCTTTTCACTCGGCGGGGGGGAAACTGAATGGCACCGATGCGATTGGTTTTGGGCCGTCGATCTATAGATCAGATCGACGATGGAGGATGGATCGGGGGACCGCCAATCGGAGGTGGTGAAATAACGCACTGATGGAAATCTTCGATGCGATACAGTGCTGGCCATTGGACTGGCCAAAGATCAACGGTGGAGAAGGGCTCCGACCAATGAACGAGCGGGACCACTTTATAATATAAAAAATAAAAATTTTATGGAAAAAAAGGTTTTATTACATCGGGGAGGAATATATATAAGGTTTTGGCACCCGATTGTAGGGGCCTTCGGATATATGAACAAGTGAATGGGATCGAGGTTTTAAACGTAAAAAGAGCCAATCAACCTCGGAATCACGGTGCTGGTCTTTCAATCTACCCATTTTTATTAAAAAACATTGTAGTGGCGGGCTTAGAAAAAAAATTAGGAAAAGTGGGTTTTATGAAGTTAAAAAGGGAAAATATGAATGGGGAATGTTTATACAATGTTTAAGCGCTTGATTTCGGGCCTTTGGTTTTGTGAATCAAACAAAGGATTAGGGCATTATACATAAGAGGGGCCAATCGGCATCGGAGTTTTTATAAAACAAAAGGACTTGCGTGCTCTAACTTGTTCTGATGCAATAAGCACTCGGAACCATTAGCACTTGGTTCTAGCACTAGGGCATATGTGGGGAAGTGGTTTAGGACTTAGCCGAAAGGGGCTTAAGCCCATAGTAAAAAAAAAAAAAACTTATTTTGTATGAAAATTTTCAAGGTTTTTGATGGATTTGGGGGTTTCAGCAAAGTTTAAAAGTGAGTTTCAAACCTTGTAAAAGGATTTTTATGAAGGGAAGAAAGGAAAACATGAAAAATAGAGGAATTTCATGGGGGAAAAAGGGAATAAAATGAAGTTTATTTTTTGAGTGGAGGAGGGGAAAAAATGGGATTTTGCAGCAGTCTTTTCTTCATGGAAAACAACAGAATTTCAAAGTTTAAAATGGAAACAGAAGTGAAGATTAAACAAAGGGCATGATGTCTTCATGAGTCTTCAAGAGATAACATTTTTAGCAATAAAACTTGTTTCTTGAAGGCTCAAAAAATGATTTAGTCACCTTTTGATATAACAAATTTTATAGGTGGCTAACAGTGGCTCCACTTGGGGATGATGCCTTCTTGAAGGAATCAACAACTTCAGACTTGCATTCTCTGGGGGCTAATCAGTGCCTCATCCATTGGGCTGCAACTTTCTTCACTTGGATAATTTTTTTTTCTCTGAAAATATCAGCAGCCATGAAAAACAATGGATCTTCATCAACACAAGATTTCTACCTACCCAATCCTACTGATCTAACATTTTTTCTTATTTAGAGTGCACTTAGATTGGCAAATCTTTACAAACATTTTATTCTTTTGAAAGAAAAAAAATAATCTAAGTCTAATTCTTATTTCTCCATGAACTCAGATTAAACAGTTGAGTTCATATGCTTCTCTACCTAATCTACTAGTCTGTTAGGATTAAACAGTCTAACAAATTTTTATTCCCTAATTTCTAAAACAAAAATTTAAAAGCATACAAGTTAGGTTTAAACAATCTAAATTGTAGCTGATCTATGGCATGGAAAAACAAGTTGCACATAGATATTATTTTTCAGAAAAATAAATCAAAATGGAAGGCTTAAGATCTGAATGTTTCTCAGCACGACCTTCTCTTTTCTACAACTCTATTTTTCACTTCTGTTTGAGCTATTTTTCCTTTATCAACTGGTTCAAATTTTGAGCTGATTAGAACCAGTTTTTCCTCTGTGTTTGACTCAAGAAATAAATAGATTTGAGTCATTTCTCTTTTTAAAACTAAGGTTCCAGTTTTGAGCTTGTTTGAACCTTTAATTTCTAACCTAATCTACCTAACTGATAAGCCAATATTAAGTTGTTTGGAAAATCGAATTCACTAACCTATCAGCAGACAATTTAAAAATAATTAATCAAGATTAGGCTGTATGAATAACTAGAAGTGTGTCTTTCAAGAGTGGCATTTGAGCTTGCACACTTTCAGATTTGTTTCTCTTTTTTGGTATGGGGTTGTACCTTTATTGTTTTTACAATCTGCCCTCTTTTCTTTCTTTCACTGTTTTTGTATTTTTCTTTTTTTCTTCGGAGACAAAAACCAACAACTATCTAAATGCTCAAAACTAAGCTTCATTGACATTCCTATCTAACCTATTCTAACTTGGAGTATTTACAGCTTATATGATACAAAAGTGCCAATGTAGCCAATTTAGTAATGTAAAACATAAGAAGAAACTTTGGCTGGTTGTCAGGGGTATCCATAGTGTGTTTTGAAGATTAACTTTCAAAACCAAGACTATCATAGAGGGTGACAACATTTCATGCATTTGGCTCTGGTAAAGGATCCATGCTTGATAATTTGAGCCCTTTGGGGCTTCCACACACTCTTCCAAAGGATCAATAAAGAAAAGATGAAGGTTCTCTTCTTTTTGTCTCTCCATGCCTAGTAAATTGTTTGCTTCCAAGATTTCGGCTTTAAGGACTATATATTCAGAATGTTGCTTGGAAGCATCATCATCCTTATCCTGCAAAATAGAAAACAGTGAAATTTCTTCTCTCTCTAAACCTATGCTTGTTTCTGATATGAATTTAGGTTCTTTGAATGGCAAATTGACATTAGTGAAGGGAGAAGCTTCTTTTTGAAAAGATGGTATATCCTCAGTAGGATAGCTTTCTATTTGTTTTTCTCCTTCAAAGTTTTGCCAGTATATTTTATTGTTTGGGATAGCTGGTCTGAATTTTTCTTGAATTCTATATTGTTTGCTACCCCAAGGTCTTAGACATGTACTAGCCACAAGGGCTAATCCACTAGAAAAACTGTTTTGGTCTTTAGGAACAAGGATAAGTTGGAAATCTTCAAAATATTTTAATAAATCTATGCTATCATCCTTATAAGCTTTAAGTTTGGGATGTTTAACCATGCATTCTTCTTTCACTTGCCTAATTACCATTTCTACACTTCCATGAACTGTTATCCTTTGGGCTCCTGATTTCTTCAATAAGTGGAGCCCTAAAAGAAAAGCCTCATATTCTACTATTTCACTCGTGCATTGAAAATTCAATTTATATGAATGGGCTTCAGAATGATTTTTTTCCATATTGTAAAGCCATATTCCTGCACCTGCACTGGTTTTAGTACACAACCCATCAAAGTTCATGATCCAAAAAGGACTAGTTTCAGTTTTATCATTAATTTCCTTACTATCCTCTTTGTCTTGAGTGCCATTGGATTGTTCTATGGAATAGGCACCATGTTCATGACTGTTTGGTTGAGATAATGGTGTGGAGGGTAGCTGCTTTCTTAGTATTTGATCAATTTTTTCTTTTGTTAAAGGAGAGATTTTTCTTTCAGTGTAAATAGAAAAAGTGCTACCCTGTTTCTTATGACCAACAAAAGGACTTTCTGCGTCTTTACGACAAATTTCTCTACGTGAATGAGAAAAAGTATTTTTTTTGCAATGAATATCAGAGACCAACTATTTATTAATAGTCTGATCCATCTCTTCTTCTGTCAAAGGGGGAGATGTTTCTATGTTCCTTTGAACAGAAGTACAACAGTTCTTTGTCTCTTGTGAAGGCTGATTTTGAGGCTGGATGTTTTCTTGAGCCTCTTCTAGGGGATCTTGACTTGTGCTTGTAGGGAAACTTTGGGGATTTTCTATTATCACCTGATCTTCTTGTGTAGTCTGAAATGAGGTGTAACACAAAGGAAGGGTTTCTATATGTTTTGGTGTCTGCTTAATTTCAGGTTTCGTGTTTTCTGAATGGCTATTTTTTTCCTCAAAGCACTGCTCATTATTAATAGTTGCAATTTGATTGTGAAGATCCGCTATCAGCATGGTACAAGACGTAGGAAGGCAATCAAAAATTTCTTGAAAACCACCCTTATTGCTTTCTTTGTAAGTTTGCTCATCATTTTCTACAAGGTGTTGATCATAATACATATCTTGGTCACTGTCTTGATCTTAAGGTGATTGGGCTTGTGTTTGATCAAGGGAAAGCATAGCTTGCTCTAGATCATCAATATTCATATTAGCCATCAACCTATCCATTCTCTTTCCAAGCATATACATCATCTTTTCCATCATGATTAGAGATTTTTCTTGATGTTTATCACTATAATCTTGTTCATCATACAAGTCTTATCGGGGTAGAGTTTGCGCTTGGTTAAGGAAAGGCATATGCTACTCTGGATTATCAATGTTTAAATTAGCCATAAACCTATCCACCCTTCTTCCAAGCATGTACATCAATTTATCCATCATGATCATATGTTTATCATCCAGGTCTATATCTAAATCCATGTTTATAAATCAGAATAAGAGGTCATTGTGTCTGTTCAATCAGTTCAAGGTCTTCTACCAGTGGATTCATTTGGTCTTTTCGGAGTTTCAGAGTGTGGAATCACTAGGTGGAATTTTTTAGCTCTTTTGGAGATAAAATGTTTTATGGTCCACCACCATGTAATTCTTGTAGAGCTGCAAGGTTTTCAGGAATTGAATTAGCTCTTAAGGGTGATCTGAAAACAATTGAAAATTTTATCTTAGGATACTTCCTAAGGATACTTTCAGGGTTATCAACTATCTCAGGTGGGTTAGGGTCAGGGTAAGCTATAGTATGAATCTTTCTAGGAGCCACTATGTTGGGTTTTTCGAACCCAACTAAAACAAGAAAAGTTCAACCAGATATAACAATCTTTAAGAGGTTAACTGATCTGATTTTTAAACAAGAAAATTTTAATCCTAAAATCCTCTAACTGAGTTAAAATGATGTTATTATGATAATGGTTCTTCCTAGTGGAGTCCTTAAGGTCTTTTTAGGATTTGTGGAGTCACCAAGTGGAATTTTTTATCTCTTTTGGAGGTAAAAGGTTTTCTGGTCCACCATCATGTTTATTAAATAACAATCTGAAATATTTTGGGTTTTCTTGAGTTTATTTTAGTCCTATGGGTTCTAAAAGTATCCTAAATCTGTTTCAACACTTAGCTACGGTGATGAGATAAAGACATTTTACTCTTATGGCTAAGCTAGCTGATCCTTCAAGGTTTGATAAGGTCTTATGAGAATCCTAGGGTTTACCTAGTTTGTCACTGATTCAAACAAGTTTTATCATGATTACCATCTGTTTGGTAGTGCTTGAACAGGGCTACTTGTACTCAAGGGGTCTTTAAAAGATCTTAAGGGTACCTAAGAAAATTTGTTGACTCAGTCTCGAGTGGAGTCACCAGAATGTTAGTTTTGGTGGCTCAGCTGGCTAACATAACAAATTTCATTAAATCAAGGGATTTCTGGTATCTTATGATTGCTTTAAACTGAAAATTACTCAAAACTTCCCCAATGGAGACGCCTTAAATGTTAGCAATCTATAATTTTCAAGATTGGAAAATACAAACTGTAGAGACAACATTGTTTCAACCACTTTGGGATTCTAGGATCTAGCCCTTCTGAATCCGGAGAGGGATCTCTCCAACAAGTGCAAAGATTGATTTATCTTTAAATATTTTATGGGTATGATATTAGGCTAGTTGTTAAGAACAAGGGTTTTGTTTGTTTTTGGATGGTTGAGCATGATTATTAGTTGAGTAGAAAGTCCTAAATGCAAAGAGTTTCAAAGGTATGAATTTGCAAGAAATCAGAACAAGATTTGGCTGATAAGATAGATATGACGCTGGTTTTTAGTCCATTGGGCTATGGAGTCATAATAAGGCTTTTAATTGTGCAACAATTCAAGAGTGGTCCAAGGGTCAAGTCATCTATATCACAAGATCTTTTGAGATAAAATGATGGAATGGAAACAATAAAAGTGTTGGAGCAGTGGAAACTGATAATAATATAAACAAGGATTTATAGTCAGTCCAAACAAGTAAAAGCCTTTAAGCAATTGTTTAAAACCAACCAAAGGGCAGGGCTCACCATAAAACTCTTTGGACAAGCTTGTATTAAAGATAACTCAAGAGACAAAAAATCTAGTAATCTGCATAATTACCTTCAGAAAGGATGAAAAACACATAAGAGCAACAAAATGCAACTTAAGATCACATAAGATACTTTTAAATGTAGTTTTCTTTCAGCAAACACTTCGGGAAACTTTCAGAATTACCTTTGGAGAATAGAAGCTAGAAACAGGGCAAACCATCACTTTTGTAGTCTAAGTTTAATAAGAAAATAATGAAAATAACATTCAAGAACAATGTTTAAATCAAACAGTAGGAGGAGGGAATGCTAGCATTCCTAACTACTTAAACTGTATTGAATCATTCTTAAATAAACAAATTGGAGGAAAACATTGAGATAAAGCTTATTAGTCAGAGAATGGTATTGTAAGTCCTAACTCTATGCTTGTTGTTCTTTATCAGAGAATAGTGGAAAATATGGCATACATGGAAGGAAAAACAATAACAAAGAAAGGGGCACATCACCAATGATATAGACCAGGATCCCAAGAAACAACGTGTATATTGAAGTCAAACCAGTTACAATCTTCAAGTCCAATGTTTCAGTTCAGAAATCATCTTCACTTCTCAGCCTAACTTATTAGATCACAAACAGAGCTTCAGGAGCCTTTGAACACTGTTTACAAGTAGAAGTTTCGAGCACAAGTATATTTCAAAGTTCTGCAACCAACGTTTACAATGAATTCCTCAATAATATTTTATAGAAGGATGAGGAGTTCGAAAGAGAAAAAGATCTATGGGTTCAATTAATACAGTTAATGCTTCTCGGCCTTTGAAGGGCTCAATGGAGAAGTTTATAGATATTTCCTGTATTAATTGGTTTACATTAAGTATTTTAAGCTCGGTGGGATGATTTTTTTGACTTTAAGGCTCTGTGTCATCTTTGTAGTAACTCAGCAGATATTTTGCAATAAGTTCTTCGGCTGAATTAATTGTTCGGCTGTGATGAGGCAAATATCCTCTGTTCTGGTCATTACTCAACCCTCTGTTGAATGATTTGAGGATACATGTGGCAATAGGTAGCTAAGAGGAATCAATTTGCCTCTGATGTGGTAGTGGAGGCATCCTCTGTCTGATGGATATTATTGATTTTCTTTGAACATTGTTTAATTGAGTGGATTAGGCTTTTGATTTTCTATCTTAGCCATAATCCACCCAAACTGTGTAATTAATCTTTAATCCTTCAGTTCTACTGTTGTTAGGTCTTCAACACTGACACTCTTTGTCTTTTTTATGCTTCACTATGTCTTGTTGATGTGCAGGTGTGACAGGGGCTTCTTATGGAGCTGCCAGCATTCATGAGACACCGGAAAAACATGGTGTTGGACCCTGTAGATGGCTTCTCTTTTATGAACAAAGGCGTGGGGATCGTCATCCCCGACCTTTGGTTTTTCTTCAGTATAATGGAAAAAACCATCAAAACCTGCATAAAACAATAAAAGTTAATAAATCCTGCATTTATTTGGGTAAGAATGTTTAGGAGGCTGCGGTTAAGTCCCGACCGTTGGATGAAAGCATCCAACGGTGAAGATTTACTTGCAGGGGTCAGAAGGAGGTGGTTCAAATGAATAGTGCATAAGATTTAGTCTGAGCCATAGATCTATTTTGATCGATGGTCAAGAAAAATCGGGGCAATAATAATGTGAAGGGGTCACATATACTATGTAAATTGTGGAAAATGTGAAGAAATACAAAGGAAAAGGGAAAAATCCCTTTGACGGAAGAAATCCGTGTTAAAATGGAAATTGGGGTTTCCGAAAGATCATAGACCGTCAGATCATATTGGATCCCGAGATCAATGGCGGAGATTGCTCGCTAAAATCCTTTGGTGAAGGCAGAGGGTGATGGTGTAATGGAAGATTAGATCTGAGCTGTTGATCTGTAGAGATCAACGGTGGGGAGCACACACGATCAAACATAACACAAAATGAGGAAGGCGGTTTTGGGAGGGAAAACTGCGGGTTTTCGCATGGCAAAATGAGAGAAAGGTGGTTTCACCTTTTTGAACACGATATGCATTAGGAGGTGACATGCGGATTTTTAATACCGCCCATATCGCGTGATTTTTGGGGATTTACGGTCATGCTCGAAGTCACGCGAAAATGTGTGTCTACCGTCAAATCTGGGGTCTTAGATCTGACAGCGGGGAGTAAGCGCGATATTGATAAGGTGCACGGGCAGAAGTAGGTGGGGTGGTTTTAATTGAGACCATCTGATCTAGACATGTGGATGACCCAGATGCAATCGGGGCTTTGCGCTCAGCGGGGGGGGGGGGGAACTAAATGGCGCTGATGCGATTGGCTTTGGGCCATCAATTTGTAGATCAGATCGACGGTGGAGGATGGATCGAGGGACCGCCAATCGGAGGTGGTGAAATAACGCGCCGATGGAAATCTTCGATGCGATACAACGTTGGCCATCAGATTGGCCAAAGATCAACGAAAGAGAAGGGCTCCGACCAATGAACGAGCGGGACCACTTTATAATATAAAAAATCAAAATTTTATGGAAAACAAAGGTTTTATTACATCAGGGAGGAATATATATAAGGTTTTGGTGCCCGAATACAGGGGCTTTTAGATATATGAACAAGTGAACGGGACCAGAGTTTTAAACATAAAAAGAGCCAATCAACATCGGAAGCACGGTGCTGGTCTTTCAATCTACCCATTTTTATTAAAAAACATTGTAGTGGCGGGTTTAGACAAAAACTTAGGAAAAGTGGGTTTTATAAATTAACAATGGGAAAATATGAACGGGGAAGGTTTATACAATGTTTAAGCGCCCGATTGCGGGCCTTTGGTTTTGTGAATCAAACAAAGGATCAAGGCTTTATACATAAGAGAGGCCAATCAACATCGGAGTTTTTATAAAACAAAAGGATTTGCGCGCTCTGACTTGTTCCGATGTGATAAGCACTCGGAACCATTAGTTCTTGGTTCTAGCACTAGGGCATATGTGGGGAAGTGGTTTATGACTTAGCCAAAAGGGGCTTAATTCCATAGTAAAAAAAAAAAAAACTTATTTTTTATGAAAAATTTCAAGGTTTTTGATGGATTTGGGGGTTTTAGCAAAGTTTAAAAGTGAGTTTCAAACCTTCTAAAAGGATTTTTATGAAGGGAAGAAAGGAAAAAATGAAAAATAGAGGAATTTTATGGGGGAAAAAGGGAATAAAATGAAGGTTAGTTTTTGAGTGGAGGAGAGGAAAAAATGGGATTTTGCAGCAGTGTTTTCTTCATGGAAAACAACAGAATTTCAGAGTTTAAAATGGAAATAGAAGTGAATATTAAACAAAGGGCATGATGTCTTCATGAGTCTTCAAGAGATAACATTTTTAGCAATAAAACTTGTTTCTTGAAGGCTCAAAAATGATTTAGCCACCTTTTGATATAACAAATTTTATAGGTGGCTAAGACTATTAAATACTCGTGGAGGTTTTGTGTTGAAGGATTGAAACAAATCATGAACAAAGAATTTGTAACAGTGATGAAACTATGAAGGAAGCAGAACTGTGAATTAAACAAGACCATGAATCAGATAGAAGCACATTGGAAGGGAACGAGTCAAATGAGCACTGAGGATGTTCAAAATTGTGGAGAAGTCATTGCATAATGGAGTGAAAGCACCAACATAAATATGAGAATGCGAGCCATGGTGTGGAAAGTTGTGCATTGGCGCTTGTGAACCCAGAACGACATATGGAGTCTTGAGAATGCAGATTTTGAAGGCACGGAACTGTGAGTGAGGAGGAACCATGAAGGCGAGTTTTGGAAAGAAAAAAATAGGTTTCGCGTAGTTATTAAATGGTAAGCGGTAAGTTGAAATGGAACGCGATGTCGCTCTCTGAGTGACGCGTGTTCATAAATGGTATTCAACTACCACTTTTATCGCGTGATTTCTAATGGTTAAAGTCTGAAGCCTGACGAAGCGCGATGATCGTCGGATGTGTGCCCAACTTGGTGTTGAAGCGCGAGAGAAGAATGATTGTGGGATCATAGCTGAATTTGCATAGTCGATAAGCAAGGTACGTTGTAAACTATTGCGGCCAGGATATTAATATGTGTTGCACTTTGACTAATTCAAAGTTGAGGTTTATAAGATCCGAATGAAATGTGATTACCAAAGTTGACCCTTTGGAATGAATGAATGTGATGTTGGTTTGATTGTTTAGTATGGGCTAGGCATTATTATATATTGGTGCGTGGAATGTTAAGTGTGGAGAAGATTTCAATTGGGTCTTAAGGCAAAGGCAAAGTTATATGCAGTGACTTCATAAAGTTTATAATTTTGAATTTATTCTAAATTCAACATTCATAAAGTGGATTTATTCTATGGTTTATAACCACAAGTATTTAAAGAAATGAAAAGGAAACTCCGCATATGTAATTGGTTGATGGGTTTATAACCATAGAGTTGGGATAGAAGTAAAACTTCCACATTAATTTAAATTGCCAATTCAGAAAATCAAAATGGAGATGCATTTTTATATGCATGAGAGTAGAGTATGTGGGTTTGGTAGGGTGGCCTGCCATGAAGTGGTACCAGAGCAGGATAAGCTCTTTGAAAATTAATTTTTTGGAATGCAGATGTGTGCTGAAGGTAATGAGAAAATTTGAAGTTTTAAATATTTTTAAGAGTGATTGCAGATTGATTAGGTATGCAGTGAAGAAAGTTTGGGTTTTAAATATGTTTAACAAAAAATGCAAATTTGAATAAACATACAGTGAAGGTTAATAATTTGGATTTCTAGAATCTGAATTTGAAGGCAAAGTGTTTTGAAGATTGTCAGGATATGTTCTAAAGATGTGAACACAGGTGTGATGGTGATGACAAAGAGATCAGATTTAAATATGACAGGACATCATGCAGTGCAACAGAGCATTGGGAGAAATTGAAGAAGCAATTACAATGGATGTTGAAACAAACCTTGAAGGTGAGGTATTGTGATTTTTATAGAGGATTTTGTTTGCAAAATGTAGATTGCAAGCAATTGAGGAGCATCTCAGCAAGAAGATCATAGCTTTGAAAGGAAGTGATGAAGGAAGCCATTGAAGGTTTCTAAAGAGAAGGAGAATGTGGCAGAACCTTGAGAATTCCCAATAGAGGTTGGTGTTGGGAAAAATACTGAGAGGTGGGGGGGGGGGGGGGGTGAATCAGTATTTAGTGCAGACAATAAAAATTTGATATTTCTTTCTTAAAAACCATATGCTACTTTCCTGAAGCAAACCCACGGATATCCTTTGCAAAACTCGAGTATATCCAGTGATCTAATTATGCATTTAGTTCTTGACTTAGATCATTGCATTACTCATTCATCAGATATTTAGAAGACAGTAAACAAGTGCAAGAAGAACAAAATAATCATCACACATAAGCAACCACACATGAACACCAGGATTTTTAGGTGGAAACCCAATTCGGGAGAAAACCACCGCTGTCGTCGTCTCAATATTTAATTTTATTATTAAGAAAACTCCTTACAACATGTACTGGTGTAGAATCATACTAGTACGCAGGCACCCACCTGCAGAAGGCTACAACCTACTCTTGTTTACCAACCTCTCTTGGAAGGGAGCAAAAACCCCCTGCTCTCGTTTACCAGCCCTACCTGGAAGGGAGCTACTACCCCCTGAAATTAGCACGAGCCTCTACTGGCAGAAAGCTTCTACTTTTAGACTGAAGGTTTCAACCCTCAGATCTACTGCAGACCACATTTCATCAGTTTTCAAACTGGATCAAACAGCTCCAACACAACCCTTTACTTGTCAATAAACAACCTTTGCCCAATGCATCAAACAGAACAGTGAAACCACTGTAACCAGAATATCAGAGATAACCCAGACTTCAGAATAAATATGCAGAAACAATTTCAACCTTGAGCAACCATAAGATCAGATATCATACGCGCTTTTATTTAATCAGACCCGCGTATACATCTGCGCATTTACCAAAATAACCCTAACTGTCCATACGCGACTTTGTTGAAATAGATCTGCATATACACACGCTTTTCACGAACTGAACCTGCGTATAGATCTATAAAAGATAAACTTTGCACAACAGATCATATCTATGAACTTACCCAGATTTCTTCAAGTTCTTCAGCAGATTTTCGCCAGGCCTTCATCACTTCTTTTCAGATCATCCAAGAGATTCACCATTTCTAGATCTAGAGATCTTTTACCTTCACCATGTTCATAGATGCATCATAGATTCAAATCTATCAATTAAGAGCAGAGTTCAACTATGCAGATATACTTCAGAGTGAAGTATTCATTAAAGCCCCGACACTTGCACACGAATGCACAATGATTTTCTTCTCCTTATATAGATTTGGCCTTCATCAATACCATGAGTCAAAACCACATAACTTCCAATGGTATTCCTGGATTGGATCACATAGGCGAACCATCATTCAATACAATGGGTCAATACCATGGTAGTTACCCCTGGTTTTACAGATTTAGAGCACTTTTTCCCATACGCAACTTGGCACGTTATTTCCCGTGTGCATATGCTACTTCGTCTAGACAAATCCACATATGCCTTGAGACATACTCTTTTCATCATGTTCTGGCACATACTAACATTCCTTCCATTATTACCTTCTGTACTCATTGTAGAGACATTAGATTTACATCATTTAACAAGTTCATCAAGACACATTCCATCAAGGACAACTTCATCAAGTAGGTTGCCATCATCTTCATCAAGTGGGTTGCCATCAAGGACAACACTCTGCATCATATTGCCAACAATCTCCCCCTTTAGACTTGATGGAAACCACAATGGTGTTTGATCACCACATCAGATAGGTACATTAAGCATAATGATATTCTCCCCCTATTCAAACACCATGTCACATGTCACTCTCCCCCTTTGACATCAAGGGAAAAGGGCGGACCAAAACCAACACAAGGTTTTTCTCCTTATGTAGAAAGAAGTGCTTTGCAGATCTGAAGTGCACTGAAGTTACCATGCTCCCCCTGGGTTCAAGCTGAATCTTCAAACATATTTTACAATGAAGTACACGACTCTATGACCTTCCTATCACCAAGGACTCATACTTACATCACAGATCCAACCAAGTGAATTTACATATGAGACTCAAGTACCCAACCAAGTGGGTTTACATATTTTGAACAAGTCCTTACATGACTAAATATTACAAATTTACATCATGGGTCTCAACATGCCCTTTTTCAACCAATTACAAAAATGACCTTTTGTAACAAAAACCAACAAGATATTAAGAAAGAGATTATATTTCAGAATCATCTTACTACCAACAATGCATTATACTCAGCAAGGCTAATGCTCCCCCTGAAACAATGCATCCAAGTCTCCTTTCTATATGACCAAGGCTCCTCCTTAGCTTGTGCAACCTGAACACTTTCAATCAGTCAAGTCATCAGGGCATCTTTACCCAATAATAGAGAACGAAACAGATATATAAGAACTGGAACACCACCAGAGACATCAAACAGCATCAGAGATACCAAACAGCACTGAGAAATGCTGACCCCAATCAAAAAATGTCAGCAACCAACCATACGCGGATTTCTGTGTATAAACTCACGTATATATGTGACTGTCTTTAAAGAAACCTGTGTATCCAATTTAATCTTCTGAATTTAATCAGATCTGATCTTCTGAGAGGCAGAGACAACACCCAGCTTTTGTCTGAGATATTCGAACGCTTCCTTGGGCAGAGGTTTGGTAAAAATATCAGCAACTTGTTCTTTGGAGGGAACATACTCCAACTTCACCTTTTGTTCAAGCACTTGTTCACGTAAGAAGTGATACTTGATGGGGATGTGCTTGGTATTTGAATGCATAATAGGATTCTTTGAGATACTGATGGAGATAGGAGAAGTACATTTGATTTGAAAATCTTCCAAGGTTTGCATCATCCAAAGGAGTTGAGTGCAACAAGATGCGGCAGCCACATATTCTGCTTCAGCAGTAGATAAGGCAATAGAACTTTTCTTCTTACTAAACCAAGATACCAACCGGGGCCCCATATAGAATGCACCACCACTTGTGATTTTCCGATCATCAACATTTCCAGCCCAATCTGCATCAGTGTAAGCATGTAGAGTAAGATCAGCATTCTTTGGATACCATAGTCCAAAGTCTTGAGTTCCTTGCAGATACTTGAATATTCTTTTGACAGCCTGAAGGTGAGACTCTTTTGGATTAGCTTGGAATCGTCCAACAATCCCAACTGCATGCATAATGTCTGGTCTAGTCCCAGTGAGATAAAGTAGGCTCCCTATCATTGATCTGTATTCTGGTTGATTCATCGCGGGAGAATCATCATGAGAACTGAGATTACATCGGTTATCATTGGTGTACTTACAGGTTTGCATTCTTCCATGCCATACTTCTTCATAATTTGCTTAAGATATTTTTCTTGTGATAAGAATATACCATCTGTAGTTTGATGCACTTGCAAGCCAAGAAAGAATGTTAGTTCTCGAAGTAAGGACATTTCAAATTCTTGCTGCATGACAGAAGCAAATTTCTGACTCATAGATTCTTCATTACTCCCAAAAATGATGTCATCAACATATACAACCACAATCAATAGTTTATCATTTTCAAATTTTGTGTATAAGTTGCTATCAGCAGACCCCTTTGAAAATCATTGTTGATGAAGATATTTGTCAAGACGATAATACCATGCCCTTGGACCTTGTTTGAGACCATATAGAGCCTTTTTAAGTTTACAAACAAGATTTTCATCATTTCCCAAAATGAATCCTTCTGGTGGTTCTATATACACTTATTCTTCTAGATCACCATTGAGAAAAGCAGATTTAACATCCATTTGATAAACTTTGATTTTTTAAAACTTGAAAAAGAAAGAAACATTCTTATGGCTTCAAGTCTCACTACAGGAGCAAAAGTTTCTTCAAAGTCTATACCTTCTTGTTGAGTATACCCCTTGCAAACCAGTCTAGATTTATTTCTTATAACATCCCCATTCTCATTTAACTTGTTCCTGAATATCCATTTAGTTCCAATGACATTTTTATCATGTGGTCTTGGTACCAATTCCCATGTTTGATTCTTTTCAATTTGATAAAGCTCTTCATTCATGGCTTGAATCCAACATTCATCTTTGCTAGCTTGATTGACATTGTGTGGTTCAATTGTGGATAAAAATTCCAGATAGATAGAAGATCCCACAAGAGTCCTCCTTGTTTGTACACCTGATTCCTTGTCTCCCAAAATTTGAGATTCAGGATGATTATTTTGAACATATCTGGATGGAGCCTTTTCAGATAAATCATCTTCAGGTTCTTCATTGGATCCACTATCTATATCATTTCTATTTGATGTAGAAGGGAAAAAGTCACCATCATCTTCTTATGTTGTTTTTTTTTCTTCTTTAGGAGCTGTAGGAGACTCATCAATAACAACATCAATACATTCAACAATATTTCGAAGCCTTTTATTGTAACATTTGTATGCTCTGCTTGTAGATGAGTAACCAAGAAGTATCCCTTCATTTGATCTAGTTTCAAACTTGCCAATATTTTCATCATTATTTTTGATAAAGCATTTACTTCCAAAAACTCTAAAATGCTTCATAGAGGGAGAATTACCATACTAGAGTTCATATGGAGTTTTGTCACTATTTACCCGAACATGTGCCTTGTTGAGAATGTTTGCTGCTGTATGTGATGCTTCTCCCCAGAACATGTCAGGAGTTCCAGAATCATCAAGCATAGCTCTATCCATTTGTTGAATTGTTCTATTCATTATTTCTGCTACGCCATTTTGTTGTGGAGTGCCAGCTACAGAGAACTGTCTTTTTATGCCATGTTGTTCACAAAATTCAAAGAATTCATTTGATGTATATTCTCCTCCTCGATCAAATCTAAGACACTTGATTTTTAGATCTAATTCATTTTCCACCAATGCTTTGAAGATCTGAAATTTTTCAAATGCTTCATCTTTGTGTTTAATCAACCCGATCCAACACATTCTAGAGAAATCATCAATAAATAAGATATAGTATTCTTCCCCACGTGGTGAATTTTTCCTCATAGGTCCACATATGTTAGTATGAATGAGTTCAAGAGGCTTACTTGATGATCCTTCTTTGGCATTAAACTGTACTCTGGTCTGCTTACCGAATTGACAAGATTTGCATATGATACTCTCTGGTAGAGTAATATTGGGAAGACCACAAACAACTTGAAGTCTGCTTGCTTTGTTGATTTGAGAGAAGCTCAGATGTCCTAGCCTTCTATGCCATAGCCAATTTTCTGAAGATTTTCTCAAGTAACATTGATCTTTGCAGTTCTTCAATACATACAGGTTGCTTGGAGTTCTTTTCCCTTTTCTAATAGTTTTACCTGTATCAAGATCACGAACCACACATTCTTTTGAACTAAAGACAACTTCAGTTCCTTGATCACACATTTGAGTTACACTTAACAAGTTATGCCTTAGTCCATCCACATACATGACATCATTAGCCTTCACCTTTTCTTTTAGAAATACAGACCCTTTTCCTTTAATTACAATAGGAGTATCGTTTCCAAATGTAACTTTCTTTTCTTTTTCTAAAGCATTATATGCAAGAAGTTTTCTTTTGTCACCTGTCATGTGTCTTGAGCATCCACTATCAATGTACCATTGATTTTCTTCACCTTCTTCAAATAACGCTATCCCACAATTTTCAACCTGTAATTCCTTCTTTTTCCATATTTTGGAACTTGAAGGAAAATGCTGTTTTGCCTAGACTTTGCTCCTGCATTCAGATTCTTCATGACAACTTCATTTTGAAGAGGAGAAAATTTGTTATAGGTGTTTTCTTTGGTTCAAGATCCATCCTTTTCTTTCTTGCTTCTCTTGTCATGATGGTTTTATATGCAACACATTGAACATCTTTATGACAAAAATTGTGACATGAGAAACATTGTCAATTGAAGTAGAAATTTCTGTGATCATGAAATATTCTATTTGAATTTACCTGTTGGTTGTTGCTTCTTTGAGAGATATCCCTATTAGTGTTCCTTGAATTGTGATGATCATGCTTTACCTGTAAATATTCTTTATTCCCTTGCTGAGTGGCTGAATGTAGTAAACCAGTTCTAGCTACTCTTAGATAATTTGGTGCTGAAGCCTGAGAAGATTCTCTAGTATATCCAAGACCTATATTAATAAGAGAAGAATGTTGAACCTTGATAATCTCATCTAAGGTTTCAGATCCTTTAGCAAATCTAAGATTTAGAGTCTTTACTTTCTCAAGTTCTTTTCTTAGACTTACTACTTCACATTCTAATTTTTCATTGTGTTTCTTCGCTTCTTCATTCTGCCTTTTCAGAGTCTCTATGATTATTTTACTTTCTTCCAAGCATATTTTGAGTTGATTTTTTTGATCAAGAAAATCATTGTCATCTAGAGCATCCATAAAAGCATCCTTGTCGTCTCTAGAATTATTTTCAAATGCCATGAGAAGTCTAAGATTTTGTTCACATTCTTCCTCACTATCAGATAACCCATCACTGTCTTCATTTGTATAGTAACTTTTCTTAGTGCTAGATCGGTTCTTATTCCTTCTTGCTACTTCTTTCCCTTTAGCAGATGTTTCTTTATAAGGACACTTTGCAACATAATGACCAACTCTTCCACAATCAAAACATTTGAAAGGAAGCTTACCTTTGAATCTTCCGGTTCCTAGTTGGAGTCTTCTCACAAAGTTTGCCTCATCTTCTTCTGAGATATATCCTGATCCTTCTGCCTTTTGAACTTCTTTCCCTTTTGTAGAAGCTTTAAAAACAGCTTCTTTGACTTCAGATGGTCCTCCTCTCCTCATTTCATATGCAGTCAGTATGCCATGAAGTTGCACCACAGTAAGAGTTTGAAGATCATGTTTTTCTTCAAGAGCAGAGACTTTTGATTCAAATTTTGCCGTTAGTGATCTTAATATTTTCTCAACCAAGGTAGATTCGGTTATTGTTTCTCCCAGATTTATCATACGATTTACAACATCATCAAGACGTAAAAAGAAACTGGCAACACTCTCATCATTATGCATTTTTAAATTTTCATATTCAATTCTGAGAGTTTGAAGTTTTGCACTTTTTACCTTTTCATCACCTTCATAACTTAGAATGATTTTGTCCCAAATTTCTTTTGCTGTATTCAGCTGCATGACTTTGACAAATTCAACTTCAGTCAGGCTTCCAGTTAGAGCATTCACCGCCTTTGCATTTGATTCATAATCCTTCCTTTCAGTTGGATCTGTAGGTATAGTAGCTGGATATTGATATCCTTGTACAACAATGGCCCATATATCTGCTCCCATAGACTGAAGATAGGATCTCATCCTTATTTTCTAGAAGATTAAATTGCTTCCATTGAAGAGTGGAGGCTTGATAGATGTTGTTCCCTCATGATTGCTCATCTTGCTTGATCTTCCTTCTAGCGGTTAAGCCTTTTCAGAAGGACCTGCTCCGATACCAATTGTTGGGAAAAATACTGAGAGGGGGGGGGGGTGAATCAGTATTTAGTGCAGACAATAAAAATTTGATATTTCTTTCTTAAAAACCATACGCTACTTTCCTGAAGCAAACCCGTGTATATACGCGGATATCCTTTGCAAAAATCGCGTATATCCAGTGATCTAATTATGCATTTAGTTCTTGACTTAGATCATGGCATTACTCATTCATCAGATATTTAGAAGACAGTAAAAAAGTGCAGGAAGAACAGAATAATCATCACACATAAGCAACCACACATGAACACCAAGATTTTTAGGTGGAAACCCAATTCGGGAGAAAACCACCACTGCCGTCGTCTCAGTCTTTAATTTTATTATTAAGAAATCTCCTTACAACATGTACTGGTGCAGACTCATACCAGTACGCAGGCACCCACCTGCAGAAGGCTACAACCTACTCTCGTTTACCAGCCTCTCCTGGAAGGGAGAAACAACCCCCTGCTCTTGTTTACCAGCCTCACCTGGAAGGGAGCTACTACCCCCTAAAATTAGCACCAACCTCTACTGGCAGAAAGATTCTACTTTCAGACTGAAGGTTTCAACCCTCAGATCTACTACAGACCACGTTTCATCAATTTTCAAACTGGATCAAACAGATCCAACACAACCATTTACTTGTCAATAAACAACCTTTGCCCAATGCATCAAACAGAACAGTGAAACCACTGTAACCAGAATATCAGAGATAACCCAGACTTCAAAATAAATGTGCAGAAACACTTTCAACCTTGAGCAACCATAAGATCAGATATCATACGCACTTTTATTTAATCAGACCCGCATATATACGCACTTTTGATGAAGTTAACCCGCGTATACATCTGTGCATTTACCAAAATAACCCTAACTGTCCATACACGGCTTTGTTGAAACAGATCCGCGTATACACGCGCTTTTCACGAACTGAACATGTGTATAGATATATAAAATATAAACTTTGCACAATAGATCAGATCTATGAACTTACCCAGATTTCTTCAAGTTCTTCAGCAGATTTTCGCCAGGCCTTCATCACTTCTTTTCAGATCATCCAAGAGATTCACCATTTCTAGATCTAGAGATCTTTTACCTTCACCATGTTCATAGATGCATCATAGATTCAGATCTATCAATTAATAGCAGAGTTCAACTATGTAGATATACTTCAGAGTGAAGTATTCATTAAAGCCTCGACACTTGCACACTAATGCACAATGATTTTCTTCTCCTTATATAGATTTGGCCTTCATCAATACCATGAGTCAAAACCACATAACTTCCAATGGTATTCCTGGATGGGATCACATAGGTGAACCATCATTCAATACAATGGGTCAATACCATGGTAGTTACCCCTGGTTTTACAAATTTAGAGCGCTTTTTCCCATACGCGACTTGGCACGTTATTTCCCGCGTGCATACGCTACTTCGTATAGACAAAACTACGTATGCCTTGAGACATACTCTTTTCATCATGTTCTGGCACATACTGAAATTCCTTCCATTATTACCTTCTTTACTCATTGTAGAGACATCAGATTTACATCATTTAACAAGTTCATCAAGACACATTCCATCAAG
This sequence comes from Pinus albicaulis, assembly GCA_034641835.2. Lineage (NCBI taxonomy): Eukaryota > Viridiplantae > Streptophyta > Pinopsida > Pinales > Pinaceae > Pinus > Pinus albicaulis. The sequence continues at coordinate 1,300,748,077 of CM076574.1, read as the reverse complement.
GACAAATTCATCAAGTAGGTTGCCATCATCTTCATCAAGTGGGTTGCCATCAAGGACAACACTCTGCATCATATTGCCAACAGTTGGATGAAAAGAGAAAATATGTGTTCTAAGAGGTTGCAGAGGAGTGAAGCCTGAAGGAGCAGAGAGGATTGCTCAGAAGGTTCCTGAATATAGAGGAACTGTACTTGCCAAAAGACCGGATCTAGAGAGAGGATTGGTGAGGTAAGTTGTAACAAGGAGGACTTGTTATTGCAGAGGTTTCAGTGCAGCTCGTGATGAGTGAGTGAGAACTCATGAAGGATAATATGGCTACTGATAGTCATAGCAGAGGTGACAGAGGTTCTGAGGGAGGCCATAATAGGATGAAGATGAAGAAAGAGGATGCCAAAATAGCTGGCAGACAGAGACAATTAAGAAATAAAGAGTATGAGAAAGAGGTAGCTGAGATCAGGGAGCAGTTCAACAAATTAAAACTGATGATAGAAGAAAGCCAGAGAGTTGGTTGGCTCATGAAGAAGAAGGTAAAGTGGCACAGGCTACAGATGAAGAAAGAGCAGATGATACATGCTCAGCAGAAAGAGAAATTACTTAGAATGATTGAGTATTTGGAGAAAGACTTGAAGACTAAAAATTCAAGTAAGACCAAGAGGTCGAATGGCTTTACATCTGATAATTTTTGTATGTTTGCACGAAGAACATGTCGAGGAGGAAAAAATGTTGATGTTGTCACTAAGGAAGAAAATGGAACAACCAGATATTTCGAAAATGTCCATACACAATTGGAGAAAATTTTTACCTTCCGATAGATTGGAAGCAGAGGAAGTTCAACTTATGATGATGGCCAAAAGATGGAAATTGAGAAATCAATTGGACAGCTTGAAGAAAATAAAGAGAGGACCATTGAATAATTTCTGAATTGCATAGAATACTTGGAACATCAGGAACATTTGATGAGTAAATCATCAAACGAGACCATGGGGTCTTATGATTTTAAAACTGACAAGTTGTGTGTGAATGCAGGTATTGAAGAAGATAGTTCATGTGATGAAACTATATTTAGTGAAGTTGAATTTTTCCAACCGAAGTATGATGATTATTATCTTTCTGAAGAAGATCAGATTGAATTACTACAACAAAAGGAATTCGTAAACTCCTTGTTTTATGAAAGAAATTGTTTCAATGAAGATATGATAGTTATGTCTGATGGTGATAAATTTTCTATTAATGATGATAATGAAAAATTGATTTTTTTAAATGGCCAAGTGAAGAGTGATGGAAAGATAATTGAAATTATTGCAGATATGGGAGATCATAATTCTATTTTGATGAAGGATGAAGAAGTAGTGACAGCAGGAAACTTGACTTGTGAATATAGTGAAGGTTTTATAAATGTTTTCTCAGATGAGATGACAGATTTTTGGAATGAGTTAAGTGTTCTAGAGCAGAGGATAGAAACACAGATAATAAGTGTTCAGATTGTAAAGGAAGAATTGAATTAGAATGAGAAGGTTCATTTTTATGAACTAGAACAAGGAGACATCCTTGAAGAGGATGATGCAGAAGAGAGGCTAGCTGATAGTCTCGAGAATTATTTGAAGGATTGGAATCAACATACTGATGTGCTAATGAAAGAGCAGCAGATTGAAGTGTTGCTGGAAGAAATGACAGAGCAGTAGATTAAAGTGTTGCTGGAAGAAATGTCAGAGCAGCAAATTGAAGTGTTGCCAGAAGAGGAGGAAGAGACACAAATATTTTATAATTTTGATGTTTGTTTTATGATTGCAGGTACTGATGGAAGGACTAAAGAATTTTTAGTCCAGGAGAGGAAAAGAGATGATGACAGTGACTGGAAATTTAAATACTAGTCCAAAGAATTGCTAAAGTCAGATAACAAAGAAATTGTCATAAGTAACAATCAGGAAGAAGTTTTCAGTAGCAGAAACCAAGAGGGTATGGATGATAGGGTGGAAGCAAGGGCTCAACAATTGAGAGCAAGAGCCAAAGTAAAAGTAGTAGCAAGAGTTTAGCAAGCAAGAACTCAGCAAGCAGGAGTAAGAGTTCAGCAATCAAGAGGAAGCAGTATCCAGCAGTCAGAAGATAAATTAGATTAGGAAATTGAATTGATAAGAAGACTAATGGTGAAGGTGTCTCAGAGGAGGACAACAGCAAGAAAACAAAGAAGCAGCAGCAACAAGCTCAGGAAGACAGTCACAAACTGTGAAAGCTTAGCAAGCGGGAAGATGCAGCATAAAATATGGAAGCCTGGAGAAGTACAGAAGAAGAATATTGCAGCGGATGATCAACTGCAGAACAAAGTGTGGGATCCAGGAAGGCAAGGACGAAAAACACATGATCAGGAGATCATGATTAATTTTAACTTTGGGATTCTAATGTAGGGGCATTAGGCGCAATAAAATAATTTGTATTTAAGTAGACATTGGAGGGTCTGATGTTTCTAATTTCTTATGTAATTATTAGTATTTTGAATAAATATAGAGAGGAATTGTAAATGTTCTCAAATCATTGGAGAACATGAGAGAATCAATTAGCTGGGAATATGAAGAGATAATCAATTTCAACAAATTTAGGGATTTATTCTAGATTTAGGAAATCTATAATTCCAAGAGTTTGGTTGAGCGTTATGGAGCTGAATCGATTTATTATTAATTTGTATAAATAAACCTCAGAGGAATTAAGCAAATATATTTGGGAGAGACGAAGTTAGAGTAGGTTTTGGGAACAGAGTTTTTGTAAGCCTACGGGTAGCTGAAAAGGGCCATTTGATTTTGAAGATCTAGCCGAGGAAAAATAGGAAGTTTTGTAAGTAAATTCATTTATATATTATGAAAGAATTTGTTTCAGCATTTCATGGGTATTATTTGATTTAAATTCTGTGTGACTGGGTTTGAATTTCAATAAAAATTTGTACAAGAATGGGTGAATATGCTCTGTAATTTGGGGTTTTAAATGATGCTCTATATGTAATTGGAAAATCGATGTTGATTAATGAGACACTATTAATATCGATCTTCTGGTTTTAATTTGAGTGCAACAAGGGTTACATATACCTTTGAGGAAGTTGTAGAAAGCTTGCAGTCATCGATCATTGCAAGGATCGATGACCACAGCAAGAAAGACGAATTCCTAATCTAGAATTCAATATGGGGTTGTATGTAAAATGTTCTGAGATGGAATTATGAATCATGGGTTCATATGCAAGGTCGAAACAGAGAGAAGTTGAGGTAAAGGCTTTCGTGCGGGAATATTGAATTGAATATACAATTGAATGAAATCGACATTTTGGAGCATTGTATTATGCAACGGTGAACTATTCAAATGAAACTGAAGTAGGTTCGAAATTAATGAATCGATGCCATGAATTGGATGCGTAGAGGGTTCAAGACCGATTAGTATCTTGACCCAGAAAATAGGAATCATGATGCTGTGAAATACTCGTGGAGGTTTCGTGTTGAAGGACTGAAACAAATCATGAAAAAAGAATTCGTAACAATGATGAAACTATTAAGGAAGCAGAACCGTGAATTAAACGAGACCATGAATCGGATATAAGCATATTGGAAGGGAACGAGTCAAATGAGCACTGAGCTTTTTCGAAATTGTGAAGAATTCATCGCATAATGGAGTGAAAGCACCAGTGTAATTATGAGAATGTGAGCCATGGTGTGGCAAGCCGTGCATTGGCGCTTGTGAACCCAGAACGACATATGGAGTCTTGAGAATGCAGAGTTTGAAGGCATGGAACTATGAGTGAGGAGGAACTATGAAGGCGGGTTCTGGAAAGAAACAAATGGTTTTCATGTAGTTATTAAATGGTAAGTGGTAAGTTGAAATGGAACGCGATATCTCTCTCTGAGTGACGCGTGTTCATAAGTGGTATTCAACTACCACTTTTGTCGCATGATTTCTAATGGTTATAGTCCGAAGCCTTACGAAGCACGATGATCGTCGGATGTGTGCCCAACTTGGTGTTGAAGCACGAGAGTAGAATGACCATGGGATCATAGTTGAAGTTTCATAGTCGATAAGCAAGGTACATTGTAAACTATTGCGGCCAGGATATTAATATGTGTTGCACATTGACTAATTCAAAGTCGAGGTTTATAAGATCCGAATGAAAAGTGATTACCAAAGTCGACCATTTGGAATGAATTAATGTGATGTTGGTTTGATTGCTTAGTATGGGCTAGGCATTATTATATATTGGTGCGTGGAATGTTAAGTGTGGAGAAGATTTCAATTGGGTCTTAAGGAAAAGGCAAAGTTATATGCAGTGACTTCATAAAATTTATAATTTTGAATTTATTCTAAATTCAACATTCATAAAGTGGATTTATTATATGGTTTATAACCACAGGTATTTAAAGAAATGAAAATGAAACTCCACATATGTTATTGGTTGATGGGTTTATAACCATAGAGTTGAGATGGAAGTAAAGCTTCCGCATTAATTTAAATTGCCAATTTAGAAAATCAAAATGGAGATGCATTTTTATATGCATGAGAGTAGAGTATGTGGGTTTGGCAGGGTGGCCTGCCATCATCTGCCCATTTTGGACCTGTACTTGTTCTTTTTTACTCAAATAAGTGGGAACCTAGCCCCCTAGGGCTTCAGTACCCTCCACACTTTGTGGAAGAGTTTTAGCTGCTGCAGGTTGTTTGAAATTTTCAGAGTGTTCAGCCATTTTTCTGATCTGATACCTCACCTTCATATATGCTTCATATTGGCTATTTATCCATTGAAATCACCTCATTTAGTTTTGTTTTGGTTTTCCTCTAGGGTTCACTCTGTTTCCCTCCAGGAGATAGCCTTTCTCCACCTCATTTACAACAATCTTTCCTATGATTTATTGTTGTTTTCTGCACCACTTTCTAGCAGATTTTGACCTTTAGATCCCCATCCCTCCTGACCTTAGATCTATTGGCTATTTTTGTGTATTTTGGCTAGTTTTTTCCCACCTAGAGATTACTTGTTGAGAGGCCCGCCTTCTTGGGTTTAAATTATTGAATTATTATCTGTTTATTTACTGTAATTTCAGTTTCATATACTGTTGTCTGCATGTTTATTTACAGTTACACAACACGCTTTTTATTTTCCTCTACAAACGTATGGGTTTAAAAATTAAAATTGACACAATTTTCACAAACACCCTAAGTGAAAAAGGGCTTGATTAACATTGCCAAGAAAAGACTCTAAAAATTTGAAATCAATTGATCCTTCACCTCTTTGCCCTTGTTTCGACATTGTAATCAGTTGATCCTGCACCCCCTTTCCCTTGTCGGTCTCTTTTTCCCTTTGTGTTGTGTTTTTGTCATCATAATTTCACAACCAAGGCATTTATCCTAGAGAATTCTTGGCCTTCATCCTCAGTTTCTGGTAGGACGACTTACTCCTCCGCGTAGGATTCGAGTTAGTCCTCGTCCGAGTCCACACTCCGACTCTTCTTCTGGTTCACTGGGTTCCCCTTCCACCCCCGCTTCTCCCGATATCACCTTTACCATGTCTATTTCAGGACCTAATGCTGGTGGTAGCCCCAGACCTAATGCTGGGAATACTACTAGTGGGACCGCAACAGGAACTATCCCAGCTACTCCCTTGCTCCCCTATATGGCAGGCCTCACTCTTCCTGATTTTGACTAGTTGATAAATGACCCTATACACCATGACGCTAGTTGACCTGCTATGCTGACCAAGCTCCCTTCCAACATCCATAAGTTTGAAGGCCTTGCTAGAGAAGATCCTACAAATCATGTTCGATCTTTCCACATGTGGTGTTAGTCTAACTCCATTACCAATGACTCCATCCATCTTTGGTTGTTCCAACGTATGCATACAGGTGAAGCTTCTAAGCGGTATGTTGATTAGGCCTCATCCTCTCATACCACCTTTGCGACTCTTGCTCGGGATTTTCTATCTTATTTCCAACTTCCTCTTCATTATGACACAGGTACCAAACTTTTGACTTCTTTTCGTCAATCGTCTGTGACCCGCCTATCTGATCATGTCCAGGAATGGTGGATAATAAAGAGCCTATGTCGAGCCCCTACCTTCGAAGACCGTGTCTAAATGGACTGGTTCCTTAGATATCTCTTGCCCCCTATCAGTAAATATGTCACATCACATTTCCCTCAAACCGAAGAAGCCACTCTCCAAATTGTGTTAAAATATGACCTGATCTACGCTCATTCGGGTTATGTTTATACTATTCTACCTGATCTTCCTAGACCCGGTGGTGGCAACGCACTGGGGGCATCTCATGCCATCGACAGTATCGTTGGAGCTCTCTCTCATCCATATGCTCAGCCTCCCATGGTCTATGGTTTTCCTCAAGGGGGGGCCAACACCTCCTGCACTTTTCCCCCTCCTGGTAGCATGTATCTAGGATATGGCATGCCTCATCCTTTTGCCTGACCTCCTGTTTACCACACTATTACCCAACCTCCTTATTATCCGTATCCACAGCCTGGTGCTCAAGCTCCTCCAGCATTAGCACCACCTCCTCCCTTGGCTTCTCAACCCCCGCAACAGCAGCCACTGCCCCCTCAGGAGTAGGTCTATGCACAACAAGGCACGAATAATCCTCCTCCCTCTAAAAAGAAGAGGAAAGGCACTCAAAATAAATCTACTCCTGGTAATCCTAGACCTAATCCGCAAAATAATTCTCCTATCACTACTAACCAGTAACAGGGCACTCAACCCAGGTAGGACAGGCCTATTCGCATGAACAAGCCTTGTTCTTCTTGTGGTGTTTATGGTCATCACACATATGATTGTCCTCTTTTGCCACAGATGAAGCAGATGTGGGAGTCTCAAGCAACATTGCGAGGACAACAAGCCTCCCCTTCCGTCCCTCCCAGTGCTGCACCTAGTCAGCCGGCTGTGCTTGCTAATCCTTTCCCTCAGTAAGGATTTGTGGCTACCCAACCACCTCAAGGTCAGGTGGCCACTCAACCTCTTCTAGTTGGTACCTCCGATTACAAGATTCTCATGATGACCTCTGATCAACCTCTAACCGTAGACATTAATCTTCAGATTTAGTCCCGTCAATACAATAAGCCTCTTGCTACGTCTGTCCCCGAGCCACCTCCTTCGATCTCTACAGAACCTCTTTTGACACCTAATGGTCCCTTGCAAATCCCTCAGCCTAAGGTGGAGGTTCATACCAGGATCCCTAAGGGACCACTATGCCGAAATGGTGCTTCTCGCAAAGCTGCCCATTCGTATAGCATAGTAGATGATTTGGCACAATCTCCTGCTGCCATTTCAACGTTGGAAATCCTCTAGTTGTTCCCTTCACAACGAAAAGCTCTACTATCTACCATTGGAATTGTAGATCCTTCCAACGATCGGTTGATTGTCTTTGATGTTTACCAGTCAGAACATCCTCCTCTCCCTGCTTTTGTCGCCTTCCAAATCCCAGTCAAGATCCAGAATGCCAACGTTTCCCGGTGCATCATTGATGAGGGGGCATCCACCTGTGTGATGTCCGCTTTGGTTTGGAATCAACTTAGAACACCTGAGTTGGCTCCTTCCACGATCACTCTCTGAGCGTGGGATGGCCACGCCTCCCAGCCCATTGGCTTATTCCGTAATTGTCCTATTACTCTTGCAGGCAAGATTGTTTGTGTTGATGTAAAAGTCATAGATGCCCCCTTACATCACAACATTCTATTGGGTCGTAGCTACACCGATGTGATGTCTGCGTTCACCGCAAGATGTCCTTCCCTCATAACGAAAAGATAGTCACCATTGACTAGTTGACATATTACAAACCGAAGTCTCAGACCTCCCCTGAGTCCATCATCTCTTTGGTGGCCAATAAGAAAACTGTCGATCCTTTGACCAGTGTCTGACCCAGAGTCTACAAATATTCCTCATTCCTTGGTAAATTTCCTGGTCTTCCTCCTCCTGTCTCTAATCCCAGCTCATCGAATGTTTGCATGATGCAATTGTCTTGAGCTGACCTCAAGTAGCCCATTTCGGCTAGTCAGCAACCTCCTCACCCTCCACAGCCTACTCCTAGCCCTTTGATTCAGCCTTCTGGACCTCCTCCTCTTGGCACTTCAACTGGTATCCATGAGCCTATTTAACCTCCTAGAATGGTTCCTCCAAGCCTTAACCATTTAGGAGTCGTCTAGCCTAGCCATTACCCTTCCGGTTAGATACTGGTCCTAGCTCCCTCCCCAGGAGTGTACATAGTACTTGTCATGACCACCCTCTCTCTTCCTAACTTGACCCTTGGGATTCCCATCTGGTACCTTGATCCTCCAACCGCTACCCTGCCTGGTCAACCCAAACCTTATCTTGCTTTGAGCTTAGTTCAACTGGTCCCCATGACTTCTCCCGCTGCAACAGTGCCTCAACCACCTCAACAAGAGCCCCCTCCTATTGCGACCGCTTCAGGTAAGAAGGGCAAAGCTCGCAAGAGGGCCTCAAAGTACAAGGCTTCCCCGATTGACCCTGCACCTCCCTCGCCCGCAAAGCCCTATGCTTTGTGTTATTTCGTCGGTCATGCCACCCATAACTATCCTGAAATTCCCCATATCAAGCCCATGGTTAAAGTTACGTTCCCTGAGTCTACAGTCCTTGAAGCCTTTGTTTGTTCCTCGACTGCAGCCAAGAACCATAAAACTATTCACACTAACCAAACCTATGATTTGTGTGATCTCCATGGCCATTATTTCCACCATTTTCCCCACCTTATGCACTACCGCACCTCTTTAGAGGTAGTTCGGGTGTACAATGTAATATCCCCAAAATGGGAACACTCAACAGTACCTGTTGGAATAACGCACTTTTTAGAAGTATGTGCACTGAAATTCATTTGCAGCCCTTGGATCCCTTAGATATGGAGATCTGGCATCTAAATTCAAAAGGGGACTAAAAACAAATCAAACTAGGTGAGGTAAATAGACCTCCCACACCTAGTATAGCTGAAAAACACCCAAGAATGGGGCTGCAGCAATATGCAACAATACAGCAAGAAAATAACATAGTTTTTTAGAGCAATAGCAAGATACCAATAAGAAGGATCAAATTTCATATATATAGCAATAAATCAGATCCATAATGAGGCCCTTATAGTATACAACAGAATGTAAAAGACAACAATAGGAGAAATTCCTCAAGAAAGAGGGTTGCAACACATGTGTTGACTGAAAAATGGCTTGACAGTGTTATTTTTATTAATTATAGTAGCTGTACATTACACTCCAGATCTAGAGCAGATCTGTGTACGAAATATTAGATCTATTTCAGATCTGTACACTAGAAAAGCTCCTTTATAAGATCCCCTTGGGGTTTTGATCAAAACATGCAACATAGTGAGTAGATCTGAGATCTAAAGTAACAGATCTGCAGTAGTCTTCAGAAATTTCGAACGATGAATACAATAGAAGTAGATCAGATCTATATAGAACATGGATTAGAAATATAATCTGTTAGTGTCAGTCTAGTCATACTGCCATCAGTGATCAAAACTGCTCTTTTGCATTTGCATATTAGGTGTCTCATACTAAATAAATTTCACCATTCCGCTAGGTCATGGATTCATTGATGGTAGTAATTTTTTATTAGTTTTCCCTCATGAGGTACTTTCTTATTCTCCTCTCTATGGTCTTCAGTCATGAGTCACTTTCACTCTCAAAATCATGTCAGTAGGTCATAGGATGGATCTCATTAGTTCAGGGTCTCACCATCGTCAAGTTAATGAGTCAAATGTCAATAATATCAGCAAGGTCATGAGGAATCCAAATAAACTCAAAGTCACAACACTAGGAAGATCAAATATATCATTTATTCAGTTTGATGAAATTTTCACCTCAAAACCATGTTTTGAAGTGAAAACATAATACTTTGCCTTTCAGTCACAATTCAGAAGCTGTCATCTACGACAAGATCATCACCCTGCCTTTTAGAGAAGTTTTTCACGACATTTTCAGCATCAAATCATTTTCCAAGCAAATCCAGCAGAAAGAGCCCGGAAAGAGCTTTCCAATGGTATACTACACTCTCAAAACTGACTTCTGGATTGAAATTTATGCTTAAGTGAAGTAAAATCCCTTATGTCCTCATATATCCCCTATTTCCCATTTTTCCCTTTAAATTTTATATTATTAAAGTTTTATATTTCTTTAATAAAATCCTTCCCCCCTCCTTTTTCCAAAATACATAGTCGCGTGATTAAAATCCAAAAATACTTATGCGATTAAAACCACTTCCCCTCCATTTCTTGTTGAAACCTTATGTTAAAGGTTTGTATATATATATAACCCCCTGCCGTTATAAACCAATTCCCCTTTTCCATAACCCCTTAAAATTTATAACAAATTTTGAGTCATATATTATAAACCCCACCACTCTTCCATCGCAATTCACAAAGTTTGTTTGAATGTACCGATCGGCCAATCGCAAAAAATCCGATGCGATCAATCGCAAGTCCTTCCTCCGATCTCCCGATCTCAGTCCCTCCTATAATCCTCTGATCGCAAATTTCCCCGATCGCAGTCCTTCCTCGGATCCTCCGATCGCAACTTTCCCTGATCGCAGCCCTTCCTCCGATCTTTCGATCGCAACAACCCCCGACTGATCCAGCACCGTTGATCTTCCCCGCCGATCGGACGGTCCACATTCAATCATGCCATCGCAAGTCCCCCTCCGATTGAAAACCCACCTATTGATAATCCCCAATCGCTCCTCCACTGTTGATCTTCCCCGCCTATCCAACGGCTCAAACTTAATCGGGCCATCAGCATCAGCATTCCCATATGTGTTTCACCTCCTCCCCTCCGATATTGCGATTACGATAGACCTTGGGCCCATCATTATACTTCTGCCGCATTCAAATAAAAAACCTTTTTTCCCTTTGTAAAGGTAATAAAAGGATTTTCAAAGGTTTTTAAAGTATTCCATCGCATCGAAACTTTTGTATGGTGCTTTCAAACGTGTCCCACCTCCCGACCCCCGATTGCGATCACCTCTGTGTATTGAAATACATTCCACAGCATATTGTAAGTTTCGTTGTATGTTATACTCCTCCGTTGTCCATTCCGATTGCGATTAAAATGCGGGTCCCGCCTACTCCCCTTCCCTTTCTCCCATGCAAAATAAAATTTTCCTTCACGAAAGCATAATTTCATTTCAATTCAACAGTGTATTATAATGGTTGGTATTCTTTAGAGTAATGGCAGAAAGAAAAGTGATAGTCAGAGGCCGAGACCCAAATTTGTAACAGTCACATCTACAGTTACGTTGTAAAGAGATCTACGTTACAATGTTTCGCCTTCTCACTGATAAGATGTAACGCAGCTCTCCCTTTATGGAGAGATTGCTGGCTCTTGATTTTCCATCTTCAGTTATGATTTCTCCTCTTTCCATTGATTTGTATTCCCACAAAATGTGTCTATTTATTGTAAATGCTAATCATTTGTAAAGGTCTGAGGTCTGAAAACTCAGAAGTAGGGGAAACAGTGTGGTGGTGAGCTCTGCACTTCATTGTACAGTTTGGCAGGGAATTAATAAAGTGATGCAGCTCTGATTTGTGGGATTCATGTGGCATGAGTTTTAGCATATGTATCTCCTTTATGTTTCATAATGTACATTGTTATGTTTCACCATTCATCCATAAACATTTCCAGTTGAATGTTTTCAAGTCAGAAAGGTAGAATCCATTTTATATGCTCTACCTTGGGGAACCATTCATACTCTGTGTATTTTCTTCTGTTTGAAAAGGATTCATTTACTATGCCTTTTCAGCTTCTCAACAGTCTTTCCACTCCATCTTATTTCAACTTGATTGCTAAATCTCCTGCCTATCTGGCCCCATGAAATACCCTGTATCCTGATTTAATTCCTCGGTTCATACTGTCCTCTTGTCCCATACATCCCTGAAATTTCAGTCATGCATCAAAACTCCTTTTTCCTTTTATATATATATCCTAAAATTAGTTCATTATTGTGTTATTGAATATCTATTCTACAGAGAGAGCCCTCTCCCGCCCTTGTAGGGCTAGCTACAAGGCTGAGCGTGGTTTAGTTGTTACCCTGATTTTCCTTTTCCAGCCTAAGGTTCAGATTGGGTGCTAACATAATCCATGGATCACCATAGTGAAGGGTAGAACCCCAGCACCAGAGATCTCTCCTCAAAAAGTGTGTCAAAACACCTTGCAACTTCCTTCTTGCAAATAACGTAGTCATGGAAGGAAAACTACGTTGTAGGTTGAAGCACTGGATTGGCCTAATGCCAAGATCCAAAAATCCAGCTCCAAAGGTTCAGAACTCTCTTTCCAATGGTATAGAATACTTTCCCAGTGAAAAGAGGCCCTAGAATGGCCTAGATCTGAGAATATCTAGCCTCCACTTGTTGCAGCTTACAAGGACAACCAAACCCTCAACAGGATCTGCGTTATAGTTGGAAGATGAGCTTGGCCAAAAGGCTGATAATGGATGAGATCAGCCAGACTCTTCCAAGAGCTCCTTAATGGAAGAGGTGGGATTCTCGAATAGGAACACCCTAGTGCTAAACGACACTGTCCTCAGCTAAACAGTAGAGAATGATATATGTCTAAACAGACAATATATTTAGAAATATACAGAGTCAAAAACCTTCTTCTTCTATCCTCCTCTTCCTTTTATAGGATGAAATTCTTGCCAAACCCTAAACTATCTCAATGATTTAGCTGCATTCACATGAGGAGCCTCCAACTAAAACTGCGTTGTGCCTCGAGGAGATTCACTGTATCTAGAGAGTGTTGTTGATTTGGTCCTAGTTGACTTGGTCAAGTTCTCCAGTCTCTTTCACACCTAAGTGTGCTTATGTAAATAGCTTAGATTTGTCCATGTTCATATGTGGCATTGATTTATTTTTCTGATTAGGAGTTTTACTGATCCTCCTTTACACTTTTATTCATGAAACAAAAAATTGAAACAAAATTATATATTCCCATTAGCTTGGGCTAATTGGGAATATTACAGTCCTCCCCTCCAAAATGTCTCTTGTCCTCAAACAACTGATAAGGTGAGTGTTTCAACACTTCTCCTTCTCCATTGGTGACACCATCAAAGATCAAGCTCTCATCATAAGCTAGGTGTTCGCCAATCCAAGCCTCCATGAATTGTTCCTCCAAAGTCATGATGAGATGTACAAAATCCATCCCACAAGGAGTCAAGAAGTCAACAGAAACAAACATGCTTGGTCCAATACTCTCTCTAAAGCATGTAGCATAAGGTACATAGAGAGTTTCCATCCCATGTGGTACATACAAACTACCCATCCTCCCTCCATACAATCCCATGAAAAGTACAACTATATCATCCTAGTATGGAAGCATAAATACATATACACAAACAGAAATTTGAGCATGAGGAGGTGGGTCATAGTCCCACATATGGTGCCAGTGAAATGCATCTCATGCTTGCATAATATCAAGGTATGGTAAGTGGTTTCCCCACCACTTACTTGCTGCACAATTTATCTCACCATGGCTGAAAATGTGAGATATGTTTGGTGCCTTTGGGAAGCACCCATCATGAAAAAGAATCTCCCTTTGCAGAACAAGGGAGTGGCCAAATTTAGAAATTGTAGTGGCCCAATGTTTTCCATGAGATTTACATGATACAACACTCCTCTTGGGAGCCATGGCCTACAAAAACGTGGTGAAAGAATCTGTCAAATCAGAAAATGAAGCTTGCATTACATGATTAGATTTTCCACCATCAATGTTTCTTCTATACATGGAATTTTGCACAAATTTTTTTCCCTTTTCCAAAGAAGGAAGAAATGACTAAAATGACTCTTGCATAGAGTCCTTTAGTTGCCCCAGCTCCACGTAGCTCTTTCATTCTAGAAAATTCTGATGTATCTCTCCTCCAAAGCCTCCCCATTCAAAGCATCTCAGGATAGTGTTGTAGATATTCATAGAATAGGTAGGGCTAAAAGAAAACTCTTTGAAGGCCCTTTGTAGCATCCTCTCCTTGAGCTTGGAGGATCTAGGTAATAATATCCTATCATGATGATAGATGACTCCCTCATGGACTAGATAGCCCTTTTCATGTAGCTGGTCATCAAGCATCATACAAGTGTGTAGATCCTTGGAATAATCCACCAACGGCTGGGATTTCCAATATAGATCTACACTCCCCAACAAAGACAGTGCTAATGATGCATCAATAGGAATGCCTGCCATGTTTCTGATCTCTTCTTTTAGATTTCCTATACCAAAGGTACAAGTAGGAATGACATACCTTCCCTTCTTATCCTCCAACAGTGCAGAATCAGAAATGAAAGAGGGTGAGGATGATGAGAGCGGAAAATTTCCCTCCTTGTGCTTGCCCAAACCTTCCAGCGTTGTAGCTATGTCTTCTAATGCTCCCATCCCTCCTGGATATGATTTTGGAGCATCAAGTAGTGAGATATCTCTCACCAAAAATGAATCAGGTGGCCTCCCAGGTGATTTTCCACTAGATAAGAGTGTCCCTTGCAGAAATCTCATGAACATGAGAGAAGGGACAGTGAGGTCCTTGCTTCCACTGTGCAAATCCATCTCTATTTTTTGTGTAGAAGTGTTGAGTGAGGGGTAAGTATGCATGCCTTTGATTATTTGAAGTGCACCACTCTTATTTTCCATCCATTACATTTGTAAAGCCTCCCAATCAGTGGTGACTTTCCCCAACGTAATCAACCACTTAACACCCAAAATAACATTGGTGTCTGGTATGTCAACTACAAAGAAGTGATCCACCAAAGTATAGGATCCCATGGTGACTGAAAGTGATGGAACATAATGCATGCATTGCATTGTTCTATCTCCTGGGACCAAAACAAAGAATCCCTCAAAATTATTAGTGGGTATTTCCCTCCTTTGCACAAGATGGGCATCAATGAAATTGCGGGTAGCCCCACTGTGAATCAATACCAAAACCCTCTGATTCATGATTGAACCTTGAACTCTTAAGGTTAAGTACTTAGGTACTCCCCTCAAGGATACAAGAGTTCCTCTAATAGGAGAAAAGGCTCCATTCCCATCTCCTGAAGGTGTTGGATCTTCTCCAACATGGTCAGTGTTGTGAGCCCTCCTTGGCTCATCATCTTCATCTTCTTCAAGATCTAAGAAGACCTCTATATAATGTTCTTTACCAGCAGTACATCTGTGTCGAGGTACCCATGGTTCTTGGCAAGTGAAGCATAGATTCCTCCTTCTTAGATATTTCCAGACTTCATCATCAAGAGGCTTCTTTTATGAGCTCTCCTTTGAAGGAGCAACTTTCTCTTCCTTTCCTTTAGAAGGAAAAGAGGGCTTATTCTGAAAGTTTTCCTTTGCTTTTGGTAAGGCATCTTGAAGGTCTCTAGCCCTCTCAGTGGCATCATGCAAGGTAATGGGCTTGGTAGATTTAACCAACCCATGCAGAGGTTCATCCAAGCCATCAATGAACATGTACACCCTCCTTGCTGTAGACAGATTAGGGTCCATAACAGATAATCTCAGAAATTCAGAGATATAAGACTTTGCATTACCTAACTGCTTCAACTTTGCAAGGCTCATGAAAGGTGATTCTAGATCCTTTCTGTCAAACCTTTCCACCAGTCTTCTAGTGAACTTAGAATATGTAGTCACATTGGCATGGCCCAATGTAGTGATGCAGGAGCATCAAGATCAGTTTTTCATTATTTAATTATGTAATAAGGGGGTGAGACATTTTAATTATTTTATTAATTAAATTGTTTATCTTAATAAATTAAGAGAAAAGGTGAGGATTTTTTTCAATATTCTTTTAATAATTAAAAGGATATGAGTGAAATAGAATGAGGTAGCAAATTTAGGGAGTAGGAATTCTATGTACGGGGCCTTGTTGAGTGTACGCCTAGAATGAATCTAATTTAGATCTTGTTGAGATTTATGTGGAGAGATTTTTGGAATGGATTAAATCCATATTTATGTATAAATAAGGGAGTTGTGTAAGGAAGAAAATAAGTTGAGAGAGAGTGGGAAGGGAGGAGAATGTGAGGAATGATTGGAGAACTTTTGTAAAGGGCCAAGAGCTGAGGAGCTCTCCATTGCAATATTTGGCCAGAGAATTTTTATATTTTTATATTTGTAGTTGATTGAATGGCTCTTTCTCCTTCGTGCAAATTTTAAGTTGAATATTTTTATGGTGTTATGTGAGGAAAAATTGAGCATTTTCATATTGAGTGAAGAAATGAGAGTTTTATATGCTAGGATCTACTTTCAAGCAGAATCCCTGCATCATTTGGTATCAGAGCAGCATACTAAAATGTTCCCAGAGGAGAAAGAGGCACTGAAGCCTTATGTTTTTTATTTTAATAATTGTTTCGTGAGTACAGGTTTTATTGCAGATGCTGGAGAAAATCTATTGGACCGAGAAATTGAACTGATAAGGCGGATAATGATGAAAGTATCCCGGAAGAAGCCAACAACAGTAAAACAAAGAAGAAGCAGCAAGAGGAAGACATCATAATATTGTGAGAGCATAGCCAGTGGGGCAATGCAACATAAAGTGTGGAGACTTGGAGAAGAACAACAAACAGAAGCAACAACAAATGGAGAATTGCGGCACAAGATATGGGATCCAGGAAAACAAAGATCTGAAACACATGATTAGGCAATCATGAATAAATTTCAACCTTGGCAGTATGATGCAGGAGCATCATGTAGACAACCCATGGAGCCACCATTTGTGTGCTTCACCTTCAAAGTGCAGCGCTACAATCTTGATAGCTTCCATCTCAAGGACTTTTTTCAACTGAAAGTAGATATCCAATTTTTCTACCCATGCTTAGGCAGAACTAGTGGATGACCCATCAAACTTAGGTAAAAAGAATCTACCCATAGAGTGATGTCGATCATGATTCTGTGTGAATCCACCATCTCTATATTGATGCTGTTGGGGTTCCCATGTTTCCGGATTCTGACCCCTCCAAGGATTGGTCGTTGTAAAGGATAAACGAATCTAGGTCAGTGTGCACAGAGTACAATGGTGAATTCTCAGGCTTCTCGGGGCTACCAACTAAGAATTTCATCTGAGACTCTCTATACAGTCTCCTAAGTTGGCCAAATATAGGGATAGTGGCATATGATCCATCCATCTGCATTGTTCCTTGCAGCTTGTCTCCCCATGATCGAGATAGTAACATGCCATACTTAGGTGGCACATCTGCCACCACCACATCCATGACCATACATTTAGCAGGGATCTAGGTCAAGCTCACACACAAATCTTTAATCAGGCCTAGGCATTTTACTCTACTAGAGTTGAATGAGTATAAGTCTTTGTAGGGTCTGGTGATTTCTAGGCCTAGATTTTCCATCACTGCCTTAGGCATTAGATTGTGGGATGCACCAGATTCATGCATGGCATTGTGGAGGATCTTGTCATGAATGTTGAGACTGACATAGAAAGGTGGAACTACCCCTTCCTGAAAATTTCCCTCAATTTTTGGACCAAAGAGTAGGGCTGGTTGATCATCATTCAGGTTTATAGAATCATTTATTTCTCCCAGATAAAATGCTTTCAAAATTTGGCCTTTATATACATCCTGAGTGGCTAGCTCAGATAATGGTACAAAAATTTTGATCTTTGCAATCTCGCTTTCCAAATTGAAAGTGGATTGACTCTTTGAAGTGCTCAACTCTATCCTATTAACCATCACCTTAGTGGTAGAATCAGTGGGCTGATTCTCACTATGTACAGGGTTGGGAACAATTGTTTCAGGAGTAATAACTGCAGTGCTAGTACTGCTAGTTGGTTGACTTTGTTTTTCAGTGCTTTGGTTGTCTTTCTCTTTGTTATTCGCAGAACTTTCAGCTGTTGTTTTGCTACTTGCAGCAGTCGCTTTAGAAGATTTGTCAGGTATTTTCTTGATGGTTACCTCAGGAGTTTTGACTTTGGAAGTATCTTTTCTTTTCTTGCTCCTAAGTTCGTATTGTTCCCTGACCTGTAACATGGCATTTTCAAATCCTAATCTGTAATCTTCAGATTCTAACCATTCCTCATCCCAATATGATGGTGAGGGCTGGTCTTCCCCTGAATCACAGTTAAGGACTGGGTCTTCAGTTTCAAACATGTTAATTGTGTTCCCTTCAGACTCTTCTATAATTCCCTCATCCTCATCTAAATTTTTTTGGAACGGGGGGATAATTTGTTGATCTGATTCTTTTTGTCTATTGGGAGCATTGTTGTTCCTTATAAAGTTTTGGTTTTTATTTTGGTTCTGGTTTCTGCTCTGATTGCTAACTGTGACAACCATTTTTTCCATCATTTGTTGTAGTATCTCCACGTTTTTAGACAATTTGTCATAGTTTGGATCGGATGTGGAAGCCACATTGTCATCCCTATAGGTTACCCTCCTCTCAGACCTCAGTCTTGCTCTTTTTTCAATCAAATTGGCTTCAATGTTTACAGCCCCTTTCTGCATATCTTCCAATGTGGTGTACTCTTTATCCCTAAGCTCATAGGCCATGTCAGCGTCAAAGCCTTCGGGATATTTTTCTAGGGCCATGCCTTGTGGAGGTTTCATATGAGGAGGGAGAGCATTGTAAATGCTATTAAATATTGTTGTGTAATCATGGACACTCTCTCCTGCATTCCTTCTAAGGCTCAAATATTCTGCTAGGAGTTGGCGAGGGTTTGCCCTAGTTTCCCACTTGTTTATGAATGTCTGATATAGAGCAGGGAGATCTTGGATACTACTAGAAGGTAGGCTTTTAAACCATTTCTTCACATCACCTCCTAGGCTCTGGGCAAATATTCTCATTTTGACTGTATCATCATCAATTTCCATATAGTCAAAAGAGTCTTCCATTTTATCTACATGTGCTTGGGCTGTGATGGACTCTTTGGCAGAGAAATGAGGGATTTTTGATTGATAGTCATTTGGTAGGGGGACAAGAGGCTGAGGTAAAACTAGAGGTGCATACCAGGCTGCCATTGTGATGTTCTGATGAGGTAAAGGGTTAACTTGGATAGCTGGTATTTGGATGACAGGAATATTAGGACCAACAGAAACTTGTAGAGTAGATCTAGGGTGGGAGAGCCCCAAGTTTTGAACAAAGTGAATGTCAGGGGGGGTAGAAGGAGGGGATTCACTGTCCCTAGTGTCTGGCTGGTCTAGAACATTGAATGACCTAGTTCTAGGTAATCTGTTTTGCAGGTCTAGGTCAGGGAAAGGGTCTGATAGAGCTGTAAGATCTTCTGGTGCAAAGTTAGCTCTATGAATATGGGTGGAAATAGTTGATCTTCTAAGGGCAGGTGATCTCTTAAGGATTCTCTCAGGGTTATCAACTATTTCAGGTGGGTTTGGATCGGGGAAAGCTCTTGTGTAAATGGTCCTAGAAGCCAGAATGTTGTTTCCAGCCAAGCAGATTAACCCTACTTTTTATTTCTACCATGGTCTGATGTTGTCTCAAGGTTGGTCTCCCAGCGGAGTCTTCGTGAAACCAAGACAATCAGCAGGCCTACTGATCACTAGTGGAGTCTTTTTGTTTAGGAGCAATGGAGTCACTAGGTGGAGGGTTTCAAGGTATATCAAAGGGGTTACACTGTCCACCATAGTGCTCAGGCACTATCACCTTTTAGGAATCTCCTCATGACAGTGAACTCCAACCAGAGGTTGACTGGGAGGGCATTTACCAGATATGTCACCTCCGAAAAGAGGATAAGATGTGGAGGCTACCTGGCCCTTTCCAGGCTCTATCTAAGAGTATGATGGATGTTCAATAATGGAGGTTGATTCAAGAAAGGAGTGACTTACCTATCAACCTGACCATAGTTCTAAGTTTTTGAGTCTTTAAGAATGTTTAAGGAAAAATGCACTCATTCCCCAGTGGAGTCGCCATTATGTTGGGGTTCCCATGTTTTGGCCAGGTTGACAGAGACCAAAAGATGAGACAACATAGAACCACTTTCAGACCTTAGGATCCAGCCCTCCTAGGTCTAGAGAGGGATCTCTCTATGATAGTCAAAGGTTTATGTCTTTGAAGCTCAGAAGTTATGATTTCAGGCTAGTTATATGCATAGGGTTTGTTTGTTTGATTAAGAATTTGGTTGCTGGGAATCAGGAAGGAAGGATTCATCACGAGACAAGGGTGAGCATAGAGTGAAATTAGGCTGTAACAGATAACTCAGGGAACATCAAGGCCATTGGGCAATGGAGTCAAGAAAGGATTTACTTGTGTTCAATGTGCAAGCTTTCAGTTGGGCTAGTCATCTAAAACATTTGGATCTTTAAAGATACTGGGTGGAATGGAACATTAAGGTTTGAAAATGAAGGGAGGAGAACCATCTAATTCTACCCATAGATCAGGTCAGAGGTCATTTAACTCTAGGCCTGCTTGGATAAAATCAGAGGCAATACAAGGGATCTTAGGGAGGCTAGCTGGTCGTGCAAGGATCCTAGTGGACAGGGTTGACACTAATCCCCAATGTTCCCAAAACTTCCAGCTAAATCCTAACCAGAACATCCAAACATAGATTTCATTAATTCATACATCAGAGAGCAGGAAATAACATCCACTACACTAGTTAAATCAATTGAAATCAATATTCAGATACACATATAAGTAGAAAACATTAAAGGCTGGGAGAGCAGCAACATAGGACACCTAACAAGGGTGAATCCTATGCCAAACTTATGATGCCAGCCAGTAGAAATGAAATGAAATGAAACATGAAATAAGAGCAAGTCAATCACAAATACAGAGAAAGAGGAAACATCACCAGCTGCCTTAGATCAGGATCCAAAGAAATGTGCTTGTTATATTGAAAACAAAACCAATCAGATACAACATTGCCCACAGCTTGAACATTCAGTATGAATACATCATATCTCAGCCTCTCTTACAGTATTACACTGAGAACTTGTCTCAAGAGGAAACTGCTTGCGTTTCACTGATATCTCATCAACAACCATTACAATGTTTTCCTCTGTGCTTTATAGCAGAGGATGGACCTAAGATCGACTGAGAGAGTAGGTGAAAATTGAATGTAACATTAAACACAACAATGAATGCAGGGCCGAAACCCATTCTGCTTGGCATGCTGTATATTTAATCCCTGTCACTTCCTTGGTGAAAGGATGATCTGCTTCGAATATGATCTTGACCTTTTGGCTCGTAGTACTCCAGGTGGTTTGGAACAAAAATGAAATGAACTGCTAGGAAGATCTGTCTCATAAATGTATGATTGTTTTTGAACTGTAGTTAGGGCAGAAATTCGTTCAGGGACATGGTGTGTAATAAAAGAAGTATGGGTGCCCTGTACTTGCTGAAAGAAAACATTTTGCTGACTAATAAACCTTGATGTTACCTGTTACTGTGCTCAGGATCTTTGGATCGATCCTCGGGGTCATCAAACTGCTGCTCTGCCCTCTGAACTTTAGATTAAAAGCTCAAGATCTTTAATAGTTCACTTTAATCTTCCTTTTTCTCTGTACTGAAACACTCTGCTGCTCCATTTGCTTCTGACAGGGTAGCTCAGGTTTTAATGGTGATGGGAGATTTTCAGAGTTTGGAAATCTGTTTTTCCTTGGTGCACATCCCGTCAGCCACTTTCTTTGACAATTTGATAGCAACGCCAGCCCTCGGATTTAATTCTGTCTGCAAACCTCTCCATTAAGATGGTACGACCGGGACATGGAGGCTTTCACCTCCAGCAACCCTGTAAAAAAATATCTGTGAAGAAATCCATGGATGAGAATGATGGAGGAGGCAAAGACACAACGTGGACACGGAAAATAGCCATGCAGATGGAGAACTAGGGAGAAATCGTGACGGAATGGTGAAACAAGCTCTGGTGGAGGTTTGACGACCTGCAGAGTGAAAATGCATGAAAATCATTAAAAAATGCAAGAATGGGACATTATATGCGACAGAATGTTTGAAGGGTACAGAACATGCACATGGGGTGACGTGGCAGACGGACAGCCGAGTGGACAGATGAGGTGGAGGCCCGGGGACAGTGGAGTGGTCAACGATGGAGGGACAGATCGGGACCGTCGATTATAGTGGAGATCGACGACAGGAAACGACAGACGGTGGGCCATCGGACGCGATAGGCGGGAGTTAAATAGCACGCATCTTCGATGAATGAGCGCCGTTGGATGAGGGCTCCAAGATCTGATGGCCGTCATTTATTCCGCTACCCGTCTATCACCCGAACAATAGCACGTGAAATGAAAGTGGTTCCAGGTTTGTACAGAGGACACGCGGCGATTTCTGTATGGGATCGCTACGATTCACGGAATACCGCCTCCCCAGCAAAGGTGTTGTGGAACAAACAACGTGGTTTTGGAGGAATGACGTATGGCTGGCGGGGTCCACATGATAAGTCGCATGCTGCACCATTGGATCTGTGGGAGTGATGGACGGTGGATCTGCGACCTCGCATATTTGATCAAAACCTTACAACAATGCTTATACCCCGGTGTGCAGCCTTCGGAAATTATTTAAGAACCCGAAAATGTGATTGAACAAAGGTTTTATATGATTCCTTGGGCAGAAAAGACATAGGAGAGGATAAGCACTTGACGGGTTTAGCGAGTGGTCCCGGTGCTAGGTTCTATGGAAGAAAAGGGGCACGGGGCTATCAGCAGAAGGGCCAGGCCTATCATAAGGTCAGAAGATGGGTTTTAAGCCATTTCAATGCATTCTGAAGCCTTTAAATGGTAACGATAGGGAGATGGAGGGGGAATTTTGGAAAACAAAAGGCATGGGGGATTTCAAGAGGGAAAGTAGAGGGTTAATAGGGGAAATTGAAGGGGAGAAAAGGGACCCTGACAGAAAGAGGAGAAGGGGAGAAATGGACACTTTGCAGGGATATGAAAGGTAATATAGGCCCTTTTGAGGAATGGATCAGCAGAGAGGATATATATTAGGCCTAGCAGATAGAGACTTCAAGGAGGATGGGTTTTCAAGGGAAAGACATTCCTTGAAGGCTAAAAAACCATTCAGCCCCCAACTTGCTTGTCAAGAACTTCATAGGGGGGCTAACAGATGCCTTGGTATTCTTTTTTCCTTGAGGTGAAAAAACCCTTGAAAACTTAGGTGGTCCTTGAATCTCTGATTCTGAGACTCATATTCTTCAAAGTATTCTTCAAGGGATGCTTGCTCATGAGGCCCTTCATTCTCCACAGCCAAGAAAGTAGGCATGGTAGAGCATTGTGGAGCTTGTGGTTGGTTCACTAGTTGATCATTCCAGTGGTGAGACATGCCAGAGCTTTCTCCAGGATGAAATATCCTAGGATATTCCTTGATCCTATCTAATATCATCTCTTTGATCTCTCTAGCAATATCTTGCATGGATTTCAGAAGGGTTTTTGCAAACTCCTTACCATCTTCATCACTTCCAAATTTAGGGGCTTTGCCCTTGTCTTTTTCATCACTGGTGTAATAAAACTTCCTCTGTCTTCTTCTCAGGTACCTCTTCTCTCCATTAGTGAGATGCCCCTCCTCTTCTGAAGACATCTTGGCTCTTCAAGAAAGAAAATTATAGGCTGTGCCAAGATGATTGCTCTGATACCACTGTAATATCCCAAAAATGGCAACACTCAGCAATACCCGCTGGAATAACGCACTTTTCAAAAGTATGTGCACTAAAATGAGTTTTCAGCCCTTGGATCCCTTAGATCTAGAGATCTAGCATATAAATCCAAAATTGAAGCAAAAAAAAATCAAAATAGGTGAGCTAAACAGACCTCCCACACCTAGTATAGCTTAAAAACACCCAAGAATGGGGCTGCAGCAATATGCAACAATACTGCAGGAAAATAACATAGTTTTTGAGAGAAATAGAAGGAGACCAATAAGAAGGATCAACTTTCATATATACAACAATAAATCAGATCCATAATGAGGCCCTTACAGTATACAATAGAATGTAGAAGATAAGAATAGGAGAAATTCCTCAAGAAAGAGGGTTGCAACACATGTATTAACTGAAAAATGGCTTGACGACGCTATTTTTATTAGCTGCAACAACTTTATATTACACTCCAGATCTAGAGAAAATCTGTGTACAAAAGATCAGATCTATTTCAGATTTGTACACTAGAAAAGCTCCTTTACAAGATCCCCTTGGGGTTTTGATCAAAACATGCAACATAGTGAGTAGATCTAAGATCTAAAGTAGCAGATTTGTAGTATTCTTCAGAAATTTATGAAGATGAATAAAATAGAAGTAGATCAGATCTATATAGAACATGGATCATAAATCTAATCCATAGATCACCATAGTGAAGGGCAAAACCCCAACACTAGAGATCTCTCCTCAAAATGTGTGTCAAAACACCCTGCAACTTCCTTCTTGCAAATAACGCATTCATGGAAGGAAAATTACGTTGTAGGTTGAAGCACTGGATTTTCCTGATGCCAAGATCTGAAAATGCAGCTCCAAAAGTTCAGAACTCTCTTGCCAATGGGATAGAAGACTTTCCCAGTGAAAAGAGGCCCTAGAATGGCCTAGATCTGAGCAGATCTAGCCTCCACTTGTTGCAGCTTACAAGGACAACCAAACCCTCAATAGGATCTGCGTTGTAGTTGGAAGATGAGCTTGGCAAAATGCCTGATAGTGGATGCGATCAGCAAGACTCTTCCAAGATCTTCTCAATTGAAGAGGTGAGATTCCCGAATAGGAACACCCTAGTGCTAAATGACACTATCCTCAGCTAAACAACAAAGAATGATATATGTCTAAACAGACAATATATTCAGAAATATACAGAGTCAACAACCTTATTATATTTTCCTCCTCTTCCTTTTATAGGATGAAAGTCTTGTCAAACCCTAAACAATCTCAATGATTTAGCTGCATTCACATGAGAAGTCTCCAACTAAAACTGCGTTGTGCCTCTAGGAGATTCACTGTATCTATACAACGCTATTGATTTGGTCCTGGTTGACTTGGTCAAGTGCTCTAGTCTCTTTCACACCTAAGTGTGCTTATGTAAATAGCCCAGATTTGTCCATGTTCACATGTGGCATTGATTTATTTTGCTGATTAGGATTTTTATTGATCCTCCTTTACACTTTTATTCATGAAATATAAAATTGAAACAAAATTGTATATTCCCATTAGCTTGGGCTAATTTGGAATATTACATATGAGGTTGAATAGAACCAATCCGCCTCTCCTGTACTTGTGCAGTATGTTGCAGGCTAGACTGAGGATTTACCCGCTCCCATTGACATTCCCCCTCCTGATGTCGAGATGACAGAGCCTACAGCCACAATACTCTACCTATCATCATCCATGAGACCCTCGATGGAAGCTCCCTCTGATTTTTCCCCTGTTGTTTCGTTTGACCTCCCTTCAGCAATCACCCTGGGCTCAACATCAGTAGATCCTTATCTACTTGTTCTTCCGTCATCCCCCGTGATGTTGCGCATGTGAACCTTTCTTCTCATGATGATGAGTCAGGTAGCTTCACTATGTCATGTGGTCTCCCTTCCTCCAGTCACTCCATCTTCTATTGTGATAATGACATCATGGAAGCAATGTCCACCCCTGACTT
The DNA here is from genome assembly GCA_034641835.2 of Pinus albicaulis. Lineage (NCBI taxonomy): Eukaryota > Viridiplantae > Streptophyta > Pinopsida > Pinales > Pinaceae > Pinus > Pinus albicaulis. The sequence continues at coordinate 1,300,722,536 of CM076574.1, read as the reverse complement.
CATATTTCCTGCCCATAAATGGGATGGCACCATCCGTGCCTGTGATGGATTTCACGGCCTAAGCACAAGATACACCTCTAGTAGCTTCCACACTCCACCTCACCATCGGTACATGAGTAGTAGACATCCTACCCAGATCACTCCCTCCCGCGGAGTGCGTTAAATTTCTAATTTGTGCTCAGGATGCCAGCTTTGTTCATCATCCTCCCATTTATTGTCTTGTGGCACCTTTGATATGGAGCTCCCATCCACACCTTATATCGGTTTTGCTGATGGTGCAAGTCGCTACTCTCGAAATATAGCCTCGGAAGGTTGGGACATTTTTACCCCCTTGCATTCGCTTGTTCTCTCGAACGGTGTATGCATTTTTACGGCCACCAATAATCAGACTGAATATGATGCATGTTGGTCACTTTAATTGTGTCCTCCAGTTTCCTGAAAGAGTCATATTTGAAGATCTGCAATCACAAAAAAGCAAACATTAAATAGCACCTACATAGAAAATATTATAAATCATGCCTATTATGGTGATCAAGGAATCCATAAAATAAACAGTTAATTAACATCTTATTGAGAAAAACAAATATAATTGTATTAACTTTGAATAGTAGAAGAACCTTACAACCTTTTTAGCCTTGATGTTGAACAAGTCCTTCCTGGGGTTCGAAGCAGGAATTTCCTTTACTTTGATAAGTCTTGCACTCATTGAAACGAGATACATAGATGTATGTAATCTCTCCTCATGAAATCTCAACTAAAGAAGTCTAAGTTCCAACAGCACTTTACCTCAAATAACACTAAAGCTTGAACTCATCAATCCTATTGTAGTAACCCTTTGAGGCTGCCCTATGCCTCTTTTTATAGTGCGAAAGAGGAGGTTATAGTTCCACTTATGAAGGGATAGAATCCTCCTTCAAAGGGATAAGCTCCTCACATCAAGGGGTTAGCTCCATAAGGTATGGGATACATAAACCTCAAAAGAGCAGACTTGCCACCGTAAGATTCCTTCTAAAAGCTTCTAGAAATGACCAAAATGTTGGTCACTTTAATTGTTTATTAAATTAAACAATTCAAGTGCTACATAAATTGTCAACCCACAGAAGTCTATTTATTTCAAAGGAAATCACACACTGTATAAGCTAAATCTCAAAAGCAATGAAATGTTGTAGTAAAAATTACACTAATCACACCTTTCTTCAACAAGCTGAAGTCTACTTGAGTTACAACAAAGGAAACCTTTCTATTGCAGATAATCATTAAAATAATCCTGGATTACATTAAAGAGACAACGATCTAGGAAAGGAAATCAATCTGCAAAAAGGAAGACCAATTATGCTATAACATAGAACAGGACCCTATTCCCAAAGTAGGAATCTTCAACACCTGTTTCTGATTACGAAGCTTTTACAAACTCATTCTATAAACAAGATTTCCAATTAAAATAATCCACAATTTCTTAAGAATTAATAGTATGAAATCAATGCAACAAGTAATGGAAATAGAGCTTCGACAATAGACAACAAAATTCCAATACTGCATAAATGAATTCAGCAAACAGAGTTTAACAAGATAGAAATGGAAAGAACAGTTAACAAAATACAGGAAAAAATGGGTGAATCTTGTGAAGAAGGTGGGCCCTTCCCTTCTCACAAGATTCCCCAGAAGAAGGAATTAAAACGAATTACTCAAGACAAACTTTTATTCATCTGTCAAAAGTACATATTACAAAGGATTCACGTTCCTTCTCTGTAAAAAAATGAACCTCCCGTAGTCTCTAACTATCTTCTAATGATAATGTCTCCTCTTTTTAAAGAGGAGACATCTATTACAATTGATTTACATTATAGAAGTCCTATTTTTAACCCAATCTGATCTTCTATACTGAAATAGGACCTTTCTGTTCTTCCATAGAAATTTTTTTTTATGATGGTACGATGATACTGGCTTCAAAGTGCAATTGTTACGGCCAGTGTAACAACCTCCTTACTTGTCTTTTCTTGTTGCTTTCGTGCCTAAAATACTGCTTCAAAATCGCAAATCATGGGCTATTCAAGCAATGGGATTTGCGTACTGTTGATTTTTTCAACAACGTGATCTTAAGACAGCCATGATAGATTAACTGCGGTCTTCAAACTGTCTCAGCAACTATATGTTTTTGATTCATTATTAAATATGAAAGTAATGTAAAATTACATGTAAAACAGGTTAAACATATAGTAAGGAGAAGAATGTTATATACCTTGGGAAGAATGGATGAAAGTGATAATATAAGCTTTAAATATGGACTAGAAAAGAGTGGAATGATAGCAAAATTTATGGTCAAAATGGTACATTATGGGGTCCTAACATCCCCCCAACTGAAAGGGTTGCATGTGCTCAGGCAACTTTAGTCTGAGTCAAAGTTCGGATACTAGCCTTTGGCATGCAAATTACTTAGGCAGTAGCTATGGAAGGTGCTATCTATTAAAGCTCTAAATCCTTGTACATTTTGTAATCTCTACCAAGCTATTGCTTCATCCTTGTTATCCAACCTATGATGAGCATGATATTCTTCTGTTGGCATCCATAAAATAGGAAAATGAAATTGGTACCCTATCCACTTGTTAGCACATTTCTGAACACATCTGATGTAGTTGGGTACTCTAGAAAATGCAGTTTCAAGGTTAGTAGGGCTAAAAGGATTATACTCCTACCTCTCCTTATAGGATTGTTGCCAAAACTTATTGTTTGCTCTTAAAGCAGCAGTTTCTTTGGCCCTGATAAAATGGTGACAATCTTGGAGTACTGAAGCATGTAATTGCTATATATGTTTAGTCATTCCTGGTTTCCTAAAAAATTTATAATACTCTGCCACAAAGATGGCAGGATTCTGAGGTTCTGGCCTTATCCAGAGAAGGCGATTGTCTTCATTATGCTTGGTTGCAAGAAAAGTGGTATGCCATGTAATCTGATTAGGAAGGAAAGAGGCAAAGGCCCTGATTTGAATATCGTCAACAAGAGGATTGAGATTACGCGTTCTGTTTTCAGGAATGGCTTCATTGTGAAGGTATAATTCACACAATAAGTGCTGATCACTGGTAGAGACTTCTGCAAATGTTTTCACGAACTGTTTGGATGTAAGCACCTCATGGGGTCTTCCATCTTTGATTGCTTTCAACTGAAAGTAAACAAAGCGTTATGAGAGAAATAAAGAGTAATTTAGAGATGGTTTCCTAGTAGCCAATAATTTTTGTACCAGTTCAAACATTAAGAGTAGTTTTCCTTTTAGCTCTTCATTCTCCTTCTTGTAAAATCTAAATTGCTGGAGTGTTTGCTCCAAGATCTCCCAGTTAGAATATATATGATTTTTCCAAACTAATTTGTGCTGCTGCAAGGTTTTATCTTGTGAAATGGCATACTCCTTCCTCCACTTGTTCATTATTTCCAGCTCATTCCATGGTTTAGTTTGTGTTCCAGCATTTCAAGTGGTAGGCAGATGTATGGTTTGAGTAGCAGAATCAGTTACAGTAGGGCAGGATACTTGTACATCAACTTCTTTTTTCTGAAAATTTTGAAGGTCCTACTGGTTCTTGTGTAACAATAGGGCATTCCTCTTTGACTGCAGAAGATGTAGATGCTCCCGGCATTATAACTTGAACTATCTTATATCCTGCTTGCTGATAGATGTTTCCACATTGGTTGCACATATATTCTCTATATGGATCATTTTCTGTATGTTTCTCTGCCATGGATGCTGTATGGGCCAGGGTATAAAATTTAGCTCCTTGCCAAGGCTTCCCTTGCCATTACCAATTCTCACTATAAGCTTCTAATTCTTATTTTAAAAACTCATTTCTTGTAAAAGGGAAGTCATGGTGACTGGGCCTTGTGTATCAATTGCATTCTCCAGAATTGATTGTTGTGTTTTAGCTGTAGTTGGTTCTTGTGTGACAGCTAGAGCTGGTTCCTTTGTGGCAGCTATTGAATAAGTAGCATCTTGGATGTCTAGTTTTTGCACATCGGTAGCTAGTTCTTGTGTTTCAACTGTTGAATGAGTAGCTGGTTCTTGTGGGACAGCTACTTGTTCTGTAGAAAATGATGTCATATTACCCTGGGCATCTGGTTCTTGTGTTTCAGTGCCACAAGGTGAGACAGGTAATAATTCCAAGGTTTAGAAGGGTGATGATGTGTGGAGTTTTAACAAAATGTTTGTGGGATCAGGGGTAATAGGAATGGTTTCTTCTTCAATAGATGTCTTCATTCGTCTCCTAAGTAAGAAAGAAAAAAAAGTAGTAGTTTTCTTTTTCCTTTTATGAGAGGGTTTTTTTGTAGGAGAAGGGCTATCAAAGGAGGTAGCTGCTTTAGTTATGGCCCTTGTTTGTCTTTTTGATAGGGAGGCAGTTGTGATTCGCCTTTTTCTTTTACGAATAGAGGAATATGGTGGTGTATCGGCCTGAGAGTCATCACTGGGAATATGGACGATAGGATCAGATGATTCTGCTAAGTGGTGGGATGGACTTGAAGAAAGGTTAATTTGATTAGTTGGGTCCGTGGATGGAATTGATGGAGGGTTAGGGATATTCTCTGGTTGCTTCTCATGGGAAATTTCAGGAATTTCTTGAGAATTTTTAGCAGCTTCTTGAGGAATTTCAGCAACTTGCTCAGGGGGTAGGGGTAGGTTGTTTAGAGGAGGGTTTTGTTGAGAAAAATCCCTCTGAATCAGTAGCTGAACAAGGCAGTGATGGGTGAGGGAAAGGAGTGGGAATTTTACCTGTCTACAATAATATGACATATTTCTAATGCATCCAAGTAAATAGTAAGGGATGTTCACTAGTCTACCGTGTCGTAAATGACTCATTAAGACAAAATCATGTTGATATAATACTTGATAGCGACCTTCACAAGTGAGATAATGTTTGATGAATTCAACAACTTTCAGCCAAGGAGGTGGAAACGAGTGAAGTCCAACACCCTGACCTTTAAGCTCGACGTGTTCCCCTGGCAGAAGAAAGTCATGTTGTGCATTCAGAATGATGTGCGACTAAACCATCGAGTACCAGTGACCAGAAAACCTAAAACCTGTGCTATGTCGCCCTTTGAAACTGAAATTCGAACTCCCTGGACAGTTCAATGATCTTCCTGAAGATTTTGTGCAAATTCCAGGACTTGTTGTGGATCAAATTCTTGAAGTCTCTCAAAATATCCTACCCAACCAACCAGCTGAAAAATATGATACACGTCTGGGAATAATTCAAGCAAAGCTATTGAGCCAGGCTAATGTCGAATAGTAGGTCCTCCCATAGTTAACCAGGTTTGGTAAAATGCAGAGGCAAAGAGCGAAGTTAGCGGACTTCGAACAGAGTAAACTTTGCAAATGAGAACATGGAGTAACGGTGAAGAGGCGAAGTAATTGGTAGGAAAAATGATGGTAATTGGCATGCTGTGAAATGATGGCATATAATTTTGATATTCCCCCACAACTACAGTAAAATGATGTCCTTAAGTGTGCAGAGATTGTGGTCATAACAAACAAAATCTTCTCTTTAAACCATAGTTTAATTGTATTTACATAAAATTTACATACCTTTTGTTTACCTTTCATTTGTAGTTCGAAAAATATAGTGCTTGTTTATAATGGCTCAATAGTCATGGAAGAACTTTAGAAACTTTTTGAAACATGAGGGAGATCATATTAGAGGTTTGCTTGATCATAAGAAAAAAGCAGTGAACGGACAGGATTAACACAAGGAATAAGAGAAGTGAAAATGAAAGACTGAAGAAGATGATTTCATGACAGAAAATGTTGCATAGTCATGTTTTCGAAAGAAATGGTGTTTCAACAATGGGAAAATAAATGGAATGCTGCTGAAAAGTGGTGTTTCAGCAATGGAAAAAAATAGGAAAAGTGTTGCTGAAGAGTGATGTTTTAGCAGTGGAAAAATAGGGAAAATATTTGCTGAGGAATGGTATTTCAGCAATATGAAAAATAGGGAAGATATTTGCTGAAGAATGGTGTTTCAATAATGGGAAAAAGAGGGAAAACGATATGAAAAGGGAAAAAAGAATGAAGGGAATGAATGATGAAATTTTACTGGGATATGGGGAAATGAGTTTAAGTGAGGAAAGCAATGCTTCTCAAAATGAAGCATGGATCTTCTTGTGATGAAATTGTCCTTTCTTGGTAAGCCTTTCCTTAATCAAGAATTTGCAAAATAATAAATTGTAACATGCCAGCCCTTGAAAGGTATTATTAGTTTAAGGAATCTAATCTAATACTAAAAATACAGTGCATAAAATAATTAAATGCAGTGAGGAGTAGAAGACTCCCCTAGAAAGATATAATGTGCATCTTCCATGCAAGTAGCCTTAAAATCTTCTTTAGAAATAGGGCACTGGAACAAAAAAAGACGATGACCATTTAATAATAGTGGTTTTTAAGAGTCATCCATTGTTAAGAGCCTTACTGTTCCATTGGGAAAAACATCATCTACTTCATAGGGTCCCATCCATCTTGCACATAGCTTCCCTTGAAAATTTCAAATCGAGAATCATACAATAAAGCCCAATTACCTTTTTGGAACTGCTTGTGCTTGATGATTTTATCATGCCACTTTGTTGTTTGTTGTTGGATCATAGTTGTCTGATGAATGGCATCTAATATTTTTTCATCCAGTTCATGAAACTGCTACAACCTAGTTGCCTGTACATCAGTTAAATCAAGGTTAATAGCTAAAACAATCCTTAAGGTTTTAATTTCAAATTCCACAGGAAAAACAACACTTTTACCATAAACCAATTCATAGGGAGAAAATCCTGTAGTATTTCTCCAAGTAGTTCTGTAAGCCCATAGTGCTTCAAGGAGCCTTTGAGACCAATCCTTCCAGTTATCCTTCACTGTTTTGGTTAGAATGGCTTCTATTACTTTGTTTGTACTTTCCACCTACCCATTGGCTTGTGGGTGGTATGGTGTAGTCATTCTATGATGAATGTGATATTTCTGAAGGGTGGCTTTGAAACCATGAGAATTGAAAGGAGGTCCTCCATCTGTAACTAGCTCTCTAGGGACTCCAAATCTAACAAATATTTCTTCAAATAGGAAAGCTAGGACAACTTCTACATTAGCTCTAAGAAGTGCTTTGGGCTCCACCCATTTAGTCATATAATCTGTGCAGACTAATATATAAACTCTCTGGTTGGATGGAGGATTAATGGGTCCTATAAAATCTAAGGCCCATATTTCAAATGGTTCAAGTAATACCTGGGGATTTAATGGAATTTCATCTCTATGATTAGGTTGACCCATTCTCTGACAACTATCACAAGCCCGAACATATTTCTTTGCATCCTTAAAGAGTGAGGGCCAATAATAACCCATCCTAAGAATTTTATGTGTCGTTCTCTTATCAGCAAAATGCCCTCCATAAGGGCCATCATGACAAGCTTTTATTATATCATACGCCTCATCCTCTCTAATGCATCCCTGGATTTCATGATCAAGTCCTGTGTAGAAAAGACACCCACTTATCCAGCTATACCGAGCACTTTGTTGAATGAATTTTCTTTTCTCTTCATGTGACAGGTGTGATGGTAACTTTCCTGCAACCAAATAATTGGCAATGTCTGCATACCATGGTGAGTGAGTAAATACTGCAAATAAATACTCATCAGGAAAGGAATCATCTACTGGAGTATTATCATCAGCTTTTAACCATGAAAGGAAATCAGCAACAACATTTTCTTTACCTGGTCGATCTACAATTGTAATATCAAATTCTTGTAATAACAATAACCATCTGGTAACTCGAGCATTTGTGACAGAATTTTTCATTAAATATTTAATAGCCGAGTGATCAGTGTGGAAAAAAGTAGAGTAACTAGTAATGTAATGTCGAAATTTATTAATATCATAAGTTACTGCTAAAAATTCCTTTGTGTAATTGTATAATTGAGCTCAGCAGGGGTCATATTCTTACTGATAAAGTAGATAGCATAAGGAAGATGGTTTTCCTCTTCTCCCAAGATAGCTCCAATTGCAGTATCTGAAGCATCAGAAGATATATGAAAGGGAAGTACCCAATCAGGTCCTCTCAAAATAGGAGTTGTGAATAACTGATGCTTGAGTTCTACAAAGGCCTCATGGCAAAGATTAGTCCACTTGAATTCAACATTTTTCATAAGTAACACAAATAAAGGATAAGTTATTTTGGAATTTTTTTTGATAAATCTCCTGTAATATCCTGCATGTCCTAGGAAGCTTCTCACATCAGTTTGTGTTTTAGGAATAGGAAGATTCTGAATGACTTGTATTTTGGATGGGTCTACCTGAATTCCTTGAGATGAGATAAAATGTCCAAGCACTACTCCTTCACTCATCATCATATGACATTTTTCGGTGCTTAAGGAGAGGTGAGCTTGTATACAACGTTTAAGTACTTTCTCAAGATTCTGTAATGCATCTTCGAAAGACACACCATAAGGGGTAAAGTCATCCATAAATATTTCCATGGAGTCATTCAGCATATCAGAAAATATTCCTATAACTGTCCTTTGAAAAGTTGTTGGTGCATTACATAGTCCAAATGGAAGAACTCTATAGGCAAAAGTTCCCCAAGGGCTAGTAAAAGTGGTCTTATCTTGGTCTTGGGGTGCAATTTTGTTTTGGTTATACCCACTAAATCCATCTAAAAAGGAGAATAATTTCTTCCCTGACAAACTATCCAACACCTGATCAATGAACGGTAAAGGAAAGTGATCCTTTTGAGTGGCTTTATTTAAGGCTCTATAATATACACACACTCTCCATTTCCCGTTTTTCTTAGAAACTATTACCAATGGGGAAACCCATTCACTGTCAGATATAGGGTATATAAATCCCGCATTAAGAAATTTCTGAAGTTCCTCTTTAACAATTTCTCTTAAATTAGGGTTCATTCGTCTTTGGGGTTGACAGACTGATCGACAACCTTCCTTAATATAGATCCGGTGAGTACATCATTCAGGGGAGATTCCTTTCATATATGTATAGTCCCATGCGAATGCTTCCTTATTTTCAAGCAATAACTTCATTAACTGCTGTGTTTCAGCAACTGTCAGGTCAGGATTTATGTTCAGTGTTTTTCCAGGTTTGATTTCTACTGTTATGCTTTTAGAAGAGATGGTAGTTGATGTTTGAGGTAGATATTTAGATTTAAGCTTTTCCTAGGTATCTAATTCCAAAAGTGCAGCCAATTGATTATGTATTTCAAAGGTCACAGAGGAGGGCTCACAAATGAAATTTTTAATTACTTCATCCTCAGTGGTATCTTTAAGGTTTAAAGCTTGTCCGATAGTTAAAATAGGTTGAATAGCATGATCATCATATTCCATCCATACATAATTCTCATTATTAATGATGGGTGTAGCATGAGGGTAGAGAGTATGCTGTTTAGTTTCATATCCATTGGAAATTTTCATTGAACCAGATTTGTAGCTGATAAAGGCATCGGCTATGGCTAACCAAGGCCTTCCCAAAATTAGAGGATGTCCCCCCAACTTTGTTTTAGTTTGTAACACCACAAAGTTAGCTAGGTAATTCCAGAACTCAACTAAGATGACTAAATCTTCAATAACTCCTTCTGGTTTGATTGTAGAACAGTCAGCTAACTCTAGAATGGTTGGTGTATCTCTGATTGTGTTCTTTAGCTGTAGCAATTGTGAAGTTTCAAGAGTTATAATGTTTATAGAAGCACCTAAATCTACCAGAACTTGAGGGATTATTTTTTTACCAATTTGACTGTCACAGTAGGATGGTTGGGATCACCATATTTAACTGGAGGGGATTTACCAGACATTAATGCAAATAGATCACCCATAACATGAACTGTAAGGGGATATTTAGCTTTCCTACCGGGTTTCTTAACAAAAATATCTCTCATCGTTCTGGCATAAATTGGTACATCTCTTAGTGCCTTTAAAAGTGGAATTTTAACATACAAATTCTGTAATTCCCCTAGAAGATTAAAAGAAGGTGGCTCAAGCATTCTAGTTAAAACTAAACGCTCAGGGAATGGTGGTTCTGCTATTTCAACACCCTTGTTAGAGGGTGGTTGTACCTCTTTATGTGAATCTCATTTTTCAGTTTCTTCTTTATTAGAATCGGAAGAGGTAACATCTTCAATAATAGGTTCAACTATTTTCCCAGATCATAAATGAATATTATTACATTGTGCAGGGAAAATAGGAAATATAGGCTGGTTCTGAATATCAATGACTTGCACAGCTTTATTATTGGGGTTAGGATTTGGTTGTAAAGGTAGCTATGGTCTCATCATTTTATTATTTGGTGGAGCATCTGATGGTAGAGGAAGTGGTTGCTGAAATTGAGGAAATTGATTTGTGAACGGGAGTTGTTGACCCCTCCAATTCGAATTCCACTGGTTAAACTAAGATTGTTGTTGTGGAAACCAAGGAGTCCACATTGCAGGATCTACAAAGGGAGGATTTTTTTGTTGCATGGTTGGGTAATTCATTTGATTGAAGGGCGGGTATTGCATTTGATTAAAAGGAGGGTAATTTTTTTGACTAAAAGAAGGATAATTGTTCCAACGATTAGAAGATGTAAATGGCATATTAGAGTTCATACCTTATCCTCGTGGTTGCCATTATCTTCTCTGTGTCAGTAGATAGACTGCTTCAGCTTCTTTTTCAGTTGGTTGCAATTCTCCTTTTATTCCTGGTAAAGAAGGGCATTTTTGTGTTTCATGATCCTTCTCACAAAGGGTGGAAATTGGTATCTTGTCCAATGGGCATTCCATTAGTGGGTGTTTGTCTCTGAATTTGGGGCAAAAGACAGCCAAAGCTGCTTCTGCTTCGGCTTGTTTCTTCTTAACCTGCAAGGTGTCAATCTATGAAGCAAAAGAACTTAACATTTTAGTTTTAAATTCTTCAAGCAAATTACCTATTTCAGCTCTTGTTGCTCCTCCATTGGCTGAGTTTTGAACTGTTGAATATGTGGTATCTCTGCTGTTTGACCTATTCCTTGCAGCTCCTCTTGAGCATCTCTTACAGAGGTTAAAAATTTCATCATATGACTCTTTAGATATGTCCCCTTTACCAAGCATGTTCAGCATATCTAGACAGTCATCCCTCACCCCTTTCAATAATATTGTTTTAAGAATATCCTTACTTACATCGGGATGATTAGATCTATGAAAGTTGTATTGTGGTCTTTCCACAAAGTCCTCTAGATTCTCGTCCTCCTTTTGTACCATCTTGAATAGTTCCTCTCTTTTTTCTCTTGTCCGGCAGTAGTCCTGATATTTAAGCAGAAACTTCTATTTCATCTGTTCCCATGTTGTGATTACATGGCCTCCAAGACTCATGAACCACCTTAGTGCATTTCCTTTTAGTGTTGCTGAAAATAGCTTTAGTTTTTGAGCATTAGTAACATAATCATAACTTCTGCGTAATATATCAAACTTGAAAAGAAACTCATTAGGATATTTAGAAGATAAACCATGAAAGTTAGGTAAAGCTGAAAGTGGAATATTCTTCATGGGGGTTGCTCCTCTAGGGAGATCACCAATAGGAAACTCCAAGGTAGAGAGAGAATTCTCATCTTTTCCTCCTTTAGGATCTACTAGTCCTCCTCCAAAGAATTCCTCATTGTTCCCTTCCATTTCTTGATCTCCTACTGCGCTTGCTTGGTCCTCAATGTTTTCTATTGGCTCCTCAATGTTTTTTGTTGGCTTTTCAACGTTTCCTGCCGGTTCCTCAACATTTTCTAATGGCTCTTCAATGCTTTCTACTGGCTCTTCAACGTGTTCTGCTAATTCCTCAACATTTTCAGGGTTCACAACTTCTTTTGTTTCGTAATTTGATTGAGGGGAGTATTGAGGCTTTGGCCTTCAAGAGCTTAGCCTCTAAGAAGATTCAGCTTTTGATATGATTTCGTCAATAAAGGTCTTTCTTCCTCCCTTTCCTTTTCCCTTGCCACCTGTAGGGTTAGTTTTCTTATGGGTTCCGTGTCCTCTCATGAAATCTGCTCATTTGAAAGAAAAACATCAATGCTTTTGAAATCTATAATTTCCTTCCCCGACAATGGCACCAAAATGTTGGTCACTTTAATTGTTTATCAAATTAAACAATTCAAGTGCTACATAAATTGTCAACCCAGGGAAGTCTGTTTATTTCAAAGGAAATCACACACTGTATATGCTCAATCTCAAAAGCAATGAAATGTTGTAGTAAAAATTACACTAATCACACCTTGCTTCAACAAGCTGAAGTCTACTTTAGTTACAGCAAAGACAATCTTTCTATTGTAGATAATCATTAAAAGAATCCTGGATTACATTAAAGAGACAATGATTTAGGAAAGGAAATCAATCTAAAAAAAGGAAGACCAATTATGCTATAATAGAGAACAAGACCCTATTCCCCAAGTAGGAATCTTCAGCACCTATTTCTAATTACCAAGCTTCTACAAACTCATTCTATAAACAATATTTCCAATTAAAATAATCCACAATTTCTTAAGAATGAATTGTATGAAATCAATGCAACAATTAATTCAAACAGAGCTTCGGCAATAGACAACAGAATTCCAATACTGCATGAATGAATTCAGAGAACAGAGTTTAACAAGGCGGAAATGGAATGAACAGTTAACAAACTATAGGAACAAATGGGTGAATCTTGTGAAGAAGGCGGGCCCTTTCCTTATCACAAGATTCTCAATAAGAAGGAATTAAATCGAATTACTCAGAACAAACTTTTATTCATCTGTCGAAAGTACATATTACAAAGGATTCATGTTCCTTCTCTATGCAAAAATGAACCTCTCGTAGTCTCTAACTATCTTCTAATGCTGATGTATCCTCTTTTTAAAGAGGATACATCTATTACAATTGATTTACATTATAGAGGTCCTATTTTTAACCTAATATGATCTTCTATACTAAAATAATACCTTTATGTTCTTCCATAGAAAAATGTTGTTATGATGGTACGATGATACTGGCTTCAAAGTGCAATTGTTACAGCCAGTGTAACAACCTCCTTACTTGTCTTTTCTTGTTGTTGTCGTGCCTAAAATACTGCTTCAAAATCACAAATCATGGACTGTTCAAGCAACGGGATTTGTGTATTGTTGATTGTTTCAGCAATGGGATGTGGATTGTTTCAGCAACGTGATCTTCAGACAGCCATGATAGATTAACTGTAGTCTTCAAAATGTCTCAGCAACTATATGTTTTCGATTAATGATTAAATATGAAAGTAATGTAAAATTACATGTAAAACAGGTTAAACATATAGTAAAGAGAAGAATATTATATACCTTGGGAAGAATGGATGAAAGTGATAATATAAGCTTTAAATATGGACTAGAAAAGAGTGGAATGATAGCAAAATGTATGGTCAAAATGGTACATTATGGGGTCCTAAGAATGCAGTGCAAGATTTATTAGCCGATGCTCTTTCACATCGCATCCTCCACCTTCATGTTTGTTTAGATTCCCTGCTTCTCGTCATGCAATTGAATGGTGTCTATCGTGTGTACAATCCTATCCTTTTTAGAACATATTTATGAGTGAAGCTTTTGATGCATGAATTTGGAATCATTACATTCAGTCATGTACCTAGAGCACAAAATCACTATGTAGATAGCATTGCAAACCATATTCTAGATTGGCATTTAGCACACACATTTAACACAAGACAATAACATAAAAATATCAAAACAATGCATATCCATAATATGTGTTGTATAAAATGTTTTAGAGTCCATCAAATCTGATACATATGACATGCTCATAGCATGTTACAAAAACTCAAAACTGGGGGCACCACCTGGCCCTACACACTAATCACTATCTGGAGGATCCCGAGTCAATGGCTTTGCTTTTGCAGCTCGTATATCACGCATCCCCTGTTCAGCCATCGCCATGTGCTGCATGACCCCTCGCCACTTCGAGGGTAGACCAATACATGGCTCTACGTACTAGTCTTCTAAGTCTTGCCAGCCGCACTCTGAAACACCGATGATAAGCCTCTCACATCTATGATGGATGTCGTCTAGGAGGGTTGCTACATGCTCATTGTGTGGCACCCTCGATCCACTAGGTCCTACAGCTCTTGATACTGCAGGTCGTCCCATATACCCGGCCAGTTTTACCGGTGCTGTATCTGCATACCAAAAGTGGAAGAATCAGTACCATATACAATATTTTGAAAATTTATAATGCACATAAAAACATTAGCAATTTGTCACTTACCATCATGTCCACACACTCAACCAGGAGGCAATGGCGAATCTGGGTCTCCAAAATAACTCATCCCACTATAGGGATAGTCGTCTATGTACAATGGCATATGATCCCAAGGCATAAATAACTCGGGTCGAAACACCCGTCTGACTGCCCCACCTCCTCCTCTACACAGTAGTCGCCCCCACCGATGCATCCTGGCTCTCTCGGGCCCCCATCCTGGAGATGTATACAAGGTCGAAGTGTCGGGATCTTCTCAAAGAAGAGTGAGCACAAAACTGTACCATATGCACAGTCATGGTTCACTTGCCGCCTACATAGTGACAACTATTGTTTCAACGACGAAAACATCTTCTGGGCCCACCCATAGTAGGTCCCACCCAACACACTCTCTACAAGCATCATCTACCCTCCAGTGATGTGGTGGAGTGCCTGGCTGCCCAGGATCCGCAGCACCGCTACGACCACAGCACGGATCTCTAACCTCTCTAGATCCCCGATGGGTATCCAACTCCCCTTGACTTGGATACCTGGTCGAAAATGGTGCTCTACAAACTCCATGATGTTTTTCCCTCGAGTTAACACTGGCTGCATATTCCCAACCATCCCAAGTGGTGGAAGACCAGTCAGGAAATATATATCTTGGACCGTAAACTCGATCCGGTGCCCCTGCACTATAAAGACCTCATGGTCTGGATCCCAATAGCTAATATTTTAGGCCAATAAGGGCTCTCCAACTCTCATCAGAGGGTTCTCCACAAACTTCAGAACCCGAAACCTGGCCAATGCACTGCGGACACCCTGATCCTCCCAGATCTCTGACTGTAATGTGCCCAGGTCTCTCTCTCTCTCCAGTTGATCCATAATTTTGTCATATCTACACAAAACCATCATAATTTTTGGTGTACAAATAGGAAATATTGTATCCAAACACAAAAACCCAGTTCTCAGCCAAAAAACAGCATAGAAAAACCCCTCCCTGTTAGGTCACACTTTCCAGGCCCAATCCTAGGACAGGTTGCAGTTTTCTGACCAAAACCTGCTACCTAGGTCATAGTTTTTTCCCCAAAAAGTGTGACCCAGCCGTGAAAAGGAGCAGGGGTCTATTCCTGAGCTCTAGGGACCTAAATTGAACTTTCAATCCACTAAAATGAAAGAGTAGGGTTAGGCCTCTTACCTGCAACTAACGGATCTCGATTCCAATGGTCGGTTTGTCCGCTATGATCGTTGTAAGATTTAGGGCCTTCTCTCCTCTCTACATTCACCATAGCTCCACATGAAAATGAGTGAATTTGGAGGGAAAATGCCTTATTAAAAAAAAAACCCCTAATTGTTCTTTCGCCTACTGCGGCCAAATCGTAGCTCAGTTTGACAAACCGTCCACACCGTTGGAAAGCTCTCATCGAGCCCTCAAATGGGTATTTGTTAGTTGTTTTGATTTGATACTTCACCAGGACACATTTTTTCCACGAAGCGTCACTTCACCACTCCCCAAAATCGGATTTCTTCACTTGCAACACTTGTACTTGGGGGAACCACTTTGCCTTCATACTTGTCGATGCTCGTGTCAATTTTCGTCATGAGTAACCAGAATGTACTCATGTTTTTATGGTCCCCATTCGACCTTTTCTATGTGGCAGTACCATCGAGTCGCCCTTATTCAGAGCATCCGAGTTGAGTCATCATTTCATTCATGGAGTCAATCCTGAGTCCCTTTGTATTTTGCTATAGTCCTCCATCCTTCATTGCTTGGTTCCTCTCTCGTGTCGCACATTATGGCCTTCAGTCACAATGTCCCCTATCCCTCATGATATTATGTCAGTCGCTACCAGGTCATCCATGCCCTTTATGCTCTAACAAGGGAAGTCATCCGTCCGCTACTCAGTACCCCCCAGTTTATCATGATCCCTGGTGTCAGTCTGTTAGTCACTCTACTATTTTATCTCATGCCTTAGTTGAGGATCCCTTATTGCCTCACCTATGGTGGACCTCATTCTATCGACATCAGCTCATTCATTCCAGAAGACAAGTCTAGAGGGCGGTGTGCCTTGGTTCCAGCTTCCACTCTTGTTCGGTGCCTCGGATCAGGCAAAGGAACTCCTTATTTCCCTTTGACTTGATTTTTTCTCAGCTCCAACGCCTTTCAGCATGATCAAGATTCGTATACTTGATGGTTTAGTAATGCAGCAGTTGATATCAGTGATTCCCAGATGTGTGTGAGATGTCTCAGCCCTCATGAGGGGTTGGCCCTACAGGTAGGCCCCCACATGCCCAGATGACCTCTTCGTTACAGCCTTTGATGCAGCTCCATATGTTTGATGATGTCAGCCTTAGCCACTTGCAACACCTTTTTGTTTGCATGTATCATTCAGATTTTTAGAGCCCTTTCCTATTTACAGGGGCATTTGGGTTGTATTTATATCTCATGTACTTAGATATTATTTTATAAGTCTTGGCTCTTATCCCAGGCACAGTATGTATGTGGGATTCATTATCATGTTTTTACCTGTCTCTTGTTTATGCCAACATGTACTATATTTTTCAGTCCCTTGTTTACTGGACGCATTATTCTTTGTAATTTTTCTCGGCGGGCATAGGTATGCCTCCCCCGCTACCTATAACATAGGTACTCACTCATAAAAGAGACTTGTCGCACCTGTAAGTCTCACCTCCTCAGGGTCTCGTCCTTTAGCACTTCGGTCTACCTTACATTTCTCTCTCTCTAACTTCCCCTTCGGTGTTTAGTGATTGAGTTCTTACAACGTACTTCGGTCATATGATTAGCTCCTAACGCTCGCATGCTGGGGGGAAATCTGTTACACCATTTTTTGGTCATCTAACCTGTTACTATTAGATGGACCTAAGTACACCATGTAAGACCAATTTTACCCTAAGTAAAATTTCTTTCACTAGGAAAAATAACTTAGTAAAACACCTTTATTAAGTTGTTTATGGTCAAAACAAGAAACCCCATGAGAAAATATTAAATAAATCCACATTTGTTTTATTTTCCTCAAGGAATAATTAGTTAAATAGTAGTTTAATTAATATTCCTAGTCATATATAACCCAAAACAAGAAAATTAATCAGATAAATTATTATTTATCTTATTATTTTCTAGGAATAATTATTTAAACCTTATTTAAATAATATTCCTTGTTAAATTTGACTCAACCACTCATCAAAAGTTAAATAAATCATTATTTATTTAATTTTTACTCAACCACATCCTTAAAATGATAAATAAATCATTTATTTATTTATTATTTACAAATAAAGGGATTTGACCCAAGTCAAATTTATTTTCCCTCCAACAAAAATAATAAAATATTCCATAAAAGTTGGATCTTGATTTGGTTAATAATATTTTAATTATGCACCAATATCTAGACTAACTCAATATTTTGTTATAAATAGAAGGGTTTTTCCATTCATTCATGACCTTTTGTTGCCTAAGATCACTCTGGATCTATACTTTTGGTTTGACTTTGATCCACCATCATTGTCATATTTTTCTATCGTTTTGCTTGTGAGCTCCCTTTGAGTTCCATTTTTGTCTAGGTTTTCTACACCATCAAGAGATAGGAATTTTAGATCTGAAGTGCTGAGGACTTACAAGAACCCATCCCATTGAGGAGAACTGGTAACATCCTTCTATGTTTTCCTCCCAGGTGCCCTTAATATAAAATTCATTCAACATATTCTTGTCTTGTCTATTGAACGCATGGAGTAAATCTCTTTTTATTTACTGCTTTGTGTATTTTGATGCATAGATCTAGATTTTTGCAGCATTTATCTTGATCAACTAATTGCAGATCTAAAGAAATTGGCAGGCATATTTTCTGTTATGGTTGTTTTTTATGCACAGCTAAAGTGGTCTTTTTTCGTACACTTGCAATTAATATTCATACTAACATCAACCCTAAACAGATTTGTAGAAAAAAAATAGCTCTAGCTCCGCACATGTGAAGGGAAGAGAGATCCAAAGGATATCAAACCAATTTGATAACAATGAGAGATGTGTGATGAGTTGATGAGAAAATTACGTCCAATTCTCTCCAATTTATATCCATCAATGAGGGTGTGTGGCACATCTATTAGGCTTGTGAGCCTACATTACAAATCTGCCCAACCTTGCACATGTGGAAAATAAATTCAAAATATATGTTCTGCTCATCCAAATAAGATGATATTTATATCAATATTGAACCTCTCCAAAAGAGGAATCCAAAAAAAATATGACCATCATCATATGAGCAATGCCACATGGATTTTGGACCTCGTTTCTGAAAATTAAAACTCTCTCTCAAGTAGGGCGAACTCCATCTGTCCACCTATGCCATCCATCAGTACCATCGTGTACAATTATCTAGCATGTGCGTCATCCTTCCGTAACTTGGTTTGATGGCTCTTCTTCTCAAACATAACAAATAGTGAGTCACAAAGACATCACAATTGGCTGACTCAAAGTCATCTTAGAGGTTAAAAAATTTCTTGGACTCAAAAGAGTCTCATACTAACCTGAAGTTAGTTTAGAGGATAAAACCTCAATAGACTCAAAAGAGTCACATACTAACCCGAAGTTATTTTACTAACCCAAAGTCATTTTAGAGGTAAGAACCTCATCATACTTGATCCTAGATCAAGGTGTTGGACACATGCCATCCTATACATAGAGAGTACGAAAATATCTGATGCGTCCATCGATCTTTCTATTGGTGTTTATCCATATTTCACACGTCATTGGCCAAATGAGAGGTACTTCCCATGATTCCAAAACTGCATGGGTAGGATGTGTGCGAGGCATAGATAAAAGAGAGGTGAAACAACTCAATACCATAATGGTGGGGTAAAAGTACAACAAGGTTTGCCAAGCCTAGCCCCATGTGTGCTTATAGCTCCAAGAAGCTATTCCCAAGCCCCCTAGAGCTACCAGAGTTCATAGTACAACTCAAGCAGGATCCTCAAGATAGGTTCTTTCCACGATTCTAAGCTTCTCATGGAAGGTTAGGAACTTGTCCTTCCCCAGGGGCTTCATGAGAATATTTGTGACCTTCTCATCAGTTCCTATATGATTGAGCCTTACGACGCCCCGTTGTACCATATCCCAGATAAAGTGGTACCTAATATCAATATGCTTGGATCAATCGTGGAAATGAGATTCTCAGAAAGACAAATCCCACTCTGTTTATCACAAAGGATAACGGTGGTATCTAGCACATGCCCAAACAACTCATTGAAGAGCTTTCGCAACCAACCAACTTCACTATAGGCCATACTCGCTACAATATATTCGGCCTCAACAGTGCTAAAAGAAACCAACTTATACTTCTTGATCATCCAAGCTATTGAAGTAGAACCAAAGGTGAAGCAAAATCCATATGAGCTCTTGCAATCCATCACACTGCCAGCCCAATCAACATCAATATATCCATGGAGTCTCAAACTCCCGACAGTGTATCTGAAGCCATGGTTGATTATGCCTTGAATATATCTCAATAGATTCTGGGCACCAATCCTGTGAATGTGATGAGGATCAATTATATGTTGACTCAAAGTTTTCGCGGAAAAATATATGCCTGAATGGGAGTACACTAGGAACATCAAGGCCCCCACGATTGTCGATACTCGATAGGATTTTGGAGCACAGGACCAACAATGTTTCCACACAACTTCTTAAAGTTGAGTTCCATCGGTTTCAACACAGACTTACTATCCACCATACCAAATCTCTCCAATAGCTTCACGTCATATTTTCCTTGAGAAAGAAAAATCTCGCCTGGGCTTTGCTAGACCTCCAAGCCTAGGAAGTAATTCATTAGTCCTAGGTATTTCATATCAAACTCGGAAGCTAGCTCCCTCTTACACTAATGAATAAGAGGGTCAGCGCCTTTCAGGAAGAGATCATCGACATAGATAAATATAATGAGAGGCCTTTCTCTATCAACCTTAAAATAAAGGTTTGGATCAGCATTACTTCGAGTGAAACCCAACTTCATCAAGTAGCTATTTATCCTCTCATACCAAGCCCTAGGGGGGTTGCTTCAACCCATATAGGGATTTATTCAACCTTCATACATAGGTGTCTCTATCTCAGACTTCGAACCCTAGAGGTTTCTCCACATACACCTCTTCCTTTATAGAACCATGCTGAAAAGCGGTCTTCACATCCATCTGATGGAGACTCCATCCTTGCATTGTCGCAAGGGAAATTATAGATCGGATGGTGGTATAGCAAGCCACAGGTGCAAATATATCATTATAACCTATGCCTTCTTTTTTAGAGAAGCCTCAGGCAACAAATATTACCTTATACTTTTCAACACTACCAACAGATCCATGCTTGATCTTATAGAGCCATTTCGAGGTGACAACAAATTTTTCCTCCAGTCTCGGGACCACTTCCCAGGCATCATTTTTCATAATGGAATCATATTATTCATGCATATAATCCTTATAAACTTGATTCTTTATAGCTTCTTCAAATGTTCCAAGCTCATATTGTACTATTGTACTCATGGCTTCTAGATACCCTTGGTATCTATTCGGCTTCTTGCTTTCATGGAATGCTCCCGTTGGGGCAATATGTCTCTCAGCTTCTATTAGAGTATCCTTGAGCCATGAGGGTATTCTCTTATTTGAAGGAGGTGGAGCAATGGGATCCATAGGTCCTTCAACATCGAGCATTGGTTCATCCTTCAACTCTTCTTGCTTCCCTGCCTCTTCATCCTTTTTGTCTTCCTTGGAGCTAGAAAGATTTATCACTTTCTTTAGGGTCACATCTTCATCGAAGGTAACATCGTGGCATATATCCACTTATCTTTGATCAGGCACATATATTTTATATGCCTTCAAAATTTCACTGTAGCCCAAAAACATTCCCTTCTTTCCAGAAGCATCCAACTTGCTTCTCATTTCTTTCGGCACATGAAAGTAAACAGGACAACCAAAAAGTCTAAAATGAGAAACATCAGGTTTATTACTAGAGAAGAATTCTTAGGGAGTTTTGGAGTCTAGAGCGGAATGTGGGCATCTATTTTTAACGTACATAGCAATGTTCACAGCTTCTCCCCATAGAAATTTTGGAAGACCTTGGTAACATAGCATGGCGCGGGTAGCTTCCACAATGGTCCTGTTCTTTCTTTCAGCAACACCATTTTTCTCAGGAGTATGCGCAGTTGTGGTCTCTCTCTTAATTCCATCTTCTCTGCAAAAGTCACTGAATTATTTTGACACATACTCGGTCAAATTTTTAGTCCTCAAAAATTTGATTTTCTTCTCGATTTGATTTTTCACCAAGGCCTTCAAGGTATGAAACCATTTGAATGCTTCATCCTTCTTCTTCAAGAGATATATATAGGTCTTACTGGAGAAGTCATCTGTAAACTTCATGTAATATGAACATCCTCCCAACGATGTCATGGGTATCATACCAGATAAATCGGTATGTTTCAATTGCAATATATCAATTGTCTTTGTTACACTTGAGGGGAATGCTCCCCGTGTATGCTTTCGTTTGACACAACCCTGACATACAACTTCATGATAATCTCTAAATTTAGGCATCCTTGTCACCACCTTCCTTGCTTTGGGAAGGGATTTTCAATGAAGGTGTGAAAATCTCTAGTGCTATAACTCTGTTTGACAAGTTGTATCACATCACATAGCCCCCAATGGAATTCCTCCAACTTGGTAGAGTGTATCAACTCTAAAACGAATAGTAAGATCATCCTTGAATTTTTTCTTCTAGATACGTACATTTCCATTAATGAATTCCACCTTGAACCATTTGTCTTCCATTTTCGAAATAGAGACAATGTTCTTCTTCAAATCAAGTACGTACAACACATCTTATAAACGAAGGACTTGACCTTGATATAGATGAAGGGTCACAGTCCCTGTCCCTTTCATGAGATAGGTGGCATTATCTCCAAGAATAATTTCTAGACTAGTATCCTTCTCAATCAAATCAGATAGGGTTTATTTATAACCAGTGAGGTGCCTTGAAGCACCACTATCAATCATCGAGACATCGAGGGTGTCGGGAGGAGATGCAGTAGAGAGGGAAGATACAATAATAGATTCATTTCTCTTATTATCAACAACATTAGACTCATTATACTTGTGATTTCTTGACCTCTTGAAAGTTTTCCCATTTCCACTATGATTAGAGGGAGCCTTCCTTTTTCCTTTGAACCTATTTTTCTTTTGATTATCATTCCCCTTGGAGTTATTTTTTTCATCATCCCTGGGAGAGTCCCTTCTATTAGGGCACTCTCTTGCATAGTGACTAATGGGCCTCTAAAGTAGACATAAAATAAGGCCCATCTAACCTTCCTTATGCACATAAAAGATATATTAAATATCTCTTTTTTCACTCATCTAAGCCCGGTTTCATGCAGCTAGGCTTCCCTTGGCATCTTTAGCCCTTTTTCCTCCAAACTGCGAGCAATTTTTTTTAAGTTTAGTTAGATCATGAATAGTTGCATGGTTAGAAGCATAATATCATGGTAGATAGATCATAGGATAAGTAGATTGTGTTTAGCTATTTGGCCAATTAAGTGTGGTTAGAATTAGTTTCCTTTTATGTCCTTTATTTTTAGCAATTTAAATTATTTTCCTTTTCGTCATTTCCTTTCAGAAAATTAGTTTATTTTCCTTCCTATCATTTCTTTTCAGCAATTTAATTTAGTTTCCTTTCTGTCATTTCCTTTCTGCAATTTAGTCTATTTTCATTGAAGTGTGACAAAATTCACTGAGAAACCTAGAAGTAGCACCCTTTCGTAGAGCAGAAGTGGATGATATGTGTAGAATGCATCTGTTGTGTATCTAGCACTGTCACCTCCAAGTTTGTACAAACCCCAGGTTGATAAAGTAAAGTAGGGCAGTATCCCCTAGGAGTTGTAGAAGTCTTGGTGCAATACCAGGGCTCACCACTTTTTGGCGCCATTGCCAAGGAGGTGTCTAGTAGATGCTTTGCTTTTGTTTTAACCTTATTTTATGATTTCCTTTTTCATGTTGTTTATAAAATATTGAAAAATACAAAAAATATGATTTTCATGCCTCATAGGAGTACGGTTACTCAGAAAAATTTTAAAAATACTTCTCCAATACCAACCCCCCCACTTGAACACATGGTGCAATAAGAACCACATCACCATACACTTTTGAAGGTAGAAGAGAGGGATGGATATGATGACAATGAATAATATCTTATTGAGTTTCCCATTCAAGATATGAACATCAGTGTACATATGAAGAACATCCCTCCATATTTCCTTCCCAACTTCCATTGTATGAGGACAGAGGATTTAGAAACATTTCTCTTTGAATTTGA
The DNA here is from genome assembly GCA_034641835.2 of Pinus albicaulis. Classification (NCBI taxonomy): domain Eukaryota; kingdom Viridiplantae; phylum Streptophyta; class Pinopsida; order Pinales; family Pinaceae; genus Pinus; species Pinus albicaulis. Next base: position 1,300,698,974 of record CM076574.1, on the reverse strand, counting down.
GATACTTTGTATATCTTATGGCTACTTATCACAAACTCAAAAAATGATACTTTTTCCTGCAAAATTGAAGTATAAAGTTCTTAAATGGTTCATGAGTCTAGGTGCTAACTGAATAATATAATGGAATTAAAGGTAAAAGATATTTCTAGGAAAATATAAAAACCATGATCTTAAAGTAGACATTTTTAGAATGAATCAAAAATAGGATGAGAGCCTTGAGGATCTCATACATAGGTTCATGTTTAATTTTAAGAGGGGAAAATTGCATCATTTATGAATTGACACACTAAAAACCCTCTTACTTAGAATAATTAGGGATGAGTGGATTGATCTCCTTAATCTCATTAATGGAGGAGATGTATACCAACTGTCATTTGAAGAAATTTGTGAAACATGCAAGCGCATAACAAGAGGAAGGGAAAGAGTAAGTAAATCCACCTCAACATTGGTAAGGCAAGATGAACTTGGAAATTTCTTTGACAACTTTAAAACATAAATTCTTAGCAATCTAAGTGCACAAGTAGAAATGTTAAGAATGAAAAATAAGAAAAAACAGGATGTTGATATTTTTGTTATCCATGTAGAATCATATGCTACTAAATGTTTTCCATCATTCCCCGGGTTTAAAGAAGTTTACCAAGAAGACAATGGAGCAAGGCAATCACCGACGAAGTTATGTTATGTAGCTCCAAGGAGACTCTGGCAGCCTAGTCAAATTGATATGATGCAAGGACCCACTTCAAAATTTCAAGATTATTCACATCCATCTCAAACTAATTGGGACACACTCCCTCCTTGGCAACCTTGGCCATCTCAACCCCAAAATCAATCTTGGAAAAATGGTTGGAAAGGAACTTATTGGGAAAATCCACCATATCCTCAATATTTCCCTCAATATCCTCCATACCCAACCCAACTCCATGCTATCCTTACCATCCACCTCCACCACAACCACAACCTCAACCACATCCATCTCATATATCCTACCCCACTCAACTACCTGTACCACCATTTCTAAACCCATACAATGAAGTATCTCATCTCACTTACAATGTTGAGGTACAACACTTCCAAACATCTCCTCCTGATCTAGATGGTATTCATCTTAGTTTAAGAAAGGTATTGCAAAGAAGATTTTTTTTTAATGTCATTGAAGGACAACATCAAGAAGAAGAAGATCCAAATGAGGAGATCAAAATATCAAGGGTTGCAGATGATGAAGAGCCGACATCATAATCAGATGTTGAGAAAGTTTCGTCATGTTTACCAGCTTTCCTCCATGTGTTCAAGAGAACAATCAGATAAAAGAGGAAGATTTGAATTTCATAATAGAATAGGACATCCAAGTTGATCCAACTCAGCAAGTGGACCAAGGGCATCACAACTATGTTTACATATGGTTCAAAACAGTCATTAAGTTGCAACAACACACTCTTCTCCAATAGTGCTTGATATAATCCCAGTCAAAGCAATTCATCTCTCATATTCAAGTACATGTCAAAGCTTGTATTCCAAGTGTTCACATGATTTTATCTGTCATATTGATGTGTACATGGCTCCATTTGAAGTATTCCTATACTTGAAAAAGGTTTTTTTTTTTCAAGTAGAGTAGGAAAGTGAAAAAAAGAAAAAAAATAAAAAAAGAGAAAGAATAAAATATCAGGTGAAAAACTATTTTGAGGCATTTGAGATTGGATCATTGATTGAAAACCTTAATGAGGCAGTCATTGGGTTGAAAAAAAAATTAAAAAAAAAGAAAAGAGAAAAGTAAAATATCCTAGGTGAAAACCTCCTTTGAGGTGCCTAGGCAGACCTACCAGTTGAACGCCTCATTAAGGAAACTAGTAGGCCTTAAAAAAAATGTATTGCTCCATGTATCTCTCTCTATTTAATAGAGATGCTCTCCAAATTTTTCAAGAAGAAAACAATAAGTAGGCACAAAAAGAAAATTTTTTAAACACTTTAGTCAAAGGTAGTCAAACTTTGACTTCCTCCTCATGTGCTCAAATGCTCCGAAAGGACCTCAAGTAGATCACCACATGTAACTTCAGTAGCAGCTTCAGTAGTAGCTTCAATATCACCTGCAAAAACAAATCAATGGTAAGGCTCAAGTATGCTATCATCTAACCCTTTCTTCGAATCTATTTTAGCTTAAGAAAACATTAAAAAGTGTGAGAAGGAAAGTTTTTTTTATATAGCCAAAATCAGTAGCAGAGCAACCTCAGCCTTATCTAGTGACTAGCCTCACTTTTTCCACCAAGAAGAGGAAAAAGACAAAAATAAGAAGGACTTGAGAAAGTGAGTAGTAAGAAGTTCATTGTAATGTAATCCAAGGAGTGCCAAGAGGTAACCAAGGGTGAAACTAGTTAACAGAAAAAAAAACTTTGAGTTTATCATGCATGCAATAAAAAAAATAGAAGAAAAAAAAAAGGAAAAAAGATAACAAAATAGAAAAAAATAAATAAAAGGTGGACCCACCACCTCTTGGCATGAAAAATAAAAATTTTCTTAAGGCATTTGAGGACCTCCATGCAACACCCACAAGAAGAAATGAAAGAATAATAGCACGAAGATTAGCATGAGGAGCAGTGCATGGGAAAATAAATAGAAAATGAAATAAGCGAGAATGCAGGAATAACCATAAGGCAGGGAGGATGGATAGGTTTCTCAAAGGATGAGAAACAATTTCAGTTGGGGGGCGATGATGGACCTCTAAATTAAGACATAAAATAAGGGCCATATAACCTTTCTTAGGCCCATCTAACCTTCTTTATGCACATAAAATATATATTAAATCTCTCCTTGTACACTTGATAATGTTTTCTTATGCTTTATTATGTTCTTAGGAAGGTTTAAAGGTAATTGCATATTTGGGCCTAATATTGGTTTATTTTTTGTAGAATATTGTGAGAATATTGGGCAGATTATGCATATTTGGAGAAGGAGATAATTTAGAGACTTGATCCCTACCACTGGAAGATCAAGATTGAAGAATAAAAGAGCATAATGTTAGGAAATTATGGAGAAATATTGGAGAGATTCAAGGGGTTTTTCTACCATCCTTAACTATGAAAGGTAGCCAAGCAAACTGAGGATGAAGTGCACTCATCTATGGTTTACTTGGAGTTAAAATGGGCTCAATCACTATTTTATAGGGAGTTGTTGGTAGCTGCCCTGTAGAATAAATAGAGCAGAGCTAGAGCTAGGAAGGGATTCGATTCCATTGATAAATTCTGCTGCAAGCTATTAAGATTTTTATTATGGTACTCAGTGATTAAACTTTCAGAAATGTAACAAGGCTATTCTCTTCCTGAAATGAGCAGAAATAATCCATTTTACTAATTTAGTTCCAGAGAGCTGGGCTTGTGGGTTAAGGCCCAACCCATGTGCCTCACCTTCTCTGTTGTTTTCATTCTTTTATTTCTTTCATTTAGCTAGTTTTATTTATGATATTTTCATTGTTGTTATAGTTTGCTTCTGTAGATTTAATCTACTTATCTAATTTGTAGAATAGTTGATGAACTCCATAAAACTGTGAAACAATCTTCCCCTCTCATCTCTATTAATAGAGCTCGAGGAAGGTATACCTTCCCAAAGACAAAAAATGCTTTCTGTTTGTGACTCACTACTTCTAAGATTAGAGTAGAGTGCAATAATAGTTTCAGTATTTCTTCCAATGTGTTATCACGCATTTCTTTTGTTTTTTAATGCATGAATCCACAGTTTTGTTTGAAGGAATCAGTATTAAAGCCGGATAAGTTCACCCTCGCCTTCCCACTTCGTTTTCCATCTCCATTTTCATGCTTCCAAACACCTTTGTTACACTCTATTCCCTCCTTCTTTTATTGTAGTTGTCACCCTTTTTAATTCACAAAGCGCTTGAATAAAAATTAAAATTTTGCATCCACCCTTTTTCTCCTCGACTTTCCCTCTTATCGAATCTCAGCCATCGAAGAATCCTTCCTCTGCTTTATTTTTCCATTCTTCATTTTGATTTGCGCTTTACCTTTCCACCTTACTATTTATTGTTTATGCTCGAAAATGCTTTAAACATTGGAACCCGACCTTTACCCTTTCCTTCAAACTTACCGCAATTCCTATTCACAATTGCAAATCACATTCCCCACTTTGTTACCATTGATACGTTCCACTTCCAAGCCCCGATTGCAATATTCTTACCATATATTGCTGCCATGTCACCCATCGCATCTTGCATTTCGCAATTTCAGCACATTTTGCACTTCGCAAATTTCAGTCTTACCGCAAATCGCAATCGCATTTCCTTTTCTCTCCATCGCAAATCGCATTTCCCTGTCACTTATCACAATCCGAAACAATATTTTCCTTTCGTTAATACTTACCACTCCTTTTTATCAATTGTGATATTGTTATCGCACTTCACCACCGGTCCTACCTGTTAGAGTCGGTCCTTACAGCCCTCCGTCAGAGATCATTTCGCTTTTTGCATATTCATTCTTAGGTGTCTCGCTTGTTCCACTTCATTGCATTTCGCTAGGAGCATGCCACTGACTGACGAGGGGGTCTGGTTGTCATGTGTTTCCTCATGCTTGTACCTGCAGGGCTATTTAAAAATTCCTCAAAAAATCACTGAATTTCATCGTCATTTCATTCATGGTCATTAAATGATTGTTTTCATTAAAAAGAGTCTTTAGTCCTAGAGTCTAGGGTTTTCGAGTCCTGTGCATACATGTCATAAAGCCCGCAGGCCATGAGGTTGGTTTTGCAAGTTTTTATTTCACATTTTTATCATCAAAAGCATTTGAAGACATTTCTAGTCCAAAACTCTGTTTTGGAACTAGAAATTGTCTAATTTCATTTTTGTAATAATTGTATTTATTTAATTATCAGAAAGCTTCAGTGCAAGCCTCTGATCTTTTCCAAAGCCACAGTGTCGCATCCCTGCAAAAGACAACAAGCATTTTCAGTCCAAAATTCAGAAAAGCCAAAGGAGAAACATTGTATTAAATAGCCAAATGTCAAAATGCAGAAACATTATGAGAGTGGGTTATCAAACACATTTGAAATAAAATCTGATTGCATGAGATATTTTCTTCATGTATAAAACATGACAAAAAAACTCATTTGTAAAAAATCCGCAAGGCAGAGGTCGAAATCGAGTTTTTGAAGGCTGAAGACGATTTGCAGAATTGTTGACAGCGTTTGGAGGTGGGCGCTACCCACTTGAGGTGTGCGCTACCCACTTGGGGCGCGCTACCCACTTGAGCGCCACGGCTTGTGTTAAATTGAACGGGCGCTACCCACTTGAGGGGCGCTACCCACTTGAGCAGGGCCGCTACCCACTTAGCAACAGAGCCCAGAAAATTGTGTTTTGCGCCCAGTTTTGATTCAAATCGACTCCAGCAGCTTGCAAACAGGTTTTAATCATTTCTCAGTAGATTTTTAATATGGTTGTGATGTCATTGATGTTGGGGAAACAAGCCATGCTTGGAGAGAAATATATGAATCCTTCATTCACATGCAAGTTAATTCCGTAAGGGTTTTGAAATTGTATGGACAGTTTTATGAAAAATTTGAAAACCTTTGAATGGTAAATATGTTCACACCATGGCACGTTGTATATATGATCCTCACACCCTCAGTTATCATCTTATCACTGCTGTTTATGCCCTTTCATATTTTTGCACAGTCTTATGTGGACTAGTTTATAGCCCTCATCACCATAATATCACCATTGTTGTTGTTATCATTCTATTACCACTGTGATAGTCATTTGGGTCACTATGGTTATTGTCATGTTCTCCCTATTCTCCAGTTCATAAACACAGTCCTATACTTGTTTGCTTCTTTGACAAATTTTTCCCATCATTACCAAAAGCTTGCACCATACTTTGCAGTTGGCACTCATTTGTGAAACTCACTTATGGTCAAAACAGTGATAGTTTTCATGCCACTAAAGCAGAGCCATCCTCATTGTAATTTGGTTTTCCTGTGATACTTTGGTATGTGGGTGACATTTATTGGGTTTTGAAAATACATTAAACTTTGCCTTTACTGCACCTATATCAGCATCCAATATTGCAGACAACTTGTTTTCAAAACCATGTCAGAGACAAAGTCAGTTTATGAGTAGGAGTCGGATAGTGATTCCACAACAGAGGGTAATGTGCCATGGAGGCCTCACAGAGGTGGCAAAGGTGGTAAACATCTCAGGGAGGAGCCTACTTCTTTGGCTCAATTGCAGGCATGTCCGCTTGCAATGGATTTTTTTCAGGTTCAGTCATGTTTTCGATTTTGTGAAATGATTTCACAAACCCAGCTTCATCGTGAAATAGCTCGCCTGTTTGTTCTACATTTACGTAATGGCCGTGTAAATCTCGCTGGAGTAGATTTATTTCTGTCACCAATGACTATTTCTCAGGCCACTGGCATACCAAATCTGGGAGAGGAATGGAACAAACGTCAGCATTTAGAGAAATTCCACTATGAGCCATACATCAAACCTGGGTATATGAGGCACTTGGGCAGAGTTTTTCCTTTCAGATTCCTGAGGGATGAGTTTGCACCGCTGATGAAACTCATCATTCGGTATTTCAGTTGCGAGGGCAGATTCGCGCGTCTCTTTGCGTACCATGTTCGTTTGTTGATGCACTTCACAAGGGTACGTATGATGAACATTCTGTACTTCATGTATCGCAACATAGAGAGGATGATGATTTTTGTACAGAAGAAGAGCCCAGCACAGCAGCATAGAAGTATATATCACTACGCTTTGATCAAGATCATAGTGTTACATCAGTTGGCACAGCAGGGCATCGCTTGGGAGGATTTCATCTCCCGTGACTTTTTCACAGTGTCACAGCCACCTCCCGAGGTAGTTCATGATGTGGGAGAGCCTTCACACCAGCTGGTCATTCCTGAGATTGAGCATGTCAGCGCTCCATTTTTTATGACATATCAGCGAGGCCACAGGGTCTTATTTGCAGCTACACGGCGAGTATTATTTCCACCCAGGGTGGAAGGGGTCTTGCCGACTTCATCAGCAGAGCGAGTATTATCTCCACATGATGTGGAAGGGGTCTTGCCTTCTTCTTCAGCACAGGTACAGATCCAGGATAGGGGAAAGAAGCCCATGCATGATGAGGGACCATCAGGAGGCCGGGACATAGATTTCACAATCATTGATGTTGATGCGAGCTCTCCTAGCTCAAAACTGAGAGAGATCATCCAGGAGCAAAGGGCCGAGAATGACACGCTGAAAGATCAATTGCAGAAGGCTCAGTGGGTGATAAACTATCTGGAGCAGCGCAAAAAACAGCTAGAGGATGAGCACACACTTTATGAGCTGCGTCGAATCCGTGAGGATCGACAATTGGCCCAGAAGAGACCAGGTGATATGACACCAGTTGAGCGAGAGACTGAACTCACGCATGTTAACATTCATCTAGAGAAGTTGTTGGAAAAGGCTAACAGAGAGAAATATATGCTTCATCACATGAAAGGCCATTATTGGGCTCGCATGCATGTCTGCAAAGCGAGAATGAAGATTCTCAAGAGGAGGTCGAGCGAAGCACTAAAACGGCGGAAAAGGCCTGATCCACTCTGGATTTTGGCCGAGGCTTCATTGGCTGGGCAAGATACATGATGGAGGGTCTTTGCTCCAAATTTGAGAAAATTCGGAAAAATATTTGTCATTTTGAAATATTTTGGTCTAAAAACAGGTTTTTCAGTTAAGCGGGTAGCGCGCCCATATGCTCACTTTTTTTCGGGACACTTGCTGAAGGAAATATTTGCATTTTTGAATTTTTCATGGTAATTTATGCATCCTCAGGCATTTCCGAAGCATTTCATCAGATTATGGATGGTCAAAAAGCTCAAAAACACCATGAAAACCACCTTGCTGCCACCTTTTGCACTAGCAGGAAGTACTTCTCGGAGAATGAATTTTTGGAGGGGCAAGTGAGCTCCAAATTGAGAAATTCCACTTGGGTTGGATAGCCAACATCCAAGGATTTCCAACGAGCTATCAGGAGCTCAATTTGGATACTGGGAAGTGCCTCAAAATCAGGTTGGAAGGCGCGCTACCCACTCAATTCAGGGGCGCTACCCACTTAAATATTTGGCTGAATTTTCAACTTCCAGCTCAGAATTTCGGCCAGTTGGGACCAGTTTTGCTTGTGGATGAAATTTTTGGGTTTTCATGATGTAAATTGATGGTTGAAATGTAAATTTGGCTTATTTTTACCTATTCTAGAAGATTCACTCTCAAAAAAGTGAAAATCATGTAAATGAATCAGTTTCCACTCTTTTAGAGGCAAGTTGTTAGCTGCCTAGATTTTAGCTCCGTGATTAGAATTTGTTGGAACTGCTCCTAGAAGGAGGATTTCGACCCCTAGAGGTGTGGGAAGGGGTTAGAGTGATCTATATATTGTAATTTGGGAGACATTCTACAGGTTGGACTCTAGGGAAACTTTGACACACATTGTACATATTTTTCATATTTTGGCTAAGGAAAGATCAGAGGTTTTGCGGCACCTGTTGGGATTCTTGTGGCTTTCTTCTCTTAATGGTGTTTTCTCTCAGTTTATTGTAAGTTCCTTCATGTTTAATGTATGCCATTTCTCACTTATGCTTCTTAAATTAAATGAATGAGTAGATGAGGTTGAATCCATTGTTCACAGTGCTCTGCCTTTGAATTCATTTAGTTTTACATGTTTTCGCCTGTTTGAAAAGGATCCATGTTCATCCTTGCCCTTTTCAGCTCCTTGTCTTTCTGATCCATCCATATACTCAATCAAAAGCATCAAGACTATTGCCTACCTCGCCCCAACTCGAATTCTGCAAAGATCTGGCCTTATCCCCGGACCCAAAAATTGTTTTTCCCATTTCTCCAACGAAAACCCAAAAAATCAAAATCAAACATTCCTATCTCTTTACTAGCCTAAAATCAGTATTCATTTTTCATTATAAGTCATCTCAGCCCCTTTGAAGATCCTTTGCCGAGATAGACCCGGAGAGAGCCCTCTCCTGTCCTCGTAGGGCTAGCTACGAGGCTGAGTGTGGTTTGATGTAGCCTTGAGTTTTACCTTATTTCAGCCTAGGGTAAATTTGAGCGCTAACATAGTGGCGAACATACTGGGGAATACAAAATCTCAATGGTTTGCTTGTTGATGTGTTTGTATCATAAGTCTTAGACGGAGTCTGAAGTCACACCAGGTAGCTTTCGAAACGCTTTTGCTATGCATCAGCGAAGTAGATAAACGTTGCTTCAGTCGATCTACGGTAAGCTTGTGAATGCAGCACTTGATTTGAAAATTACCCCAGTATACTTGTTCGTTCTAGACCTTTGGATGATTGAGTCTAGAAGTCGAAAGGCTGAAGATAATTGATTGTGTTCCCTTAAATTTATACCAAGAATATTAATACACTGGCTTCAAGAAGGAATACTAGGTCAAATCCTGACCCTGATCCACCAACAATATTTGAAAATCAAAATCTGATTCCTAGGATCCTTAGAAGACAAGGAAGTCAAGAAAGTTCTGAAAGAGAAAGTCAAGTGAGTTTTGGAAGTTCCAGATTGCTTTCTAGATCTGCATCCTGTCCTGTGAAAATTATATATGTTGATGAAATTCCTTTTGATGCACGATTTGAAACATCCTTATTCGTAAATTTTTCTGAAACTGAATTATCAATATTAGTTCTGGATCCATTGTTTGCTGAAGATTTGCAATACAGATTTGTTTCATATCACTTGGATAGAAAGTTGCAAAATTCCGTTGTGGCTACCAACACTCCCGAATTCACTGAATTTGCTTCACAAACTCTTGGACCATCTGAATTTTCATCTAGTTCACAGATTCCCACTGAACCTTCCTTTATTCCTACCATTCCTGTTCAGCCTGAGATTTCTGATCAGCAATAAACTGTAGTTTCTCCTCCGTCTCCACCGCATACACCTCGTTCACCTACTGCTCCCAGTCCTCCTGTTTCTCCTAGACAGCAGATTATCAATCCGCCAAGAGTCATGGCAGCCATATTTGCACCTCTTGTTTTGCCAGCCAATTTAGATGCTATGCCTACTGATTACCAGAGCAAGATTCCCATATTTGATGGTACACCACAGAGTATATCAGCTCAGCAGCATATTGTCCGGATGACAGACTTTTTGGACCTGCATGAAATTGATACAGAAAATGTTTCAATGAGATTGTTTGCCCAGAATTTTGGAGGAGAGTTTCGTAAATGGTTCAGAGCTTTACCGGCCAGAAGTATCAATACATTGCAAGACCTTCAGACACAGTTTTTAGATTGGTGGGAGATGAAAAAAGATCCGCTACAGATTACTTCAGAGTACACAAACATCAAACGTAATCCTGGTGAGTTTTTTCAGGATTATATTATCAGATTCAATACAATGTATAATGCAATTCCAGATGACTTAAGACCATCTAAAAAGTCAGCTCTTCTTAAATTCCCAGATGGTTTTGATCCGGAGATGGCTTATTCGCTACGTGACAGAGATCCGCCTACCTTAGAAGATATGCAGAAGATTTCCGTTAGTGTTGAGGCAAATATGAACGATAAGAGAGCACGGTTGAAAGCAGAGAAAAGAGTGACTATAAAAGAAGAGCCTTCCACATCTACATCCGAACAACACTTGCTTCGTGAGATGGAAAAAATGTTCAAAAGAATGACACTTGAAAAACCAGAAACACAGATTCGGAATCCAAACTATCGTGGCCAGCAGCAGCCACAGTTCAGAATAAATCAGCGTGAACAAAGACCACAAGAGCCAGCAGCCCAACAACAGATCAAGACACCTCTTTTGCATAATTTTGTGAGTCAAGATTCAGACGATGATGATGATGTAGCAGGTGAGAAAAATCATTTCTTCACTCCCGACGATTTTCCTATTTATATTACTGAGGATGAAGAATATGGAGAAAGTTCAGCTGCACAGAAAGATGAAGACTTCATTTTAGCAAATGATGCGGAGTTAGAGGAAGAGTCAGATGATTACCAAAGAGGATATTTGAATGCTTTGTCCGCTCAACAGAAGCAATACTCATTGAGAAACCGAGATGTGCCCATAAATCCAATTCAGAAATGAAAAGAAGCTTTAGCACCAAAGGCGGATTCACTGATACCACAGAAGAAAGGAAAAGAGACAATTGATCCCGCAGCTAGTAAAGTATCATCAGCAGAAAAGGTAAATCAGCCAAACATAGTGAAAGACAAGGCTGAAAAGAAGGAAGTTCTGGTCAAAGAGGTAGAGAAAGTTTCAACATTTAGTTTGGAAAATGAAATTTCCAAATTAAAAATATCTATTCCCTTGACAGAGATCATGAAGAACAGCAGCTACCGCGGTCAAGTCTCCAAAATTCTGAACTTTGATCCAATGTTCAATACGGTAAATGTTGAGGATGATCAGCCAGAATTGATTTTCGGGCCTGCATTAGATGGTGAGTCCCCTGACAGTGATGTTCCTCCCTTTTATATCAGTTTGAGGCTGCATGAATATGTTTTGCACAATGCCATGTTCGATTCGGGCACTTCGCATAATTTGATGCCAAAGGTGATCATGGAAAAGTTGGGACTAGAAATTACACGAAAATATCATGATTTGTATTCATTTGATTCCAGCCGTGTGAGGTGTATAGGACTCATCAAATATTTGGTTGTAAGCTTCGATCAAGTTCCAGCAAAGAATGTCTTAATGGACGTGGTGGTGGCCGACATTCCTCCGCGATTTGGTATGCTCCTTTCAAGATCTTGGGGGGAAAAGTTGAAAGGTACACTTCAGTTAGATTTCTCTTATGCTACAATTCCAGTCTTCGGTCAAATGAGAAAATTATATCGAGAGCAAAAGATGAAATACATGATAACTAGCAAGGAGAAGCCTATCAATCATCCTGTAAATTATGTACATATCGACTTAGAATCATTTGTTTTATTGGCTGATAGTTTTAATGATATAGATAGTCAATTAGTTCAGGCGGAAGATATACCATAAATCACTGAGAATTTTAGAGAAGTTCTGCAAAAAGAAAGAAGAGAAAAACAAGCTACTGTGGAGCAATCAGCTAAAGACAATGGGCAGCAAACAGAAAAAACAGAGCTAACGCAATTTCAGAATTTAGAGGACGATGAAGATGGTATTTGGACCATGGATTTTGATGGCGCAGTGGGCAGTGACGGTGCTAGAATTGGTGTTTGGATTCGTAGTCCATTTTCTGCTCCGGATAAGGTTCCAAGCAATGTTAGAGTGTGTTCCTACAAGCTTGCATTTGACTGTTCTAATAATGAAGCGGAATATGAGGCTCTAATTGCTGGCCTTAAGATTCTTAAGAAGCTGAAAGCAAAAAGAATTGCAGTGTATGGTGATTCAGAATTGGTGATAAAGCAGGTTAAAGGTGAGTTTCAGGCCAAGCATCCTCGCATGAGGGCTTACCGTAATGCAGTTTTAGACATTCTGAAATTATTTTCTGATCATACCTTGACATGTGTGCCTCGCATACAAAATGGGGTTGCTGATGGTCTTGCTAAGGCAGCAAGCAATCTTAAAATTCCAATGAATTCCAGCAACAAATTTGAGATTCATGTGAAACACCACCCCACCGTTCCAGACAATCAGCGATGTTTGCAAGTCTTTCAGGATGATGAGGAGATTAGTGAATTTCTGCAGAATAAGGGTAAGTTTAAAGACACCTCCATAGATACAGAACATGATGATGGTAATGATGACATACAAATAAACCAAATGGAAGTGCTGCAACTTAAGGATAACATCATTCCTAAGGGATTGATTCCTTTGGAAGAATTGTTTGATCAAGATGATGTAGCCCGCAAACCGACATTGAGGCCGACCGAGAAAGGGGTAGGAGAGGTAAATATTGGGACAGTTGAGAATCCCAAGATGGTTAAGTTATCAAAGTCATTGTCACCAAAGGTAAAGGCAGAGTATGTGAAATTGTTGTCTTCATTTTTTGATGCTTTTGCGTGGGATTACTCAGATCTAAAAACATATGATACTAACATCATTTAGCATACTATCCCCATCAAACCAAATCAAAAGCCTTTCCGTCAAAAGTTGAGGAGAATCAATCCAAAGCTGCTACCATCGATCAAAAAAGAGGTAAACAGGTTGTATAAGTCAGGAATAATTGTGCCTATCCGATTTTCAGATTGGATATCAAATTTGGTGCCCGTGAGAAAGAAAACAGGTGAGATCCGTTTATGTATCGATTTCAGAAATTTGAACAAGGTATCAATAAAAGACAATTATCCGCTGCCAAAAATGGATCATATATTGCAGCGAGTAGTTGGAGCATGAAGGATGTCACTACTCGACGGATACTCAGGTTATAATCAGATTTTAGTGCATGAAGATGATCATGATAAGACTGCGTTCACCACTCCTTGGGGAACGTTTGATTATGCAAAAATGCCGTTTGGTTTGAAGAATGCAGGCGCCACCTTTCAGTGTGCAATGGACATGGATTTTGCCAACGAGAAAGATGTATTTTTGGTTGTTTACCTTGATGATTTAACTGTGTTTTCAAATTCTGATGAGGAACATTTATATCATTTGAAAATTGTTTTCCAGAAGTGCAGAAAATATGGCATTTCGCTGAATCCAAAAAAGAGTCTTTTTGCCATGGATGAAGGCAAGCTCCTTGGCCACATCATATCGAAATATGGCATTCGAGTTGACCCTGCACGTGTTGAAGCCATACAACAGATTGAACAGCCCCGGAACAAGAAAGAAATACAATCATTTAATGGTAAAATGATTTTTTTGCGTCGTTTCATTCCAAATCTTGCAGAGCATCTTAGAGAAATCACGAACATGCTGAAAAAGGACAGTCAGGTAAGGTGGACAGAAGAAGCGGTGAAATCATTCAATTTGGTAAAGTTAGCTCTTTCCTCAGCCCCTATTTTAATCAGCCCGGACTACACACAAGACTTCATTTTGTTTTCCTTTGCCTTTGAGCACACATTGGCAGCTGTTTTAATGCAAAAAAGGGATGGAGTTGAGAAGCCCATTGCTTTTTTCAGTCGGATTATAAGGGACGGAGCATTGAAATACAACATTATTGAGAAACAAGCACTTGCGCTTGTAAAGGCCTTGAAAAATTTCCGCGTGTATATACTGCATTCCCACATTATAGCTTGCATTCCTAACGGAGCGGTTAAAGATGTTTTGGTACAGGCAGATCCAGAGGGAAGACGGGGTAAGTGGATCGCTGCGTTGTTAGAATACGATGTGAAGATTAAACTGACCAAGCTGATTAAAGGACAAGGACTCGCCAAGCTCATGGCTAAAACAAATCTGCATGCTCTAGATATAAATTTGATCGCTGCCATGTCCGATGAAGATGAGGAAAGTATGTCAGTTCAGGTATCTGATATTTTTGTTTCTTCCCCTTGGTATGCTGACATTTTATACGTGCTTCAGAATTTGTCTCCACCTCTCGGGATGCCTAGAAATAAGAGTAGAACATTGAAATTGAGAGCTGCAAAATTTCGTATATTGAATTCTACATTGTATTGGAAAGACCCTGGGGGAGTGTTGTTGAATTGTTTGGTAGAGGAAGAAGCTCAAAAAGTTTTGGAGGACTTTCACAAAGGTGACTGCGAAGGCCATTTTTTTTGGAAGACCACAGCGAATAAGATTCTAAGAGCAGGGTATTATTGGCCTTCTTTGTTTTCTGATGTATTTAAGGCTGTTAAGAATTGTCACGAGTGTCAAATTTTCGAAGGGAAGCAGAAACTACAGCCTTTGCCTCTCAAACCAATTGAAGTTAGTGCACCATTCCAGCAGTGGGGATTGGATTTTATCGGGGAAATCCACTCAGCATCTTCCGGACAGCATAGATGGATATTGACAGCTACAGACTACTTCACAAAGTGGATCGAAGCAATTCCCACTCGACAGGCCACGGATGCGGTAATTATCTCTTTTCTTGAAAACAATATTCTGTCACGTTTTGGGTGTCCTAGTAAAATAATCACAGATAATGCAGCAGCCTTCAAGTCTAAGAGGATGGTTGAATTTTACTATAAGTATAATATCATCTTGGGACATTTGACTGCCTATCATCCACAAGGGAATGGCCTGGCGGAATCTTCAAATAAATCCCTGGTGAATATCATTAAGAAATTGCTGGAAATCAACAAAAAGGGCTGGCACAAGAAGTTAGTGAATGCACTGTGGGCTGATAGGGTAAATCAGAAAAAGTCTATTGGCATGTCTCCTTTCGAGTTGGTGTACGGAATAGACACGGTTTTTCCTACTTCACTTGCTGTCCCGGTGGTCAAATTGCTTCAGGAAGCTGGTAGTGAGGAAGATCCCATGCAGCGGAGGATTAATTAGATGATTCATTTACAATAGACACGAGAGGAGGTATTTCAAAATACTTTCAAGTTGCAGGAGCGCATAAAGAAGATCTATGACAGAAAGGCAAAAGCAGATAAGTTTCAGTTGGATGAGGTGGTTTTGAAGTGGGATGCTCGGAATGAAGATAAGGGAAAGCACAGAAAATTTGAAAATCTATGGAAGGTTCCTTTTAAAATTGCAGCGTATCGTGGTCAAAATGCCTTTCTTCTCAAGGAAATGAATGGAGATGATTATCCTGGAGGACTGATCAATGGTCGGTTGCTGAAGCGATATCACTTCTGAGTATTTTCTGCTGATTTCATCATCATTGTATATATTGTTTTACTTATGTTTTATTGCAAGTGTGTACTGATCTCTCATCTTCAGTCTGGGGCCTGGAGCGAAGGCTATAATTCTGGAGATGGAGGTTGGTTGGTTTGAAGTTTGTCAAGTCAGTTCTATCAGTCTTTTCAGTTTTAAAATCGAGTTAGTTTTGGTCAAGTTTCAGTCGCTTTTCAGTCAAGTTTGCAGTCAATAAATGTCTCGAAAGTTTTGTTTTATTTGTTACAATAATGACTCCATCGCCCAAAGGATGAAGGCACTGTCTGACTCCCCCAGAGATCTGCCGTTCTTGGCATCTCCATGGAGCCACCATCCCCATTGGAGCCAATGTTAGAGTCGGTCCTTACAACCCTCCGTCAGAGATCATTTCACTTTTTTCATATTCATTCTTAGGTGTCTCGCTTGTTCCACTTCGTTGCATTTCGCTAGGAGCATGCCACTGACTGACGAGGGGGTCTGGTCGTCATGTGTTTCCTCATGCTTGTACCTGCAGGGCTATTTAAAAAATTCCTCAAAAATTACTGAAGTTCATCGTAATTTCATTCATGGTCATTAAATATCAGTTTCGTTAAAAAAAAAGTCTTTAGTCCTAGAGTCTAGGGTTTTCGAGTCTTTTGCATATATTTCATAAAGCCCGCAGGCCATGAGGTTGGTTTCGCAAGTTTTGATTTCACATTTTTATCATCAAAAGCATTTGAAGACATTTCTAGTCCAAAACTCTGTTTTGGAACTAGAAATTGTCTTATTTCATTTCTGTAATAATTGTATTTATTTAATTATCAGAAAGCTTCAGTGCAAGCCTCTGATCTTTTCCAAAGCCACAGTGCCGCATCCCTACAAAAGACAACAAGCATTTTCAGTCCAAAATTCAGAAAAGCCAAAGGAGAAACATTTTATTAAATAGCCAAACGTCAAAATGCAGAAACATTATGAGAGTGGGTTATCAAACACATTTTAAATCAAATCTGATTGCATGAGATATTTTCTTCATGTATAAAACATGACAAACAAACTCATTTGTAAAAAATCCGCAAGGCAGAGGTCGAAATCGAGTTTTTGAAGGCCGAAGACGATTTGCAGAATTGTTGACAGCGTTTGGAGGTGGGCGCTACCCACTTGAGGTGCGCGCTACCCAGTTGGGGCGCGCTACCCACTTGAGCGCCACGGCTTGTGTTAAATTGAACGGGCGCTACCCACTTGAGGGGTGCTACCCACTTGAGCAAGGGCGCTACCCACTTAGCAACAGAGCCTAGAAAATTGTGTGTTGCGCCCAGTTTTGATTCAAATCGACTCCAGCAGCTTGCAAACAGGTTTTAATCATTGCTCAGTAGATTTTTAATATGGTTGTGATGTCATTGATGTTGGGGAAACAAGCCATGCTTGGAGAGAAATATATGAATCCTTCATTCACATGCAAGTTAATTCCGTAAGGGTTTTGAAATTGTATGGACAGTTTTATGAAAATTTTGAAAACCTTTGAATGGTAGATATGTTCACACCCTGGCACGTTGTATATATGATCCTCACGCCCTCAGTTATCATCTTATCACTGCTGTTTATGCCCTTTCATATTTTTGCACAGTCTTATGTGGACTAGTCTATAGCCCTCATCACCATAATATCACCATTGCTGTTGTTATCATTCTATTACCACTGTGATAGTCATTTGGGTCACTATGGTTATTGTCATGTTCTCCCTATTCTCCAGTTCATAAACACAGTCCTATACTTGTTTGCTTCTTTGACAAATTTTGCCCATCATTACCAAAATCTTGCACCATACTTTGCAGTTGGCACTCATTTGTGAAACTCACTTATGGTCAAAACAGTGATAGTTTTCATGCCACTAAAGCAGAGCCATCCTCATTGTAATTTTGTTTTCCTGTGATACTTTGGTACGTGGGTGACATTTATTGGGTTTTGAAAATACATTAAACCTTGCCTTTACTGCACCTATATCAGCATCCAATATTGCAGAAAACTTGTTTTCAAAACCATGTCAGAGACAGAGTCAGATTATGAGCAGGAGTCGGATAGTGATTCCACAACAGAGGGTAATGTGCCACGGAGACCTCACAGAGGTGGCAAAGGTGGTAAACATTTCAGGGAGGAGCCTACTTCTTTGGCTCAATTGCAGGCATGTCCGCTTGCAATGGATTGTTTTCGGGTTCAGTCATGTTTTCGATTCTGTGAAATGATTTCACAAACCCAGCTTCATCGTGAACTAGCTCGTCTGTTTGTTCTACATTTACGTAATGGCCGTGTAAATCTCGCTGGAGTAGATTTCATTTTGTCACCAATGACTATTGCTCAGGCCACTGGCATACCAAATCTAGGAGAGGAATGGAACAAACGTCAGCATTTAGAGAAATTCCACTATGAGCCATACATCAAACCTGGGTATATGAGGCACTTGGGCAGAGTTTTTCCTTTCAGATTCCTGAGGGATGAGTTTGCATCGCTGATGAAACTCATCATTCGGTATTTCAGTTGCGAGGGCACATTCGCGCGTCTCTTTGCGTACCATGTTCGTTTTTTGATGCACTTCACGAGGGTACGTATGATGAACATTCTGTATTTCATGTATCGCAACATAGACAGGATGATGATTTTTGTACAGAAGAAGAGCCCAGCACAGCAGCATAGAAGTATATATCATTACGCTTTGATCAAGATCATAGTGTTACATCAGTTGGCACAGCAAGGCATCGCTTGGGAGGATTTCATCTCCCGTGACTTTTTCACAGCGTCACAGTCGCCTCCCGAGGTAGTTCATGATGCGGGAGAGCCTTCACACCAGCCTGGCATTCCTGAGATTGAGCATGTCAGCGCTCCATTTTTTATGACATATCAGCGAGGCCACAGGGTCTTATTTGCAGCTACACGGCGAGTATTATCTCCACCCAGGGTGGAAGGGGTCTTGCCGACTTCATCAGCAGAGCGAGTATTATCTCCACATGATGTGGAAGGGGTCTCGCCTTCTTCTTCAGCACAGGTATAGATCCAGGACAGGGGCAAGAAGCCCATGGATGATGAGGGCCCATCAGGAGGCCCAGACACAGATTTCACAATCATTGATGTTGATGCGAGCTCTCCTAGCTCGAAACTGAGGGAGATCATCCAGAAGCAAAGGGATGAGAATGACACGCTGAAAGATCAATTGCAGAAGGCTCAATGGGTGATAAAATATCTGGAGCAGCGCAACAAACAGCTAGAGGATGAGCACACACTTTATGAGCTGCGTCGAATCCATGAGGATCGACAATTGGCCCGGAAGAGACCAGGTGATATGACACCAGTTGAGCGAGAGACTGAACTCATGCATGTTAACATTCATCTGGAGAATTTGTTGGAAAAGGCTAACAAAGAGAAAGATATGCTTCATCACATGAAAGGCCATTATTTGGCTCGCATGCATGTCTGCAAAGCGAGAATGAAGATTCTGAAGAGGAGGTTGAGCGAAGCACTAAAACGGCGGAAAAGGCCTGATCCACTCCAGATTTTGGCCGAGGCTTCATTGGCTGGGAAAGATACATGATGGAGGGTCTTCACTCTGAATTTGAGCAAATTCGGAAAAAATTTTGTCATTTTGAAATATTTTGGTCTAAAAACAGGTTTTTCAGTTAAGTGGGTAGCACGCCCATATGCTCACTTTTTTTCGGGACACTTGCTGAAGGAAATATTTTCATTTTTAAATTTTTCATGGTAATTTATGCATCCTCAGGAATTTCCGAAGCATTTCATCAGATTCTGGATGGTCAAAAAGCTCAAAAACACCATGAAAACCACCTTGTTGCCACCTTTTGCACCAGCAGGCAGTACTTATGGGAGAATGAAGTTTTGGAGGGGCAAATGAGCTCCAAATTGAGACATTCCACTTGGGTTGGATATCCAACATCCAGAGGTTTCCAACGAGCTATCATGAGCTCAATTTGGATACCGGTAAGTGCCTCAAAATCAGGTTGAAAGGCGCGCTACCCACTCAATTCAGGGGTGCTACCCACTTAAATTTTTGGCTGAATTTTCAACTTCCAGCTCAGAATTTCGGCCAGTTGGGACCAGTTTTGCTTGTGGATGAAATTTTTGGGTTTTCATGATGTAAATTGATGGTTGACATGTAACTTTGGCTTATTTTTACCTATTCTAGAAGATTCACTCTCAAAAAAGTGAAAATCATGTAAATGAATCAGTTTCCACTCTTTTAGAGGCAAGTTGTTAGCTGCCTAGATTTTAGCTCCTTGATTAGAATTTGTTGGAACTGCTCCTAGAAGGAGGATTTCGACCCATAGAGATGTGGGAAGGGGTTAGAGTGATCTATATATTGTAATTTCTGAGACATTCTACAGGTTGGACTCTTGGGAAACTTTGGCACACATTGTATATATTTTTCATATTTTGGCTAAGGAAAGATCAGAGGTTTTGCGGCACCTGTTGGGATTCTTGTGGCTTTCTGTTCTTAATGGTGTTTTCTCTCAGTTTATTGTAAGTTCATTCATGTTTAATGTATGCCATTTCTCACTTATGCTTCTTAAATTAAATGAATGAGTAGATGAGGTTGAATCCATTGTCCACAGTGCTCTGCCTTTGAATTCATTTAATTTTACATGTTTTCGCTTGTTTGAGAAGGATCCATGTTCATCCTTGCCCTTTTTAGCTCCCTTTAATTCTAATCCATCCATATATCCAATCAAAAGCATTAAGACTATTTCCTACCTCGCCCCAACTCGAAATCTGCAAAGGTCTGACCTTATCCCCGGACCCAAAATTGTTTTTTCCCATTTTTCCAACGAAAACCTAAAAAATCAAAATCAAACATTCCTATCTCTTTACTAGCCTAAAATTAGTATTCATTTTTCATTATAAGTCATCTCAGCCCCTTTGAAGATCCTTTGCCGAGATAGACCCGGAGAGAGCCCTCTCCTGTCCTCGTAGGGCTAGCTACGAGGTTGAGTGTGGTTTGATGTAGCCTTGAGTTTTACCTTATTTCAGCCTAGGGTAAATTTGAGTGCTAACATTACCACCACGTTCCCCATCGCATTTAGCATTTTGCAATTTTGGCATTATCGCATTTTGCACTTTGCAAATATCAGTATTATTGCAATCGCATCGCTGCACCTTCCCATATTGCATTTCTTACTTTTCCTTTTCCTCCCGACTTCACTGCCTCTTCTCTACCAACCTTGCGATATTACGATATTGCGATATCGCATATCGTATATTCTTCCATCGCACTTTTCAAAGCCTCCCACTCCAAATCATATTTGCGATATTATGTGCTTTAATAAATTCCAAACACCTTTTTCAATCCTCTAAGCCTGGTTTCATGTGGTTAGCCTTCCCTTGGCATATTTAGCCCTTTTTCCTCCAAATTTCAAGCACCATTTTTTAAATTTTAGTTAGATCATGAATAGTTGCATGGTTAGAAGCATGATAGCATGGTAGATAGATCACAGGATAAGTAGAGTTCAGTTAGCCATTTTTCCAATTAAGTGTGGTTAGAATTTGGCATGATCAAATTCTATTTATAGATGATGTCTAATTATAGATAATAAGAAAATTCTATTTATAGATGATGTTCTATTTTGTAGGAATTTACAGGGTAAGTTCCATAGATCAAGAACCAAAGGTCACCACTCACAAACAGATCACAAATCAGTACACCAATATAACCACATGGTTAAAACCCTCAAAGAGGGAAACAATCCATGGCCGGAGCCAACGCGACCATTTTAGGCAATTTATTAATATAAAAAGAAAAGTTACATATGTTTCTATCATAAACGGTTACCAGAAAAATGACCCTCCATGCTCTTTAAATAGAGATTATGGACCAATCGGGTTTCAAGCCATGGATCAAGTGTCGTTAATACCGAGGTGAGAGATAACCGTCGGATCACTACAAATCATGACCATCTGATTATAAGTTACAAATGTACATGGTAAAGAAACACACTTTACCTAACTCTACACTAGACTAAGTTATTCTTAACTACTTCCTATGTGTCAGAATATCCTAACATCCCCCCTTAAGAACAACTTGGGATAGGATTGAAGAATTTACAAAGGTGACACAAAAGGAGCCTATTTCCTATGTGTCGAAATATCCTAACATCCCCCCTTAAGAACAAATTGGGATTGGATTGAAGGATTTACAAAAGTGACACAATAGGAGAAGGAAGGAGGCATTAGAGCCTATCCCCCCTTAATGTCAACTTTCCTGAACTCCAAGCGTGGATCGAAGTTTGGTAAACTTCGCTTTTGTGAGAGCCTTTGTAAATATATCGGCTACTTGATCATTGGTTGGACAGTACTGCACTTCAAGAACACGATCATGAATGAGCTTTGTGATGAAGCATATGTGGAGTTCAATGTGTTTCATACGCTGATGCTGAACTGGATCTTTACATAGCTGAATGGCACTCTGATTATCACACCAAAGTGTAGTTGGATGCTGCTGATGAAGACCAAATTCAAATAGGATATGACGAAGCCACATGGCTTCCTTGTTGGCTTTAACTGCACCACAATACTTTGCTTGTGCTGAAGAAAGAGAGATGGCACTTTGTTTCTTACAAGACCATGTAATAGGTCCTGAATGAAGAGTTAACACATATCTTGCAGTAGACTTTCGATCATCAGGGTCACCAGCCTAATCAGAATGAGTTAAACCAATAAAAAATGGAGATGCTCCTGCACTGTAATGAATCCTGAACTGAACTGTACCTCTAATATATCGAAGTATTCTTTTGGTTGCTTTCCAGTGAATTTCATGAGGTTGGTGCATAAACCGAGCGACAAGACCAATGGCAAAGGAAAGGTTAAGATGGGTATGAGTTAGATACAGAAGTTTACCAACAAGTTGACGATATAAGGTAGCATTGAATTCAGGGGTAGTACATTTGACTGAAATCTTGACTCTAGACTGAAAGGGAGCAGGGGCTGGCTTACAGTCTTCCATGTGAAAGTGGTGTAGAATATCACAAGCATACTTGGACTGAGAGAGGGTAATTCCTTCCTTGGATTGCAAGACTTGAAGACCAAGGAAATAATGCAAGTGTCCTAAGTCTATCATTTCAAACTTATATTTGATGCTAGAATTCACATGGTTTATATGGTTTGGATCACTACTAGTAAGGATAAGATCATCAACGTAAAGAACAAGGATGGTGAAGGATTTACCCACTTTCTTGGTGTAGACAGTGTTGTCAGAATGACACCTAGAAAAGTCATTATCTAAGAGAAATCTATCAATTTTGGCATACCAAGCCTGTGGAGCTTGTTTGAGACCATAGAGAGACTTCCTAAGGCGACAAACAAGGCTGGAGTCCTTTTGGATAAATCTAGGGGGTTGTTCCATGTAGGTTTCTTCATGCAAATCTCCATGTAAGAAGGCAGATTTAACGTCCATCTGATGGACTTCCCATTTAAAGGAGGCAGCAAGGGAAAGAACAAGGTGGATAGAATTCATTTTGGCAATAGGGGAGAAGGTTTCAGTATAGTCAATGCCTTCAACATGTGAAAATCCTTTAGCGAAAATACGAGCTTTATGTCTATCACTTTTCCATCTAGTCCAAACTTTGTTTTGTAAACCCATCTACATCTAACAAGTTTTCTTCCTTTTTGAAGAGGAACAAGATCCCAAGTATCGTTTGCCAATAAGGAACGATACTCTTCATTCATAGCTTTATCCCAATATGGATGACTGGAGGCTTGTTCAAAAGTTTCTGGATCAATTTTTTCTGGAACTTGAGCCAATAAGGAAGAGGCTCTTTCGAACTAAGAACATGTCCGTTGTCAATAGCCAGGGTCACCTGCAAGAGAACCTGCTGCATCCCGAGTAGAGCGGATCCATCTTGAAAGCAGTGGAGTATAAGGAACAATTTCAAGAGGTGGAGGAGGATTTTCATCCTCTCTCTCATAATTTGAACTAGAAGGAATGCTATTAAAAATATAAGAGAGAGAGAGGTGGCACATATGTCAAATCAGGCTCACAGGCCAAAGGTGGCACACACGATGAACTAGGCTCATAGGCTAATATATTTTCATCAAATTTTACATCTCTTCTAATGATAATACTTTTTATTTTGGTTGAAGAAGTCTATATCCTTTGACATCTTCAGAATATTCAACAAAAATGCATTTTTCACTCTTAGGTTCTAAGGCTTTATGTTTTGCATCTGGAATATGGGCCCAAGCATCACTTCCAAAAACACAAAAGTGACTTACATCTAGTTTGATTGAGCTCAAAGCTTCTTTTGGAGTTATTTCTTTAAAAACTTAGTAGGAGTGCGATTTACTATGTAATTTGCATAGTTAATGGCTTCTGCCCAAAAATTGAGACCAAGTCCTTTAGATTGAAGCATACAATTAGCCATTTATTTTAAGGTACGATTCTTCCTTTCAATGACACCATTTTTTGTGGAGTATATGGAACAGTATGTTGCAATTGAATGTCATGCTTAGTGCAGAAGTTGATAAAGTTGTTGTTAACATACTATCCTCCATTGTCTGATCTTAACTTAAGAATTGGATGTCCAGATTGTTTCTCAACAAAGGCCTTAACGGCCAAGAACATGTTAAAAACTTCACTCTTGAGTTTTAAGAAGTATACCCAAGTGTGTCTGGAAAAATCATCAATGAAAGTTAAGAAGTAATTGCAACCAAAGAAAGAAACAACAGGAAGAGGACCAGATAAATCACTGTGCACAAGCTACAAAGGGGCTGAAGCGTGCCAAGAGGCACGTTTGTAAAAACTATCTCAATGATGTTTTCCGAGTAAACATCCGGAGCAAACACCATCTCGGCAAGATACCAAAGGAAAAACTGTCACCATATTTTCCTTACATAGAGTTTGAAGAGAGTGATAGTTTAAGTGACCAAATCGCTCATGCCAAAGTTTGCTCACATCATCATTATGAGAAACAAAAATGGAGGGAAGAGTGGATGACCCAAAGTTGTCAAACTTATACAACCTTGTGGAATCATCAGAAATGCCAGTAGCTAAAATATGTTTAGGATATTTGAGGTCCTTGATTAAAACATCATGAGGTGAGAATTCTACTATTTTCCCTTCACCTAAATGAGTTATCTAATAAACAGATAGAAGGTTGCATGATAAGGTAGGAACACATAGTACATCTTTAAACTAACCATTATCGAGATGAATGGTTCCAGATCCTACAACACTAACAGATCTATCATCACCAACATAAATATGTTTGGTGTTACAATCATTTAAAGAAGAAAACATGGCTTTATTTTTGGCCATGTGATAAGAAGCTCCAGAATCAATGAGCCACTCATGAGAATGAGAAAAGGAAGATACATTTAATGCATAACTAGATCTTGATGCTTGACAACCACAAGCAGAAAGTGCCATTCCTGAAGATGAAGGTGAAGAGTGCTCCAAATTGATGTTGTGCTTCTTCATTGCTGCTTCTAAGGCTTCCATCTTCTTAAA
The DNA here is from genome assembly GCA_034641835.2 of Pinus albicaulis. NCBI lineage: Eukaryota > Viridiplantae > Streptophyta > Pinopsida > Pinales > Pinaceae > Pinus > Pinus albicaulis. The sequence goes on along the minus strand of CM076574.1, from coordinate 1,300,673,814 downwards.
ACATTTGGACTCTAAATGGCCATCATGATTGCAAAAGTTGCAATGTCTATCTGTCTTCTTTCCTTTGTTTTTATATGCCTTATCATTTTGGTGAGTTGCTTTTTTAGTTTGTGGCTGAAATTTCTTAGGACCCTTGTTTGGTTTCAGACCATACTTTTTAGGATACCGCTTCTTGGGATTATTTTGACATGATTGTTGTTGGGCTGCTAAGGCTTTCTTAGAAGCATTTCCAGAAGTAATAAGACCAATGTGTAAGAGTTTTTCTTGTTCTCTTATCAGAGAATCACAAAAGGCATAAAAAGAGGGGTTATTGTAGGTGGTTCCGGAAGAAATGATGGCTTCTATAGTGGAATGGAAGGCAGAAACAAATACAGATTATGCAGGGCCAAGCTTAGCAAGAATGCAATAAATGAGGCTACCATCTTCCTTTTTGATCTTACAACCTTCTAAAATAATTCTAATAGTCTTGAATTTGGACAAAATATCTTCGATGGAGGAGAAATTATTGGGGCCAAATTAAGAAACTCATTTTCAAGCTGGTGGGCCCTGATTTGATTTTAAATGCCAAAAACAGTTTTTATCTTTTCCAGGGCTTCATCAGGGGTGTCAATGTCAAGGATATGAAACCGAAGATCTTGAGAAATGGACATTCCTATCAACCCTCATGCTTTATCTTGTTTTTTTTCCCATTTAGCAACTTTATCATCATCGGAAGGTTTAGTTTATTGTCCTGTGGCTATTTGTAATATTCCAAATTAGGAACAGCTACACTATTGGGAATATCTCAAGATATTACCAATGTGGAGATCCAGCAATACATGAACATGATGGGAAATAGCAGTGAATAACATCAACTTCAGAAAATAAAATAAGATATCATAGCCATCTTATAAATAATATGGTAGCATAAAGTGTACAAGATATTGAGGAAATGATCACTCAAGCTTAGGAAAATCCATCATCAAAGACACAAGTACAATAATCATGTAATACACTACTACATATGATAATTCAAGCTATGATTGTGCAGTCCATGAAGGAGAACTGCTTGTAAATACACAAATATGACAATATACAACTCAAATAAAAGAGGGGGAGCAAGATCTCAACCCCTGGAAACAAAAATACACAATCCTTAAGAGGATTGGTTGAAATAAGTACAAAATGGAAAATCTGTAGAAATTCCAGAGTTTCCGGGTAGCAGCTGCAACTTAGAAAATAGATATGGATGAAAATAGCTGATGATGCTACAAATGATGGCTAAATATCATCCAAGGATATCTTCGGTGAAAGGCTGATCCAATCCCTGAAGATCACACCCTCCAAAATAGTGGAGCAAGTCCCCACTACAATTGCACTCATAAATAACACAGTCTAGAGAAGGGACTGCGTTGTTGGTGAAGGGAATAGCTTGGCCTAATTCCAATGATCTGCAATATGCTTAGGAATCTCCCTCAGTAACCTCCCATAGGAATAGAAGCTCCCTCCTTTGAAAGATGAGCCAAGGAAATGGTGTTGTGGAGTCCCCATTGCAACACCCTACAACAAAAATTTATCTTGCTTCAGGAATAATGTTGTGACTGAAGGAGGTGGCTTTGGCCTTGAGCCAAGAGATGTGGAGAATGAAGAAAAATCCTTCAAGAGGCCTCTCAAGAAGGTGAAGAAATCCTAAACAGGAATTTCCTGACAACTTTGCTAAATAGAAAAAGAATGCACAATGTCTGCACAGACAATGAAATCAATAATCCAATTCATGCATAACAATGGCTGCCTTGCCCTCCTTTTAAAAAAGTGAAAGATCTCTCTCCATGGGTCCCACTCATTAGGGTTTTGTCCACCAAATATCCTCTTCCTCATTCTGACTGCACTGTCTTCTAAAGTGATCCACTTCTCCTATGGTAGCGTTGTTGACTTGGTCAAACCTAACCTTGTCTTCATGCATTTTTCCCTTTTCACAGTTGAGGGTGAAAAATAAAGCTACTCTAATGATCCCTTTGACATTATGAGGGATTTTATTCATGTCTTCAATAAGAATGGGTTCCCTTACCCATTTATTAAGCTGCTAGGTGATAAAAACAAAACTTTAATATTCCATTTAGTTGTGTGCTAAAATGGGAATATTAGAATCCTCCCCTCCCAAATGTTTCTTGTCCTCAAGCAACTGCAAGCATAGAACTGGAAAAATCTCCACTCAAGGCATGGAGTCTAAAATGTGTTGAGGAACATCTTCCCCAAGTGGATCCTCCATCCCCAAGAAATCATCCACACAAAATGAGTTACCTCCCAACATGGAAACTCCTGAAAATCACCTTCCACCTTTGGCTCCTGCAATATAGGTGGGCTGAAAATCTGATCTTGGTAGACAAAATAGCCTACCCCACACTGTCCTCCTCTCCACTTAGGATAAGTGTAGAGTATATGTTGATCTTGGGCTACAATAATGTTTCCCTCTAGTGGCAAGATGAAGGCTAGACCTCCAAGGATCTCTTCTCCAACGTTATGAAACATGTTGTCCAAAATCATCTCATATGTGATGAGTTGGAAGTCACCATCATATGGCATCCAATCAATCATATAGCTCACCTCACATGGAAACAAATGTTTTTTTGTAGTGGCCACATGTGCTCTCATGCTCCCATTAGAACATGCAATGCAAATAAGGTGGGATATCTCTCCCCCAAGGGACACATCCAACCAATGTGACATTCCCCCAATCATGCTCTCAACAAATATAAAGACAACAACAACATAATGAACCATAATGAGAACCATGCTTGCTATAATGTGTGGCAAGGGAGAAGGAAAATGGTCCCTCAATTGTAACCAATGCAATTTGACCCTCAACTGCAAAAGAGTGTGACAAAAAGTGTGGCCCCTCAACCACTTGTTTGTTTTCCCACTCTCCTCAAATGTATGGAGAAGGTGAATGATGTGTGGTGCAAGGTGAGTATGTTCTCCAAAATACATTTTCTCCCCAAGTACTCCTAGGGAGTGGTCACAAATAGTACTCATGGCCTCAAGTAGACCATGGGGTCTAGGAAAAAGAATGCTCCTCCTCGGAGCAACATCCTGTACATATATGGTTAAGGGATGAATATATAAATCATCATGCAAATAAAAAATACCCTTACCATAAGTTTTTCTTATGCAAATGGAGTGGCTCAAAAATGAGTCTCCTCTGATCCTCAAAGAGAAAAGAGGTGATTGTGCTAACTCCTCCAAAGAGTTATGCATCTCCTCCATCTGCACATGATCTATGCATCTCCTCATATGTTGATCTGTCAATATAATGCAAGCAACATGATCCTGGGAATACTCCACCAACAACCTAGAGCTCAAACATGGATCTATCCTCCATAGTGACAACGCTGATGATTCCTCATGAAGGACATCTGTCATATGGTCATCTCCTTCTTTGACATCTCCTATGCCAAAGATGCAAGTTGGAAGGCTACTATCCTGCCCCTATTGCTTCTGCCACAGCACAGAATCTGAAATGAGAGTGGGTGAAAATGATGTTGAGAGAATTTCTCTCTCCTCCTTGAGTCTACCCAAGACTCTCTGCACTGTGAAGTTATCTCCCAAGTTTTCCACTCCTTTGAAATCACTGAGTGGTGCCCCAACTGGTGAAGGATCCATCCTCCTCTATTGATCCGGTGGTCTCCCTGGTAAAATGTCTCCATGCAATGAGACATCATCATCAAGAGGTGACTGAAAAAGTCTGTCCAAGCTTCTGTTGAGTCTCAAAAATGTCTTCCATATTCATACATATTTCCATTATGTCATAACCATTTAGCTCTTATTTCATAACCATTTGACCTAAAACCCTACATCAAGTAACCATTTTCATAAATATATGGATTAGGATCCTTGTTTTCCAAAGTTATTTATTTTATGTATTTAAAGTGAATTTATGATTAGAAACTAGAAAATTAACATAGTTTCATATATCTATATATGTGTTATGATTTTTGTGACATGTGTAGGTCAAAAGGAGACTTCTAGAAGACCCTTATGTGGCACTCTAAGGCCAAATTCGAATTTGGTTGGAGAAGATTATGGGATCAAGTGGATATGTGTCTCACTTCCTTGTTGTATTGAAACTCTAAGAGGATATGTGTCTCATCTCTTAGTTGTGTTGAAACTCTAGAAAGACAAGTGTCTTATCATTTCCTATTTTGATTGTAACTCTAGAGATGGAGGGAGAGATTCATGGACTCCCATTAATGAGATGACTCATATTTTGTATAAATAGGAGAAGCTTTCTCCTATCATAGGTAATGAGAAAGTAATGAGGAAGTAATGAAAAAGTAGTAGAGAAGTCTTTTGTAACAAAGTTCAAGATGGAATGGGATGTAGATTTGTGAGTTTTTTTTAATAGAGAAATTCAGTTCTTTGATGGTGTTTTGATTACAATTTTAAGGAGCTGAAGGACTTCACCAAATTGGTAGCAGAGGGCCCCTGCTATCCAATGAGGCTTTTACATGTTTTCTAGATAAGTTGCTTTCAATTCTGTTTTGTCATATTTCCTTACTTAGATTACTTTCTGAAATCATAGCTTTTAGCATAATTTTTCATGGCAGCCCGGGCATTTGCATATCTTTTGACTAATGACATGGAATCAATATTGTTCTGCTATTAATTTATTTTTTCTTAGTTTTTTTGTTTAATTCCGGTATTGCTTTGTTTATTTCAGTCTTGCACATTTACTTCTGTAGTTAGATTTAGATATATTAAATTGCTCATAACATCTTCAGTTGCCTCCGAAAGCCACAGCTGGACTGATGGTGAGGGATTGAATTATGGATGTGTAGTTTGATATTAGTTTCCTTTCTGCAAGTTAGAAATATTAAATTGTGTATGACATCTTCAGTTACCTCCGAAAGCCACAGCTGGACTGATGGTGAGGGATTGAATTATGAATGTGTGGTTTGATATTAGTTTACTTTCTGCAAGTTAGATATCAGTTACTCAAGTTGTTTATGGTTACTTCCGAAAATCATAGCCGGACTAATGATGAGGGATCAGAAGACAAGTTGATGTAATTTGATTTAGATTTACTTTATTGCAACTTTTGGATTTCTTTCAGCATAGTTTCTTTTGTGTTTAGACAGCAGCAAGAATAGTTTCGTTTCATGCTCACTAGTTCACTGTTTTGATTTATTAGATTAGCAGCACCTTTTTCATTTCAGTAGCACATTTTCATTTCCTTTCAAGTTTTGTCATTGTATGTTTCAAATTCCTTTTTCAGTTTCAAGTTGGTAAATCATTATAAAGGACATCATTGCCTTGAATATCCATAATCATACTTGTCTTTTAGAATTTCATAAAAATCCAAAAACGACAAAAAGTAAGAGATAGGTTATCTTGCACATATAGTGCGCCACACTTCGTCAGCTTACGAATCCCTGGTTGATAATTTATGTTAGCAATTTAGGACACACTAAATTGACCAAACATTTTGGCGCCGTTGCCGGGAAAGTGTAACTAGGTAGCCTTATTTCTTACATCTAAAAAAATTAATAATTCTTGAGTATGCTCTCCTCCTGCACTTTGTGTGATCTGGAGGATCAGAAAAAGGATTGTTATGTAAAAAAAATTAATAATTCTTGAGTATGCTCTCCTCCTGCACTTTGTGTGATCTGGAGGATCAGAAAAAGAATTGTTATGTGAAAAAGAAAAAGAAAAATGAGACAAAATAAAACTTCATCATTTCAATTGATTCAACAATTTAAAAAAAAAAAAATTTGTTTTCATGAAAAACTTTGATTTCAATAAATTGTTTTGTTTAATGAATATATATGTGTATTTTTAAAATTTTGAAAATATAACATATATAATTTTATTAAACAAATCAATTAAAAAAAAATGAAAAAAAAAAAAAAAATTTAATTGTTTTGTTACTAAGATATATATGTATATTTTTATTTTTGAAAAAATATATATAATTTTAATAACAAATCATTTAAAAAAAAAAAAAAATCAATAAATTGTTTTGTTTAGTAAATTACATATGTATATTTTTAATTTTTCAAAATTTAACATGTGTAATTTTATTAACAAAACAAATAAATAAATAAATAAATAAAAATCATTTTGCTTAGTAAAATATATATGTGTATTTTTAATTTTTAAAAATATAACATATAGTTTTATTAACAAAAACAAATTAAAAAAAAAAAAACAAAAACAAAAACAAAACAAATCAATAAACAAAGCCATAGCTCACTCCATGGATTTCATTTGCGTGCATATCAGCTGCGCTGCTTTGTACTGCATTCAGAAATTGGTGAAGGAATCAGTGATGAAGTGTTAAGTGACTCTAGCACCCGTGCCCTTCAGAAAGATCCCTGTTCCAAAACTGTTGCTCAAAGATATCATGCACATTTATATAGGAATGGCACAATTTATATGCATTGATAGTTCAATGACCAAAGCTTTGCAGCCACTCGTTGATTCAAGAAGAGCGGCCTTCTTTAACTGTAATACAGTGTCAAATAGCGATGACAGATCAGAAAAAGTAAACAAAGACACACATCTAGCTTTAAGTGCAGATGATACCCAAAGTGTTCTTCAGCAACCATTCTTCACCACTGAACTGCTTTCAAAAGCCTGCCCGTGAATGTGAGATTAACCTTCAGAGCATTTTTTTTGTCCATTCCTGTAGATGAAAGGGGGGAATTGTGCTTCTGAACAGTCCAGGGATGAAAACAAGATGCACATGAAACGCAATTTTGAACCACGTTCTGAAGAAAACGATTTTTGTTGCTGAGGCAGAACCCAGAAAAACGAAAACTGTTTTTGACACGTCAATTTGAAACGCGTTTTCTGAACGATTTAGGATGACTATTGAAAATCCACGACATGGGTTTTTTCGCTAACGTGATCAATTAGATAACCCAGAAACCGTTTTAAGAAATTTGTGGCGGTCTGGGAGAAATTCTCGGTTTTTTGAAGGCCATTTTTGCCTGCCGCGTGAGGAAAAACGGTTTTCTCCGAGTGAAGAATTTGAAAACGGCACTCTGCATTGATAATTCGGTTTCCTGATCTCTAGGAAGAAGAATCCAAAATGAAATCAAACTCTTATCATGGCATTCAATCCACATTCCACTCATTTTTGAATTTAATTCAATTTCGTTTTCTGAATGTTGGATTTCATTAATTCTTCTTCCTTGCATTGTCTGAATGGCTGACACTTCTGACTTTAGAAAATCAAGCTCTCAAGAAGCGTATCACTGGTCTTATTCAAGAAAAGTTAATAAAAAATGATGAGCATAAATTGCTGATAAGGGATGCACAAAGATTGAAACATTTGTAACAACAACAGCAAATGCAGTAGCATTCTTCATTACAGCCAAGTCATATGCATCAGCTCCCAACTTCTTTGGATCTTGATTTGCAGCAACTAAAATTATTGGAGTTCGCTTGTATACAATAGGAGAATGGCATTCTTGTTTTTAGTTTTTATTTTTAATTTTCTTATTTAATAAATTGTTTTGTTTAAATTATATATGTATATATATATTTTTTTAAATGTAACATATATAATATTAAAAAAATAAAAAATAAAAAATTGCATTTCTTTTTTTCAATTTTGTTTTGATTAAAAAAAAAAAAAAAAAATCAATAATTTTGAATCAATGAAATGAATAAGTTATTTGCTCGTTTTTCTGAAGGTATTGATTAATTTTGAACTGATGATGAAGGATGAATGGCTAACTTTTTATTCAAGATTTTTAGCTACAGAAACCGTCGACATTCCGCAGCTAAAGTCCAATTCCGCAGCTGTTCTCCAATTCCGCAGCTGAAGTCCAATTCCGCAGCTGTTCTGCAATTCCGCAGCTGAAAAACCTCATTGTTCAAATCAGCCTAACTTTCTCATACAAAATTAGATTTTGATGATTTAAGTATCGTTGGAAAGGTCTCAACAAGATCTATACAATGAGAAATACATCATTAGAGTTTGAAATGGAAAATAATGAAATAAATTGCTGAAAAGAAGCTACATTCAACTTGAGGCACTAATTCCAAAACAGGTATAAATTCTTTTGATTTTTCCTTTGAGAACTTGTTTCATTAATACAAATTTTAGTTTTGTGTGTAAATATCATAACTAGAGAGATTGATCACCTCTCTCCCTTTGATAATCTTACATTCCATTGCAGAAGAAGTATTAGTTTTTTTTGCAGGTTCCAGGAGGAAGGACAAATGACTACAAGAGAATGGTGTCTCTTTAAGAGACCAATTTGTTTCATAAGAGGATGATCAGCAACAAAGAGGAGGAAATATGCCGATGCAAAATCAGATCCAAACACTTGAAAAACTTTCAGATACTATTGTCTCCATCACATCCATACCTCATAATAAACCATTCACCTCATTTCACTTCATATTTTCCATTTACATTCACATTCACTTTCCATTTCTTTTTGTCCATTCATAACCACAAATAAAAGCAAGGGGCTCATCCACATGCTTATTGCCATTGCCATTTCTCATTCACATGCTTATTGCCCATTTCCATTTTCATCTTCCATTTCCATCTTCCATTTCTTGTCATTTTCATTCCGCAAATAAGCCCTGCTTCAATGCAAATTATTGAGTCCATAGTCCTTTGAGTCTAAGTTCTTTGTAAAAACACCTTGAGGCTTGCATGCCGTAATGGCAAGTTCTCATGCTGACAAACAATGGGAATACATTAATGTCTCTTATTCGTCAGATCTTCTAGGTGACTCAACATCAGCAAAATCATTCGTACCTAGCAAGATGTGTTTGGGCATCTTGACTCTCATTGTCATCAATGGTGAGAGTTCTCGTGTTGACTAGTGACATCCATTAATGGCCACTAAGTCAACAATTTCCTACTATGTTCGACATCAGAACATCTTTTCACATAGTAGGAATTATGCCAATGAATTTTGAAGACATGAAGACTATTATTTTCAGCATTTTGGAGCAGACTCATCAAGTTTTAGTAGGAGCAATAAAAAGTCATCTCATCTCTTTATCCATGACTCCTCTTGTTCAGCCACTTGAAGAAGAATATGATCAGAATTTTGCAGCCACCACACATACACAACTCATCCACATTTAAGGTAAGTGAAGGTATGCTGTTTTCTAATTTTTAGTCATGTAATTCATTAGAATGCTAAAATTGTAACTTTGGAAAAATTCCTCACTCCCTTTTCCACATTGTCATATCTTTAGTTGGGGGGAGAAGGGACATCATTTCATATCCACATGTCATACACTATCACACATTTTCATTTCATTTCCACCCACATATACTTCCCAACCAACTATTGTTGCAACATGATTCAAAAGATTATATGCCTTGCAAATGATCAATTCATTGATGAAGTAGTTGATTCTAAATGTTTTCATGAACTTTGATGCAACAAACAAAATAAAGCATTGTTACATAAGAACCAATGCTCAAAAAAAAAATAAAAAAAAATGGTTGTCACACAAGAACCAACCATTGAAAAAAAAAAAAATTGTGTTGCAATCAAATGTATTATACTTTGCCAAAAAAAAAAAAAAAATATCAAGAAGCAAAGTTTGGAACGAATCTATATGAGTCAAAGATCAACTCATGGACAAATGAATCATTGCAATAATTGCATGAGGACATGCAACAACTTCAGTTGGGGGGTATGTTGAATCTCAAAAATGTCTTCCATATTCATACATATTTCCATTATGTCATAACCATTTAGCTCTTATTTCATAACCATTTGACCTAAAACCCTACATCAAGTAACCATTTTCATAAATCTCTGGGTTAGGATCCTTGTTTTCCAAAGTTATTTATTTTATGTATTTTAAGTGAATTTATGATTAGAAACTAGAAAATTAACATAGTTTCATATATTTATATATGTGTTATGAGTTTTGTGACATGTGTAGGTCAAAATGAGACTTCTAGAAGACCCTTATGTGGCACTCTAAGGCCAAATTCGAATTTGGTTGGAGAAGATTATGGGATCAAGAGGATATGTGTCTCACTTCCTTTTTGTATTGAAACTCTAAGAGGATATGTGTCTCATTCCTCAAGTTGTGTTGAAACTCTAGAAAGACAAGTGTCTTATAATTTCCTATTTTGATTGTAACTCTAGAGATGGAGGGAGAGATTCATGGACTCCCATTAATGAGATGACTCCTCATATTTTGTATAAATAGGAGAAGCTTTCTCCTATCATAGGTAATGAGAAAGTAATGAGGAAGTAATGAGAAAGTAATGAGGAAGTAATGAAAAAGTAGTAGAGAAGTCTTTTGTAACAAAGTTCAAGATGGAATGGGATGTAGATTTGTGAGTTCTTTTTTAATAGAGAAATTCAGTTCTTTGATGTTGTTTTGATTACAACTTTAAGGAGCTGAAGGACTTCACCAAATTGGTAGCAGAGGGCCCCTGCTATCCAAGGAGGCTTTTACATGTTTTCTAGATAAGTTGCTTTCAATTCTGTTTTGTCATATTTCCTTACTTAGATTGTTTTCTGAAATCATAGCTTTTAGCATAATTTTTCATGGCAGCCCGGGCATTTGCATATCTTTTGACTAATGACATGGAATCAATATTGTTCTGCTGTTAATTTATTTTTTCTTAGTTTTTTTTGTTTAATTCCAGTATTGCTTTGTTTATTTCAGTCTTGCACATTTACTTCTGTAGTTAGATTTAGATATATTAAATTGCTCATAACATCTTCAATTGCCTCCGAAAGCGACAGCTGGACTGATGGTGAGGGATTGAATTATGGATGTGTAGTTTGATATTAATTTCCTTTCTGCAAATTAGAAATATTAAATTGTGCATGACATCTTCAGTTACCTCCGAAAGCCACAGCTGGACTGATGGTGAGGGATTGAATTATGAATGTGTGGTTTGATATTAGTTTACTTTCTGCAAGTTAGATATCAGTTACTCAAGTTTTTTATGGTTACTTCCGAAAATCATAGCTGGACTAATGATGAGGGATCAGAAGACAAGTTGATGTAATTTGATTTAGATTTACTTTATTGCAACTTTTGGATTTCTTTCAGCATAGTTTCTTTTGTGTTTAGACAGCAGCAAGAATAGTTTGGTTTCATGCTCACTAGTTCACTATTTTGATTTATTAGATTAGCAGCACCTTTTTCATTTCAGCAGCACATTTTCATTTCCTTTCAAGTTTTGTCATTGTATGTTTCAAATTCCTTTTTCAGTTTCAAGTTGGTAAGTCATTATAAAAGACATCATTGCCTTGAATATCCATAACCATACTTGTCTTTTAGAATTTCATAAAAATCCAAAAACGACAAAAAGTAAGAGATAGGTTATCTTGCACATATAGTGCGCCACACTTCGTCAGCTTACGAATCCCTGGTTGATAATTTATGTTAGCAATTTAGGACACACTAAATTGACCAAACATCTTCCACTGTGCAATCCAATCACCTTCTTATGTGCATCAACCTCATAAAATAGATAGGGATGTGTTCTCCTCAGTACATCATGATGGTCATCCTCCCTATCTTCTCCTTGTGTATCCATGGTTTTACACTTCCTCAACAATGGCACATGAATTGTGCCTTGATCTCCATACATGAGATCCTGGGGACTTCCTTGCAAGGATCCAAGAATCCCTCTGCTTGGAGCAAGATCTCCTCCATCCTTTGCATGAGGCACTAGATAATCTCTGGATGGCATAGCGCTATTGCCCTCAATATGAATGGGCAAACCTCCAAAAATGTTGCTGCAAATATGGAATCTCTCCCAAGATGGAAGTAATTCCTGATCATCAAAGGTCAAGGAGTGTCCCCTTTGCACCATGATAGTGCCATCTCCTACTCCTACAACATCATACAATAAATGAGAACAAATTTTCCCTTGCTCTCCAAAGAATGACCCCAACAACAAATTTTTTTGCTTCTCCCTCATGCTCTCATCATGCAAGATATGTGATGAAGACATAGTGAATGAAATAAATTTTGCATCATCACTATGTACCCATACTCTTTGCTGCTCCATGATGCCAGCATCCTACCACATCTTCTCCATCCTTATACCCTTGAAAGGAATGTATGCCAAGTGATGGCCAAACTCCTTCAAGAGTAACCAGTGCAGCCAAGCCTCCTATTGCCCGATATCATAAATATGCAAGTAGCTCACCCGCTCCTTGCTCACCATCCACATCCACTCAACCAATTTTTGATGCCTTCTTCTACCCTTCATCTTGGTACTCCTCCCATGAGGGCTACCATCATCCCAAATCAAATTCCTGCATTTCATGGGACCTCGAAATGAAATCTTCCCGAGGATGAATTTGACCCTATGAGGATCCAAATAGGTGGTACGAAAAAACCTCCCGTCATGATGTGCATGGCTCAAGGAATGTCCAACATAGTCATGAGAGATGTTATCCATCCGAAGATTTCCTCCATCTTCTATCTGTTCCTGTGAGAAGGGAAGAACCTCCTCAAACTGTTGAATAATATTTCACTCCATGATGTGTGGGAGTGCACCTCCATCGAAATCTCTCCCGAAGATCTCCTCCTCATGCACGGTCCTGCAAAACCCAAGAGGCCTTGGATCTGCTGCCAGTAGAAGTATCTCTTTGAGCTGTGGCATTATCATTAAGAGAGTGTCATCTAGAGAGGAAAAAGAGTTTCTTATCTCCATATGTCTACTCCTTCTTTCTGCTCCTCTCATGGCTTCCTGAGTGAAGTTGTCCTTTGAGTGATCACATGAGGATTGGATCCTCTTTCCTCCATCACTGCTTTTGTACAACACAGTGCTATTCTGCTACTCTAATTCAACTGTATGCAATGATGTAGACCCATCCAAGGTGTTTTATGAAATGACAAGAGATGGATTTTTAATCATACCTCGGTGAAATGTGGAAGATCTTTGCAGGGCTGCAAGAGTTTCCTCCTCCTAAGTGCTAGCCTCCCAAAATGTTGAAGATGAAGGCTGCTCCTCCATGGAATCAACAATGCTGGTACATGCCTCATTAGCTGGTGGTGAGGGATCCTCCCTCCTTTTTCCAAACCTTCTGATCAATCTTTGAGAAAACTCAACAAGAGTAGAAACCCTTGTATGGCTTAGATGGATGATCCACCAATTCTTTGCTTCACCTTTAAGGTGCAGAGCTGCAACTTCTACAACCTCTCTGTCTACTACCGGGTGTAGTAGGAAGAAATCCTCTAGATTTTTCACCCAAATCTCTACTACACATGCGAGAGATCCATCAAATGTGGACAATAGAAATCTATTGCCTCTCATCATCCCGTAGTTGTGGGGTCTTCTTTCTTCTTTCTGTTGAATAAATTGTGCAAAGGCTAGAGTCTCTTGGAAGGCTCTAGTTTTTTCTTGGTATTCAACAAGGTACTCACTTAGAATCTCAAATTCCAAGTGTTCTTCATGCTTCTGGTCTTCTTATTTGTGAGAGTAGGAAGTGCATGATCCTTCCTCTTCCTTTTCTTCAATCTTCTTGACCTCCTTGGAGAGGTCTCCTCTGGATCTGAAAATAGACGTGAGTAAACTCATCTTCTTCATCATCTTGATCTTTTTTGGCTGAGACTCACAGGCTTAGCTATAGATCATGCTCTGATACCACTGTAATATTCCAAATTAGGAACAGCTACACTAATGGGAATATCTCAAGATATTACCAATGTGGAGATCCAACAATACATGAACATGACTGGAAATAGCAGTGAATAACATCAACTTCAGAAAATACAATAAGATCTCATAGCCATCTTATAAATAATATGGTAGTAGAAAGTGTACAATATCTTGAGGAAATTATCACTCAAGCTTAGGCAAATCCATCATCAAAGACACAAGTACAATAATCATGTAATACACTGCTACATATGATAAGTCAAGCTATGACTACGCAGTCCATGAAGGGGAACTTTTGTAAAATAGTTTCAATACACAAATATGACAATATACAGCTCAAATAAAAGAGGGGGAAAAAGATATCAATCCCTGAAAACAAAAATACACAATCCTTAAGAGGATTGGCTGAAATAAGTACAAAATGGAAAATCTGCAGAAATGCTGGAGTTGCTGGGCAGCAGCTGCAACTAAAAAAATAGATATGGATGAAGATAGCTGATGATGCTGAAAATTATGGCTAAATCTCATCCAAGGATCTCTCCAGTGAAAGGCTGATCCAATCCCTGAAGATCACACCCTCCAAAATAGTGGAGCAAGTCCCCACTGCAATTGCACTCGGAAATAACGCAGTCTAGAGAAGCGACTGCATTGTTGGTGAATGGAAGAGCTTGGCCTGATGCCAATGATCTGTAATATGCTCAATAATATCCCTCACTAACCTCCTAGAGGAACAAAAGCTCCCTCCTCTAAAAGATGAGCCAAGGAAATGGCGTTGTGGAGTCCCCATTGCAACACCCTGCAACACGAAGTTATCGTGCTTCAGGAATAACGTTGTGACTGAAGGAGGTGGCTTTGCCCTTGAGCCAAGAGATGTGGACAATGAATAAAATTCCCTCAAGAGGCCTCTCATAAAGGTGAATAAATCCTAAACAATAATTCCCCTGGCAACTTTGCTAAACAACAAAATAATGCAAATGTTTGCATAGACAATGAAATCAATAATCCAATTCATGCATAACAATGGTTGCCTTGCCCTCCTTTTAAACAAGTGAAAGCTCTCTCTCCATGGGTCCCACTCATTAGGGTTTCCTCCACTAAATATCCTCTTCCTTATTCACATTGCGCTGTCTTCGAAAGTGATCCACTCCTCCCATGGCAGCGCTATTGAATTGATCAAACCTGACCTTGTTTTCATGCATTTGCCCCCTTTTCACACTTGAGGGTGCAAAATAAAGCTACTCTAATGATCCCTTTCACATTATGAGGGATTTTATTCATGTCTTCAATAAGAATGGGTTCCCTTACCCATTTATTAAGCTGCTAGGTGATAAAAACAAAACTTTAATATTCCATTTAGCTGTGTGCTAAAATGGGAATATTACACTATTCTATAAATTCCTTTACTTCTAAGTATATCTACCATGTGAGGTAGCCATTGAAAATAATTGGTGCTGTTAAGAATAATCGGGCATGCACTGTCCATTTAAAAAAAAAACCTAAAGCTGAGAAAAGCTGAAACTAACTGCTCCATTGGAAGGATCTCGGAAAATTAGGCCGTTTAAAAAAATACGGCTCGAAAAACGACTTCCGGATGAAGAAGTTATGTCTTTTGAAAAATCTGAGTTGTAGATGCCGAATAGTTATGGGAACGGGATGAAGTGCGGCTTTTAAAAAATAAATTCTGCCCCTTTGAACAAAAACTTTTTACAAAAGAAGCTTGAGAAGGAGACTTGAACCCAAGACCTCGATTCTCATAAACTAACCCCTCACCAACTGAGATAGTAAAAGGATCACGTTATTGTTTGAAAGGAGGAGGGGGGGGGGCGAGGGGGGGGGGGGTTTGTTTGTTTTTACTCTTCGGTGTGCATGCCTTTTCCCACACAAAAAACTAAGAAAAAAAAAAACCAAAATGCAAAGCCTTACCCCAAAATGTTAGATTTTCGGTTACCCTTACCAGCAACTATCATTTTTTTCACTATTTATGATTCCTCGAGATCGCACAAAGACGCGGGGAAAGAGCATACATAGAAAAAAAAAATCCCTTTTCCTATTTCTGATTTGCCGAGATCGCATGCAACGCACATCAAAGAGCATACACAGAGAAGAGGGTATAGATCCAGAAAATAAATAAAACCTAAATACCAAAAATAAAAAAAGGGAACTGAAATAAGAAAAACTATTAACAAATATAACTACAAAATAGATGCTTTATACCTCCATATCTAAACTGTCATAACTTGTGCAGCCGGAAACATTTTTGCATGAAACGAAAGGTGTTCCTCACTATAACAGATGCTCTAGACACAACCGAGCAGTTGTCCAAACCCAAAAATGTTAACAAATAGTATATCTACAAAATGGAATTTGCATGCAATCAAACCGGCTTCGAATTTTGATCAACAATGGATGCGGCCCTCAAAATAGCTCTAATACCATGTAGGAGTTTACAGGGCAAGCTTCGTAGATCAAGAACCAAAATTCACCACTCACAAATAGATCACAAATTATTACACCAGTATAATCACGTGGTTAAAACCCTCAAAGAGGGAAACAGTCCACGGCCTGAGCCAACGTGACCACTTCAGGCAATTTATTAATATAAAAATAAAATTTACATATGTTTCTCTCATAAACAGTTACCAGAAAAATGAACCTCCAAGCTCTTTAAATAGAGATCATGGACCAATCGGGTGTTAAGCCATGGATCAAGTGTCATTAATACCGAGGTGAGAGATAATCGTCAGATCACTACAAATCGTGACCATTGGATTATAAGTTACAAATGTACATGGTAAAGAAACACACTTCACCTAACTCTACACTAGACTAAGTTATTCTTAAGGGGGGATGTTAGGATATTTCGACACATAGGAAATATGCTCCTTTTGTGTCACCTTTGTAAATCCTTCAATCCTATCCCAATTTGTTCTTAAGGGGGGATGTTAAGATATTTCGACAAATGACCCTCCATTTATAGATGTATGTGCAAGTTCTATTTATAGATCGCATGTCTATTTATAAATGCATGTTGACTATTGTTATCCCTGAATAATAGTTGGACAATAAACGTTAATTTATTCTCAATGAGTACTTGGAAATAGTTAGCTGAATTGGAAAATCAGTTAGCTATAGGAAATTTGAGTTCAAAAGTTGGTTGGTGGGACATGCAAGTGGACTTAGTTGTAACTGAGTGATTCAAAGTTGTAAGAGAGTTTGATGTGTAGTTATGTGATTTGTAAAGTAGTTTAACTCAGTTAAGTAAGTTAAAATCAGTTGTGCTAGTTGTAACTAAAGATGAACTAGTGAGAGATCAGTGAATTAATTATTAATTAATTCACAATCAATGGTCTCACATGCAACTAAATATTTACTACTGTTAGCTACATGCATGTCAGATCTAGTGGAGACCCAGTTGAGATGTAGGTGAAAGGGACAGTTTGACTATCAGTTGTGACATTAGTGGGTGCACTCATGCAACCACACACACATTGGATGTGCCTATCAGTATTGCGTTGTCAACGAAGGCTAGAATGATTCATTCAGAGGTTTTTGACCATTAGGGATTGCGTACTGGAGGCAGTAAATTGGTGCATGTATTTACCAATTTTTTTATGAGTGTGAGACAATTGTATATTGTACTGAGAGCTCTTGGATTAGAGTTTTGTATGAGATTGTTTCATGATACATGATATATAAAAAATATATTATAGTGGATTTTTTAGCCTTACGCTTTCCCAGTAAAAACATTTGTGTTATGTGTGATTGATCTTTCTTCTTGATACTGAAATTAGCGATCGTGTTTTAAATTTCACAAGAATATTTGTAGAAGTGATTCTGTATTAACAATGGCATATAATTGTTAGATCAGGGGAATCCATGCAATACATATTTTGTATTAAAATTTCTACATGGTATCAGAGCACATAAGATTGGAATTTTGAAGTAGGAGCTGAGTTTGTTGGTGGAAAGAATTCGAAATTTGCAGAAATATTTTCTTCGTGCTATAGTTGAGTTAACATCGAAATGGATTTCAATGGCTTCTGGTTAGAGTATGAACTTAAGGGTAGCTCAAATGACATTTCTTGGAAGTACAGGATGGAGACGGTGCTCGAAGATAATGGCTTGAAGGAATTCATTGACAAAGATGTTCCTAAGCCTACTTCGACAGATGTTGCATTACTTGATGCATGGAAAAAGAAAGTGGCAAGGGCAAGGAGGATTCTGTTGGAGGGAGTACGAGACCACATTGTCTCAATCATCCATGGGAAAGGCACACCATATCCTATGTGGAAGGATTTGACAGATCTATTCCAGAGAAGTAGTGACCATAGGAAATTGGCGCTGAAAGATAAACTGAGGAAGATCAAGATGGAAAAGAACAACAGTATTCCAGTATACTTAAAAAAGTTTTTCCAATGCAAGGATGAGATTGGGAGTCTAGGAATAAGTGTTTCTAATGATGATTTGGTGAGTTTGGCTCTCTTGGGACTTCCTAAGATTTGGTACAGTCAACGGACGGGAAAAAATGCCGGATTGGGAACAACTGCAGTCGGATCTAGTGTAGGAGGAGTTCAGACAGAACACCAGAGATGGATCTTAATCAAAGCATGATGATGAAGAGGATTTTGCTTTGGCTACCAAGGCAAAGAAGGGGAAGGGGAACAAATTCCATTCTAAATCTGAGGCCAACGAATATGGCAAGGAGCACATCATGTCCAAAGTGAAGTGTTTTCACTGTCACGAGCATGGACATATTGCCACAAATTTTCCACAAAAGAAGAAGAACAACATGGCTGTTAGAGTTGCATATAGTGAGGCTCTTTCCTCCCAATTTGAGCTTGACTTCTCATTGATCACATGCATGGTGTCAAGTGCATTAGGATCGAGGTGGTACTTGGATAGTGGTGCTTCCTTTCACATGACGAGAGATAAGAAACTTTTCAGTAACTTGGAGGAGAAAAATATCTAGATGCATATTGAGTTGTGCGACAATGGATGATAAAATGCGACTAGAATTGGTATCATTACCTTTCAGAGGGCATCAGACAATCTCTTTCATTTAAAATATGTAATGAATGTACCAGGTTTGAAGAAAAATTTAGTCTTCATCGCAATGTTAGACTGTTGTAGAGGTAAATCCCCTCTGCAGACAGAGGCGATCCCTACTAGCCCAGATCGGGTCTAGCGACAATTGTATCACGCTAAGACGCAAATTCCTAATTGCAATAGACCAAATTGCGAAGAAGGCCTACCTTAAGTCCAACACTGTTGTTTGCAAAGAAGATAGCGCTCTTGTTTCGTCGTTCCGGTAGATCACAATTCTCTTACTTGTCGCGATCAAACACCTGCACATACAAGAAACATGACAAACACAAGCGTAAAACCAAATATATGCAATTATGTATCAGTCAGAGAAGACACAACTCACGATCACAATGTATGAATAACATGAGTGGAACCATAACCAAAGTCGCTTATCATTAATCAATACAAAGAAAGATACAACCTGGCTCTGACGCTGAATCTTCCTTCAGTGGGTCGACAGAGGAATACGTCTCGGTAAAGATCGTCAGGAATGGGACAAGCCTCTCTCTTTGGTTGTCTTGAAAATAATCTCCTTGCTACCGATTTGGCTCTATGAGGACTATCAAGGCTCTTGCAGCATTCTCTAGGCTATTGAAGGCTCTTGAAGGCTAGCTTGCGAAAGGGAGAATGAAAAGCTTATATAGATGGTGGAAGGGGAGTTGGGATCCCTATAATCATGGGATTGGCCCTATCCTCAAGGAAGCTTCCATGAGAGGTGGAAAACCACTTCCTCTACATGGATATCCGGAGCCAAACCTCCCAACTCAATTTAGAGACCAGTTTAGGAATTGGTTGGAGTCAATCTTCCGCCATTTATTTTTAAAAAACACTCCTTAATAAGCCTGGCATGGGTATAACACTAAGACAGTGCGCCAGCTGGCATGCCCTCTTTGGATGATTTCCCCCATTGGCACGAGGTCTGAACTGGATAGGCGCGCCAAGGAAAAAAGGGATATTTTTATGGTTTTTCACAAGGAATTGTCTTCAGGGGAATGATTGTCCTTATCCAGGGGGATGCCATGAAAGTGGTTTCAGGTCATTTCACTGCTCACGAGTCACAGAATAAGCCCTTCAATGTGTGGGACGGGGAATTGCAGGGATGATGACAAATTGATGTGTAACATAGAGGATAAAGGCTATGTTGTTGTCCTTAGTGAAGGAAAAGTTTTCCCGCTACAAAAAGAAACAGGGAAAGCCAAGAAGGTTGGGATTCGAGTTAAGAATCTCTATATGCTTGATGTAGATGGGATTTCTACAAAGCTTCCTACTATTGGGAAGTGTGAGAAAGCCATGCAATTGACCCTTGAGAGGGAGCAGGATTTGCATGCAGGTAAGAGTGAACCTCGGGATGTGGAGTAGCCACAAGATGAAGATCATGGAGTGGGAACAACCAAACATGCAGAGAAATTTTGTGCTATATGGGCAGAGGGAGTGCATGCAGCTATACCACCAGGTGAGAGGTGAGGTGACATGCATGAATAATCCCAAGAAGAAATTTATGGGAAGGATTCACTAAGATGGTGTGGATCTCATGAATCGAATCTAGCTATGAGGAGCCCATAGTACAATAGTAGTAGGATCAGTTGGATGGATGCAGTCAGATTTCGTGAGGACATGAAATCAAAGTGACAGTGTCAGATACTGGAGTGCGGATCAGAGTGGAAAACAAGGGCAGAGTGCATGGATGTAGAGGTAAACAGTGCAGTGGATTGAGAAGACATGTTCAGTTGGTACCAGCAAAAGGCAGAATACTTTGATGATAGATGCATTATATTGATTCAGTTTTTTGGAGGCTATTCAGTTTTGGAAGTGTTGCATACAAGAGTTGCAGGGCGCATGCATGGAGTTGCATGGCACATGCAAAGGTTGCAGGGTGCATGAATGGAGTTGCATGTCACATGCAAAGACATTCCTTTCTTGTTGAGAGGAAGTGTTGAATTTTGCAGCAAGAAACAGTGAAATTGGCATCCGAAAACAACATCCTTGATCCTAGTGAAAATTAAGCACCTACACTAGGTGGGGCCAACAAAAGATATTTTTAGGTGGAGGTCCGATTATAGATGCATGAGAAAATTCTATTTATATATGATGTTCTATTTATAGATGTATGTGTGAGTTCTATTTATAGATAACATGTCTATTTATAGATGCATGTCGACTATTATTATCCCTTAATAATAGTTGGACAGTAAACATCAATCTATTCTCAATGAGCACTTGGAAATAGTTAACTGATGTGGAAAATCGATTAGCTATAGGAAATTTGAGTTCAAATTTTGGTTGGTGGGACATGCAAGTGGACTTAGTTATAACTGAGTGATTCGAAGTTGTAACAGAGTTGGATGTGTAGTTATGTGAGTTGTAAAGTAGTTTAACTCAGTTAAGTGAGTTAACCTCAGTTGTGCTAGTTGTAATTGAAGATACACTAGTAAGAGATCAATGAATTAATTATGAATTAATTCAAAATTATTGGTCTCACATGCAACCAAATATTTACTACTCTTAACTACATGCATGTCAGATCAAGTGGGGACCCAGTTGAGATGTAGGTGAAAGGGACAGTTTGACTATCAATTGTGACATTAGTGGGTTCACTCATGCAACCACGCACACATTGGATGTGACTATGAGTATTTCATAGTCAAGGCATGCTATGATGATTCATTCAGAGGTTCTTGACCATCAAGGATTGTGCAGTGGAGGCATTTTTTCTGGAGGCAGTAAATTGGCACTTGCATTTGTTAATTTTTGTATGACAACGTGAGACGATTGTATATTGTACTGAGATCTCTTAGATTAGAGTTTTGTATGATATTGTTTCATGATCCATGATATATACATAATATATGATAGTGGGGGTTTTTATCTTTATGCTTTCCTGGTAAAAAAATCTGTGTTATGTATGATTGATCTTTCTTCTTGATATTACAATTTGCGATCGTGTTTTAAATTTCGCAAGAATTTTTGTAGAAGCAATTCTGTATTTAACAATGGCATATAATTGTTAGATCAGGATAATCCAGACAATACATATTTTGTATTAAAATTTCTACATCTAGGAGGTTACTCCCGATCTCAGTGATCCTCATAAAATAAGATTGAATTGATGCATCTTTACCCTTCTTGATATTCTTCAATTGATACTTAAATAAAAATATTTGATTAACATTGCTAGCCTTGAACATGTCAACCAAATTATCATACATCTCTTTAGATGTGCTCAACTCATAAATGTAAGAAACCAAGTGTTTATGATAGAATCCCAGATAATCATCTTTTCTTTATTTCACCTTTTCTATAATTCGTCTTTGTGGAAGCAACTGCATTTGATGGAGGCTCTTGAATCTTCCCTTGCACATAGTCCATGACATCTTGATTTTCTAGTGCCAAATCCAATGACATCTTCCATGCATGATAATAAGACTTATCATTCAATTTATCATCAGCCTTGAAACCATTGTAGTTTGAGGAGGCCATTTTTCCTTGATAGGATTCCCTCTTCAGTGATTGCTTCTAACACTAGCTTGGAATTTGTCTTCACCTCAGCTCTGATAGATGTTGGACATTGGGTTCAACGCTCCCAGTGTGTTTTGTGACATGGAATAACCGCCTCTTGTGGATCCTAACTCTGGTGATTGTAGTGGAGACTAACGCCTACGGGTTTTGGTCTAACGGCAATCGTGATTCCAAGAAGTGGTATCAGAGCGATAGGTCTCGAGTTCGAAACTCACCCAGCTCGTGTTGGGGGGGGGTGGAGATTGTTAGACATTAGGTTCAATGCTCCCCGTGTGTTTCGCGACATGGACTAACCGCCTCTCGTGGATCCTAACTCTAGCAACTGTAGTGGATACTAACAATCGCGTGTTTTGGTCTAACGGAAATCGTGATTCCAACAATAGCATGTTAAATTTAGATAACCATGGTGTGTTCTATGCTTAATGCAAATTTAATTCAATCTTTCTTAGGCCCGATTCAATTTAGAAATCCCATAAACATGAAAGTAAAATGTTGATAGAACACAATAATAGATCAACAAAAGATAAGCCAATAATATAGATCAGATTTAGAATTCTTCTTATCCAGCAAAGATATAGGATATTGTGCCTTACAATAGTCAATAGGCTGATTCATCCAGCAAAGAATTTCTTAGATTAGCCATTCCTCCAAGTGTCACACCCACATCCCTCAAAGAAAACTCATCACAAGTCAACACTAGTCAACCAAAAGTCAATGTAGAAAAGTCAACAGAGGATAGCAACATAAAGTTAATGCTGTAGAGTAGGGATTCAATCAAACAACTCCTTTTCCCTTGATTTTTATGCCCAGATGTACGACCTCTAAATTTCAAAATTTCAACAGATATTTGAGGTCAAACAGACAATGGTTGACCACAGTCAACGCTGGTCAATGCTTCAGCAAATCAACCCTAAACAAATCCGTAGAAAAACAACAACTCCAACTCCGCACATGTGAAGGGAAGAGGCCTCCAAAGGCTATATAACCAATTAGATCACAATGAGAGATGTGTGATGAGTTGATGAGAAAATTACCTCCAAGTCTCTCCAATTTATATCCGTCAGTGAGGGTGTGTGACAGATCTATTAGGCTTGTGAGCCTACATTACAAATCTGGTCGACCTTGCAGATGTGGAAAATAAATTCAAAATATGTGTTTTTCTCATCCAAACAAGATGATATTTAGATCAATCTTGCACCTCTTCGAAAGAGGAATCCAACAAAAATATGACCATCATCATATGAGTAGTGCAACATGGAGTTTGGACCTAGTTTCCCAAAATTAACAGAAAAGAGGTAGGCACTAAAGCTGACAGATGCCTACTTATCATAAAAATCCATCAAACCTCTTCTATTCAATAGTATGAGGATAGTATAAAATGACTCTCCCTATTTTTGGATTCATTGCTTAAAGAATAAATAGATATCAAGTACTCAAATATTTAAAATTTATATTATTTGATTCACCTTATGTGGGACCCATGGAAAGTGGTACAATGTGTGAAAATCTGAAAATTTTATGAAAATTATCATTTGGTTTTTAATAAATGTAATACCATTACACAAATACTTGAGATAACTCCTTCATCCCATTGTGTCACCAGTTTTTTTCACCCCAATAACTCCCATCTATTTTTGAGAAAATAAAGTTTCCCCATGTAAATTTTGAAAATTTCACCATGTTTTTCATTTGGCTTCTTATTTTTAGTTATTTTTCAACTTTTTAATTTTTAATTTTTCATTTTTGCATCATTTTTATCTCATAAATTTTAGTTAGCTAAAGGTGTACATCAAGGGTTGGTATCAAATATCTCTTATAGGTAAGGGGGAATGAAACCTTTCCAATGATATAAGGTTTTCCTCATTTTGACTCTTGAATCAAGACTTATGGCCATTTAAAGTTTTACATTTTTTCATTGGTTTGATGAGGTGGCATGATATGTGGTAGCCTTTGTGACATGGTTACGTGGAATTTTTAACTTGGAATGATGATGTGCCATGTCATCCTATGAGGTATTTAACATGTCATAAATGCCACATGTGGTTATGGATTCTTCCATGTTAGCTGATGTGGTGGTGACCGGGATCATCAACGTGGAAATTCATTACAACACCTCGATTCCAAATTGTTAGATTTACCTCTAAGTGAAAAGCTTGTTTGTTTGTTTTTTTTTAATGTTTGACTATCTCGGATCTTGAATTCCATTTGATACATATAGACATTTGGATTATTACTCATATGCATTAAGACACACAATCCCTATTACTCATATGCATTAAGACACACAATCCCAAATGTTGGATTTATGTAGGAGGTTAAGTTATCTATTTCATTATGGTGTTATCATTGTTTATTACCATGTCTCCATCATGAATTTCATTTATTATTGTACCTGCCACTGGCAGGATACTACGCATCAGGTTTTTCCTAATTGTGACATTAATTTAGGTTGATTAGATAGATGTTTTCAAATTTTTTTTGTTTTTGCCATGGTTCACTATGAAATTTATTATTGTTGATTTATTTTAATTATTTTAAATTGAATTATCTGTTATCTAATTGGCCAAAAACTTTCACTTCTTATTGCAAAATGCTTAGATTTTATCGCCATTATTTGTACTACCATTACAAAAACATTTATATCTATTCTGCAGGTGTTGTACTTTATCTGGAGTCACATTAAGAAAAATAATGAGACATATGCATTCCCCGTACGAGCCACCCATTGTGGTCTGTCAGATAGCATGCATATCCGTGCGTATGCTCATATATCATAGTTGGTGCGCGATATATAAAGGTAGGGTATAATGCATCGTGGGCCCGGCGAGTGGTGTTGGTTTTTAAACCATAGGCAAATGCATAGATTATAATAAATCGAATGGACAAAATAATTTATTAACCTTGTGGGACCGTCACGAATCGCATCGGAGAAAATCATAACAGCAGAACATGTTAATAAAAGTCCCGATGGCGATTGCGGAGCCGATGTGTTTATGGACTATGATTTATATGTGTTTGAAGTTCGTTCTTAAAAAACATTAATCGCATCGGAACGTTTGTGAATGCATCAATTGCATCGGAGGAAGGACATCACATTAGAACATTGGCAAATGCATTAATCGCAATCAAAAGCATTGAGTTGCGATTAATCGCATTGGCAAATAGAAAAGAAAGGTTTATAAATCTGTGGCGTTCGAAGTTTTCAAAGGTTAACGTTGTGGTTAGAATATGAGAGCATAGTATATGCGTAATCTGCATTGTTTTAAAGCAGATATTAACTTTATATTTTTTTAAATTAATGTAGTAAAGAATAAAATAATAAATCTATATCAAATGAACCTTTTACACCTATGGACCCCGCTGAACGTGAAAAAACTTAAACCAAATATGGAAGATAAATTTGCGTTATAAAACTTATCGGGTCTGAGACTTGCCATTGCAGTCGGTTGAAGACATAAGAACTTGCAATTTGCGATTGCGACTGGGCGAATCGCATTGCATGATTCAACAGTAGCAAAAAAAAAACATATCAAGTTTTAGAAACTTTCCGATCCGATGAGTTAAAAGAAATTTTAACATATTTTGAACATATCAGAAAATTTTTATACTTAGAAATATGTTAAAATGAATTCTATTTATTCATGGCATCGCAAAATATCAAAAGTAAATTTTAACATTTATTGCAAGGATTCTCCGATCTCTGATTGTATGACAAATGTTGAAAATGTTGGGAGATTAAATGTTAATTAAAGTTTTTGTAGCTATCCTCATTATTGTGTTTTATTTCGGCTGAAAGCATTCATTTGAATTGCAGAACAAAGGTTCGAATCCTTTCATTCGCAGAACCAAAGAGAGTTTACCCGACTCTGGAATGTCAAAGAGAAGCAGAAATTCTAAAGCTGCTTTTGTTGCAAATTATCCTGTGCTAAACATGCCGCCCAAGGAAAAACCGGCAAAGCTCAAGCTAGTCACAGACACCTCCTGTCAAGGACTGGGGAAGATGACATGGGAGAATGTATATAATTTTCTTGAAAAAGAGAAACCTAGGGTTGTTGTGCCCAAAGAAACTATTCCTAATGAAGAAGACTCAAACTCTGAGTCTGAATCTCAACTTAATGCATTGGAAAATTCATTTTTACACCGATTTGCTGCCCAGGCGAATACTTTTCCCTACTATGATGTTATCAGATGGGTCATTGACAATGTGACGATTCAAAACAAGACTTTTGTTTCTGCTTCTGGATCATCGTTCGGGTAATTCAGGGTAGAAGATATTATAGCAATGTACCATCTTCCCAATCCAAAAAAGATTTACAACAAAGAATTCCTTAAGGAATATGCTAAAGAACATCGAAACCAGGCAGAGCCAATCAAAGAATGGAGGAATAATCCTGAGAAACATAAGCAAGAGGCATCAGGTATGTACTCTGTGGAGTCTCTTGCACCTCCATATTGTTATGCCACAACAATGATTGGTAGGTTGTTCGAAAATGAAAACTCTGCTAGGTTTTCTATTCAAATGGTCTCGTTAATTCATTCGGCTGTTAATTCTGAAATTATGGATTGGGCTGCCATTTTGTCGGATAAGATAGCTAATCGAATTCTAGAGTATAGAAAAGATAAGAATTCAGGGAATTCTTCCCCTTTCCATTTTTGTGGTTATATTTTGGACGCCCTCTATTTGAATTCTGAGTTCCCCATGTTAGGTTGGAAATGGACTCAAAAAGAACCTATTCCTATTCATGTGTATCATAATTTCTTATGGAAAGAACATTTCAAACTTCATGTTTACAGAGTCTGCCATGGTTTTCTAATATCAATCTACCAAACCATTTTTGGTCATTTCCCTCCTAGACTGTCCAATAAAGTCAAGACTAATTTGTCTTCTATCGGAGATTGGTTCAGAGAAGAAAAATTCACTTATATCAGAATTTTTGGGAGTATTTTTCAGCCACATATCCTTCCCCTATATGTTCCAGATAAGTTGTTACCTTAGGAAATTTCCTATCAACTGACACTTGAAGGAATGTCTAGAATTTTGAAAAGCAATAAAAAGCTTATGTGGCCTAGCTTCCCTTTTAAGTGTGGTGACTATACTCTTAATAGTTTTTCTCACGCTGAGAAAGAAGTTGGTAAGATTTCTAATCTTAAGTTTTCAACAATTCCTGGAAGACAATACGACCCAAGGAAAGTGGCGCATGATTTTACTACGTCTGTTTCGATTGCCCGATTCGAGCATGAACCATACATTTTTGATGATTTATTTGTTTCCATGGATGATATATCCCAAGTCTTTGATTCAGCCAAGTCCAAGTTACACGCTGAGGACTTGAAAATTTTTTTGTTGTATAGAAGCCAAAGGTTACTTAATTTTCCTCTTGATCAGTTGAGAGCTCCCATACAGGAGAAAGCATCACAACAAGCAGGAAGTAGTTCTAGTAAAGAAGTAGATGGAGCTGATCCTATTTTAGGGAAAAAGGATGACAGCAGTAAAGCTGACAGTGCCAAAATAGAAACAAATTCTCAAAAAGATACACAGAAGCCTTTAGTGCAAACAGAAAAAGGGAAGACTGGCACTGATGTCTAAGTACATATTGAAAAGGGAAGTACAGAAAGTAAAAACACTAAACATGCATCCAAGAATGATGCAGGTTCTCAACTGGGAGGAAAAGTAGATACTGAATTGGTTGTTTCTTCTCATTTGCTAAATCAATATCAACAATTTGCATAGCAGATAGGATTGCAAAACAATCCCAAAGTTGACGATCCAAAAGATCAGGATGTGTAAATCATTCCTGAAAACCTGACTGGAGAAATTATGCTAAAGATAGAAGAAATCTCTCCTTTAGATATATTCTACAGTCCCAAACATAGGGCTGTGGTAAGAAAACAAAGGAAAAGGAGGAGAACAGATCAAGATGCTCTTTTGGCATCACAAGGGGAATTGCTAAATGTTGTTTATAAAAATGCTGAGGTGGATCCATATGAGGATCTCACCAAATTGTCTCAGTATGCTGGTGCCTATAGTGCTGCCACTATAGATAAAGCTTCTGAAGTTTCACAGCTAGTAAAACAAAAGGATATGAAAATTGCTATGTTTGAAGAACAGGTTGCAGATGATCAGCAAAAGATAATTCAGTTGGAACAACGGGTACAGGATGCAGAACTCAGAGCTCAAGAACTAGAAGAGAAGCTCAGCCTTGAAAAGAAAAATACTGATGAACAAGCCTTGAGAAAACAACAGCAGTTGGCTCAAGAAGTAGAAAAGCTACAAAATCTTTTACAAAATGAGAGAAATTCAAATGTTGAACAGGAAAAAATGTTCCAGTAAAAAATGGACAAGTTTAAGGAGCATCCCAAGCTGGATCAATTCATTACTGAGGCTCTTGAAATGAACAAACTGCTATCTCAATAGTTAAATGAATTTTGTTTAAAGTTGACACAAATTGAGCTTTTGTACAAAATTACATCATTTTTTATAGATAAATCAGTCACTCTTAGGCAAGAAATTGAAGATGTTGATGATAAAATTTCTGAGTTTCTTTCATGGAAAGATACAGATCAAGGAAAAAAATCTAACCTTGCTAGAATTGAGGAGAGACACAAGGAAATTCTATTTATGGAATGGGAACAACAGTTAATGAAATTAGAAAGAGCTACATCAAGGGCTAAAAGTTTAATGAATAATACAACACATTTGATTAATGACATTCTGTATGCTATGAATTTGATCTCAGATTGTATTCCACATGAGTTACCTAAAGTAAAAGAAGTTGATTCTAGGTGGAAGCAAGAGATAATTGATAAAAATAAAAAAATTAACAAACTTCAAGGAATTTCATGGGATAGTATGTGGTCTTATCTAATCAAGCCACACAGTGAACAGATGGCGATCAAATTCCTTTCGAATGCTATTCAATGTATCATTCCTGAATTCTCTGATGCTACATATGCTGGACAGTTACACTCAAAAATGACTCGGCCAACAGAAGTCGAAGATATGCTCAATCTCTGCCACCTTCGTTCATCCATCTCAATCGATGATTGATGAGCTAGTCTACTACAAGTTCACATTTTAGTTTAAAATATTTTATTTTAGATATATTATAGGGATAGTTTTAGTTATTTTGTTTTATTGAGTACCTACTTAAACCCCTTTCATGCATTTAGAAAGGGGTCCTTAATTTGTAATATCTTTTGACTTGGAGACTACATTTTTGTACTAGATTTACTTCTATATTCTTTTATAAAGGGTCACATCTGGTGATTCTGTGTGGAATTATTTTTTAAGAGTTGGATTTCTGTAGCTCGAAGTTGATTTTGTGTTGTAATTGTTGGATTCTATCTATTCACTGTTAATTTCTTTTGTCATATGATATTCTCTTTTAAATTTGCTAATTTTTGAGGCTTCAGGATTTTTGGGACTAGAAGGAGGGCCAAAGTTATGAATGGCAGATAAATCTAAATCTGAAAGCCATTCTAAGAGCACATGAATTATAGAACTACACATAACATCTTCAGAGTTGTCAGGAATTTGTTTCAGAAGAGTGGTTGGTTTAAGTATAAATGTGCGTTTGTCTATTGGTGCTGTGTTTATAAAGTTACACTCTGTTGAACTATGATTCAATGGTAGTGATACAGCTATGTGGACTGCTTGTTGAGCTGAAATTTGTTGAAGGTTAAGCAAAGCATTGCCTGGAGATCGTATCATTTGAATAGCATCAATTTTTCTTTTTTCATGTTGTTTTCGTATCCTTTTGAATGCATTTGTCATGGATCTGTCAACTTTGGTCATATATGAAGTGCAATATGAAACTGCGGCATATGCACTTAGAACATATTGAGCATCTGTATTTGCATTCCATAGGTGTGGCATATTGTATGCAAAGTTATTATTCCATATTTCTTATAGTTTTTGTTGCAAGAATACCATTGGTTGTGTTAATGTACTTTGTATTAATTCGATGTAAGCAGTTTCTGTTAACTGGAATTCATGTAAAAAATCTTCATGGCTAGTTAATTTGTCATAGTGTTTGTTCTCTAAGGTGCTTTGCAAGGACAAAACTTTTTCATTTATTGAATAATGTACCAAAGTAATTGGTTCAAGAATCCTTGTTCTTTTCATTGGTGGCATTGGAAATTTGTGTCTATACTATGATGCTTTTCTTTTTTTTTATAGCTTTTGGTATGATGATGTTCATGTATCTTTGCGAGTTCTGGATCAAGGTGATTTGTGGTAGAAGTTATATAGTTATCCAAGAAGTTTTCAATTTCTAAGTTAGTATTAATTCCATACACTAGAGCATTTTCTATGCATATAGGAGCATGTTCATGTGCACTATCTCTATTTTGGAACTCAGTTACACAGTAATAATCTAATATTTTTCCAAAAAATGTGCTATGTTGACAGATCAATTGCTTCAATGCATTTGTCTTATGACTATAGTAACATGTACATGTTACTGGGTCCTTTCTGAAAAGATAATCAATGTTGCATTTCTCAATTGTTTCAATGTGTTTCTCTTTAATTCTATTGCTATGTAACTTAATAAGAATTTGTACTAGTGGTGTTCAAAGATACTTTGTATTTGTAAATGTAACAAAGAAAGTTGGAGGGCCTAATTGTCCTATCATTGCAAATATATGTTTCTGCATTTGTTGATGGTAATCAGTACAAATTCTTATGTGTTTGAAATCTATGTATCCAATCTGAATTTTTAGTAACTTTTCTAAGTTGGGCTTGTACTTAACATCTTTTGCCAACAACTTTGTTCCTTGTAATTTTCTTTTTCGTATTCATACTGAGATGCATGGGATGACCTTTTCAATGAGTATTTGCATTGTCTTAAAGAAAAAATTTGTGATGTGATAGGAAAAGTGACCACTGCAATGCATTAGTTCCCACTTTACTATTTCTTGGTAACGAAATCTTTGTAGTATATCATCGTCACGTGGATCTGCAAAGAATAGTGATATCACTATTAGTATCTATGCGATGTTTTCTTGCTAGATGGTAGTTTTCAATGTCTATGACTTCAACCATTTTTTTAAATGTATTTATTCTTCATATTCGTATGGTGATTTGTTTACTAAGTACTATGTATCTTAGGTTTTTTTTCCTCAAAGATGAGAAGAGCTTCTATAATATTTTTTGGTTTATTGAATATATCTCTATGACAATGTTTACTAGTACAAAATACTAATTTTACTATTATATTGTATCTTTGATTTCAAAACAGTAAAATAAGAGGGGCAAAGTTGCAAGTAACTAGTTCCTATTTTGCATCCCCATTTTCAAATTTTTAGAATAAATTCCATTGAAAAATAAGTCCCCTTTTTATATCTTTTACATGAATAAAAAGATGCATATCATATTTTATTCACAAAGTTTACAAGTTTTAAAAACTTACCCATTTGATGAGTAAAAATACATTTTAACATATTTCGAACATATTAAAAAAAAATTATACTTAGAAATATGTTAAAATGAATAGTAAATCGCAATCGGAAATTTGGAAAAGTTATTTTAAAGAGTTGTTATTGCTTTGAGAAGTTCCGATGCGATGGCGCTCAATCGCAATCGCAATTCGGAATAATATTAAGTATTGCACTTTTTCTATTTATAACAATGCGATGTGATTTATCGCAATCGCGTCTCGGAAAAAAGATTAAACATTGCATTCGTCTCATTGGAAAATTCCGATGCAATTTCTTTTTTGTATTAATTCGATGTACCCAATTTATATTTAGAAATATGTTAAAATGAATAGTAAATCGCAATCGGAAATTCGGAAAGGTTCTTTTAAAGACTTGTTATTGCTTTGAGAAGTTCCGATGCGATTGCGTTCAATCGCAATCGCATAAAACTCCGAGATAGATTGTAACAGTCCACTTCATTTTAAATCTCCGATGGGATCGGAATTTGGAAAAAATGTTTTCACTGAAACAAATTGCAATGCGATCAACATTTATTACAAGGATTCGCTGATCTGCGATTGCTACGTGGCTTCTCCAGAGCTTTATCGCACACATTATAAAAACACCATTCACTACCTTGTGAGCATGCGATATACCACTACGCTTTTGTAACATCATCATTTTGCTATAAATATTTGAAATTCTATGATATAATATCACACAACAGCAGTGTATACAAGCAATAACAGAGAATGAAATTATAGAAATATAAAATTTAAATTAAGTTATGTTCTAAATAAACTTTATTATTTTTGTATTATTATTTATTTTAATTATAAAAACTTTAAAAAATTAAAAAAAAAAAGTAATTGTAAAAAATTATTAGGATTGAAATTTTGTTGAAATGTTAAATAAATCTAATACAAATAATAATACTTAAAATCATATTTTTTAAAAATAATTTTAGTAATTGGGATTATGTTAAATAGTTATAGTGAATAATTCTTATTTTTCTAATTCAGATTCAAACTTTCACCAATTACATGATAAACATTAATGTGTTGATAATTATTACTTAAATTAGTTATATTTGAACTAATCTATACCATTTTCGTATATATGTAGATTAACTTCGCATTTTGACAGTTTTCGAACTCCACACCTCTCAAATATTTCAGCCATGAGTATTAATTGTAATGTGGCTAATTATATCAATTTAATGGTTTTGATATTTCTCGGGATCTTATCTCATTAAGTGTTTCGTGCCAATTTTTATGGCCTTATTAATTCTGCTCAACTTGCTATTTTAACTAATTTGCTTTTCGTTTCGTGTACATAGAAATGCGTCTGAGTAGAGGCAGTTCACTCTATTAGTGTTGTACGGAAGCTTGTCCATTGAAGGTTATAAACCTTTCCAATTAATATGACATTAACAACGTTCAAGTCTTGCCACATTAACTTTACTTTTCAAATATGTTTTATTCTGAATATAGTTTAGTTGAAACCATAGGTAATAAAGATAAGATTATAAGCCCATGGGTAATTATATAAAGACTTTTATCGTAAGTCGAGACGAGTAAATTAAGTTATGTTTGTACTATATATTGTACACTAACGAAAGAAGCTGATCCCCGAGGTACTTGACATCAATGCTGAACTTCTCTAGACTGACCCGCAGTCATATATAGCATTACTAAGAACACATCAACCACATGCTAATAAGAACATCATAAATAAAATTGTGATGCATGGAGCTTTTATTGCTTGTATGATTAGAAGTTGCAAATAGAACATATAGATAACACTTTAAAATTGGAATCTATTACGTTTAAAATGCTCAACCATAGATTAACTAATTATAAGTATATTATAGTTAAAAAAAATAAGTTTTTATTTACCTTAATTATAATTTAATACTTTATATATATATATATTAGATATTTATTTTGTTCAATTTGCTACTTCTCTTTAAATTATTTGTGCTAATAGTTTGTTTATTTATTATTTTATATTATTATGTTTATTTATTATTTTATACTATTAAATATTGAACTGCAATTGCAAAATACTCTTAATTTATATAATTTTTATTAATGTAAATTTAGTGAATTATGATAAATAAATATAATAAATTATTTTTTAAAATAAGTTTCCACTTAAATTATTATTATCAATAATTTTTTGTATAATATTTAGATATGATGAAGTTCTTATAAATTTAATTTGCATAATATTTATACATCTTCTATACTATATATATATATATATTTTTTAAATAAATATTCAATTTTATTTTTAGTACTTGCTACTTAGTTTAATTTAATTACTAATTTATTTCGTATTGTTATTATGTAATTGGTATTGGTTAAATGTAATTAATATTTAACTTGTTTCACACCTTGTTAAAACACAAATTAAGCTTAAAAAAGAAATTAGGCTGGGGATGTTGTTTAGCCTTCATTAAATTATAAATAGTGATTAATATATTTTTGCCTTTCCTATCAAATTTGATTGAAAACGCTTTTAAGAACCATTGGATCCAGGTCATTAAATAATTTATTAAAAAACATAAATTACAGATTTATCTTTGTCTGATTCAAGGATTACATTAAACTAAATCCATATCAAACCTACATGCTCCTACATGAAAAAATTTGGTTGACTGATCCCATGCATGGCAATAAGGGTCAAACCCCATACAACTTATTCATTAGCAATATATTCCTCCAGTTACGTTACTATGTAGGCATTGAATATTATTACAGAGAATTAATTGGGGTAGAATAAATATTTCAATTTATTTAAATATTTCAATTTGTAATGTCATCCACATAGTTTTGACTTGTTGTTCCAAATTATTGAATTTTGGTATGTGGAGTTGTTTAGTTTTTATTATTAAATTATAAATTAGTTATTGATATATTTTCTAGTGGGTTGAAAATACTTTTAAGAACCATTGTATCCACATCATTAAATAATTTATTAAAGAACACAAATTACAGATTTATCTCTTCTCGCTTCCAGGATTACATTAAACTAAATCCATGTCGAATCTACATTTATCATCGGTCATTTCTTGATTGTACAAATGCTCACAGTTGTCCACCTAAACTGCTGCCAAAACCATCATGAAAAAATAAAACTCAAATTTCAATGTTATTAACTATACATAGAATCATTATTAACAATAAGGTTTTCCGCATCGAATATGTAATTTATCATATCCATTATGCAAGTGCAGATCTGAGTCAAAGGATCTAGTCGATGTCACAGACATCCCATGTAGATCTCTTGATATCAACAACCATTAATTCAAAATTAAATAGCATAAAATTATGGCAGTTGTACCAGTTTCTACTTTGCAGTTGTTACTTTGCTTGAAGCTTTCTAAATCTTATTTTTGCTCTTTAGATTTTCTGTTCTTGATCGTCAAAATCTTTGTATTCTGCTCAACACATTTGCAACTAGATTTATTGTGCGACTAGACACTGTACAAGCAAGCTTTGGCAAGTCAGGCTAGAACTGTGTGCCTCTGGTTGAAAGGTTTGCTAAGCATAGTTTCTCTTACTCTTTCACGTAATTCCATATGTTAAATTCGCTTTCTTGCTTTGATTCTGAGCGCAAAGTGGATGATATTCTACCTGCAATTTACATATTATGAACTGTGTTTTTAAATGATAGCAGATGGAACATTGATAATTGCAATTCCATTCGAATTTGATAAAGTTGATACGTATTACAAATCTCGTTTCTTTTTGACAAATTTCCTAAAAGTACTTATCAAGATTATGTCCTACAGAGAAAACATAGAAAACAAAATTTTGTTACGTCTCTAGTATGATAATACCATTTGTATCAGCCTCGGAGGATTCAAAGTCATTTTCCTTGGAACGAATTTGTTTACTAAAGTTGTCGTTCATTAAAAAATGTAGATTATCATCATCATCATTTTCTGAATTAAATTCCACTTCATTTTTAGCTTCGGCCCATGAAAAAGGATTTGATTTGAGACTATGCAACTTCGACATCTTATCATCTTCGATATTGGTGGAGTTTTCCTCCTTCGAAGAAGCTTATCCGTTTGCAATATTAACAAATTTTTTTACTAAAGCGTCTGTTCATTAAAAAATGTAGACTATTATCATCATCATTTTCTGAATCAAATTTCACTTCATTTGTAGCTTCGGTGTTAGCAGCTCAAAAACTATGTTCTTGTTCAGAGAACAACATATTAGTAGGATTATTATCATTTATATCTAGAAGCACTTTGACCTTGAATTTATGGTGAAAAATTCAAAGATCTCCAATACAGACTTGCTAGATGTTAAATAACATTCAAAGGCATGAAAAGTCGAAACAGATATTAAATATGATGAGAACAGGAGAGAGAAAAGAAATACTTCTATTCCTTAACAATAAAAAATGCTATTACAATGTCTTTCTCTTATAGAGGGTTTTACAAAACAGTGACTGCTACAAGACACAGCTGATTGTTCGTCATTTTAGAAAGCAATTGGAACACAAAAAACTGGAGATAAAAAATGGAACAGTGAAAACAGAAGTAGCTAATAGAACAGATGCAAAGCCAAGGGTAGTTAAGACAGTCCAAAAAACAAAACTCTATGAAATAAATTAAAGTTCAAGCTATTTTGTGGCCATTGGCATCGTCCAAAAAATTATTGCATGTTGTGCATATTATGGAGGCAAGAAAATACAAGCACCTCAGTTGAAAGTTAGTTAGAATTAGTCTTTAAACAATTGTTTCCAGAATACAATACACCTAACAAGAGTCATTAGTTTAATTGATTGACTAAAAGCAATACTAGGAGCAGTGAAAACAGAAGTATCAAATAGAACAGATGCAAAGGCAAGGGTAGTTTATAGGTTATGTAGTTATAGCTTAGTCAGAATAGTGCTTGTTACACTATAGTCTAGAAATTTATAGAAAATTAGAGTAGCTACCCAAATACTCATATTAGTCTTATTGCTATGGACCTATGGTGGTGGTAGTCTTAGTCCCATGCCCTAAGTTATTATTATAGGATCTTAGAGATTTCATATATTATAAATCAATATTGTTCTATGTCATCTATTATTCACATTATCCTGCACAAGTTACTATGTCTCAACTTCTGGTATTGCTCTTATTCTTTAGTCAATTGATACCTTTGGATAGTTAATTTGTTGTTTTTTTCTTGATGTTTTAGCAAATTTAGGTGCCACTTGCTGAATTGAATGGAATATATCAATTTGGAATGATGGAAAGTAGTGACATGCAACTTTCAAAGATGGTAAAACAACTAATAGCAGAAGAAGACACCACTAATATCAAAATAGACTATAGAAACAAAGCAATGAAGAAAACAAGTGTTGGATACTTTGCATGTAGACCTTGTAAGAAGTGATTTACTTACAGCTTCAAATGGTGCAAATGTTGTTGTTTCCTCTTTGTTGGCTACGACCATGACCTTGCGCTACTTGATTAAAATTACCTTTGCCTTTGTTTTTGGAATTGTCAGCTGGGGAGTTGCTGGTACTGGCTTCTGTAAGAAAAACATCTTCACCCACTTTCTTTTTCTTCCCAAAAGTTTTATCATGTTGAGTCAACATTTCGCAGAGCTCATCAAACTTTATCTTTTCTAACTTTCCAGTAAGCTGTAGAGTTTCTAAAAAATTTGTGTAGGAAGAAGGAAGCCCAACAATTAAAATTGTGACCATAAAACTATCATCAACTGCTTGAAAACCAGCATTAACAATTTCCTGCTTAATATTCTTAAGTCTAGATATGTATTCAAGAATATCTCCGTCTTCAGTCAATTTTTGATGCAACAATTTTAATTGTAGATCAACTCTTTTTGATCGATGCTGAGTATCAAACAACTCTTTAAAAGTTCTTAAAGCAGACCAAGCATCTTTTGCATTTTCGATATGGACATACATTTCATCATTGACAGAGGATTTAATGAGTGCTAATGCTTTGGCGTTTTTAACTTCCCATTTTTCTAGCGCAGCTGCATCTATAGGTTTATTTGGCTTTACATCTCCATCACAAATATCAGGCCATAGTTCATTATAAACAAGAGTGCTTTCGATGAGGCGTTGCCATGTTTTGTAAGATTTTGAGCCTTCAAGTTTGTCGGAATCAAAAAATAAATTTATCAGCTTAGACATTGTAGTGTTAAGACTTCACACCACAAATCAAGCTCCAAAATAAATCAAGATGCGCAACACAATAGCAACACACGACACAAAAAAAAAAAAAAAACTATTGGGGCCTGGCCTTGACCCTCGAATAGTCGTCGAAACAGGAGAAAATTGACTGAGCTTTGCACTTGGCTCTAGTCAAGTTCTCAAATTTTTACAAAGCAACTTTCAAAATTTGACTTTTTACAATGGTGCTTTTGCATAATCTGGTAAAAAAATAAAATTACCCCCCTCAAAGTAAAGTTACTTTGAGTCACACTTTTACTCCATAAGCAAATTTACAAAACACAAATCTCCTTATTACTCCAAAAAAAAACAATACCCTTATTACTCCAATTACAATGCTTAAAAAAATATTTCTACTTATTCAACTTATTCCTCCAAATAAAATATGCTTTTAATTGCAAAGCACAATTACAAATTAAAAAAAAACTCCAATTGATGCCAATTAAAATGTTGCAGTTCAACGCCTTTCAAACGTTGGAATGAAATTCGATGCCAATTAAATAAGAAGTCAATGCTTCAGAAAGTGCAGACAATACCACTTCAAACGCTGGATCTCAACTCTTTGCAGAAAGCGATGTCACCATGAAAGAAACAATGTTTTTTAACGCTGGATCTCAACTTCAAAACACAGTTTCAATATGCAGAAAACGCTGGCAAACCTTTTAATAAATGCTAAACGCTGGCACATACGATTTTGGTTGAATCAATTTTAGGCAGAACACTGGCTATTGAACGTTGGTTATGGGCTGAACATAAAATGTTGTTTGAACGCAGGTTTAATCAAATTTGTTGCCACAAAAAAAATGTTGATTGATGCATAATCAAATGTTGGAATGCTCAACGCTTCAAAATATTTTAAATCGATTTGCAAAATCCTCTAAATCGATTTTGGTTATTGCTGGAGTGAAGTTACAAAAACGATGGCAGCTATTCCAATTTGTGCATAACGCTTCAATTGCAGATTGAAACGCTGGTTTTAGCACTGGAAAATTATATATATATTTTTAAAAAGGTTGTTTCAATATGTTGTCTAACTTAATTCAGAATCCACTTACAAGTGCAAAATCGTTGGCACGCTATTTTAAATGAATTGCAGAATCGATTGTTCAAAATCGATTTATATGTAAGATTTTACAATGTTCAGAATTGCAGAGTCAATTGTTCAGAATCGATTTTTATGTAAGATTTTACAATGTTCAGAATTGCAGAATCGATTGTTCAGAATCGATTTTTATGAAAATGCTTTTTTTTTAAAATGTGAATGCAGAATCGATGTTCAACAGTGCTTTCCCTTTTTTTTTTTACTCAAACAATTTAAAACTGAAACTTCTCATAGATTTTGCCTTGGCCTTTTTAAAAAAATGATTTTAGAATTTGCATATCTAAAATCAATTTTTTTTTTGCAAATTTCATACCAATCTTTTGTTGATCTCTTCAACGGAGTTGAGTTTTCCACGACCTGATAGAGCTGGAATCTCTTCCTCACTGCATCACCGTGGCTCTGATACCACATGAAAGAGCAGAAGTGTCCTCAGACACACAACTTTATTGATCAATCAAAAATATTACAGGGATAATTACAAGAGTTTACACACATAAAATCATTCTCACATTCTCTCATTACACATTACAGTTAAAATAGGAAACTAACCTATTTATATGCATTATGCTCTAACTTAATCTAGTTATGGATCACTTGGAAAATAAACAAGTGTCCATTTACAATAAATGAGCTTCTAACCAAAATACTAACTTCACTCCTAACTTAGAGCCTAGGAAACGACTCTTTTCTAGAGTCCTCATTTTTATTAACAAATTTCTAATTCTAAATATATCACAAATATATTAAATATTCTAGAATAATAATTATTAATTTAATATCTTAAATTAATAATTATTTTATTCAAATACTATAACCTATGATAAAAATTATTTTTGGATCATCTAACAGTATGCAGTACATTTGTTAATATGAAAAAAAATAATAAGCAGTTCTCAAATATCAACACGAAGGAAAGCAAAGAAAAAAACAAATAGTCAATACTTTAAAAATAGATGTCATACTAGGTCGTATAGATACGACTTCAGATTATCCAAATGTCGTTGTTGTATATACCATCATTGTTAATGTCCATAGAACAATGTCTGATTGTTAGCAATAATCATAGAATACATTTATTCGTCATTGAAATGAATATTTTGTCTTATGACAAAAAGTAGTGTAAGCACCAAATTTTCAAAATATAATGATAGAATTAGTCCATATTATGTTGACCTATCTTGTTCAATATTTTCTACATTGACTTGGAAGTACATGATTTGGTGCAATAAATTTGGGACTTGCATATGGAATGAATGCTTTGTAATAACTAAGTCGATTCTCACGTTTTGCTATTTGTATGAAGTATATTATTGTCTTCAAGTATCTAACTGTAGATACATATTCGTAATTACAACTATGTTGCTTACAACTAGCAAAATTAGCTTTACTAGTCAAGACACATAGAATCTGTATATCATGCTTTCTATTGTGTAGAAAAGTCAATTATTTCTAGAATACATAGCTTGTATGTGAGATTCATGTTTTCAGAGACAATAATCAATGTTGCATCTTCTTTGTTTTGCAGTGATACTTCTGAAATACAAAGAGATGCAAAATAGGAACTAGTTACTTGCAAATTTGCTTCTCTTATTTTACTGTTTTGAGATCAAAGATACAATATAATAGTAAAATTATTATTTTGTGCTAGTAAACATTATCATGGAGATATATTCAATAAAGAAAAAAAAAATTATAGAATCTCTTCTGATCTTTGAGGAAAAAAAATCTAAGATACATAGTACTTAGTAAACAAATCACTATACGAATCTGAAAAATAAATACATAGAAAAAAATGGTCGCAATCATAGACATTGAAAACTACCATCCAACAAAAAAACATCGCATAGATACTAATATTGATATCGTTTTAATGAACCATAGTCTCTTTACACTACAACAATTTGCATATACTCCTGGAGATTGTTTGTTCAATGCATTTGAAGTGCTTTTTCACCTTCGTTACTCTTCTATTGAACTGCGCAATGGAATAATAGAACATTTTCTCAATTTTCTACAACGAAATGACACAGAGGCAAAAGAATCATACCAATATGAACTAGATCCTATAATGTTATATCAACTTCATGGAATTCACGATGTTGACACATACCTTCGTAGAATGTGTTTTTCTGCATCTAATAGCAATTTCCAATCTGAAAGAGGCCTATGGGGAGACACATTTTGCATACGGTGGCTATCAAAGTGGTTGAACATACCAATTTGAGTCTGGTTGCTAACAATGAAAACAAGGTATTTGTTCTTCAACCACGATCTAGATACAATTCCACTAAACATTTTGTTTCATGATACAGATCCAATTAGTGGACATTTTGAACCCCTATTATAAAAAATATTATGTATATGTAACTTTGTACCAAATTATTCCTTGTCACCTCTTTGCAAACATTTTGAAAACCATTATGAATCTGTTGTTCATGAAATGCAAATTCATGGATTGCATATAGCAAAAACAACTATGTCGAAATGTGCTAATAGCATGTTTACTGCAATTTGTTATTTAATAGCACCTGAATTTGATGAACAATATCTTAGACTCTACATTGTCCAATATTTTTGCAATGCACTAATGGCTAGGAGCAACGATGCATTGAATTTTATAGAAAAACACTTAACAAATGAAACTATACAAAGTCAAACAATGGTTGTAGATTGGCAAAAATACCTAATTAATATGGCAATGCCATATGAAAAAGGAGGAGTTGAGGGAACATCATTTTGCTCCAATGGACATCAATCATATTTAATGTAAACATACAAATATGGTCATTTACTAGTAAAACCATTGTAAATTACTACGAATCAAAAAAAAAATTCAACCAAACGTACAACATATTATCATTTGAAACAAGTACATCACACATTCATTATGAACCATTACTATCAAATCAAAATACAAATCAGTGCAATTTGCAACATAGAATAGTATAGATGCATGAAAACACCAACAATAGAATAAAATTGTGCAAATTGAAACAAATGATACGTACAAATGACCCAAATAAAATTGGAAAAAATAGAAATAAAATAGCAAATAAAAATTTCTCATCATGAAAAAGTACTCTGATAGAAATTTACAAACAACAAATCGAAGACACACCAAAAAACAAATGTCCAATATGCAAGACATTGCAATTTCAAAAGAACATCTCAAGCATTGGACTTGAATTAGAAAAAATGTACATAAACATATCTAGAAAACATAAGACATTGCATTTAAATATCATTTGTCGATCTTGCAAAACAGCACTTGCGAATGCAAAGTTGCCTCGCTTTGTAACACCTGAACAAATAAGATGTAACAAGCCATTGCAAACTGTAAAAAAACTTTCAGAGCTTGAGAAAAGACTTGTTCCATTGAGAATTCCCTTTGCACAAATAAGACAATGTGGGAAGAAGAGACCACAAATGGGCTTAACTGGTTCAATAATCAATGTACCTGTCCAAATGGACATTGTCCAAAAAGCATTGCCACAACCCATAAACAATACAATCACAATTGCTATTGCATTAAAACGACGACTAGAATACAAGAATGCATATCAAACAGGAAAAGTGCTTGTGCATATTGTCATGAGAGCACTTAAAGAACCATGTTCTCGAAATTTTTATAAAACTGAAAACATTTCGATTAATAACAATTGGAATCATATAATTGAATTGGAAAATAAAGGTAATAAATCTGATGATGACAACATTGATAGAAAAAGTGAAACTGATAGCATTTCAGAAAGTGAAAAGCCAACTAAAACCTTGGTACATGGATTCATAGCTTCACAACGAATTCATGATTTACAAGACAAGCTTATTGAAATAGCACCAGCTGAGGGACAATGACCACTTGGGATATTCAAAGACAAACATGCAGAAGAAACGAGTTTCCCAACACTATTCTTTGGAAATCCACGTGACAATGATATACTACAAAGATTTAATTACCAAGAAATAGTAAAATGGGAACTAATGCATTGCAGTGGTCACTTTTCCTATCACATCACAAATTTGTTCTTCAAGACAATGCGAATACTCATTGGAAAAGGTCATGTCATGTATCTCAGTACGAATAAGAAAAAGGAAAATTACAAGGAAGAAATCTGTTAGCAAAAGACGTTAAGTACAAGCCCAACTTAGAAAGGTTACTAAAAAGTCATATTGGATACATAGATTTCAAACACATAATAATTTCTCCTGATTACCATCAACAAATGCAGAAACATATATTTGCAATGATATGACAATTAGGTCCTC
Organism: Pinus albicaulis; assembly: GCA_034641835.2. Classification (NCBI taxonomy): domain Eukaryota; kingdom Viridiplantae; phylum Streptophyta; class Pinopsida; order Pinales; family Pinaceae; genus Pinus; species Pinus albicaulis. Next base: position 1,300,630,612 of record CM076574.1, on the reverse strand, counting down.
CAAATTTCTTTGTTACATTTACAAGTGCAGAGCATCTTCGGAAACCACTAGTACAAACTCTTACTGAATTACATAGCAATAGAAATAAAGAGAAATACATTGAAACAATTGAGGAATGCAACATTGATTATCTTGTCAGGAAGGACCCAGTAACATGTACACGTTACTATAGACATAAGACAAATGCATTGAAGCAATTGATATGTCAAGATAGCACATTCTTTGGCAAAATATTAGATTACTACTTTGTAACTGAGTTCCAAAATAGAGGTAGTGCACATGAACATGCTCTTATATGGATAGAAAATGCTCCAGTATATGGAATTAATACTAACTTAGAAATTGAAAACTTCTTGGATAACTATATAACTTGTAGCAAAAATCACCTTGACCCAAAACTCGCAACAATACATGAACATTATCATACCAAAAGCTGTAAAAAACGAAAAGCATCCCAATGTAGATACAAATTTTCAATGCTACCAATGAAAAGAACAAGGATTCTTGAACCAATTACTTTGGTAGATGCCTCGATAAATGAAAAATCTTTGTCCTTGTAAAGCACCTTAGAGTAAAAACACTATGAAAAATCAAGTAGTCATGAAGATTTCTTAGATGAATTCCAGTTAACAGAAATTGATTACATCAAATTAGTACAAAGTACATTAACACAACCAATGGTATTCTTGCAAGGAAAACCATCAGAAATATGGAATAATAGCTTTGCATACAATATTCCACACCTATGGAATGCAAATAAATATGCCCAATATGTTCTAAATGCATATGTTGCAGCTTCATATTGCACTTCATATATGACCAAAGTTGACAAATCTATGACAAAATTGATGTTATTCAAATGATACGGTCTCTAGGCAATGCTTTGTTTAACCTTCAACAAATTTCAGCTCAACAAGCAGTCCACATAGCTCTATCACTACCATTGAATCATAGTTCAAGAGAATGCAACTTTATAAACACAGCACCAATAAACGAACACACATTTATACTTAAACCAACTACTCTTCTAAAACAAATTCCTGACAACTCTGAGGATGTTATGTGCAGTTCTATAATTGATTACTATATCAATAGGCCTAATGCTATTAAGCATATATGTTTAGCCGAATTTGTATCAAAGTATAGGAAATATGGCAAACCAATATCAAAAAGAAAAAAATAAAAAGTGATTTGATTCATTAAATACAAAAAGCACATTAACTATGAAAACTATTACAGAGAAAAAATTTTGCTATATTTTCCATTCGAAAACAATGAAAATGAAGTAAAGAAAGACTTCTCTACATGGAAAAGTGCATACATGTTGCATAAGAACAAAATAAAGAACAATGAAACTAAGTTCACATATAACATGAACAAGAAATGGGGTGATTTGGAAGAAGCAATTCAAAAAATTGATAGCAGCACTGCAACTTCTAATCATACAATAAAACAACCTAGAATATCTGATGATGTTACTGAGAAGAATGAACTGGCTAAAGATTTTCAATTTCCCCAATGAAATGAGAAAAAAAGACATCTTAACATTGGTTTTCAATTTACAGAACATCCATTTATGCTTAGCAATGAGGAATACTACAAGATTAGGAGAATGCTAAATAAAGAACAACAAGCAATACTCAAAGACATTGCAATGAAAAAACGAAAGAACATAGACAAACCATTCTACTTATTTTTGACTGGAGGAGCTGGTGCTGGGAAAACATTCACAGCAAAAGCAATATTCCAAATGCTCATGCGCATCCACAATGAACATTACAATACAGATCCTTTGAAGCCAAAAGGCTTGATAATAGCATACACAGGTAAAGCTGCATATAATGTAGGTGGAGTTACAATTCATTCTGCATTGCTAATGCTTTTCAAAAAATCTAGTTTTTTTCCACTTAGCAACGATGTATTAGACAATTTAACACAACTGTACGAAGAATTAAGGGTTGTTCTCATTGATGAAGTATCTCTAATTGGAAGTTGTTTTCTATACCAAATTGATGATCGATTAAGAAACATTAAGCACAATCAAACAAAATACTTTGGAAACATTGATATCATATTTTGTAGCGACTTATACCAAGCACAACCTATACAAGATTCTCTAATATTTGAACAACCTACAATAAGAAAGCAACCAACAACATATGAATTTTGGAAAGAACATGTAAAGTACTATGAATTTCACATTGCAATGCATCAAACAAATGAAAAATTCATTAGAATTTTGAATAGGATGCATTTAAATAATCAAACAGAAGATGATTTTAATTACCTAAATATACATTGTATTCGAAATTCTCCTAATGATCCTACTTTCCCCTATCTCTTTTTTAGGAATAAAGATGTAGCATTACATAACAAGAAAATGTTGTCTATTGTTCCTGGTGAAGAAATCGTAATTAATGCAATTGATTATGAAGAAGAAAACCATGGACACATACCATCTCATGCACAAATGGCAACATTGCCTTCACAAATTGTCCTAAAACTTAACATGCTAGTTGAAATATATGTAGGAAACTATGACTTACAAGATGGTCTAGTCAACGATGCAGATGGTATCTTTAAAGCATATGTAAAATTAGACAATTTTGATGTAATATGGATCAAATTTTATGATGAATGTGTTGGCCGTCACCAAGCAGATAAATTTTCTTTTCTATATAGCAAAGAAATTTCTAGTGATTGGACTCCCATACTACGCACAACAAAGCCAGTTTTTGTATGAGCAAAAACAGGCAACTTGAAAATAAGAAAACAATTCCCAATCCAACTAGCATGTGCACGTACAATACATAGAACACAAGGCTTGACACTAGACAATCTTTCATTTGATCCTTTAGGAATACGACGCCATGGATTAGTATATACATCTCTTTCTCGTGTGAGAAACATAGAATCATTGTATTTTCTTAGTCCACTTAAGAAACAAAATTTCCGAATTCGACATAAAATTTCTGTTGAAATGAAACGTTTACACAGAAACGCAAAGTGGCAAATAGACTACAACTATTCATTATTAGAAACAAAAGCATATATTTCAATTCTTTCTCTAAACACTCTCAGTTTACAAATACATATTGATGATTTGTTAAATGACTATGATCTAATGCAATCTGACATCCTATGTTTACAAGAAACACATTTGAATAATTCAATGCTTCTAAAAAGACTTGAAACATTCAATTGCATATCAAATCATAGTAAACATGGTTTGCTAATTTGTATTAAAAAGCATATAAATATCTTGAACCATATTCATTTTGAATAAAAAAACATTGAAGCTACACTAGCAAAGCTACTTCTTCATGACATGGATATTATAGTTGTGAATGTCTATGTTGCACCATATGCAACATTGAACAATACATTGGATCTTCTTTCAAAATAATTATGCAAAATACATTCAAATCAAACAGTAGTGATTCTCGGCGATTTTAACATCAATATGCTTGAAAACAACAACAAAACAAACAAACTAAAATCATATATGCACAATTACAACCTTTATTTTCTTTTAGAGACAAATAACAATAAAACATTATCAATCATTGATCACATATGGTTGAACATAGCTTGTAGCTATCAGACTTTCAGATTAGATACATATTGGAGCGACCATGATACTATTTGTCTCATCATTGAAGACAAAAATGCAACACAAACACAGTGCAAATGAAAGTAGTCTAATGCTTTTTTCTAGTCAATAGTATCATAGCCTCTTAACTACTATGACTTTGACTTCTAATTTTCTATCTTGCAGATTGCTATAGCTTTCTACAATGAGTCAAATTGCCAAAGACAAGTCACAAAAAGAAATAAACACATCCAGGTTTGCTTACTACACTAAAATTACTTACCCTTCAATGCATATGTATAGATATATCTCTATGTTTAACTATTTCTTTCTTTCTACAAAACTAATGCAAGATATATTCTTATATTACTAGTGCTAATTTCTCAATAATGTACCATGCTTAAACTTGACAATCATCACCAATTGCTTATTTACATCAGAACTGTTACATGCATAATTCTATGAATCCCAGTCTTCTTGTTCTTCTTTTCTTGTCAACCGTTGATTTCTTTTCCTCACCCTTCTTTAGAAACTTGTCAAGCTTCCTATTCACTTTACATTTGAACCCTTTTTTACTAAGATCTCCTCCAATTTCCCTTCTTTCTTCTTGTCAACCTCTAAATTGCCATAAATATAACATCAAATACAAATTAAATTGCTTCCAAAATTATAACTCCATTTAAGTTACATCAAACTAAATTATTTCATAATCCATATGCATCTTAATTCACATTGTGCAATTTGAACAAAATGTGTCCAATCTCATCATTATTTCTCTTAATACCGCTATCATCTTTGAAATTTTATCTATACATTTTTTTTTTGGTTTCTTTAATCCTATAGTGTTTCTATGTTATTTTTCGTTGAGTAGTTCAACAAAGTCAAATGACATATATCTTGATCAACATATTTATTCTGTAAACTGCCAACTACCAATAATAAGTAACAACATTGGAAAGTGAGCTTGCTCAAGAAACACATCCAGACTTGCTTATTATGCCCAAGTTACTTATTCTTTGATGCATATGTAAATGTTTTCATGCCAATCAGCAGTACCTGAACTTTCATACATTTGTACTAGATGCGTTTACACGTTTCTATAGTACTATAATTTTGTCATTTTTTCTATCAGCCAAAAAAAATTTTAATATTTGCAACTAAGATCAGTATATATCTCTATTGCACCAATAGAATTTTCTAAATTTAATATTGTATAGTTTATAAGTATTCCATTATCCAAGTTTTTAAATGCAATTAATATCTCTCTCAATATCTAATATTCAGTTTCCAGTACAATATACAATGACCTTATACTTTTATTTTTATTCTTAGTTATTAAAATTTACCAAAGACTTCGTGGTTGCGTTCAAGCGCACGATTCAGTGACATTGCATCTTTTTGATCTCGTAGTTCTGCACAACAACCTACAATAGAAAAAGAACAACAAATATCAAGTGCAACTGAATCAGACAAGTAAGTAAACTTGAAACAAATTCTTATACGTACCATTTACATATCATTCATATTTATCACCAATATATTTTACTTCTAATTGTTTCTTTTGCCACATCAACATGATCAATACACAGATCGAAAGCAACATATTTAGCTCTAGTTATCATTGAAGAACTAAACATTCGCAAAACTGGAAGAATGTTCAATGGATATGTTATGGTTATCTATAGCACATATCTTGATAAAGTCCACAAAGCACGACAAATACTATGTGCAGATTTGACAGATGCCGAAGGAATAATGACAATCACATTTTCCATACCAACTGAGCTTATTGAACAACATGGCCGAAAAATATCACCAGGAAAAGCAATATCTATTACAAATTTTAAAGTACTTCCTAAAACAAATTATGACCATGGTGATTGTGATTGGATTCTGCTGCTAACTGAACTAAGCACCGTACAGAACATACCAACAATTTGCAAAGAATACAAATTCATTCTAGATACAATGATAAAACACCTTACAAAAAATACAGAAACATATCCAATTGGAACGATTGCAGCAGTTGTGAAAGCTACACAGAAAGTTGGTTTCCAATATACATTGCAAATTAAAGATGGAAATTTCGATGACAATAGAGCAACAGTAACATAAATTACTTTACAATGTTTTTATATTGCTAGTTCCATGCTACATTTCAATTCAGTTTCAAAAAAAAAAAAAAAACTTTATGTATTCTTTTGTAGTTGTAGTTATTTGAAACATTTGCACCGCTGTATGATGAAATTGAGCAAGAATTGCAAAAAGGCCATCTTCCAATTATGTTATTCAAAAACATAAAAAACAGGAAAGAACTAAGGGACAGAACACTTTGAACAACGCAATCTACATTCATCACAAAATTGAATGCAGAAGTAGCAGAAGAACTCAGAAAATGGAACCCTCCAACATTCTCTGTAAGTACAAATGAAATAGTACCTCTACTACTCAATTTGCAATTGTTTCCCCATCTGTTTCTATTTTGACATATACTACTTGTCCTTCTCTATGAACAGATAAAAGGAACATTGACAATTGCAAGCATTTACTCTACGCCATTTGAACCAGTTTGTGTTAAATGCAATTCACCAATACTAGCCTCTACAATGATAGAGGAGAATACAGTCGATTTCCTAAAATGCAATAAAAATTCGACCTTTTCCTATTCGCAGTGTCTTAATTTCATAATCAAGTCCAACAATACCAATTTGCAATGTTGCATTCGAAGCAAATTCCTCTTGAAATAGTTACTTTCCAACCTAGCGCATATGTCTTTTCAAGACTATGTTAAAAGGAAACAAGCAACAATGTATATGCTAAGCGATTTCAAAATCAATGGTACATTTAAAATCAACGAAGACAACGAGATCCAATATGTTGAAAGCAACGGAAGCCCTACCAAGGCAAGGTATACTTATAATTACTCTTCATATTTCAACAAAAAATCTGATATATGCAATTTAAATTATGCTATCCAAAATAGCAAGATTTGACTAATTTTTCCCTTTTCTTTGCAGCACCAACACTTCTTCAAACATTGGCTACAACAGAATCACATAGTAATCGTGAAATCAGTGCACAGTTCTTCTCAATTTTCGTACAAGATTTTACTGCTCAAATATGCCTTTCTCAAAGTGCAGTATGTTTGCAACATTTTTCCAGAACAAGAACGTAGAGGACTGTGAACTGGTTCAGAAGATGCAATGACCTTCTTTGCAAAAACATGGATCCAGACATGGATAGAGATACACAGCTAGATACTTTGTGTGATTAATGAGCTAGTCTACTACAAGTTCGCATTTTAGTTTAAGATATTTTATTTTAGATATATTATAGGAATAGTTGTAGTTATTTTGTTTTATTGAGTACCTATTTAAACCCCTTTCATGCATTTAGAAAGGGGTCCTTAATTTGTAATATCTTTTGACTTGGAGATTACATTTTTGTACTAGATTTACTTCTATATTCTTTTATAAAGGGTCACATCTGGTGATTCTGTCTGGAATTATTTTTTAAGAGTTGATTTATGTAGCTCGGAGTTTATTTTGCGTTATAATTGCTGGATTTTATCTATTCACTCTTAGTTTCTTTTGTCATATGATATTCTCTTTTAAATTTGCTAATTTTTGAGGCTTCAAGATTTTTGGGACTAGAAGGAGGGCCAAACCTATGAATGGAAAATAAATCTAAATCTAAAAGCCATTCTAAGAGCACATGAATTATAGAACTGCACATAACATCTTCAGAGTTGTCAGGAATCTGTTTCAAAAAAGTGGCTGGTTTAATTATAAATGTGCATTTTTCTATTGGTGTTGTGTTTATAAAGTTGCACTCTGTTGAACTATGATTCAATGGTAGTGATATAGCTATGTGGACCACTTCTTGAGCTGAAATTTGTTTAAGGTTAAGCAAAGCATTGGCCAAAGATCGTATCATTTGAATAGCATAAATTTTGCTCTTTTCATGTTGCTTTTGTATCCTTTTGAATGCATTTGTCATAGATCTGTCAACTTTGGTCATATATGAAGTGCAATATGAAACTACAGCATATGCACCTAGAACATATTGAGCATTTGTATTTGCATTCCATAGGTGTGGCATATTGTATGCAAAGCTATTATTCCATATTTCTAATAGTTTTCGTTGCAAGAATATCATTGGTTGTGTTAATGTACTTTGTATTAATTCGATGTAAGAAGTCTCTATTAACTGGAATTCATCTAAGAAATCTTCATGGCTAGTTAATTTGTCATAGTGTTTTTTCTCTAAGGTGCTTTGCAAGGAAAAAAAAATTTCATTCATTGAATCATGTACCGAAGTAATTGGTTCAAGAATCCTTGTTCTTTTCATTGGTAGCATTGGAAATTTGTATCTACACTGTGATGTTTTTCTTTTTTCATAGATTTTGGTATGATGATGTTCATGTATCTTTGTGAACACTGTACTAAGACTAAAGTTAGTCTTATCTTCCGTGCTCTTCGCCTGATCATGATCGTATTTTTCCGTCACGCTCACCACAAAATAATGAAAAAAACAACACAGACTCTCTGTTTTTTTTTGTTTAAAAAAAAACAGTAAAAAAAAATTACATACCGTCTTTCGCACTCTGGTATGCTTTCAAAATAAAAACATTACATTCTGTTACAATAGCCTCTCGGGCTTCTAAATTTATATATGCCACGCATATTAAAACATAAAACAAAAACTATATGAAATGAAACTAAACTAAAATTTGTAGGGCGTATTACAAATGCGCTTTGTATATATTTAAAATAATACAACAAACCAAATGTTGTGAAACCTTTTGTCACATCATAAAAACATTAAAACATTTCATTTGCACATATACCCGCGGACCTGAAAAGAGATTAAATCCGCTTCATAAACTGCATCGGATTCGAAACATAATATTACAAAGTAGCCAATACAAAAAGTTCCAATGCTGATTGAAACACAAATGCACGATCAACTATTAACTACACCATATAACATAGATCGGGTCCAGACTTATAGCATAACAAATCTTTCAAATAAAAAACTCCGATGTCGATTGTTAATCGTACCTGATTTCAACTTTTAGCTGTGACCTATAACATGCATCGACTTCGGTTCCTTTCACTGTTCAATTGGGCGACAAAGAAAACGCTCCCGATACGTTTCAACTTGCGATGCAATATGATAATGCCACGTGGTCTTGTCCACCCACGGACCTTGGCTTAAGTAGAGGCCCATTCTTATATGAAATAGCATGCGATGTCTTTTTCACCAACACTAATTATTTTTTAATTTATAATTTTGTTCAATATTGAAATATATATATTTTTTATTAACATATTTTAATTATTCAATAGAGTCATTATTTAATTTATTTAATATAAATAATATAATATTGCGGCACATAGACTAGAAAGAAATTCTCATCACAATAAATAAATATGATAATGTTCAAAATTCTAGATATCTTGTAAGAGTATAAGTGTGTACTCTTATAAATCATTAACTAATTACGCTAGATAATATGTTTTTTTTAATATTATTGATAAATAAACTTACATTTACAAATAATTCCTCATACTAATTGTTTCCATTGCTAATTTCACAATAATAACTAATTCCAATATATTTTTTTGTAAGTTTACTATGTCCGTACTATTTTCTATTTATGTAAAAAAACGGACATAGTAGATACAAAAATTAGACCTCAACCTGCCTAAAGGAAACCAAGTCTATTAGCCATCTGAGTGCATTGTATGCCATCCAAAAAATGTACTTTTTTAGATTCCTACAAAAATTCTTTAGCTAACTAATATCAGAATTTACTAATACTAACATTTACATAATGCATCAAGAAAGATAACAGCTAAAAAAACTAAATCTAACTGCTCTAGTCATCGTCTAACTCCACTGCGGCCAGATCTTTAACACTAGAACCTAGCATGTCAACTTTTTGGATGGCCTTAATGTCCTTCTCCATTCTGCCAACGCAAGCATATTGATGCAATTCACAAAAGTTAATTTCCAATATGCTTTTGTTAATCTCTACCAGGGTGGAGACTTCCTTGGGATCCCCTCCTACTTCCTGAACTGAAGTAATGGCATTAACTAGTAGGTATTTCACTAACCAATAGGTTTTGATTAAGTGATGAAACAATGAGATTCTCCCTCGGCTATGCCTAGGGTCGATAATCACATGTTGTAGTTCTTTCGCTGCCATATCATCCTCTTCTTCAATTTTGGTTCTAACTTCCGTCTCTCATCCGTTAATTAGAGATTTTATAAAATAGGATGTCTCCTCTGACTATACCTGAAATAAGGGCTCCATGAGCTCTCTACTAGATTTCCTGCCTCTCTTGCCTAGCGAGCTTCAATTTTTTTCCTTGCCTTTGTCCATATTGAGCTTTCTTCCTCTGTTTTTCTTCACCATACTTGGATATCAGACTAAGAGGAAGATGATAACCACTAAAGCAACAAGACGATGCCTGCTACTTGAGCCACCTTTCTTCTTTGGTTTTCAGCTACCACAATTGCGAAGACATCAATTAGCAGAAACATCACCCAAACAATCTACCTACCCATCCCACAATCCTAGCATTTTTTCTTCTAGGGTGCAATTGAACTAGCAGACCCTTTACATCATTTTTATCTATTTATTTAATTTATTTATTTATTATTTATTTTTATTTTTTACAATCAAGAAAATAAACCTATTCTATTTCTACCCTTATTACTCCATGAGACCAGATTAAACTGTTGGTCTCATAGTTTCTCTACCTAAACTACTATCTGCTAGGATTAAATTGTCTAGCAGATTTCTTCTCTACATTCTAAGACAGAAATTGAAAAAATAGTCAAGCCAGGATTAGACTGTGTGGCTTGCTGGACTTTGCAGAGATTAAAAACAACTAACTACATGCTCACAACTGAGCTTTATTGAGCTTTTCCTACCTACCCTACTCTAACTGGACTATTTACAAGTCTAGCTTACAAACATTGTCTTCCAATGCAACCAATCCATCAAGTGATCCCATGACTGGTCTTTCTTGCTCAACTCTTTGAGCATGCTCGATAGACAGGGCTGCTCCCACTCTTTTTGTTCCACAATAGCAGCTACAAAAAAAATTCTTTCTGTCCGCAACATGTTGCTCAAAAATACCCTTGATCCTTCTTCAGATGTTGTCAATAAATGGACATAAGGATCATGAAATGATACCTGGTTATGGATATCTGGCAGGTAGGCTTCAACCAAGATTTCTTCTTCTTCCACTGGATCAAGAACAAGACTCTTTTGAGAAAGAGAATCTCCCTCATCTTCTTCATTTTCCAAACCGGAGGACTCATCATATATGGCAGTGTTGTCCTCTTGGAGCTCTGATATATTCTGCTCTGATGTGCTGAGCTCTGTGAACAGATTTATGTATTCTTGAGCAGGGGTATGTTCCATTGCTTCCTCCTTTTCAAGAGAAATCCCCTTAATTTCAATCTTCTCAGAAATTTCTTCTTTTCTTACCTCTTCATCTTCTGAAAAGGAAAGCTGTTGTTTTCCAGTCTCACTGATGATCTGTGGTACAGCAGAATGAAGATTCAAGGAATATTCATCTTCTATTATACTATCGTAGCTCTCCCCATCAGTATCATAAATAGTCTGCATTGTCTCATTACTCTCTGGAAGTAAAGGGAATTAATCCTCCTCCCATAAATCTACTAATGATGACCCTGTAAGATCATATTCTGTTTGGAAAACATCATCATCAGATAGATCAGAAATAGGAAAATCATGAATATAAGTAATACTGCCAACTGAGCATACTGGATTGTCAGCAGGTTTTTCTTCACCCTTATTTACAGAGGAGCTTTATGGATCTGTACAATCAAACTCAGGGAATGAATGAGAAGGAGAATGTGTTCTATGAAAGACTTCAGAGGTGGACTGCTGATCTAATATCTGATCAATCTCTTCTTCTATCAAAAGAGGGGTTTCCCTCTCATCATGGATAGAAGAACAACAGTCCTCTTTCTCTTGTGTTAGCTGATTTGGAGGCGGGATGTTTTCTTGAGCCTCTTCTTCCACATCAGATTCTGCCTCTTCTATGTGGTCTCTTGTTTCCTCAAAGCAGCGTTCCCTATTAGCTTTTGCTATTAGGTCCTGATATTCTCTAGTCAGCGTAACACAAGACATAGGTAAGCAATCAGGCAGTTCCTGATCACTTTCCTCTTCGTCTTCTATAGATTCATACATGTCTTGCTCATCTTCTCGGTCTTGAGTTTGTTCTTGTTCTGGAAGAGGCATGGGCTGTTCTAGATAGTCATCATTTGCATTCATATTAGCCATATACATCTCCAGCACTTTACCAAACATTTCTGCTATTCCATTGAGTTGGTCATACAAAGCATCAAGCTTCGTATCCCTATCCATGTCTGGATTCATGTTTTTGTAAAGAAGGCTACTGCATCTTCTCAACCAGTTCAGAGCCCTCCACCAGTGGAGCCATTAGGTCTTTGGATTACATGAAGTGTGGAGTCGCCAGGTGGATGAATTTGGACATTAGAAACACACTGTTGTCCACCATCAGCAATTAGATCCAATCTAAAGGTAAAGTGGTCTCTTCCCCAGTGGAGTCGCCATTATGTTGTATTTAAAGGGTGCATCCCTCAGTGCTTTGCTGAAGAAAGAAATGGGTTGTTCCATTCCCTCTGGATTTTTCTGTAGCAGAACTCCAGCTACTGTATGCTCGGAGGCAAATGAAAAAATCAAGAAATATTTTGAAAAATCTGGGCTGATTAGGACAAGAGCCTGGGTGAGTGCAAGTTTAACTGATTCAAAATATTTCTTGGCCTCAACGGTCCATTTAACTCCTACATCTTTCTTCGACATGTTATTCATATTCTTAAGATGTTCAGCTCTGTTGGGAATAAACCTCCTGAGGAAGTTTATCTTCCCAATGAAGTACTGTAACTCCTTGATGTTTTTCGGGTGTGTGATTTGTAGTATTCCCTCAACTCTTTGTGGGACTATCCTAATCCCCTTCTCAAATATGATGTGGCCAAGAAGCTTACATTCTTGTAGCCCAAACACAATCTTTTTAGGATTCAATGAGAAACCAAACCTTCTACATTTTTCAAACACTCTTCTTAGATGCTCGAGGTGTTCCTCTTCAGTCTTGGAATAGACTATTATTTCATCCAGATAGATGACAATGAAGAGCCCTATTTCATCTAAAAAAGATATATCCATTTCTCTTTGGAAGGTTGCACCAGCATTCATCAGTCCGAAAGGAATTTTAACATACATAAAGGTGCCCCATGGAGTGGTAAAGGCTGTCTTGAGTTGGTCTTCTGGGATTACTAAAACTTGGTTGTAAACTGAAAAACCATTTAACAGGGAGATCCTTTTTTATCCTACTACCCTCTGAAGAATGTGTTCCATTTTTGGCAAAGGTTAATTATCTTTGAGTGAGGCTCTGTTAAGGTTCCTGAAATCTATGCACAGTCTGATATCTCATGTTTTCTTCCTCGCATCTACAAGGTTTGAGACCCAATCAGAGAACCTCATAGAAACTACTATGCCTGCCTCATACATCTTTTTTATTTCCTTTTCCACTGAAGGCAATTGTTTTGGGTTTATTCTGCGGAGTTTCTGTCTAAAGGGCTTCTGATTTTCTTTCAGAGGTATTTTTTGTTGTATGACGTTTGTGTCATAGGCCTTTAAGTCCTCATAGGTCCAGGCAAACACATCAATGAATTCTTTGAATAGGTCAATGTATTTCCTTTTCATGTCTGTAGGTAAGGACTTGGCCAATTGAATCATTTTGGGCTTATCTTTAGTGCCTATGTTGCATTCCTCGACATCAAAGTCCACGTGTTCTAAGGTAGGATTTTTTGCTACATCATCAAAGTCAAAAAGGTCCTCTAAAGGTGCCATACCTCGAAGTATGTTCTTATCTTTGGCCTGCAGCACCTCTACTTCCTCACTATCTGCGTTTTCACAATTTTCGTTTGGATTTCCAATCTATTCATTCAAATCATTTATTTCTATGTTATAGGGTGATTCTTCCTCGTCTGAGGGCTCTTCACTTAGGCAGCTATCATCAGATTTCGAGTCTGAATCAGAAAACTCAAACTCGTTCCTGCCCATCAAGAAATTCTTCAATCTGTTTATCGCCCTCAAAGACTTGCTAGTACTTTTCGTTATCTAGCACTGCAAGCCTGAATTTGGTCTGAATGATGATTTTTTGATCATTGGGATTCCTATGATATGAACTAGCCATGTAGGCTAATAAATTTACAATTGTGTTCTGACTCCTGGGGACAAACACCAGTTCATATTCTACAAAAGTTTTCAATAGATCTATAACGTCATTCCTGTATGCTCTCAACCTCGAGTGTTTCGTTGTGTATTCACTGTTTACTTGTTTTATGACCAGCTCAGAGTCTCCATGCACAGCTATCCTACGGGCTCCTAATTTTTTCAAATGATTCAAGCCCAGGATGAGAGCTTCATATTCCGTAATATTATTTGTACATTTGAATTTCAGGTTACAGGCATGACTCTCTGTGTAATCACTCTCTGTGTTGTGTACCCACACTCCTGCTCCTATAGTTCTCTTGGCGCATGACCCATCAAAGTTCATTTCCCACAGGGGTTCATTTTTTTTTTATCATCATTTCCTTCCCTAACGTGGGTTTCACTAATCTGTGTGTCGCGGGTTCTGCATGGTGTTGTGGAAGTTTTCGTTCTTCGTGTGCTATATGAGTTTGTGAGGGGTGACTAACCAGTTGATTGCATTCGATTTCTTGTTTGGTCTAAATCTATGTTTCAGGGCACTGTATAAGGGTTTCTTCTTCGTTTTCCTCTGAGTCGAGAGTATCCATTATGTTAAGGTCCGTAGTCTCAACCCCTCTGTTTGTATCTATGTTTTCTGATTCTGGCTCTCCCAAGGATTCATCGTTGTAGAAGATAAAGGAGTCCAGGGCACCCTAATCATCAGGAATCTAATAAATCATAAAGAGATCAGGAAACCTTGAAAATTCATCAGAACTTCCCTACAAACACAAGTAGTGATCCCACAGAAGAGGCTCAAGAAGATATCCAGCCTCCATGTAAGTTAGTACAAGAAACACAAGACTATTGTTCTTTTGTCTATGCTAATGAGCAGGACATGTACGATGCTCAAGAATCTGTGCAAGATGAGGAAGAAGGTAATCGGGAGCTGCGTGATGGCTCACCCCTGTCTTGCACTATACTGACTAAACAAGATAACAGCCTGATAGCAAAGGCTAACAGGGAGTGCTGCATTGAGGGAACAAGTGACCACATGGAAGATGCAAAGTCTGAAGTAGAAGAAGAACCAACACGCATGCACGCTCCTCTAGCTGATAATTCTTCTGAGATTCCACTAGAAGAGTGGCACCCTGATCATCAGGAACAGACTGAATCAGAAAGAGATCACCAAATGTCAGAAATTCCTCAGAATTTCCCTGCAAGCACAAGCGGTGATCCGAAAAAAGGGGCTCAAGAAGATATCCAGCCTCCAGGACAATTAGTACAAGAAACAGAGGACTATTGTTCTTCTATCATCGATCATAGTCTCATCGAGCTCGGCACATCAGACCAAACTACATCAAACCTCCGAGAGCACATAGCTGCAATAAACGATGAGTCCTCCAGTTCAGAAGATGAACCAAATACTCTCGAGAGAGAGAGTCTTCCCCTTGATCCAGTATAAGAAGGAGAAACATTGGTCGAAGTCTGCCTGTCAAATATTCATAACCAGGTATCTTATCATGATCCTTATGTTCATTTGCTACAAATATTTGAAGAAGGATCAAAGGTCTTGTTGAATAGTATGTTGCAAACAGAAAGAAAACTTTTTGAAGATGCTGTTGAAAAACAGAAAGAGTGGGAACAGCCCTGCCTAACCAGCCTCTAGTCATGGGATCACTTGATCCACTGCTTGCATTCGAAGACAATGTTTGGAAGCTAGAATTATTAATATTCCAGTTAGGGTAGGGTAGGTACCAAAAGATCAATAAAACTCAGTCTGTGAGCATTTAGTCATGTGTTTTGAATTTCTGCCTGGATTTTATAATTGATTTTTTTTATTGTGCAGGGTACATAGAGTGATGAATTCACTCTATTTTCCATAATCGCAGTCACTGTGATCCGAAATACAGAAAATGCCATTACAGCAGTAGCTCAGTGAAACAACAGAGACAGATTAAGAGGATTAAGGCTTGTTAATTGAATATTTGAGACCTAATCCTGTGATCAAAGGAAAAGACGCAGTTTGAACATAAAGAGAAAATGAACCAAGCCATATCTTCTCTCACAGGGCATTGCTATTAAGCATAGTGGGCATAAGTACCACCCCCATTCTGCGTTAATAAATCCATTTAATATGTATCACCTACTCCTGCTATCCATTTTTTCTATAAAGAACCCCAGAAAACATTGTTTTGGGAGAGGGTAGCAAAGTAGTTCGTAAAGTAGTAGGTTGGGAAGAGAAAGTTGAAACTATAATCAACTATTTGAGACTACTTTTGCATCAATTAATCAAGCAATTTCACAGGATCCTGGTCTATTACTATGGGTGATGTTATTCTTATCTCATTGTTATTTACATTTTTCATGTTGTTCATTGGTATTTTGGCACGCATTAGAAATATAGCATAGGATTTACCCTCGGTCTAGGAGCACTAGATTCTAGGACCCCAAAGTGGTTATGATGTTGTCTCATCTTTTGGTCTTGCCAATCTGGCCAAAACATGGGAACCCCGACATATTTTTTCTTGAAAATTGAATTAAAAATAAAAAAATTATAAAATAAATTCCAGCTTTTATTTTATTACTAAAAATATTATTAGTACTAAGTTAGAAATAAAAATATTACAAGTGCTAATTCATAAAAAGCGATCATTGATAAGCAATAAGTAGTACTTACTCTGTCATACTCATATTAATGCCAAAAATAAGATAAGCATATGTAGTTGATCTAATCTACACAACAAATGCATATGCTCATGGGTCGTCGTAGTAATTATTAATTGGTTACCATCGTCAACACAAAATTTCTTTTATTATAATTTAAATAGATTTAAACTACTACTATATGGCACATAAATTTCTAATTTTTACTTTGATTCAATTATATTTAAACTAAATTAAGCAGCAACTTTATCAGAAAGAAAATACTAATAGATATATCTAATTACCTAGACTCACAAGCAAAATACCTCAATTTACCATTTACTAAAAAACCTAAATTGATTAGATTGTAAACCTTAACACTTTGAACTAAACTAAACAACAACTTTATTAAAAAGCAAATCCCCAGAAACATGTTGAAACTCAAATTGCAACATTTCTATATTTGCATTAAGCAACATGTAGTAGCTACTCGGTTATACTCATATTAATGCCAAAAACAAGCTAAGCATATGTAGCAAATATAATCTATACATCAAATGCATATGCCCATGGGCCAAACTAGTAATTATCAATTGGTTACCATCATCAACACAAAAGTTGTTTTACTATAATTTAGATAGATTTAAACTACTACTATATAGCACATAAATTGTTATTTTTTACTTTAATTTAGCTATATTTAAACTAAACTAAGCAAAAAAATTATTAAAAAGAAAATATTTAATTCAAATGGCAACATTTAGCAAATCCTCATAGACATGCTCAAATTCAAATTGCAACAATTATTTCTAATTTAATTTAACTATACTTTATTACAAAACAAATCTTCATAAACATCCTCAAACTCAAATTGTAACATCTCTATGATTACACTAAGCACCATGTAATAGCTGTAATAGCTATCCATAGACATTTTCCAACATCACATTGAAACATTACTATATTTAAACAAAGTGGCAGGCCCCAAAGTGGTTATGATGTTGTCTCATCTTTTGGTCTTGCCAATAAGCATATGGAGCAGATCTAATCTACACAACAAACGCATATGCTCATGGGTGGTCCTAGTAATTATCAATTGGTTACCATCATCAACACAAAATTCTTTCATACATATATCAATGCCAAAAACAAGCTAAGCATATGTAGCAGATCTAACCTATACATCAAATGCATATGCTCATGGTTCATGCTAATAATTATCAATTGGTAACCACCATCAACACAAAATTTGTTTTACTATAATTTAGATAGATTTAAACTACTACTATATAGCTCATAAATTCTTACGTTCTTACTTTAATTTAGCTATATTTAAACTAAACTAACCAAAAACTTTATTACAAAATTAATTCAAATGGCAACATTTAGCAAATCCACATAGACATGTTCAGACTCAAATTGCAACAATTATTTCTAATTTAATTTAACTATACTTTATTACAAAACAAATCTTCATAAATAACTTCAAACTCAAATTGTAACATCTCTATCATTACATTAAGCAACATGTAATAGCCGTAATAGCTATCCATAGACACTTTCCAACATCACATTGCAACATTACTATATTTAAACTAAGCGGCAGGTAGTCGCTACTTGTAGCCTTGTTTAATCCACACTCGGTCTCATTTGTCTCAATGGAGGTTCCACAAATAGTATGACTCGTCTTGCCTCACGAAGTGTTTTTCATTGTTTTGTAACTTAATTTCAAGAATTTATTGTGTGCCAAAGAGTATGAATTGTGGGTCCCTCCACTATACCCACCTTACCCTTTTAACACACATTATAGTAAATCCACAAAATTATATAAATACATTAAGTTTATTCTACTCTATGCATGTGGCTTAACTCTCTTAGCATTTAAATCAACAGCTGAAAAACACCCACGAATTGATCAAAAATCATTAATTTGTTTATTTCCAAAGGCCATATCTTGGGGCACAATATCAGGCCCATGATACCTCATTAGACCACAAATATTTTTGTTAGATTCTAGCCAAAAATCCTTCAGAAGCTACAAAAAGTCTTACATATAGACAACTCCAACCTTATATAACTGTTAATTTGTAATTTGAAGAACCTTTTAGTTAGGAAATTTAAAAGTATTTATTTTTACAAGAAAAGAGAAGGATTTATAGGAGAATTTATAAAAGTTTATGAATAATGGAAAATGGAAAAATAGAAAATCCATTAGAAAGATATTATTTAAAAAAAAAAATATCCATGATTTTATAAAATAAAAAATTTACATCTTATCTATTTTATAAAATATCATAATAATAAAAATGATAAATAATATTAAAAATAATTTAATAAAAATAAGTAAATATTTTAGGAAATATCAAATAGAATTTATTTATTTATTTATTTATTATCATAAAAAATGATAAATCAAATAAAATTTAAAAATATTTGTTAATATAAGATATGATAAATTACCATTCTTAAGATGTTATATTATATATATTTGAATTATTCCTTTTCACTATATTTTTGAAAAAAAATTCCCAATGCAAATAAATTATATTTTTAAAAATTTAGAATAAATATTCATTTTCAATTATTAAATTACTTTAAAATCATTAAAATTAATAATACTATGAATTTTTATATAACGAAGTTCAATTTGTTTATTAAATATTGACTTATTTAATGAGTAAGGTCCTTTAAACCTAGTTTTGATGACTATTGAGACAAATAGTGGTGTTGGTGATATGAAAATGGAGAATAATGTCTCCTTGATAAATTATAATTGTTCTTTGACGCTTTGCTGGGAAAAATTAGTCTTACAACTAAACAGGTTTTCAAGGTCTCTTCAAGGACTATGAGTTAGTTTTTCATGTAAACTTAAAGCATAAGCAACATCTCATCACTCAACTCATATAGGCATCCTGAAGAGAAACACAAAATAATTTGGTGAGGAATTTCACCCCTCCTCCGCTACATCTCTAGGCCTGCTAACATAGCTAGATCGTTCAATATATTCAGTGAAAAAGAGTACATAAATTTTATTGAAAAAAAAAGTGGCTAGATTCCCCTTCAAAGAGTCATTCTCCTACAAAGAACTCTCACTGAAAACAACAGGACAACCTACAATCATTCATGAAACCATCAACAAGGAAAGTTGCCTTCGACAAATACCCTGTACTCCATCTGAAAATGAGCATACAAGTACTTCAATTCCACATTGAAATATAAAAAGAAAGATTTCCTCAACAAGACATAGTGAGAAAAGTAACATGAGTTGAACCCTACAAGTAACAACTGCTACAGTAAACGTCGGAAGGTAAGAAATCCCTGCAAACCTTCTCCATGCTCAAACACCTTCATGAAATGCTCCAAAATATTGATTGATCCATACACCCATGAACTTGAACTAATAAAAAGTATATTTATATCTGCTCCAATTAGAAAATATAGGTCACCATTGGATCCAAAATTTCCAAAAAACTTTATGTGGACTCTTCATGAGCTCCAAAAGGCTAAAAAATCCCCAAGTTATTGTTCTACAAGCTTTGTACTAAGTTCTTCCATTATCCATCCAACAAATCAGATAAGAAGTCTAACCGCACTACAATTTCCTCTTGTTTTCTATTGTGAAGGTGACAAATTTTCCTGCCAAAGGTTTGCTCTCTTAGATATTTAATTTGTCCAATAACTCCTAATGCGGAAAAATATGTCCACATAGACCATGCAGCTGGGGGTCGGGGCTAACTACCCGCTCCTACTGACCTAGCCCTTAATTCTTGGATTGTTGGTCTTATTATGCCCACAGGACTGAGGGCCAAGATACTGACCTACCCTTACCACCGGAGCCTCCACACCATGGCACGTAGTCCTATGAGTGCCATATGACCTAAGCCTAGGGCTTATCGCTACACCCTTTGCCAAAGAACTCCACTCTAGTGTCGATGGTCCCGTGGAGGGGAATACAACCATGGGATAGGGCCAAGCCTAAGCCCTCTTCCATCAGTGCTCGAGTTTAGCTCCAACTGGTGGTCATGTTGGAGAGATGGTGAAGAGGGGTGGAATTAGGTCTCGAGCCCCTCTCATTCACACCATGGTTATGTAGTGCTGCGGTGACCAGGGCCTCGACTAACGCGTGACCCCTCCTCTATATATGGGCCTTGGTAAAAACTTAAATAGAACCCATGGCCTTATGGGGTAAGAAGCACCCTCGTCGTGTAGTGGCTAGTTGCTTGGATGTTGGATGCAAGGTGGCAAGTTCGAATCTGGCCCAACCTGTCTGAACTTTAGCCAAATTATGGCCTACCATGGGGTGCAACATGGTCGCCTCTTGTTGGGACATGTGGCACAACCTCATTGGGACACTAGAAAAATAATCCAACCAATCAAAATGAGCCACTTTTCACATGTATGGGGCTTCCACTTGGCATGCTCTCATTGGTTCGTACCCTCCCAGTGGGCCTGATGATGTCAGAAGTACATGTTAGTTCCCTATATTACTCATGTAGTCCCTTATTATTGTTAGTGTAGCCACCTTATTATTATTTTTGTACCCCTGTAGCCTCCATATTGTTACTATTGTGCCACATAAAAAGCCATTATTGTTATTGTTGTGCCCTTACATTATTATTGTTAGGTCGGCTAGGATTATATTGTGACCCCATGGAGTCTGATACATAGAAAGGAGGGTTTTTCATTTGAATAATCCAATAATTGTTCATTTATGTAATGTAAAGGAGGTTTTCCCCTCGAAGTGGCTGATTTTCAAGGTGTTGATATCTCTTTTCTTCTATTTTTGGAGCTGATTTCATAACATTTGGTATGAGAGCTTTGGATTCTAGGGTTTCGCTCCTTCAAACAGGTCATTGTGGAATTTTCGCTATAATTTTTTTCTACGAAGCTTCAAATGCTAAAAAAAAAAAAAATTATGAAGAAATCCTGTGAAAATTGTGTAAAAATTTCAGATCTTGGTTCATAATATTTTTGCAGATATGATCTGTGGAAGTTAGGGTTTTTGCAAGCTCCTAAATTTCATCTAAAAGAGGTGACCTTGGGAAAATTGTCATAACTCTCTCTTTGAGCATTGGATTTGAATTCTATAAGAAGTGCCTGAAATTACACGAGCTGTAGTCTGTATATCAATTTCAGAGTCGAAGGAGGAAACATTGACACGTGGCATGCCATACAAGTTCACTCTATTGAACTAGTCCATAATTAGGTCATTGTGGGAGATTGGGCATAAATGTTTTTTGAATAATCTAAATCAGGTCAGACCTGTGGCATTGGAAAGATGATTCATAGAGACACTAAAGGATGGAGGATAAAATCTCAAGGATTTGAAATTACATAGATACATCATTTTCAATATCGACCTCCTAAAAATCAAGAAAAAGGTGTGTATTTTTTTTTCAAATTGCATGACTCTTGTTTGAAAAATCAGTTTGAAGTGATTCCAAGGGAATATTGAAGCATAGATATTAGTATTGGGTTCTAAAATTCCCCCTAAATAGAATTTAACACCCATTAAGCCCTCATAATACTCTACTATGATTCATGAAGAGGAATAAGTGCAACATGATATATCAAAATTACAGGAGCAAATGCACCAGATTTCGATCTCGCAAGGAACAACAAAAATCCAAGATGGATGGTTTGAAGAAAGGCATGGAAGCTAATATGGATGGAATAGAAGCTAAGATGGATGGCATCGAAGCTAATATGGATGACATCGACGAAAAAATGAAATACAACATGGAAGAAATGAATAATGTTCTAACAATAGGTCTTGGAAGGATCATGTTCAACATGTTGACATGGTGCTCAAATTATTGGAGGAGAAACAATTATATGAAAAAACCTCCAAATTTTTCTTTAGAGTACATGAGGTGGAATATCTGGGTCATATTGTATCTCGAGATGGTATTAAGGTAAACCCTAGTAAAATTAAAGCTATTAAGGAATGGAAAGTCCCCACAACCATAAAGCAGTTGCGAGGATTTCTCAGGTTAATAGGGTATTATCGCAAGTTTGTTAAGAATTATGGGAAAATAGTAGTACCTCTAATAACATTATGGAAGAAAGATGCATTTTCATGGACTCTTGAAGAAACTAAGGCCTTAGAACATCTTAAAGATGCAATGTGCCTAGCATCGGTCTTAGCTATACCAGACTTCACAAAAACCTTTATTGTGGAATGTGATGCCTTAGGAAATGGATGTGGTGCTATTTTAATGCAAGAAGGAAGACCCATTGCATTTAAAATTCATATAATCAAAGGAAAGTATTTACATAAAGTTATTTATGAGAAGTAAATGTTGGAAATACTACGTGCACTAAAGAAATGGCGACCTTACCTAATGGGAAGACACTTCAAGGTAAAAACTGATCATGATAGTATTAAATACTTTTTTGAACAAAGAATATCTTCATAAGAGCAATAAAAAAGGGTCACAAAGATGTTGGGTTATGAATTTTAAA
This sequence comes from Pinus albicaulis, assembly GCA_034641835.2. NCBI lineage: Eukaryota > Viridiplantae > Streptophyta > Pinopsida > Pinales > Pinaceae > Pinus > Pinus albicaulis. Next base: position 1,300,607,651 of record CM076574.1, on the reverse strand, counting down.
TCATCTACAAAAGGGGAAGGTAAATGTTGTTGCAGATGCACTCTCAAGAAAGGATGAAGAAGTGGAAGCATTGATTTGTGCCATTTATATTATCCAACCAGTTTGGATAACCAAAGGAAGGGAAGGATGGAAGAATTATGAAGAAGTATGGACACTCATTCAAAATTTGCAGCAAGATCCTAGTACATATGATACATTTAGTTGAAAAAATGATTCCTTATGGTACAAAGATCACTTATATCTTTGTAAGAATTCCCAACTAAAACAAAAGATTATTTTGGAATTGCACAGAGTGTCCCTCAGGATTTTTAAAAACTTACCATAGGGCGAAGAAAGAAATTTTTTGGGATGGCCTTAAATCTGATATTCTAAATTTTGTGCCAGAATGTTTGTTTTTCTAGAAAAATAAAGTTGATACAATTAAGACCTCGTGTATTCTACAACCTTTATCCATTCCAAGTCAATGTTGGGAGGAGTTTTCAATGAATTTTATCACTAGTTTACCTAAGTCCAAAGGAAAGAGTGTCATCATGGTGGTAGTTGATAGAATTACCAAGTATGCACACTTTTGTGCATTATCTCATCCATTAATTAAAGCAAGTACAATTTCTACTGCATTTATGGAAACAATTCAAAAGCTACATGGAAACCCAAATATTATTGTAAGCAACAGAAATCCCATTTTTTATTGGAAATTTTTGGACGGAATTATTTTCTTGTTTGGGTACTCAAGTAGCTCATAGTTCATATTATCATCCTAAATCCGATTGGAAAATTGAGATAGTGAATAACTGTTTGGATGGATATCTTCGTTGTTTTGTATCTGATAAATAAAAACAATGGGTCAAGTGGTTACCTATGGATGAATGGTGATATAAAACTTCATTTATGGCACTTTATGGATATAATCCACCATCCATCATGTTATCACCCAATTGCGGTTTATGGGATGCTTCAATAGTCAACTCGGAGTAACTATTTCAAACCTACTTTTAGCTGGAACTTAACCTTTCTAGCCTGAGAGGGCTCTATCAAGGATAAATATGATATTAGGTAAATAAATATCAATAGATGGTTAAATATAAAATTGGTTTTAAACTTATTTCTGTGCAGGTGAAATATGAAAAAAAATAACTACCATTGGGCATATGGCGTCAGTATGAAAACTCAGTGGCATTTGAAAATTCTCTCATGGAAGCTGAGGCATCTGTACTCTAATGAAACATAACATTTACAACAGACTAGATGCATAAAGGAAGTTGCAACATGTTGATCATGAATTCCAAGTAATTACATAACTAGAATACTGAATATAGAGTAACATAACATATAAGAAAAATACATATTAGAATACCAATGACTCTCATGTGATAAAAGAAGTATGTTGCCACTATATATTACTGATAATTTTTTTTTACAATATTAGTATCTAGTATAACATCCATCAACCCTCTAATCCTCTCATATGCCTATTTATAGAGTGAGGAATCATAAAAATGGTTTTCCACATTGCTAGCTTCGAATTCCTACCTCAGAGACCAATTTCAAATAGGATTACATCACTTGGAGACTTCCCAGGGATATTTTCTCTTTGGCAGAGTTTGAATACCAAAATGACTCTTATTTCATTAAATAACTCAAAAAATCCTTTTAATAACCCTTATAAAATGCCACCAAGTAATTTTATGTGTAATGGACTCATGATGTTTCATTATTGCACGTGGATGCTGATCTGGACCTCTTCCAAGTTGAATTTTACAAATTTTACACAAATCTGGTTAGTGAAAATTCTGAAAACTAGGCCTCAAAGATGAGTGCATAATTTCCAAAAAATGATTAATTTGTAGAAACTGAGAGAGGGTTTTGTAGTCGGGACTGTGATGAAGAAAAACCTCCTTCAGATTTCAAAAACGATTTTTAATTTGGTCATACATTGAAGTTGAAGTTGGTTGATAAAATAGCCATGTACAAGAAATTTCAAGAGAGTTCATAGCGTTTTAATTTCACCACGTTTTGCATAACCTTTGACATTTATGACTGTTGGAGGCTATTTTTTGGGTCTAATAAGTTAAATAAATTCCTATATCACCCTCTGGCATGCATGTTTTGAAGGATTTTTAGCTTAAGGAAACCTACAACGAGTTCGTAGCAAAAACTTAGCCTCAAGCCTGGAGCATGCTACAAACTCACCTAGTTTGGCAGATATTTTTTTAATTTCTTCTTCTTTACCCAAAAATAATCTTTTCAGCCATGATATTTCTTCTGATGATAGATTAAGACAAAAAGTGACCAAAAATGTGTGACTTACCATGTTTAACGTCAACATCTTTCATAATCACTTTAAGACCCCTTTTCTTCAATTCAGCTTGTAGCATCTCTATTGAACCAAACTGACATGCTGAGGTGTTAACCACTGATACACTAGAGATAATACCTTGAAATAATTCAGTTTTAGAAGGTGATTTTTCCAATTGATGAGTTGACATGCTTTGTTGCCTTAATGAGTTTTCATACACATGAAGTTTGACAGTTGAGTTGCCCCCTTAAACAAATGGCCCAATGACATTTATTGAAGTCATTTGATGATTCAGTTACCTCCTTACATGCATTGAATTCCTCAAAAATAGCACAAACTCATAACGGTGGAAAAACAGAGAATTAGGCAGGTTCGTAGCCAATTCTGACTGTTTTACACTGATTTCGCTATGAACTTGGGTAAAAGTATCAAATTCACTCTAATGACCAGATTTTCTCATGCATGAGATATTTTTTTATTTTTATTTGACATTGATCCTATCACATGAATTATTACCATTAAGGCACCTCAAATATGTGTATTTTTAAAAAAAATATCAATTCAAAAGACCCTATTAAAGTATAAGTGACTCAACCTAATTAACTTAAGACCAATCAAATTTTATTATGGATAACAATGGCTCCAATGGGGATGTTGCACCCCTGAGGTGCAAAAAAAAACCAACAGACCAAGTGCCTTATCCATTGGGATGATCCCAACCTCTTGTAATATTAGTTAGCCTTCATTCGTCCCTTGCCATGCTCTTGAAGCAAAAACACTTGTACAAACTGAAACTTGCAACTACAATCTTAAAACTAAATGTTGAAAGAGATGATTTCTTAGAAAGCTTATTTATGTATATACCAATCCTATTCTAACAACTGAAAACTGCTATAAGGTAATATGCTTGGGTGGTGTTTATTGGGTATCCCTCTCAGGGCTTTTTGGTGCCCGAGGTAGACTGTTAGATTAGCTGTAAAGTTCCATAGATGTTGCATGCATGTTCATACTAATATATATAATCGAAAAAGAAAGATGGAAATATTACCTCCTTGTGTACATCAAATACTGTGGAGAACACCAAGCAGCGAAGTAGAGATCCTTCTTCACCAGGTCCAATTTCAGATCCTGTAGTCAATCAAAAAACTCGCGTAATCTCTACAACAGTATAGCTTCTTATCAATTAAAATAGCATATAAGAAACATAAAACAATGCAGATCTAAGCCATTCATATCATGCTACATAGACGATTGAAAAAAAATTGTGACACTGATGCATCGAATGAACAAAACAGATACATTTCTATTGATTTATGAAAAGGAGGATTACAACCATCAGTTGCACCAAGCCCTCCTCAATATCCCAATTCCTCTCTCTCTTTCTCTATCTCCGAATGTGATGATGCTCAAGGCAGAAAGCTCTCAATAAACTTCACCAATATTCAAGCCTCACACTACAACAATGAAATTCTGCTCCACATATAATCAAACCCTCGACCATAGACCAAGAGCCCACAACTCCAATTTATAGGAGATGGAGAGGACAAACCTTGCCAAATCTTTCAACCTATTCAAATTAGGAAATATCTAGATGTGTCCTCGCTTTTTCTTGATTTTTCCTTCCATAGGATTTCAGTTATGTTTGGAAATGCCTAATAAAAGGTTTTAGTCATTTAGTTTCTATTTTGAACTAATTCCTTTTGAGAAAAATTTGGAAATGCAGTCAGTTTTCCGCAAGATATTTCCCTTTTCACATTCAAACACGGTTAACGCTACCCCTTGGGCAAGACAGAGTGTTACCCTAGGCATTAACGCTTCCTTTACATGGATCAGGTGCGTTATAACTATGTCTAGTTGCTTCTGGGGTGCGTTACCTTGGAAAAAATGGGTCTTGTCTAGGTGATTTTCTTCCTTCCATGTTACCTTCTTCTCTAAGCTGATGAGAAGGTCATTTTTCATATAACATATGCCCTCTAAAGTGTGAGGTCAGAGACAAAGACGATGGCCGAAATAATTTATAGCAAGTGTAGTAGAATGAGAGGAATTGGAGGACTGAGGAGAACCTGAAAAAACAACATATGTCAGAAAATATAGTATTTGTCCTGAGTCGGGCATTCCCATGCTCAGTAGCTAATCAACATGACTTCTCTAAAACAGAGATATGAACAATGTGTCCACCGATAATCATAACATGAAACTGTCTGTCATAATAGGATCAAACTGATAAGCTATCTCCAAAAAAAATATCGCAACTTGGGAGAGAAAACACAACTGTAATGGTGTAGACTTCAACCCAAGGTCTTGGTCGCCACTTCACTAAACTGCATATTTCTGTACATGTGAATTAAAGAGTTGTAGTTGAACAGGTAGAAAATCGTTTGATTACCAGTAAATAACAAAAACTGTTAACAAACATGAGGGTGGCCACCGATAATGATGATGGTCCCCAAGATGCACAGTACAATCTAATGAGTGTGAATAAAAGGAGTTGATGTCAAACACTCGTAGAATCGTTTGATCGGGAGCCAATAATGAGAACCCCCAACCAAACACAAGATGACCTTCCACTGATGTGTTCAAGTATATGGGTACTGATGTGTTTCTAGATCAACTTCCTAGATAAGATGTTGAAGTCGATAGGAAAATATCTGTCAAAAGGTAGGCACTGAGGCATCCTACATCAGTCGACACGAAATGGGAAAAGATGATTTTATTTGTGGAAATAATCAAGAGAAAATGGGGATAACTAAGGATAAATAAGTTCTAGTATATGATGCCTTTGGTTGATACAAGGAGCACTAGATAACGGGATCCTCTTGAACAATAGAAGGCACTCTAACAGGGTACTAGGAAGCTTAGGCTTAATGAAGACGGAAGAGTATCAGGATTCACCAATGTAGGAACAATGGTATACGAAGGCTAAACTCATATATGGTAGGGTTTGGCTAAGTGCGAAAGAGTTTTTTGGGAAGTGCCATGTTCAAGATTTTGTGTTGTCAAATCAACCTTTAAAATGTAATAGAATAAGTATCTATTTTGTCCAAATTTTTTCCCTGTCTGATTAAGTTTAACAAGTCCAGATGGGTAAAATCGGTGATTTTTTCATATTTAGAGAGTCTAAAAAACATCGTAAAAGACAACTCCAGGGGGTACCTTTTTCATGTTTGATAACCAGGCACGACGAAGGGAGAATAGTAAGCCCAAAATAGTTCATTTTCCATGAGTTAGTCCATTTAATCTGGAAAAGTGATAAATCTATGTTCGATGGACATCTGCCTCATTTTGTTATGAGTATAAGGAGACGAAGTAAAATCAATGTTCTTTGTGAAATTTTAATGAGTCCAACGAAGAAAAACTCGATGCTCTCTGTGAATTTTTAATGATTCCCACGAAGAAAAACTCGGTTACTTTTTCTGTTTAATGAGACTTGAAAAAGATGAAAATAATGGCTCATATTTCTTTGTTTTGGTAGTTTAATGAGCCCGAAGAAGGAAACTTGGGGTTTTTTTAGTTTTAAGAGCTAGAAAAAGTCACTAAAAAGAAAGCTCATAGGTTCTCCCTGTAATTTTAACAAGCCTGAAGAAGAGAACTCGAGGTTGTTCGAATTAACGAGCGAGAAAAATACCATAAAAATAATGCTTAGAACTTCTTCGCGTAAGTTTAATGAACCCGAAGAAGATAACTCGAGGTTTTTTGAATTAACAAGCGAGAAAAATACCATAAAAAGAATGCTTGGTATTTCCTGATCTCTTTCTCGTCGATAGAAGGATCTATGCCGACAATTTTCTCGTAAGACCAAGTAAAGACATCATAGAATTCCTTAAAAAGGGATATGAAGCATGCAATTTCCTCTAGATTGCAATCAGCTCTAATCTCAATGTTTTCCACGATACCCATTTTGACCGGGATATCGATGAGCATAGTGTTAGAAATATTTCCCATGTTCCCTTCCAAATTGACAGCTTGAACAGTCATGTAAACAGAGGGAACGATCTCAGGTGGGTCAAAAGATGGGATTTAAGTAGTTATCACGTCTGAATCGAACATCGAAATGCGATGATGGAACTCTCCCCAAGGTCATTCTTGTAGAGACATGACGTCTCGAATAGCTTCATCCGTAGGTAGGAATTCGTCGAGGAGATCTTTAGAAAGAACCGTGATGGGCTAGAGGTGGGTACCATTGGTCGAAATCAAAGATGTGGAGGGTTCAAATGTGATTTGGATGGCTTGATAAGCCAACTTTGTCGGTGATAACGACATCTGATCTCCGTAGGAATCAATGTCTGAAGGCGCTGGTAGGATCCATGGATCGATAGACCCATCCGAAATAGTGGATATCATTGTAATCTTATGTGGAACCTCAGGCGGTGAGAGAGGAAAGAAAACCATCAGGTAAGATGCCTTCAGAAGATCGGTACCAATACGGATGTACGAGTCAGGAACGCCTCCTACTAGGGGTATAATACTACTTGGTAACGTGGAATAATTGGAGGTGCAAAATGATAACTGATCCACTGTGACTATTTTCCCATCCAATGGAAAGAGGATGAGTCAGAAGACCGAAGAAATAATGGCAGTCATTGGATAAGAGAAACTGCGACCCAACAACAGATTATAGTCGAGATGACAATCTATGACTTCTATGTCCAACGTTATCATTTTTCCACTAAGCGAAATGGGAAAGCTAGCAAGGTAGCCTTTTGGGAGGAAAGTGTGGACATCGAAAGCTTTAAGGGAATTCGACGACGGAGACAAGGTAGGAGACTCTACAGCAAGCTATCAAGTAGTTAACATAACGTAGGTCGAAGAACCTTCGTCTATGACAATGCAATGGATTGGTCTCCCTTTCTGCACAACTTGCACCTATAATGAAAGTTGGTGTGAGAGGCGAGGTTTAGATTTCTCCATGTTAAAGATGGCTAGTGTAGAATCCTGGGGATTGATTCCACCAATGGCCGAAAGCATAGCTTTTCTTTGCACTGGACAAGTTTTCAATACTTCGAGTGCAGACATAACTGACGGTGCTTGCGCCAAATCTTCTACAATGTTGTAGTTTTGGGCGGCACGTGAAGAGGTGTTATGAGTCATGCGTCGAAGTGTCCCTTTGGGGGGATGAATCACAGGGTCAGCGGCAGGCATTTTGATATGCAAATCGTTGGGCGACAGTGGATTAGAACTGGTATCAGGTTTAGCATTAATGACAGGATCTCCATAGAGTTTGGCTCGTGTTTGGAGTTCAAAACTTTTAACTCCATAAATGGCGGATGATCCTTCACCGGAAGGATGCATACCACTGTTTCCCCTTTTCAAGGGTTCTGGTGGGTTTGTAACCATGTGTTGTTATTGTTGTTGTGGATTAGGGAAGGGATTGTGAAGAATGGCAGGTGTCCTTCCAGGATCCTTGTTTGTGATAAAATCTGTGCATTCCTGCAGTCAAGGACATTTGTATGTCAAGTGGTCCTCCGTACAGATTCTACAAGGAAATTTCATGGGTTTCTCCTTTCCTTTTTCAGTTTTAGCAGCGTTTTTCTGATTGGGATTATTCTGATTATCCGACTGCTCTTCCGAAGAAGAGGTCTTTTTCTTGTTCTTCTTGTTCTTGCCACTAGGTTTTTGTGAAAATTGCACATAATTTACCTCAGCAGTAGGAAGAGTAGTCAATTGGTTAGGGGCAGTGGTAGCCAAAGATGGCTGGGAGGTTTTCCCACTAGGTTGTTTTATGGCTACGCCAGATATTGCACCAACGAAGCGGTCGGCGTGGGCTCCAAGTTTTTAAGTAGTGGGAGGATTCAGATTACTAAGGGCATGGGGGAGTAATCATATAGCATGCCAGATTGCGAATAGATCAAATCTAAATGTTGTGCACAACAAATGGATTGATCTTCCATGACTGCACCGGATAGACAAATGTCCTTAGCTAGGGTTGGTAAGAGTGACTTGCAAACCAGTTTGATAAGAGATGATCCAGGATTGGTGCTTTGACCAGCCTCCTCCTACGTCTCCATTCATGAAGGTGATCGGAGATGTGCGTGGCGAAGTCTTGGCATGGCAAGGTTAATAGTTCCGTGCCGGTTTCATATCTTATAGGTAATTGGAAGTTCTTAATAAATTTCGTAGCTAAGGATCCAGAAGTGTTGACGGCCCCACATGGTAACTCAATGTACCATTTGGCAGCATTTCTTGTGAGAGTGCAAGGGAAAAGACGAAGTTGGATACTATCATCCACCATGGAGTTAGAAAAAGACCTTAGATGAAAGGTGGTGACGTGTGTAGCCAGATCGTTCCCTTGTTCCCCATCAAATTTAGGGATGTCAGACGGAATATTGTGTGGTACTGGAGGCTAGAGTGGGTTGTGGTTGATGGGATCATTGATCAGTTTGTAGATGTCGGGGATGTCTAGAGCTGCCAAAAATTACAATTGTGTGTTTTCCCTCGGATCTAGCCAAGGAATTATTGGCTAACCATTCGGACCATAGGGTCCACCCATCAATGTGTTACCAATAGGATAAGTAGGACTTTGTTGATAAAAGTTCCCTGTGGGTGGGGGTGTAGGGGTGTATGGTTGTTGTCTATAGGGAATGGTGTACAGGGGGGAAAACTATTGGTTTCCCCTAGTGTAAAAGTTACCCCCTTTTCCAAATGGATTTTGGGGTTGGTTTGCCCATATGGACATGATAGAGCTAGCCAAAGGCATACTTCTATTCTCATAGTTAATCAATGACATAGACCCTACACCGAAAGTTTGACCACTCAAGGAACAATGTTAACAATAGGTTGTCCTATTTTTCCTAATGACTACAGGGGTACCGAAGTGCCCCCTGTCATATGTGTGTTGGTGACACTACCCCCTGGCATAGTAGCCAAGGGTTTTGAACTCAGCAAAGGGTTCCAACTGAAAGGGTTGCTAAAAGGAACCGAAGTAGCCCCGCTAGCAGAAGCGGAAGCCGTGGGTCTAAGTGCAGTCACAGTAGGAGTAGATCCTGAAGGATTCAGAGGTCCACTGATAGTTGTGGTGACCACAGTGCTGGGACCAGGTGTAGGTTGGCTACTGGGGTTGTCGATCATTGGCGTAGAACCGATTACCAACGGAGAAGATGGTGGCAAACTAGAGTTGGTTACCATTGGCTTCGACCCCATGGGTGCGGGTTGTGAAACAGATGTTGGTGCAGCCAAAGACATATCTTGGCTTGGTGTAACCTAAACTAACACTGGCACTAATGGGTCAATAAGAGGAGGATTGCAAGGAGGTACGACTCCTTCCGTAAAAGGATCCTCTGGAAATTCCGTGTGATATCGATGTATGTGAAAATCAGGGGTTGTCACTGGAGACTACTTTTCCAAAGAAGGCACGGGCTCACCGAGACTCGACTCCCCCTCCGGTGTTAATGGAGGGAGACCTCACTGTCGTCGAGACAGACGGTGAGGGTTGAAGGATACCATGGTGACCTCTTTATTTTTAGCAAATTTTAATTATTTTTGATGTATTATAAAGTCTTAGTGATAGTAACCACATACCTAAAAAAAGAAAAAAGAAAAAAGGACTTTCTAAAATCAATCAACAAGCAGCCAGAACAGGGTGGCCCTGTTTGAGTACTACCATTTGCTGGAGATGAAACCCAGTATCACAATAGCATACAAAGAGGATTAGTCATAAACATAGTTATGGTTACTCTAGAGCTTTGCTCGAACCTCAGACAATAGGTGTAAGTACTCTTGTGAAGATGAGTACCCTCCCAAAGACCGAAGACAAAGTAGGTCCATCTGTTTTAGGTACCAGGATAGCCCATCCCAGTCACCTTGTGTAAGTCCCTAAAAACGTTTGGCAACTAAATATACCTCGAATCACAGACATCATTAGGGGGGTCATGGTCGTAGACATCATGCTATATGGGCAGAACACCTAGATCCATGATCTAGTTTCGACATCCCCGAAGGGAACCCAAAAATATAGCATGCCCACTGAATGCACTCGAAGGTGGGGTAATTTCTCATGCACCCTGGTGTTGTCTTGTGCTTAACTCCGGTGGTAGTTGAGTGGTCCCGATAATATGAGTGCAGTAGGATTTCAAATTTTAATGACTCTAGTTTCAATTTTTCAGATCTTGGGTGATTTTTTCACATCTCCTACCCCAAGATCCTAGCCTGAACTATTGTTGGTGTGAGCTCAAAAAAGTTATATGATTAATTTTATTATCGCTTGGTTCTTAGTGTACTTGATTATTAGTCTTACGGAGGGGGAGTGGACGTATGAAATGTGATGAGACTCTGACTCAAAAACCATGCAGAAACATGCTCTAAATATTCAATTAAATGAAGAGTTTATTCTACAAGGAGAGATTATTTCAACATCCATGCACCAAACATTCAAATAACACAGTTCAATCTTAAAAATTCAGAAATCTATCTATCTTCCCTTAACAGCTTTTTAACCAAAATTTTTCAGAATTAATTCAGCTAAGTTCAGAAAACTAAAAAAAAAAAAATATTCTTCAAAAGTAGATGCAACTAACATTAACTTTTTAAATAGGACCTAAAGATAAAAATGCTAACTGGTAAATAAGCACAGGGATCCAACAAGAGAAACTAATCTGATGGCCAATAACTCCACAACCAAAAGGAAACACAACAGAGGTATAACCAACAGATTTTGGCTGGGTAACGCTGGCAAGCAGAGGCTACAGAGCGTTAATATTGAGACTAATGCACCGTATCTGAGGAGAAGCGGTGTTATAATGCACTGAGAGGAAGCGTTACTCAGGGAAACGTTGCACAGATGGCTAAGCAGGGTCTAATCTGGACTCTGTGAGCTTTTGAGATGATTACTGAGCATATAAACTGGTCAAAAGGATATGTGAACATAAGGAAACATGTAAAGTCATAGGAACAACCCAGAAACTTGGGGCTTACTCCCCATTGGAGTCGCCAATTATGCTATAGGGTGATATCCTTGGGTGGTGGTTATTGGGTATCCCTCCCAGGGCTTTCCGGTACCCAAGGCAGACTGTCAGATTAGCTGTAAAGTTCCAGAGATGTTGCATGCATGTTCATACTAATATATATAATCGAAAAAGCAAGATGGAAATATTACCTCCTTGTGGACAACAGATCCTATGGAGAATGCCAAGCAACGAAGTAGAGATCCTTCTTCACCGGCTCCAAGTTCAGATCCTGCAGTCAATCAAAGCACCCGCGTAATATCTACAACAATATAACTTCTTATCAATTAAACTAGCATATAAGAAACATAAAACAATGCACATCTAAGCAATTCATATCATGTTACATAGACGATTGATGAAATATTCTCAAATTTTCACCTGATATTTGTAATATTAGAGTTCTTAATTTTCTTAATAAATTAAGTAAATAAAAGGGTGGAGGGACCCTATTGAGGCCTCAGAATTCCGTTTCAAAAACATGGGGAAAACCACCTGGTCCGGACCTTAAAGAAAATCCTTTTCCGTTTGGTATAGTGGCTCCGACTGGGGATAATGGGACCAGTTTCCCAATAAAGATGAAAATTATGTAAAATGATTCTTCTAACAAATTATTTTGCATAGAATAATTGTGAGAGAAATATCACTTTTATCAGTGTGATTACATATTCAATAATAAACCATAGCTAAATATTAGAACATAAGTGCATGTAATATTTATATATGATGATGTTTCAAATATACAATGCAATAAAAAGATAATTGTCAATCTATGAAGTAATACTTAATACAAGTGAATAGAAGTACCATATGTACGAAGTTCTACTCATGCAAACTGACAGCAATGAATATGCTCCTTCCCACTTTCAAGCAATTTAAAGAGTACAATAGTGCAACATCAATTAAACAACTTTAATTGTTAAAACATAACACTATGTGTTCCATTAATTCATCAAAGCACTCAAAACTTACAATAGTGCATTCTTTGCAAATGTTTTTGACAAATTTCTGGACCCTTCTCTAAATGCATGAGAAGGGTTTAAATACTAAACTAACTATAAAATAAAATAGATTATTACAAAAATGTAGAGGAGGTTTCAAACAACCTTCCTCAAAAAGCTAACTTAAACTACAATCTAGGAAATTAAACTAACATTTCTGATTTTATGAGTCCTTCCCTTCATTCTAAATGTGGTCACGAAGTTGGAAAATATCTAACATTGTTCTGAGCTAAGTTGGCCATGATATCCTTGATCAGATTTGTCCCTTAAAAATAGAATTTGAGATTGCTGACTGGGATCTTTTTGCTAAATCTGTAAGAGACTGCAGAGTTTGATGCTGATGATAAGGTTTGAACAGAAAATTCCAGTAATTTTCCTGATCAAAATTATTTACCTTTTTAATCATTCCTCCTGTGTATCTGCTTTCTACTTCCACTATGTTTCTACCTGTCTTGTTTCTAAAAACACATCATATGTGTTTTCCTTAAGAGGTTCTTCTTTAGACAGTTGCTCACACATAGATTCAATAATCTCACTTGATATTTTGGATGTCTTTGCAGTTGATTTCTCTGCCTGTTTGATTTGCACTTCCCATTCTATGAATAGAATTTCTTTGTGAAGCTTATCTACTTGAGGTAGATTAGCTTTCTTTTCTGAATATGAAAATTGACATTGAATGTGCTCTTCAATTTTCTTCTCAAGTCTTTCACATTCAATTTTCTGAATTGCTATCTGCTGGATAATTAATTTACTTGAATCACAATAAGAATCAATCATAGAAGCTTGATGACAAAACACTTCTTGTTCTTTCTTTAACTTAGTGTTTAAATCAATTGATAAATTTCTCTAATTGTGGTTGACTATGTAACTTAGTCATTGCTATTTCCAGCTATGCTTGCTTTTCATTAATCTCTGTCTGATGCTGCAATTTGAGGCTTTCAATATCTTTATGAAATTGGGCTATGTTTACTTTGACTTGCTCACTGGAATTGGATTTATCTTCATTCAACAACTTCTCTAGTTCTTGTACTCCGGCTTCCTTTTGTTTTAATGACACTCTAACCTCAGTAGCTTTATCAATAGTAGCAGTATCATATGCCCCTGCATACTGTGATAATTTGGTTAGATGTTTAGTAGGATCATCCGAGGAATGTTTCCATAGTACATCAGCTGATTCATCTATAGGCTTTGGAGTTGTTTCATCAATTCTCCTTCTTTTATTTCTTTTAACTACAGCCTTGTAACTAGGACTATAGAAAATATCTAATGAAGGAATATATTCAATCTATAGAATTATCTGATCTATGGGGTAGGCCGGTATGATTTATTTATCATGTATTGTTGGAACTCTTTGTAGTGGATTAACAATTTCCACTATCTTCTGTGAGTGTTCAGGTGTCTCGAAACTTGTTGCTTGACCAGTATTGGGATTTTATTTAGGAGTTTTTGTTGCTTCAGAAAACCCCTCCCATTCATTTATAAGATCTTTTTCTTGTGGTAAATTGGACTGATCTAGCATGTTGTGACTATGCTGAACTTCTTGAGAATTTGATTATGTCCCATTATTTCTTGTTTCCTCTAGCATCTCTATCTCATGAATGACTCGGTCAATTGTATTTTATGAGTTTTCCTTTTTAGATTTAGATTCATTTTCAGAGTGATCTAAATTATCAGATTGCTATTGCGACTGACCTAATTCATCTTCAGACATATCTTTTATTTCATCACTCAGGTTGACACTTGGAGTGTGTTTGTTTTCATCTTCAATAGTTAACAAATTTAGAGGGACTTTCTCTAGTCTCTTGTTTATGTATGCTTGAAAAGCTTCAACATCCTCTTGACTTAGTTGAATAGATACATACTTGATAATATCTGAAAAAATTTCCATGCCCTGGAAGAGATCATCAAATCCATCTTCCTCCTTTACGAAAGGCTTCATCTTAAGCTTTGCGATGTAATTTTTAATTACATCATTTGGATCATATAATCTTTTTGGCATTACTGACGATCTTAATAAATGAATTTTGGAAACTTCCTTGTAAGTATGGCCGATGTTAGACAATGGAAAGTTGCCACATTGTGTAGTGAAATTAGGTCAAATAGCCTTTTTAGCATCCTTCAACTGTTTTGTAACACCATTAACAAGCTGATAGGATATTTCTTTTGCAGGTAACTTATCGGGAACATAATAGGGTAAAAAATGGGGAGAAGAATAACTCCCGAATACTCTAATATATGTAAAATTCTCTTCGGCAAACCATCTAGCTACTGGAAGAATGTCTGCATTGGATTCCTTAGAAACCCTAGGAGCCCTTTTGTTAAAAACAATTTGATGTATAGGAAATATGACTCCATAACAGATTTTATAGAAGTGTAAGTGGAAATCTGAATCCTAGAGCTCTCTGTGGTAAATTTGAATTGGGGTAGGGTCCTTGGTAGTCCATTTCCATCCCATGGTAGGAAAACTGGAAGTAAAACAGATAGAATCCATAATATAGGCGGACATATAAAAGGGAGGTATTTCTTAGAATGAAATACTTATTTTATTTCTATATCCGGTTATGTTTTTGGATAGGTTATTAGATAATATGTCTACCCAATTCAAAATTGTTGGATTGACGACTGCGTCAATTAGGGGAACCTATTCTCTTGAGAATCTAGTGCTATCCGATTTGGAAAATAATCTACATAACATACTAGCAACATAATAGTAAGGATTAGGAATTTGGGAAATTGGGTACATACCAAACTTATCTTGCTTCAGTTTCCCCTAATTATCCTTCCATTCTTGGATGACTTTGATAAGGTCTGGATGTTCTCCTCTAAAATTCTACAAATAGTCTTTGTCATATTTCTATTGCGGGGGTGGTAGATGGTACATTGCTATTAAATGTTCTACCCTAAAAGAACCCATAGTTTCTCCCTTCGAATTCTTGAACATTCTATCTTCAATGTTTAAGTGGTCAATTGCCCACTTAACCATGTCTATATAAGGAAGAGTCTTTGGTATTACATCTATCCTGTAAATGTATGTGCATGCAACGTCAAAAAGAGTTGCGTCAGAGGTAGAAGTAGTGTATGTCGAAGAAACTTTGTTTATCACCCTTGGTCCTTCACTTTCAAAAGTTTATACATTGCTTCCCATGTTGAATTTCCGCAATCTTGTTGCAAATGGTATCTGAAAATAATGGAGACATATCTGTGTCTTCAGTGGACGACGTCTGAGAAATTTCTTTACCCTTTTTGCTCATTTTTCTCTTCAATCTGTTAACTGGTTTGCTGAAAGCAAAGAATTTTTTTACAAGTATGGAGTATGAAAGAGACAAATCTATCATTTATTTTAAACACACGCAAGAAGATATCAATCTTATTAAAATATAACATCAATCATCTTTCATAATCTCTGAATTAATATTTCATATATCTCCACACGTAAGATCTATCAATATCTTTAAAGTTGTTAAGATCTTAAATTTAATTTTGACATGACACAAGTTTCTTTACATGCTTGATCTATTAAATGGTGTCAGTGCGCATATCACAAATTATAACTTATAATAATTCATAATACTTACCCTTAAAGGCTGTGAAATGCGATCTGCGCAAATCGCAGATCGCAACTTTTATAGGATAGTGATTTAGTCGTATGTTATAAGTTGAGCGTAATGCAAATTGATCTTTTTAATAAAATTGAAGTGACTGTGATAGCCAAAGGTTTTATATTCATTTTTTTATTTTCTTGTCGGTTCCGCGGAGTTGCAACTTATATCATTTTGCTTTTAATGTTTTTCGATTGATTAAGTGAAGTGCAGTGTAATAAAGTAAATGTAATGGTGATTGAAGCTTTTTGCAAAGTTTAAATCATATCTTCGGAGAAGTTTAAGCATATATCGCAGTTCACATATTTTAATTTTTATGACACTTTTGAAATTCTTAAGATATGTGATTTGCGATGCGCTAAAAAAGAATAAGGTGGAAAAAAGAAAATACTTATTTTCTCAGTTTTTTGTTTTAGGAAATTTTAAAAGAATTTTCTATTTATTTCTAAAGGGTCCCTATTTATAAAAATAAATGGGGGTTGTTGTATAGCACAACAATTGGCTATTCACTTGGGGGAACTAGATATCTCTGATAAAAATTTTGGCATTTCTAAGCTTTTTGAAAATAAAATAGTTATAGGAATGAAATTTCAAATAAATAATATCTTACTAAGCAATGGAAATTTCTCTTATTCACTATTCATAAGAATTCCTCTTTTAGAGATATAAGTATGAAAATATATATCAGTCCTTACTCAGTTTAAAAAGATAAAGTAGGTGGCCTTTACAGATTAGATTTATAAAAATTTACTCTTTTATCACAGATAGAGCCTTTGTTCCAATAGGCAATTTAAGCTTTTGGCAGGGTTACCTTTTACCGAGCAATGATTCATTGTCCCATCCAGTATTTCTTATAATTTTCAGAAGTAAATTATGATCTTTGAGAATTTTATTTTATATATTATTTAATTCACTTAAAATCCATTATCTTGGCTTGGTAACCAAATGATGACAATGCCATTCACTAGTAGTAATTAAGTCGATCAAGCTGGCTCTTGATGAGACCCCTTGCCTTTTTGATACTGTCTCAAGTCATTACCCTGTTTTGGTAGACAGTATTGGTAATGTCAGTTTAACTATTTCCTTATGAACATGATAAACAAGCTCATGATGAGACTTATTATCTTTTAAGTTTTTCTTCTAATCATATATTTTTTATTTTCATTTGAATTCATTTCAAAAATTTATAAGATTTTCAGGCTAGGATGAATCATTGGTCTTTTTAAGATTCTGAATGATAATGTCGAGTTTTGGATTACTTTTCTGTAAACACGTCTTTACTATGTTAAAGTTTATTTTCTTGACTGATAAATAGAATATTCATGCCATATAAATATGAGATTTCATCAAATAATAATTGATTTCAGTGAAATTCCATTTTCCAAAAAGATAAAATCAATTTGTCTTTTTAAATCTCTCGATTTTTCTTCCTTGAACATTTTCCATTTTTTCTATAAGCAAAAATAAAAATCAAAAGAAAATCATCTGAGATTAGATTTGAAAAGCCATATATTAATACTAAGCAACTTTTATTTTAAAAGAGAAAAGCAAAAGACACTAATATACAAGGATAGAAGGGGTTACCTCCTATGAGAATTTTTTTTTTTTTAAATTTGCCCATTAACATGCAAAGAATCCTTTTTTCCTGATAAATGTTGTAATAGAAATATTGATGGGCCTATTTCTTCAATTATTTGAAATAGACCTAGCCAGAGTTTTTGAAACTTCGTGTGTTTACCTTTCTCCTCATGTGCTTTGTCCCATTTCAATACCAAATCACCAATTTTAAAATACTTTGGAATGATAGAAGTTGAATCAAAAGAGGCTTTTATTATTTGTTGATGATGAGCATAAGGCTTTTTGGATTTTTCTCTTTCTTCTTCTAACTTTAGAATTTGACTTTGTCTAAATTGTAAAGAAGAAGTAGGAGTTTCATCAATGGATTGAACTAAGGACAGAGATGGAATAACTACATTGGTGGGAAGTACAACTTCTTTTCCATATACAAGATTAAATGGAGAATTACCAATAGAAGCTTTTTGAGTTATTCGATCTTCCCAAAGAGCAAAAATTAATGACTTATGCCAATTTCTTTGATTCTGATAAAAAATTCTTTTGATTATTCTAATTATATTTTTGTTTGTAGATTCTGTTAAATCATTTCCTTGTGGATAATGATTCGCAGAATATTTTAGTTTAAAACCTATTTTAATTGCAAAATCTATCATAGTAGTTCGAGAGAAATAAGATGCATTGTCAAACATCAAAGTAGTAGGTAAGCGAAACCTGGTTATGATATTTTGGTCAATGAAATCAATGATATTTTCTGAATTAGCTACTCTTAATGGAATTTCTTCCACCCACTTGGTAAAGTAATCTATATCTGTGAGAATATATCTATGTTGTTTGGAAGAGCTAGGAACAATCTCACCAATTATATCTAATCCTCATTACTCAAATGGTTGTTCAATATTGACTAGTTGTAATGGGAATGATGGCTTTCTTTTTTTTCCAGATGTACTTTGGCATACTTTACATTTTCTTAAATATTCATGGGCATCTTTGAAAAGTGTAGGCCAATAGTAACCTACATGTAGGATCTTATGTGCTATTTTATTTCCTCCAAAATGTCCTCCAGCTGGTCCATCATGGAGTTCCTACAAGACCTTCTCTGCTTCAGATTTTTCTAAGCATCTTATAAGTACAAAATCAATTTTTTTTCTAAATTACACATCATTGACTAACTCATATTGTTTAGCTTTTAATCTAAGAGATTTTTTTGTCCTATAACTGAGATGATTTAGAGCATATCCATTTTTTAGATAAAATATAAGATCAACATATCGCGAATCTGAATCATTGAGGCTTACCTCTGATATTTTCACATTACTTGAATCTTCTTCTGATGGAAAATGTGATTCTCCTGCAAGCATTCTGCAAAAACCTTGACCTCTAATGATTTTAGAGGGTTTTATTTCTACATCATACTCTCGTAATGCAGTTATGCAGTTAGCTCTTTTTTCTCCTAATTCTTTCTTCATCAAAAGTTGTCTTACTGCAGAAAATGGAAATATGATTTTTGTATGAGACTTTAGGAGAAAAGGTCTAAAAATTTTTATGGCTTTAAAAACAACAAATGCTTGTTTTTCAACAGATGTGTAATTCAGTTTTTCACCTTGTAAATTTGAACAAAGAATGATATCGGTGCTTCTATTTGTTGGTCATTCAACTGTGTTAAAACAACTGCATATGATGTATCCAATGAAAAAGTTTATAATGTAAATGGATTAATAAAATTGGGGGTGGTCAGGAATGGAGCATTGACAATTGACTCTTTAATCAATTCAAATGCTTCTCTTTCATTATGTCCCCATTTGAAGACATAATTTTTCTTAATCATGTTCTGCAATGGTAAAACTATTTGAGAAAAATGAGGGAAAAATCTCTTAACAAAATTAATTTTCCCAAGGAAATATTGCATGGTTTTCTTGTTACGAGGGAAAGTAATTCGTTTAGTTTCATCAACTATTTCAGGATCAATATAGATACCATTTTTTGACAAAATGAATCCTAAAATTTTTCCTTCATTTAAAGCAAAAAATTATTTCTTTGGATTTAATGAAATGAATACCTTTTTCATCGTTCAAAGACTTGTTTTAGGTCATTCACATGATGATTTGCCTGTTTAGAGAAGACAATAATGTCATCTAAATAGATAAATACTATTTTATTTATAAGTCCTCTAAAAGTTGTGTCCATGGCTCTTTGGAAAGTGGCACCTGCATTAATTAATCCAAAAGGCATTTTCTGATAAGCATAAGTTCCCCACTCAGTTCTATTAAACATAGTTTTCAATCTATCATCTAGATGAACAAGAATTTGATTGTAACCTGAAAATCCATCTAGAAAAGACATGAGATCAGAACTAGCTACTTTTGGCAATACTTGTTCCATGGTTGGTAGTGGAAAATTTTCCTTCTAGCATGCTTTGTTTAAATTTCTAAAATCAATGCAAATTCTAATATCACCATTCTTCTTCCTGACAGGTACCAAATTTGATATCCATTTTGAATGTCTGACTGGAAAGATAATTTTTTCCTTGAGAATTTTATTCAATTTAGTTTTAATTTGATTTTCCAAATTTGGATGAATCTTTCTCAATTTTTGTTGTATGGGCTTTTCCTCTGAGATCATAGGAATCGTGTGTTGAATTAAAAAAGTATCATACATTTTAAGATCAAAATAATCCCAAGAAAAGACACTTTTGTACATCCTAAACAATCTGATGAATGATAATCTTTCTTTAGAAGAAAGACCGAGACCTAGATTTATATTTTGAGGTTTTTATTCTCTTCCTAGATTAACTAACTCAGATATTAAGGTAAAACTTTTTATTTTTGAGTTAGTTACTCATTTAAATCTATCCTTTAGATCATATAAGTCTTCTAACTTGACAACATATTTTGGAATAGGATTTTCATATTGTTCTTTCTTAATCTGAGTGTCATGTTCACTTTCATCCATGATTTGATTATCATAATATTCTTCAAATGTTAAAAAATCTATGATATCTGAGTCATTATTGAATACTCTCCAATTAGTGATATTATCAGGAATAGATGGTCTAAAAATCAATTCAATAGAAAATCTATCGGGACTAGATTCTTGGGACGAGATTAATTTTGATGCTACATTAGCGAGTAAATCTGCACTAGCATTCTGTATTCGAGGTATAGAAGAAATTTTGAAGGTTAATAAATGAGTAGTTAATTCTTGGACTAATGATTGATAATGTTTCAAATATCCAGAATTATAATGGATAGTATCTCTCACTTGCCTAACTATGATTTCTGAATCTCCTAAAACCTTTTGATGTCTGATATTTAGATCAATAGCTTTTAATATCCCTTGAACTAATGCTTCATACTCAGCTACATTGTTGGTACAATCAAATTCTAATCGGTAGGATAGCATAGTATTTTCGCCTTCTGGGTTTATTAAAATGAAACCCACACCTACACCATCTTCATATTAAGAACCATAAAAATAAAGGGTCCAAAACAAAGAATTAACTGTTTTTCTATCTAGAAAATTAATACATCTAGAATTATCTGGCAGGGAAAAATTCTCAATCTGAGATACAACCACATTATCAAAGAAAGGGGATGGTTGTGCATTAAATTTTCCTAAAAATGGCTGTGTAGAGTAGTTTCCAATAATGTTGTTATTGAAGACTATGAGCTCATTAAGTTCTTCAAGATCAGTCACAGTGTGTTTCATAAACTTTTCACGGTCAATTCGAATTTGGTTTGGCTTTCCATTATGTGGTAACCACATATGTGACCAGTCTGTTGAAAAATAGCCATGAATTTTCTCAGACAAATCACGACTTAAAATTAAACCATAAAATTCAGGAATATCTGCCACAAAAATATCAATTATCTGAACAATTTTGGGATTTGATGACAATCTGATGGAAACAGATTTTAATTCTCCTACCACTTCTACTCTAGTTCTGTCCATTTGTACTATATGAACTGGGGAACTCTGAGCAGTAACGTTCAATTTAGCACAAACTGATTTTGGCATTATATTCGAAGAAGCCCCTGAGTCTATTAAACAATTATGAACATTTTTATTATAGATCTCATAGGTTAAGAGAAATTGGGGAGTATGAGAGATGGATCGATCACCTATCATAATTAAATCGGAGGCATCTATTTTTACTGAAGGAGAAGGTGGCTTACCCATTTCATTAGCTGCTTTAACTATGAGTGGAGCAGGTAAGTTTGAAGCAGGAACAACTTTTAATTCTCTAAGTAAGATTTGTTGTTGTTGCTTCAATTTGGTAAGCTCATAAATTCAAATATGTTCCCTAGTCTTCTTCATGTCTTCAACTATATTATACTCAATGGTATCTGAGATAACCATTGTTTTAGATACAGGTGGAGAGTCTGATGTAACAGGACTTGTTTTTGTTGCCTTTGAATTAGACTTTTCGCTTATTGATTTGCTTTAGCAGGAGTGGAAATTTTTTGCTGTTGACTAGGCTGTGTTGCTTCAGTAATATTTTTGCTACGTGTGCTGATAAAAAACACTTCAAGTTGTTCTTCATTTGATAGGATGAAATCCCACATTCCATTAAGTTCAACTTCTTCTTCTTCTTCATCTTCCTCTTCCTCTATTTGTTCTTCCTCCTCTTCTTGACCTAATTTAACATTAGATGTGATATTTGGAAGTTGAGAATTAGAGGTTTGTTTCTTCTTGAAATTCCTGAAACTCTTTTTTGAATTTGAATTTTTGGTGACTTGTTTCTTGATATCTTCCATCTCATTGGTCATGGTTTTCAAATCTTTTTGAAGACCTTCTACATAAAATGGATCCTTTGGCATATTCTTCTTAGAGTCATCTTTGAAATATGTCTTCTTTGATTTTCGATCTTCCTGAGAATTCTTTTTCTCAAGAGCAGTTATGTGTTTCTCTACAGATAGAGATTCTTTCATATTCTCTACAAGTGTTGCTAATTTTTCTCTATCAACAAAAATAGCTATATTAGATGGAAGGGATGAAATATGCCGCTCAATTTGAACTTCTGCACCAAGAACTACTGTAACAGGAATTTTATTGAGTAGTTTATTAAATATTGAATTAAAATATTTTATCTTCTCACCTGGTTTAGCTTTAAGATTTGAAACATAATTGACAAGAGTAGTAGTAGTTCTTTCATCTCTAAAATTAGCCAAAAATTGTTATTCAAACATATTCTAGCTAGTTATGGAGCGAGCAGGTAATGAAAAATACCAGGATCCTACAGATCCTTTTAAAGTATATGGAAATAATCGTACAATGCAATCCTCTTCAACTATTGCATTCAAGTTTACAGCTAACATAAAATTATGAATATGTTCTTCTGCAGGAAGACCATCATCAGGATTAAATTTTGGTAGCCATATTTCGAGATTTTTAGGCAGAGCATGAAGACGAGCAGGCATGTTTACAGCCCTTCGATTACTCTATGGGTTTATATTCAGTGGAGGGACTTAACCTTCCATTAGATTTTGGATGGGTTGATTGTGAATTGATGATGAGGCAGGTCAAGTACTAGGACCAGTATTTTGAGTATTGGAACTAGTGAAAATGATACCGACTGTTGGAATGAAATTTGTGGAATTGAGTGGAGGTAATGGGGGTGAATGGGATAAGATCTCGCTAGTGATCGATTCTGATTGAGTCCTCTTTAACTTATTTCGAGTACTACTGATAGGAAATTCAAAAGGGAGAATCCCTGTTTTTTGACTTTTTGATCAAGTTAATATTCTTCGAGGTTGTAAAGAAGATAAAATACTAAGATCCGATCACTGAGAAGATTCAAGCTTTTCAGCATAAATATATACTTTCTCTAACTTTTCTATCAAAGTCTGAACTTTTGGGGAATGTTGGTGAAACTAGGGAAATAGTATAGTTTGAGTATCACTAGGAGACTTAGGGGAAAGGTGATCAACTTCAAATTTTATAGATGGGGATCTAGATAATTTTCTAGAAGTTGATGGGGATCTAGAGGGAGAGAGATTTTTTTATTGAACTTTAGATTGATCAGACCTTTCTTCCATTCACTTGGCCCTCCTTCTAGCACCAATATGTTGAGGCCTCGAAACTCCGTTGCCAAAACATGGGTAAAACCACTTGGTCCGGACCTTAAAGCAGCTCCTTTTCTGTTTGGTATAGTGGCTCCTATTAGTCATCAGTATTTTTTTTCCTTTGTAGATGACTAAATGCTTATCCTAAATTTCTAGAAACAAAATTGATGAATATTGTGAGTTCTAGAGATCTCACTGCCTTCATTATCCTTAGGATAAATTTTTCACTATTCTACTATTCTAGCAAGGCATGGTTAGTCTATCACTCCCATAAGACCAAATCATGGACTTATGCCACTCATTCGCACTATGTTTGCCACCTCTGACCTTACCACTATGTTTATGTTTTCCTAACCCTTCTACTTACACCTTGGATTGCCAAGTAGCCTGACCTTTGCCCCCATTCACCAAATGCCTCAAAGAATTGGTGGTTTTAAGCTACCTTTTTAGGCTCTTTAGATAAATCACAGTCATTATTTTCTAGGATTGCAATGCATAAAGGTTTTTCAATGTTCTGTTTCAAACCTAAAAACCCTAAGTTAATTGATCAACCAAAGGCCAAGTCCAAAATACCTCCTAATAGGTCATGTAGGGTCTCCTAGGTTATTCATTGTTTTGATATTCTAAACTCATTGTTTTTCATGTGCCCAAATATGAAATCAAATGAAAAGGAGGGTGAAATTATGAAGAGGGTGAACTTATGAAAATGAGGGTGAATTTATGATCAGAGCATAAATTATGCAAAAGGACAGTCGTCCATATTAAAATATTTATGCAGGAATGGTTTATGATGGTTATCAACAGAAGAGAGGCAAGGTGAGAAGCCAAAATCCTAAAAGACATTCACAACAAAGGGAGACAACATGCCTATTAAACAAAGAGAAACAGGGTTTTTATAACTAATTGGAAAAAAAGGTGTTGCTCAATAAGGATTTCATGCAAAAGATCACAAGGAAAGAGGTACATAGGCGCCACTGAGCATAAATTGAAGATTAATTGAAAAAAGAAGTGAAGGTGAGAGACCTCCTTGACGACAGTAGGTAGAAATTGAAAAATGATATCAGAGGATGACTTACTTAGTTTTTCAAGACTACACTGTTTCACTGCACCAAAGGGATAAATCACAAAGAGTATCAATATGAGGGAGACAAAACTTTCAAGTACAATCAATTTTCATCAAAATGGTCAAAGGAAAGAGATCATAAGGTGATAGTGTAAAAATGGAACACTAAGCACATCATGAGTTTGTTGATGAAGTGACTAAAGTTGTCAAAACTCCAAAGGAAGTTTAAGAAGATCAAAACATTGTGTTAGGGCACCTGCATGACCAACACAGAAGTGGCCCAAAGAATAAATGGTAGGCATCATTTATAGTATTGGAAAAAACATAGATGTCACTATCAAAAGCAGTAAGAGGGGGAAGAAAGTTATATTTTCAAAATCACCCACCAAAGGATCATTTTTATGCTTAAAACACCTCCTGCAAAAAGGTAAAAGAAATATCAGTAAAAGGATAAAAAGTTCAAAAGAAAACATTAGCAAAGTTAATTTTTGGCTTTAATTATCTTTTCCAAGGGTATAAAAAGCCTATGGCTATCACTCAAACTCATTTTTCATATACAAAAAAGGAGAGAAAATCTTTCAAGTAAAAAATCAGGGTTTCTGGCAAAGTTTTGGGCATGAGAAGCCCTGTGCTATGCTCGTGTAAATTTGTGCTACGCACCTATGGGTTCTCTCCGCGTAATTTAAAACTAGACACTATGCTCATGTAGCAACGTGCTATGCGTTTACCGCATGCAGGACCACCCGATCAACTCACCCAACATCGTTCAGCGCTACCCTTCTGCGTGCAGGAGAAGCTCGACACCCAACCGCCATTCAGGCCTCACCCGACACCATCCAAGCCCTGCCGCACTGCGCTTTTGCCCGTTCAGGTGTTGCACGAAGAATTTCAGCCTGTGCTATGCTCCTACGATGCATTCAGGGCCGACCCGAAAGCTCGCGCAAGGTTGACACAACTCGCCCGTGCTCCACTCCTGTGCTACACTTTCAACCAGAAAACTCTTCAAAGCTATGCAAGCCTCCAATTTTCTCGATACTCCTAATTTTCTCTGCTTGGCACCTTTGGGGCTTTTACAAGAGGTATTTAGATCTATTTCCCCCTCTCATGCTATTTTAAAGGGAAAAATTAGAAATAATGTTGGAAACCCTAGAAGAAAAGATAA
This sequence comes from Pinus albicaulis, assembly GCA_034641835.2. Taxonomy (NCBI): domain Eukaryota; kingdom Viridiplantae; phylum Streptophyta; class Pinopsida; order Pinales; family Pinaceae; genus Pinus; species Pinus albicaulis. Next base: position 1,300,581,957 of record CM076574.1, on the reverse strand, counting down.
GTTTGGTCTCCATGCTTAGAATTGGCTTCTCTACTAAATAAACCTCTCCATTTGCACAACTATTCTTCACATTACCAAGCCTTGACATTACTATCTCCTCACCATCCCACTCACCTTCTTCATATCATTTCACAAGTAGCTTCGATTTTTTGATTTCAAAGAAAGATTAGAGATAAAATGTCTAGAGAAGACAGTGATGACAATGGAGAGGGAGGCCAAAGGCCTAGGGGAACACAGAGAAAGGGTGGGAGAGAAAATAGGTTTGAGCCTTTGAGCACCAAGGAGTTGACAACCTCCCCTACCATAGTTGCATATTTCCAAGAGGTAGGATGGTATGACTTCTGTGAAAAAGTACAAAGAGTCAAAATTCACCCTGAGATGACCAGAATTTTCATCCTAAACCTCCATAACCACCAAGTACACCTAGCTGGAGTGAAGTTTGAGCTGTCCACCAATACAATTTCCATGGCCACTAGGATACCTTGCATGGGAGAAAAATGGTTCAAACAGGTGAGTTTGGACTGAAGCCATTACTAGCCTCTTTTGAAACCAAGATACCAAGCAGATTGCAAGACCATTTTTCCCTTCTCCCTTTTGTTGGAAAGGTATGCCCCTTTAATGAAAACCATCATGAAATATTTTACCTGTGAGGGTAGGTTTTCTAGACTCTATTCCTACCATATAATACTGCTCATGCATTTCACTAGGGCCAAGCTACTGCATTTGCCTTATTACCTTTATTAAAGTATTGATAAGATGTCATACATTGTGCAAAAAAGACCTCCTTCACAAAAAAATGTAGAGTCTTTTCCACCATTCTGTCATCAAGATGATTGTGTTGCATCAATTAGAGCAACAGGGTATCCCATGGGAAGTATTCATCGCCCATGATGTTTTCACAAATCCACAACCTCTTCCTCTGCAAAGGTTTCCCTCATCATCTCATCCACCTTCCTCAATTCCTCCATCAAACCCCACTAACCATGATTCCTCATCTACAAGTGAATCCTCTCCCAAAGAGAACTTCCCTCCTTAACCTTCTCCTAAAGCATCAGAACAAGAATAAAGTGATGAATAACAAGAGGAAAACAGTGAGAAAAATGAAAAAGACAATGAGGAAGAAAATAACAATCAAAAGGAAGAAACAAGTGATAAGGGAGAGAAAAATGAAAATTAAGAAAGTGGTAATGAGGCAGAAGATGAAGACAATGGCAGAGAGGAAGAAAATGACAGTGATAAAGAAGACAATTTAGAAAAAGAAGACAATGACAAGGCAAATTTTGAAGAAGAAAACAATGAGCCCAATAGCAATGAAGAAAAAGATGGCAAGGCGGGAGATATAGAAGGCAGTAAAGATGACAAAAATCAGAATGAAAGCAATGAGGACATTACAAGGGAAAACAAAATGTTTGAGGACAATGAAGAAGCTAATGAAGGTACCTCTAGTAGTGACCCCACATAAAATAATGATGACAGTCAAGATACAGAGGAAGATTTCGATGAGAAAAATAGTGATGATGAAGATAAAAGCAGTGGGCAAAACAATGACACTAATGAAGAAGGGACAGCTAATGAAGAGACAGATCATGAAGACAAAGGCAGTGAATAGTGTAGTGGTGAAAGGAATAGTGACAAAGAGGTCAGCCATGAAGATAAAAAAGCACAAGATAGTGATGAAGACACCGACAAAAACACGTCTAATAGTGCTAACACAAAGAACTATAATGTTGCAAACATAGAGGATGACACTGAAGAAGATATGGAAAATGATGGAAATAATGAAAATGCTCAAAATAGTGATGAAGACACTAACAAAAACACCTCTAGCAGTGACACCATGAAACCAAAAATCAGTCAAGAGATTGATGATAGTGGTGAAGGTCATGACAATGATATTAGCATGAAGGAAAATGAAAATGCCCCTCAAGAGGGTAGTCAAGAACAAAATGAAGAAGACATGAATACAAAGATCTTGGATGAAAGGCAGGACAGTCTTAAGGTCAGCCATGAAAAGGGTATTCTAGTAGACAAATTTGATTTTCTCCTTCTCACATATCAAAAGGGGCCAAGGCAAGTGTTTGCTTCCTCCAAAAGGCAAGGGACCTTGCCATCAACATCAGCTCAGCCACTAGACAAAGGGAAATAAAGGGTAAAGGAAGAAGAAGAAGACCATGAGGTGGAAAGGGATTTTGAGATCATTTAGGTAGATAGTGATGAGGAGAATTAGGCAAGAATTACAAACATGCTCCTCTAGGAAATAAATGCACAAATCAAAGACCTCCAAGCACATTTAGATAGGGCCAAGAGTATAAATGACGCCCTCGACTTGGAAAATAGGCAGCTGGGAGCACAAATGGAAATATATGAAGCCAGAGCCCTCAAGGCCTGAAATGAAGCCCAAAAGGCACAAATTAAAATAGAGGAGGTAATAGGCACTTATGAGGAGAGTAGTGATGAGGAAGGACAATCTAGGAGAAGACCTAGAACCATGGGATTGAAGAAAGCATTGACTAAACAAAGGGAGGAAGAATCAACCCTAGCAAACCAACTCTCTTTGAATGAACTTTAGGCTATGGAGATAGCCCATGACTGGGAGCCTTGGTTGGAGAGAGCCAACATACACTTGGAGGCCAAATTAAAGAAATCAAATCAATATGTTGACCTCCAAAGAAGAATGACTAAACATTATGCTCGAAGGAACCAAATTGCAAGGTCTAAATTGAAAAAGGCTCAGGATAAGATCCAGGCACTAAAATAAGAAAAGGGCTAAGCTAGGCTTGGAATATTTGCACAAGCATCTCTATAGGTCTTCGAAAACCCATGAGGTACTCATCCACGAAATTTGGGAGAATTTTGACAAGTTTTTGTTTTTCGCTAATTTTGAGGCCAAGAGGGTAGCACACATGGTGCTACGCTCTTTTTCAGAGCATATTTAGGAGGAAAGGCTTACCTTTTTGGGATCCTCATCACTAATATATCATGCTCACAAAGTTTCAGATCAATTGGAGTTGTTTTGGTCCTCCAAAAGTGTAATTTTCCAAATCTGGAATAGCACAGCAAGCCTGCTGAAATAATGCACTCCTGGGAGATTGATGCACATAAATGATTTTAAAACCCTTGGATCCCTTATATCAGCAGATCTAGAGTCTATATACAAAAGGGGAGAAAAAACAAATCAAACTAGGTGTGGTAAACAGATCTCCCACCACCTAGTCTAGCTGAAAAGCACCCTACAAGAGGGGCTGCAGCTACGCACAACAAACTGCTTCAGAAATAACGGAGTCTTGGAAATTATGTGAAGGAGGAAATAAAATATGATTAAATTATGAATATACAATATAAAATCGGAATTATAATGAAGCTCTTTCAATATACAGTAGAATACATGAGACAATAGAGCAAGAAATCTTCAGAAAAGAAGGCTACAACACATATATAATTGCAGAAATGGCTCAACAGCATTATTTTAAGGAGCTGCAGTAGCTGAATATTACAATTCAGATATAGGACAGATTTGTGGACAAAACATCAAATCTATTTCAGATCTGGAAACTAGATAGTCTTATTTACAAGATCCCCTTGGGGTTTTGACCAAATCATGCATAAACAAGAGTAGATCTAAGTTTTAAGTTGCAGATATGTAAAATGCTGCAGTAATTTATGAATATAACTTTACATTACAATACATCAGATATAAATAGTACATGGATCAGCAATATAATCCATGGATCACAAAAGTGAAAGGCAAAGCCCAGCACCAGAGATCTCTCATCAAAATTGGGATCAAAACACCCTGAAGAACCTCATATGAAAATAACACAGTTCCTCAATGGAAACAGCGCTGTAGCTTGAATAACATTGATGGCTAGCTGCCAAGATATAGATATGAAGTACAAACATGAGAGGCACTCTTCCAGGAGGTTAAAAGACACACTCCATGAGAAGAGGCTCCCAAAACAAGCTAGATCTCTGCAGATCTAGAATCCCACTTGCTGCAACTTGCAAAAGAAGACAAACCCTCACTAGATCCGCGCTACAATTGGAAGTAGAGCTTGGCCTCAAGCCTGGTAGTGGATCAAATCAGAAAATACTCCTCCAAGAATCCTCAAAGGAAGAGGTGAAATCCCTACATAGTAACTCCAAGTGCTAAGCAGCACAATTCTCTACTAAATAGCAGAGAATAGTATTTTTCTAAGAAGACAAGATACTCAGAAATATAATAAATCAACAACCTTCTCTTGTTGCCTTCCCCTTTCTTTTATAATATGAAAGCCTTTGCAAACCCTAAACCAACTTCATGAGTTACCTCCTTTCACATGAGGGGCCTCCTTCTAGAATTGCATTGTCCCTTCATGAGATACATTTAACGTAGACATCGTTGTAGATTTGGTCAAGGTTAACCCAGTCTCACAGCTCAAACCCCTTTCACACCTGCAAATGATTTATTTACATGGCCCTGATTTATCTGTGTTCACATGGGCATTTATATCAGGAGTTTTACATGCCCTCCTTTATTCATTTATTCATGCAATATCAAGTAAAAAAAAAATGAATATTCCTCTTAGCTTAGGCTAAGTAGGAATATTACAGTCCTCCCCTCCAAAATGTTGCTTGTCCTCAAGCAACTGATAGGGTAAGAGTTTTAGTACTTCTCCTCCTCCATTGATGGCATCATCAGGGATCAAGTCCTCATGATAAGCCAAGTGTTCAACAAGCCAATACATCATGAATTCTTCCTCCATGTTCAATGCAATATGTGCATAGTCCATTCCTTCAGGAGTGAAAAACTCAATAGAAATAAGCATGGTTGAAGCAATGCTACATCTTAAACATGTATCATGAAGTACAGGTAAAAGTTATAAACCATGTGGTACATACACACTGCCCATCCTCTATTCATACAACCCCATAAACAATACAACTATATCATCCAAGTATGGAAGCAATATCTCATATATGCAAACTGAAACCTGAACTTGAGGAGGCGGGTCAAAATCCCACATGTGATGCCAGCGCAATGCACCTCTTGTATTCATTAGATCCAGGTGTGGCAAGTGGCATTCCCACCACACATTTGCTACATGAGTCACCTTAACATGGTTGAAGGTGTTACATAAGTTTGGTGTCTTTGGGAAGCACCCATCATGAAAAGGAATCTCCCTTTGCACAATAAGGGAGTGGCCAAGTTCAGAATTTATATTGGCCCCCAACAAGCTATTAGATCCACATGATCTCTCACTCCCTTTAGGATTCATATCCTGCAAAAATATGGTAAAGGAATGTAATAGATTAGAAAATACAACTTGATTGGCATGATCAAATCCTTTACCATCATAGTCCTTCACACACATGGAGTTGTGCATGAGCATTCCCCTCCTCTAAAGCAAAGGAAGAGTTAGCTGAGATGACTCTTGTAAAGAGTCCATTGGCTTCCCCAATCCTCCATATCTATTGCACTCTTGAAAGTGATGATGTAAGTCCTCTCTCATGCCTTCCCAATCAAAACTCTTCTTGATCAGGGTATAGATCTTCATTGAATATATATGGCTAAGGAATAATTCTTCAGGTGATCCTTGTAGGATCTTCTGCTTGAGCTTGTAAGCTCTAGCCAAGAATACCTTACCATGATAATAGATGACTCCCCCGTGGAATAAGTAGCCCTCCTCTTGCTGCATGCCATCTATTATCGTACTTGTGTGGAGATATTTGGAATGCTCTACAAGCAAGTGAGATTTCCAATAAAGATCCACACTGCTCAACAATGACAGCGCTGCTGAAAAATCCATGGAAGTGCTTGTCATGTTGCTAATCTTCTTTTTGACATTAATTATGCCAAAATTATTTGTTGGAAGGCTGATCCTCCCATTATTCTCCTCCCATAGCGTAGATTCAGAAAAGAGAGAGGGAGATAGTGATGCAGGAAGAATATCTCCCTCATACTTGAGCTGTCACAAGCCTTCTAACGTTGTGACTTGGTCTCTCCTTGCTCCAATCCTTCCTTGATCTAGATTTGGTGCAACACTTTGTGGTGCCTTCCCCACAAGATCTGAATATGATGGCATTCCAGGTGGCTTTCCATTAGATAAAAATGTCCCTTGCAACATCCTAATGAACATGAGAGAAGGAACTGTGAGATCCCTGCTCCCACTGCACAAATCCATCTCTGTTGTTTGTGTGGAAGTACTAGGTGAAGGATAAGTGTGCATGCCTTGAATCATTTGTGGTTTCCCACTCTTCAAGTCCACCCACTCCATTTTCAAAGCTTTCCAACCAGTGGTAACCTTCCCCAAGGTAATCAACCATTAGACACCCAAAATGATGTTGGTGTCTGGTATGTCAACTACAAAGAAGTGATCCATGAGAGTGTAGGATCCCATAGTGACAGAGAGTGATGGAACATACTGCATGCATTGCATGGTCCTATCTCCTGGGACCAAAATAGAAAATCCCTCAAAAGTGTCAGTGGGGATTTCTCTCCTTTGCACAAGATGAGCATCAATAAAGTTGTGGGTTGCCCCACTGTCAATCGAGACAAATACCCTCTGATTCATGAATGAACCTTGTAATCTTAGGTTCAAGTACTTGGGCACTCCTCTCAAATATTCAAGAGTCCCACTCATTGGAGAAAAGGCTTCCTTCCCATCTCTGGATGGTGTTTGATCTTCCTCATCATCATCAGTGCTGTGACGCATCCTAGGTTCATCATCTTCATATTCCTCCTCAAGATTTGAGAAGACTTCTATGTAGTGTGCTTTTCTTGCAAAACATCCATGTCACGGTGCCCATGACTCTTGGTAAGTGAAACACAGTTTCTTTTTCCTCAATTCTCTCCTAAGATCAATATCAATAGGCTTCTTCATAGAGCTCTCCTTGGGAGGAGCAGCTTTTCCATCCTTCCCCTTAGAAAAGCGAGGGGCCTTACTTTGGAGAGTTTCCTTTGCTTTTGGCAAGGCATCTTGGAGGTCTCTAGCCCTCTCAATGACATCATGCAAAGTGATGGGCTTGGTAGATTTAACCAACCCATGAAAATTTTCCTCCAGGCCATCGATGAACATGTAGACTCTCCTTGCTACAGATAGATCAGGGACCCTGACTGATAATCTTAGAAACTCAGAGATATAAGTCTCTGCATCCCCTGATTGCTTCAGCTTTGCAAGGCTTATGAAGTGTGCTTCAGGATCCTTCCTGTCAAACCTCTCCACCAGTCTTCTAGTAAACACAGAATAGGTAGTCACATTGTTATGTCCCAATGTAGACAGCCCATGGAACCACCAATTGTGTGCTTCACCTTCAAAGTGTAGTGTTGCAATCTTGCTGGCTTCAGTCTCAAGGACCTTATTCAATTGGAAGTAAATATCTAGTTTTTCTACCCATGCCTTGGAAAAACTGGAGGATGATCCATCAAATTTGGGCAAAAAATTATGCCCATAGAGTGGTGTCTATCCTGATTATGAAAGAACCCACCATCTCTGTAATGCTACCTTGGTCTTCTTCTGTCCTTGATGTGACAAAATTCTGGGAGACTCAAGTTACCCTTGAATCTCTGACTTTGAGAATCATACTCCACAAAGTAATATTCAAGGGGAGCTTGTTCTTGTGGTCCTTCATTCTCCACAAACAAGAAAGTAGGCATAGTGGAGCGTTGTGAAGCTTGTGGGGCTTGTGGCAAATTCACTGGTTGACCAGTCCCATGATGAGAAATGTCAGAGCTTTCTTCTGGATGAAATCTCCCAAGAGATTCCCTCATTCTATCCACCCTCATCTCCTTCGTCTCTCTTGAAATATATTGCATGGCCACCAAAATATTTATTGCAAACTCTTCCCCTTCTTTGTCACTTGCAGTCTTAGGGGTTGTACCCTTATATTGATCTTACGTAGTATAATCATACTTATTGAAAATTCTGTTCTTATACCTCTTCTCCCTCTCAATAATATGTTCATCTTCTTCTGAATGCAACATGGTTGTGATGCTCCAAGGAAAGCACAGGCTGTGCCAAGAAAGGAGTTTTGATACCACTGTAATGTTCCAAATCTGGAATAGCACAGCAAGTCTGCTAAAATAACAAACTCTTGGGAGATTGATGCATAGAAATGAATTTAAAACCCTTGGATCCCTTATATCAGTAGATCTGGAGTCTAGATCCAAAAGGGGAGCAAAAAAAAATCAAACTAGGTGTGGTAAACAGATCTCCCACCACCTAGTCTAGTTGAAAAACACCCTACAAGAGGGGCTGCAACTATGCATAAAAAACTACTTCAGAAATAACAAAGTCTTGGACAGTATGAGCAGGAGGCCATAAAATATGATTAAATTATGAATATACAATAAAAAAACAGAATTATAATGAATCTCTTTCAATATACAGTAGAATACATGAGACAATAGAGCAATAAATCTTCAAAAAAGAAGGCTGCAACACATATATAACTGCAAAAAATGGCTCAATAGCGTTATTTTAAGGAGCTTCAGTAGCTGAATATTAAAACTCAGATCTAGGATATATCTGTGGAGAAAACATTATATCTATTTCAGATTTGGAAACTAGATAGTCTTATTTACAAGATCCCCTTGGGGTTTTGACCAAATCATGCGTAAAACAAGAGTAGATCTAAGTTTTAAGTTGTAGATCTGTAAAATGCTGCAGTAATTTTTGAATATAACTTTACATTACAATAGATCGGACCTAAATAGAACATTGATCAACAAGCTAATCCATGGATCACCAAAGTGAAAGGCAAAGCCCAACACCAGAGATCTCTCATCAAAATTGGGATTAAAACACCCTAAAGAACCTCATATGAAAACAACATAGTTCCTTAATGGAAATAGCACTATAGCTTGAATAACATAGATGGCCAGCTACCAAGATACATATCTAAAGTACAAACAGGAGAGGCACTCTTCCAGGAGGTTAAAAAACACACTCCATGAGAAGAGGCTCCCAAAAAAAGCTAGATCTTTGTAGATCTAGAATCCCACTTGCTGTAGCTTGCAAAAGCAGACAAACCCTCACTGGATCTGCATTGTAATTGGAAGTAGAGCTTGGCCTCAAGCCTAATAGTGGATAAAATCAGTAAATACTCCTCCAAGAATCCTCAAAGGAAGAGGTGAAATCCCTGCATAGGAACTCCAAGTGCTAAGCAACACAATTCTCTACTAAACAATGGAGAATAGTATTTTTCTAAGCAGACAAGATACTTAGAAAAATAATCAATCAACCCCCCCCCCGCATTTGTAATACACTTACTAAACCTTACCCTTTTCATATTTTGTTATATAAAGCCTCACGTTTTTTATAATTAACCCATGATATATAAACTATACAACCCCGCCTCATGCACCTTCGCTTACATATAAAACTCTTTTATATATGAAAATACCATCATTTAACCCTTTTTCGCCATATATAAACCCTGACATTACATATATGAAACCTCTGCTCGCATGTAAAGCCCGGTCCCGCCATCATTTTGCCCGCAACTTTCAATAAAATCATGACCCTTCGCTCCATTACTCCAGATCCAATGACGTGAAATCAATATCGCGTAGAAAATTCAAAAGCCCATTCCAACACCAATCCAGCGTGAAATAGGTTGTTTTGTCAAATCCGCCCCCTGCAATGTGTCAATTTTCTATTGGATCACGTTCATTTGGGTAAAAACAGCTTACCGCCTGAAACCAACGCGAAAACCATCGCCAGTTTCGCATTTTAATATTCAAACCACCCCCGCCAGTTGATAGGACATGTATTTAATGTGTCTACAATAAATAAAAATCAAATTTTAAAACCTTGGTTATACCTTTGCTGATGTTTATTTGTGCATTCAAACTGTAAAAACTTCTGATCGACTGTGTAAAGAACTTTTTGCTTCAATTTGTCAATTTATACCCAAAATTTCCGAATTCAAACCTTAAATATTTACTAGGAGCAATTTCTTGATCCAACAATCCAGACCAGACTTCAAAATTCAACTACAATTTCCTCGGAACCCTTCAAGTAACCAAATACCTGTGTCCAAAGATATTTTTTGACCAATTTAAAACCTGCAATTTCAAAATTTAGACCACCAATCATTGAACCAGGTTTTCAATTAAGAGTTTTTACCAAAGAAATTACCTAAAAAGCCTAAAAAGGAGGCCAAACCCTGGCCAATTTTTCCCAGAAATTTTTGAGTCTGAAATAAAGCACCTTTTAGCCAATTTCCTCAATTTGTGACGTCTAAAGATCAATTTCACATACATGAAAGGGTTTAAATCCTTTAGATATCCTAAAAAACCCTTTTTTGCAGTAAATATATTCAGAAAACCCTTGTCTTTTGTCTTATTCCAGTTTATATCTTCTGACAAAGAAAATTCGCTCCTGCAAACAGTTTAAGCTTGCAGTAGTAAGTCCAAAATGACTAAAAAGAAAATCACAGTTAAACCTGGAGGTTCTAAACCAACCAAGCCTGGGGGATCCAAACCTCCTAAACCTGTAACACCTAAAGATGTTAAAGCTACTCCAGCCCTCACTGCTAAATCCACTATATCAGTAAATCCTCTCTAGCCACTTGTAGCTGCTGAAGAAACCCTTCCCTTGACTGATATGGACTATGAGATTATTGACGCTGTGGTAGAATTTAACCTTTTAGAAATACACAATTGGTGCTATGAAAAGTACTTGGACAAAGATGAAATGCCTATTTGGGAGAATCATCTGCCCCAATATGTAGTTCCTTTGACTCATCCTGGACAAGACCTTGTTAGACTATGTCAAAAGCATTATGAACCAGACCAAAGGGCCATTGTTAATGCAGACAGAGAAATCCTTTTTACTATTACAACAGATTCCATAAACCAAATGCTGCAATTACAGTATGATCCTTAGTCCCCCTTTCTATTGAATTTTTAACCTAGTTGTGCTTCAGCCTGGATTTCCCAAAGAAGTTTCTGATATTTCAAGACTTTTTCCCTTCTCATGTTGACATTCCCAAGTTGAACCGTCCTTATTCCACTTCCAAATTTCCTGAAGGGTCTAGGCATATTATTTCAATGCTATCTTTTATATTGGGATACTTTGCAAATGGATTCACTGATGAATCCACTCTTGGCTTTCTATCCACTTTATCTCCAGGCCAACCTCCAGCACTCATTTTTTATTATGCCACATTCATAGCAGACAATATTCATCATCATCAGTTGACCAAACTACCCATTCAAGGGGTTTTCAGATACTCTTCCTACTTGTTTCATTTGTTTTTATTCTTCCAAGCTGACAATTTTCCAATTGCACTGCAAAAGATGGACTTGGAGGGTAAGCCTTTATCTATTGTCTTCTGGACTTCGTGGCTAAGGAAAGAGAATAATGAATTCACTTATATATATTTCTCAGATCTTTTCCTCCATCCAACAATGAACATTTTATACAAAGCAGAGCAGCCCAAGCTTAATGAAGAAATGAAGAGGATCTTACAACTATTAGAACAAATTAAAATGGGAGACTGGTTTCTTTATGAAAAGCATACAGAGATAAGAATATTTGGATCCAACTTATTACCTTATAAGTTGCCAAAATACATGAACATGAGATTTTTTGCATTGGAATATTTAATACAGATTCTTAATTCTAACTATATCAACTTCTTAGATGCAAGGAAAAAACTCAATTCAAGTTGAAGAATCAGATTGGCCCTTTCATCATAAATAACAGAGAGGCAGAAAAAGAGATCTCAAAGTGACTAGTAGAATTCAAATTCCAACAAATTTTTCCATGGAACTATGATCCTCAAGGGATCCTTAGAAATTGAAGGGTAAAATGTAAACTTACATCCTTCATACATGAGCCCAAGCCAGAAATTGAGAAATTTTCCAATCAAGAAGAATGGGTGGAAAACACACTCATAGATACAGTCACTAATACAAGGGTCGACAGGAAAAGTGGTTACAACACAGGCCTTGGAAGTTGCAAAGCCACTAGATATTTTAGCTAAAATAAGTAGAGAAGGAGCATATACAACTAAGACAACTACAAAAACAAAATTCAAGCTTATTTATAATAAAAGGCTTAAATTAAGTTCTATTGGGAAAGAAAAGGTAATTGATGTTGAGGATACAAATGAGCCAGAGGTAAATAATGATGAAGCTACAGGGATAATCAATGAAACACTTGCACAGATTGAAAAATAGAAAACAACAGGAAAAGATGATACTCAGATGATTGAGAAACAAAATATGAAGGCCTCTTCCTCACAGATAGCAGAGGAAAAAGACTTAGATCTCAACGAAAAGTATAAGAAGATAAAGCAGAAGAATGAGGAAATTAAATCAGAGATATATTCTCAATTCCTCAAGCAAAAAATAGGGAATCAAAATAGGCTAATGACAGCCTTTGACTATTGTATGTCTTTTCTGCAACCAACTACTTCAACACCAAAGACAGTGGAAGATTATAAAAAGGTGGAGTTTGAAGTAGAAATTGAACATGTTCATGAGATAGACCAAATTGAATTCCACAAACATAGCTCTGAAATGTTGTATTCAACTATGGTGACAAAGGAAATGAGTGCTACCAAGTTGCAGAATACCATTCTTAACATGCATGATCAAATGAAGCTATACAAAGGCTCTTTATATGCAAAAGACCTAAGGATTAAAGCCTTAGAGGATTTGATTTTACAGGTGGGATATGATCCCTCAAATGTTCAGGCAGCAAAATTATTAATTAAGAAAAAGAATGATGATATTGCAGCTTTGAGGAAACAGCTTCAGCTTCCTCAAAGTGAGCACCCACATACTAAAGAAATCCTTCAGGAGAAAAGTGAAAAAGAAGAGATGATGAAGCTTATCCTCAAACTAACTGCTCAAATTAAATAAATGGAATCTCAAATGGACCAGCTTGTCCAAGAGAAGGAAACTATGAAAGAGAATGACACTCCTATCATTCCTTCAGTGATACCAGTGATTACCACAGCAGTGGCATCCACAGTAGGAGAAAATCTATCACCAAAGGAACCACTTGCAACTACAGTGCTAGTGAGTTCAACTACTACTTCAAACATAGGTTCTTTTACAACACAGGTCCAACCAGCATATGGAGCGGGTCAGATTGTGAAGGCTATGGAGGAATTGTCTTTGAAAAATAATGAAATCAATAGCCTAAAGAAGGTAATTGAAAATCTGGAAGCCACAAATAAGTTAGCTCAAATAAATGCTAAAACACATGAGCAGAAGGCAATTAGACTTGGAGAGAAAATTGAGGACTTACAAAAAGAGCTAAAATTCACTGAACAAATTTCATTTGTCAAGAGTCATCTATGGAAAAACATAATTGAGGCCATTCACACTCAATGGCATTCAATTCAGATTATATATGAGCAAAGAGACTTATTTTTAGCAGCTCAGGCAGAGATCCAGAAGACCAAGGATGAGTTAACTGATAAGCCAACTCAGGCTTTAAAACTCATCACATTCCTGAATAGCAAGAATAGAGCAGAATTGGAAGAGTTGTAGATATTGGATAGAACATATGCCATTTTACAAATTAAAAAGGTAGTAAAAAAGAAAAATTTGATGAACTACCTAGAAGAGAAGTGTGAAACAATGAACATTGCCATAACAAATTTTATGGTGAAATATACAAATTTGAGACAGAAGGGTTTGCCAGACATTCATGTCTTCAATGAAAAAATAATGCCCTAGAAATATTATGATAACAAAATCAGGGAATTTGGCAAGGGGCAAGTCAGCAAACCATTGCCACAAGGCACACCTACAGGTAAAGTTCTTCTTCAACACTTTGAAGATTTGTTCTTTCTTCAACATGAGATCAAACATATTTTTGTGTTTAAACCCAATTTTTCTAAATACACGAAGGCAGATGAGAATTTTATAAAGCTAAAGAATGTAAAAATTCCCAGTGAAGAACAGTGGCAAGCATTTACATATTTAATGTGAAAATGAGAGGTAAAACAGTGAATAAATTACCTTAAAAATAGTCAAGAATAAATAGTGAAACAAAAGGACAGTTTGCTGATTTTTTACTGCAAAAAAGATATATTTTTACAGCAATAAAACAGTGGAAATATCAATCAAAAGTGTATCCGAGTTAAAGGGTAGCGTTAAAGAGTATTAGATGAGAGATTATCAGCTAAGGAGACTAAAATGAAGATATTTTATAGCAGGACAGCTAATCACTCAAAAGCTCCTTGTTAGATAAAGTAGTTCTATTTATTTTGGATAAGAGGACAACTTGTTGATTTGTTAAGCAAATGTCCCTCTTATTTTGTAAAGATATTTTCTATTTCCTAAATATATTCCTAGATGTCTCCTAGGATATCTGTAACTACACTTTTTATAAATACTTCTACATTTGAAGTATTGAGTGTGGAATAAAATTGCTAGACTTTACTATAGAGTTTTTGTTGAACATTGGAGGCTATTATGTGTTGATTTCGAAGTAGCAGACTGGACAAAGCTTAACTGGCATCATAATTCAGGATCCTTGTGATAAGCTGATGAGTGAAGTACTTTCTTCTTGTCATTGTTTTCTTTCTTGAGTTTCATGCAATTCATTATATTTTTGTTCTATCTTAATAAGTAACTAGGAATATTACTATAGGCTAGTCCTATACTCCCTGTTTTTAACTAGTTACCATTTAAATGTTTTCTACTGATTTCCGGTGTTAGGAATTCTTAATTTCTCCTACTTCTGTTTGACCCCTGGCTCCTTCTTCCATTTTCTGGATCAAAGTATCTTTCATAATCCTTTATCTTGATCATACCATTTCACCAAAAAACACTTTTCCAAATCTCTGAGGGTTATCTATCTTGCCCTGAATACACTTGTACCTTTTTGGCCTCGACTTCTAGTGCTGCTATCTAGATTTAGACTCCATAGCCCAATGGACAAGTAGATTTATCTCTAGTTTACCTTTAAGTGATTTTTTCCCACCAAAACCATTAAAAACAAAACCAATTGTTCTATGATAACTAGCCTAAAAACATAAATAAAAAACAAAGATAAATCTTAAAGAGAGAGCCCTCTCTAAATTCTACGAAGGCTAGATCCTAGGATTTGAAGTAGGTTTGTGGTTACCTCTAGTTTTCTTAGGTTTGTGGTTACCAATCTCCAGTCTTAAATTCAGTCTTAAAGGAATATATTTCAATTATATTTTTACTTTAAGATTATTTTTATAGGTTGCGGGTATTCAAAACAGTCATTATGGCTTCTAGGAAAACCTACTATACCAGGTCTAACCCGGATCCTAAGCCTACAGTTATAGAATATAACCCAGAACAGATTGGAAAAAAGAAAAAACAAATTGTCAATTTAGAGACTGAAATACCATTAAGAAAAGCCAATTCTTTACCCAAAGAGTTAGTGAGTTTGAATGATATTTATTTTGATCTGAAGTTTGAATATTCATTGTTTAAAACTAAATCTGAAATTGATTTGAAAAATACTGTTATAGATCCTATTTTCCTTTCATTTTTGAATGCAAAACAGAAAAATATTTTAGTAGGAACAAAGTCAAATAAATATGAATATCAAAATACAGTTGAAAAAATTAATGTTTCATTGATTAAAGATATTAATGAAGCTATTGAAGTAGCTCATTTGTTGTCTTACATAAAACCTCCAATTTCTCAATTGCACACAACAATAATAACAACAAGAGATTCATATTTATATGTTGTCGCGTCATTTATAGATACTTCTGCAAGTTTATCTACCAACCATTTCATTCCTAATTTGCCTTTGCAGCCTAGGATATTATTTCCTTCATCCACTCAATCCACTGCATCCACTACTTTGCAATCATATTTTATAAGCACTACATCTTTATTTCCCAGCAATTCCATTTACATACCATCTTCATTTCCCAACTCTTCAACTAGATTTGTTAATTCATAAGCTACCATATCTAGCACTGCCCCTATCATTACTGTTATACCTCCCAGCTCAACAAAGCTTAAAGCCATGGCTGCTATGTATGATCCCCTTGTTTTACCCCAAAACCTCCATGATATGCCTCAAGATTACCAAAAAAATGTACCACTGTTTGATGGCCTTTCACAGTATACTACTCAACAACATGTAACTGAAATGACATATTACTGTAAAATTTATGAAATTGATGAGTCAGATGTCTAGATGAGGTTATTTTCCCAAATTCTGACACGAGAAGTTAAAAAATGGTTTAAAAATTTAGCTTCTGGTAGTATAGCTAATTTAGCTGCATTTCATAGAACATTTTTAAATAAATGGGAAAAGAAAAATAACCCCCTTCAAATTTTGTCTGAGTTTGATGCTTTGAAAAGATCTACTAATGAGTCTATCCAAGACTATTGCACCAGGTACAACAGTGTCTATAATTCTATTCCTGCAGCTCTTAAACCTACACCTTGCTCTATTCTGCTCAAATTCCATGATGGATTTGATACAGATATGGCCTGTCAATTAAGAGAAAGAGATGCCAAAACCTTATAATATATGCAATTAGATGTTGTTAGTGTAGAAATTAACATTTTAGCTAGGAAGGCCAAACTTAGAAATGAAAGAAGAGTTACAATTAAAGAAGAAAGTTCAAAATTATATGTTAAATTAGATTTCGTTGCTAAAACATTAGAAAGGGTGGTAGAAAGATTAGATAATTTAGATAGAAAACCTCAATGGGATAATCTGTTAGCCCCCTATGAATTTTTTGACAAGAAAACAGGGGGCTAAAATGTTTTTGAGCCTTCAAGGAATGCATTTCCCTCTGAAAGCACATCATCCTTGAAGCCTCCTTATGCCCTTATCCTTTGATAAATCCCCACTGTTGTTTCCAGTTATAAAGCCTCTCTGATTGTGAAGAAATGCCCAAAAGGCCTCCTCCTTTTCCCCTTATATCATCCCTTCTAAACCTCTGCTTCATCCCCTTTTACTCCTCTCTTTTTCCCCCATTAACCCTCTAAACCATCTCAAGTTCCCTTTTAAACCCTTCAAATAATCTTTGTTTGGTTTAATAAACCCTTTTCCTCTCTATCGTTACCCTTCGTTAGCCTAGCCCCAAGACCAAGCACTTAAGCCCTGGGTGCTAATCGTAATCGCACCATCGGGCGAGCGCATTTCTATGTGTTAACTTAAAAATCCTGATGCGATTGAGTCTTGGTCTGTAGCACCGCAGATACATCTCCACCGTTGATCTGAATAGATCTAATGGTCCTCGCTCTCCCGCTTCCCCCGCTCCGATCGCAATCGCAATTTTCAATCGCTGCCACTTTTCGCCCGTTGCGATTGCGATCCCCCGACTACATCTCCGTCGTTGATCCATAATTTGATCCAACGACCCGGCGCTAATCACACTCCTGCTCCGATCACAATCGAAACATTCACCATGCCACTCCCTTGTTCCCCCGATTGTGATCCCCCGATCAAATCCCAACCATCCATCCATTCGGAGTCAACGGCCCAGATCCCATCACTCCCCACCATTGCCCCTCTCATTTCGGACAAATTTATACCCAGAGCCTGACAGTTTGATTCAGACAGGATTTTGGCTAACCCTTGTCCCTTAATCAGTTTGGTAGGGCGGATATCCAGCTCATATTCTTGTATTTTGGAAATCCACTTCCCCCTTTTTCCCTCACTATCCCCTTGGATAAGGATGTCTTTTACTGCAACTGTGGGTACAAATGTTGTGATGTGTGACTATAGGACATACATACGAAATGCCTTGAGAGACTTCACCAGAGCATAAGCGTGTTTTTCTAATATGTTATATTTAAATTCTGAATCACTGAGCACCTGGCTGAAAAAAGTGATGGGTTGCTCATACCCCTCTTCATTTTTCTGTAATAAGACTCCTGCCACTGTCTAAGGTGATGCAAATGAAAATATCATAAAGGGTTTAGTATAGTCTGGCCCAGCCAACACCGGGGCTTCAGCAAAGGTGTTTTTGATCCTGGAAAAGGCCTCTCGTGATTCCTGGGACCATTTCACCTTATTCTTCTTCTTAAGCATGTTTTTTATATGTCTAAATATCTCTGCATAGTTAGGGATAAACCTCCTTAGAAAATTAATATGCCCAAGGAACACCTCCACCTCCTTTTTATTTCTGGGGAGAGAGATACCATTAATGACTTCAACTCTCTTAGGATCAATTTTTACCCTGTCTTTGGTTACAATAAGTCCCAAAAGCTTGCCCTCTTCTAATGCAAATAATGACTTCTGTGGATTGAGAGAGAGACCATACCTTCTAAATTTCTCAAAAGTCCTACGCAAATGTTCAATGTGCTCGACATCATCTTTTGAAAACACCGTGATATCATCCATATAGACTACCACAAACTTATCTTGCTCCCCAACGAAAGCGATGTCCATGGCCCTTTGAAAAGTGGCCACTGCATTAATCAACCCGAAAGGCATCCTGGCATACATAAATGTACCCCATGGTGTGGTGAAAGTAGTCTTCTTCTGATCTTCTGGAAGTACAGCCACTTGATTGTAACTAGATAATCCATCCATCACTGACATCTGAGAAGCTCCCACCACTTTCTGCAGAATATGATCCATCTTGGGCAGTGGGTAATTATCCTTTAAGGATGCTCGATTCAGATTCTGGAAGTCAACACACAACCTTATTTCTCCATTCTTTTTCCAGACAGGTAAGAAGTTTGCCACCCACTCAGAGTACCTCAATGGCACAATTATTTTTGCCTTCAATAACTTTTTAATCTCTTTCTCTATTGAGGGGAGCAGCAAAGGGTTAATCTGTCTAAGCTTCTGCTTGTGCGGCTTCGCATCTCCTTTCAGAGGAATTTTGTGCTGCATGATGCTGATATCAAAATTTTTCAGGTACTGATAAGACCAGGAAAACACATCTTTGTAGGACTGAAATAATTTCTAGTAGAGCTCTCTATATTCTCCTGGGACTTTCTTGGACAACTTCACAATTTTGGGGTTAGAATCAGTACCAAGATTTAGGTCTCCTACCTAATTTTCTTCTATGACTTTGTTTGGCTGCAATGGGACATCGTTCTTGTCAAACAGTCTTTCTAGGGGCACCAGCCCTCTAGGTATAATGTCTCCCTTCAACTGCAACACTTTATGACCTGCCACCTTTTCCTCCCATTTGTTTTCTGAAAGGTCTTCAGCTTCTTCTTCTTCACAAACATCTATCTCCATGTTTGAGCATTCTCAGATTTTTTCCATAAATATTTTTACTTTCTCTTCATCCTCAAACACCTGCCAGTGCTTGATTTTGTTTGGGATTGATGGTCGATAACGCACCTCAATTTCATATCTTAAGAGAGGGTTCTGAGGTGGATGGAATGTACTAGCAACTACTGCAAGGGAATCAGCCATCATGTTTTTCTCTCTAGGCATAAATTGAATGTTAAATGCCAAGAAACAATTTTCCACCAAGTCCCACACTTCGTTCCTGTAAGCCCTCAGCCTAGGATGTTTGGTTTGACACTGATTCTTCACTTGTCTAACTACCAGCTCCGAATCTCCCAAAACCTTTAAAATCTGTATATTCATGCTTTTGGATGTCTGTAACCCTAATTGAAGTGCTTCATATTCAGCCACATTATTAGTGGCTTCATATTCTAGCTTGAAAGACAATGGGACCCATTGGCCTGTGGGAGAAATCAATAATACTCCAGCTCCATTACCTTCTCTGGAATTTGCTCCATCAAAATTAAGTGTCCAGATTCCTGCTTCATGGCTCTCTAAGGACTGCTCAGTCTTGATCTGGCAGAATGATGGTTCATGAGCATAATATTGATCTTCTTCCAGCATCAAGCATGAGAATTCTCCCTCTTTACTATAGATTGGAGAATTTACTGAGTTGTCAGCTTTGGTAACTGTCTTGACAAATCTAGTTTCCCTATACAATCTCCTCTCCTGGCCACCAAAAACTTGGATAGTAGCATATGTTAAGTCCAACTTGATTGACCCACTGATTTTTATCCCCCATGACCTTGACAGCAACATGCTGAAACAAGCTGGGATGTCAGCCACCACAATGTCCATCACCACACTTTTGCTGGGATATGGGCCAAATTGACCACCAGATCCTTGATCATACCTAGGCATTTAACTCTTTTGGAATCAAATGAATAAAGATCCTTGTATGGGCGAGTGATTTGTAGTCCTAGTTGTTCCATGACTGACAGAGGCAACAAATTATGGGAAGCTCCTGAATCTAACATACAGTTATGTAATAACAGGTCATGAATCACTAGAGACACATAAAAGGGAAGAGTAGAGGCATCTAATTCCTCAACATGGGGGCCAAACACAACCATGGGTCTTTCTTCTTGAAGGTTTAGACTATCTGGGATATGTGCTGCTTCTGGAGGAAGCATGAAGGAGGTGACCTGGGACTGATATGCAGGCTGCTTCAACAATTCATTCAAGGGAACTGGGATTTTGACCTTCTCAAGCTCCTTTTGTAAACTAAAGGTAGAAGAGGACTTTTCTATCGCAACCTCCTTTGACTCTTTATTTTCGGCCAAGGGTTTGACTTCTTTTCACACAGACTTGGTATTAGAGGGAGTGACTACTTTTGAAGAGGAAGGAATTTTATCATTAGACTGCAAAGATTCGTTTATAGGCCTCTTACCTTTGTCTGTGACCTTTTTCACTGTTGTCTCCTTCTGAGCAGAAGCTTCCTTTTGAGGTGTCTCTTCTTCTTGATCTTGAGTATGAGTCCTTTTCCTGGAAGATCTGAGGTCATATATTCTATTGAACTGTTCTTACATGAAATCAACAAACTGCTTGCAATACTCATCAATCTCTGGGTCTTATTCGCCTTTAGCCTTCTCTTCTTCTTGTAATGGAATCTCCATTTCATTACTTCCTTGCAAGGGACATTCTACCTCATCAGTATTCGAAAAAGAAATATATGCATCTTCTTGCTCATAAGTAGTGTCTTCAGTAGGACCATCTACCTGACCTTCCAAATACAGCAGGTGTGGTACCTGATCTTGTTGCTCTTTCCATTCCCTTTGCATTATTTGCAGAGGTGGTTTCCTATACTGATGATTGTAACCCCTATTTGGAGCATTCTGGAAATTCTTGGAGGATGAATTCTTGGCCTCCAATTAATTTTTGACCAGCTTACTAGAAAGGTTCTTAATCACTTTGTTCATTTATTCAATTCTGTTGTCAGCTGAGTCTCTATCTTGGCTAGAAGTAGAGACCTCCTCTTTGCCTTTCCTTCTAGCATCTTGGTCTGGTTTTTCCTTTGATTTAACAGTGGAGGAAAAATTTTCCTCCAACTCTAGTGCATCTGTTTGAGCATCATCCATTGCGGCAGGCTTTCTTTCTCTCAGAGAGAAACCGAATTCTGAGTCAAAAGCTGCTACGAAATCAACTTTTGCAGCAGTTTGATGAGGTTTCATATCAGCAGGGAGACTTAAATACAATTTATTAAACCTCTTGATGAACTCTGACACTCCTTTGTTATGTCTTTTCTTGAGAGTGTTAAACTCAGTAAGACAATGTCCATGATCTTTCTTCTCCCCCCATTTTCTAAGAAATGTATCCTCCATTCCTTCCCAAGTGGTGCTGGAATGGTCTCCCAATGTCTTAAACCATTTTCGGGCTTCACCATCAAGAGATTGAAAAAATAGTCTTAAGACTGCGTCTAGATGTTCCACATTAAATTTCTCTCCAAAAGAGCAGAAAACCTCAAGATACTTTTGAGTTTCAATCTCATTCTCCCCATTGAATCGGGGTAAGATCTTCAGATAGTCCTGTGGCATATCATTTAACACTTGAGGTAATGCCAGGGGGGCATACTTATTCAACAAGAAACCAGGAACATTGGCCATTGGAGGAGGAGGTGGAGGTAGTAGAAGGGTTTTATGTGTAAGAGGAGGAGGAGGTGGAAGTGAAGTGTGAATGAAAATTGGAATGTATTGAACAACAACTTGGGATGATGATGGAAAAGACGGAATACTAACAGCAGATAATTCAGTGACTTCTTTGACCTCTTCAGCCTCTGGAGTGGGATGGAATGTGTGACGAGTAGTATCTATAGATTCAGCCTCGTCTTTGATTTGGATGTTTCCCAGGGGTAGACCGTCTGAGTAATAACCAGTTTATCCCATAGTGGAGTTGGAGCCTTGCACTTGGGCCACTTGAGAAGAAGAGGATGGAAAGTCTTCTAAAGAAAATTCAGGGATCTCAGTGTGAACGAATTGTCTTTCCCTCCAATTTCTCCTATGTAGGATCTTCTCTGGGTTAGACACAGAAGGTGTCCTTGGCTGAGACGTATCTGAACTCAGGTGTGGCTTTCGAGGAGCCAGGACTGCAAGTAATTTTATTTGATAGATGGCTGTGGAGTCGCCAAGGTGAGGGATCTACAACTCTCAACTCTTCATGCTCACCTTTCTAAAGAGTGAATAAAGATTTTGTCGAGGCCCAGGGATTTAAATTTTCTTAACTTCATTCCCCGGAAATGGCGCCAAAAATATGTTTTCAACCCTAGAGACAGCCTTTAGTTGTGAAAGAATAGTTCCTAGGGCATCTTATACATCAAGGAGCATATGATATGATATTGGAAGTTATCAGAAAAAGGCTCTCATGCTATCTCTAGTAAACAGGAAGATTAATTTGAATGGCCACAAAACTTTCAGAAGCTTGTCACAGGGAAAGCAATACTACAGAGGCAAGGTGTGAAACTCTAACACGAAAGTATCAGATAATTCAAAGGCAGCTTTCTGCAAGGAGGTTTGGATTCTAAATACTTCACAGAGATGAATAATCAAAAATTGTTTACTGAGTATGTAGAATAAAGAGAATACTAACTCTTGTTGAGACAATATCTAGAAACATATATCAGCATGCGATGGGCTTACGAAATTAAGAATCCACACATGATAATAACATTTGAAAATAACATCTCATAGCAGCTAATATAGCAGAAGTATAGGTGAAGTGAAAATGGAACAACATATCATGCCTGAGCCATGTTTAAAGTGCCAGACAGGTTATGGCATAAGTATCAACTAGGATAAATTCATAACAAAACTAGTGGGCTACTCGCATTCCAGAACATGATACAAGATAAATGGATGTAAATGAAATGAACAACCAAACTATAACACATAAGAAAAATTTACAAACTATAAAGCACCAAGACCAGGATCCCCATTAAAGATAAAACTCCTTCTCATTGAGACCCAACGGGCTCTTCACATTTGTATTAAAGCTTCAACAAAATGCATACAAAAAATCTTTCACAGCAATTTCTTTTGAAAATCTGGAACCTCTTTTTCTCTTTAGTTACTGCTTATATAGGAGCTTCAGAGACATCAGCGAGAAGATATTTTGGGAAAAATATCTTCCTCCCATGCTAGTAATCATTTGGCTGTCTCCATCAAAAATAACCAAAATTCATGATGAGGGATAGGGGCATCTCATCATTTACAGTTAGGCTTGTTGGGGTTCCCATGTTTTGGCAAGGTTGGAAATACCAAAATATGAGACAACATCAAACCACTTTTAGACCTTAGGATCTAGCCCTCCTGGGTCCAGAGAGGGATCTCTCTATATGAGCAAAAGTTTTATGTCTTCAAAGCTCAAAGTTAAGATGTTAGACTAGTTATAGGCACAGGGTTTGTTTGTTTGATTGTTTGTTTGGTTGTTTGTTTGGTTGTTTCGAATCAGGAAAGAAGGGTTTCAGTATGAGACAAGGATGAGTAAAGAGGATTTTAGGAAAAGGAGAGATAATCTAGGGAACATTCAAGACCATTGGGCAATGGAGTCAGGAAAGGGTTTACTTGCTATTCAATATGTAGGCTTTTAGTTGGGCTAGTCATCTAAAGAATTGGATCTTAAAGATGATAGTGTGGCATGAAATGGTAAGAGAGAAGGTGAAAGCAAGGAAACCTCCAAGGTGACCTTCATAAGTCAGATCTAGGGACAGGACATGCCATTGGACAACCTGTGATCTAAAACCTAAAGGCTAACTCTTCAGACAAGGAAACACTAAATATTTAGAACACAAAGTTGAAAACTTGAGATCAGAGAGAGACTTTGAACTCTCAATGCTTCGGCCTCTAGCTTGAGGGATCTTATAAGGGTTCAATTAATTGAAAAGGATCCTAGTGAGATAGAGACGGATTTCTAGACCTCCCAATGTTCCCAATTCATTCAATTTAATCCTAAAAAAAACATCTAAAGACAGATTTCATAAATTCATACATCATCTAGCGATATATCAGACCACTACACTGGTTAAATTAGCTTGAAATTAGTCCTCGGATAGCACATACAACAGAAAAAATTGAAGGAAATGAGAGCAGAAACATAGGGTACCTAACAAGGGTAAATCCTATGCCATATTTCTGATGCGAGAAATGAAATGGAATGAACTACAAGTTAAAAACAAATACAGAGATAGAAAAACATCACCACTGCTTTAAATCAGGATCCAAAGAAATGTCCTTGTCATATTAAAGAGCAACACCAGTCAAGTACAACACTACCAATATCTTGATATTCAGTCTAAAACATCTTCCTCAGCCTATCTTACAACTTTACTCAGAGAACATGTCTCAAAAGAAACAGCTTGCAATTCACAGATAGTCAATCAACAACCTTACAATGAGTTTCTTCATGAATTTTATAGTTGAAAGAGAGGCAGAGAAGGTAGGTGGAAAACTAAATGTAGCATTAAAACTTGGAAGAGGAAGAGGGAAGAGGCTCCCTTCTGTTTTAAATTCTGGGCATTTATCTCTGGTACTCTATGGATGAAATAGTGGTCTTCGTCAGGCTGCAATTTACTCCAGGTATGACTTTGATGTACTTGCTATAACCCTCTGCAATACTTCTGGTGAACTGAACAAAAAGGTAGAATAATGATGCCAGGCCTGCCATACTGTGTAAAAAATTCTTCTGATATCATAGGACTGTTGTCAAGGGGGAAAAATTCTCATGGACACAACGTAAACCAAAATCGTATGAGTACTATGTCCTTTCTCAGGAGGAGACTTTTGCTGATATAGACACCCTGATGATATGATTTTCTATGCATTGGATCTTTTGAGTGATCCATGGGGTCTTCGATCTGGTACCTGCCTTTAAATTATCGGATTAAGGCTCAAAATCTCCACATACAGGTCTTAAATTCTCTGATCTTTCACTGATACTCTTTTGCTGCTCCATTCCTATCTCTGTCTGCGAAATATGCGCTTTAATGGTTCTGGGAAGGTTTTACAGAGTTTTACTCTGCTCCTTTAATGAAATTCATGTCACAACACCTTCCCAGGCCCTCCTTCATAATTTTGATCATTGCACATGGTCATCCCTGCGTTTTTTGTCACTGTGACAGTGACTGTGAATCATGGCGGTCGTCTAATGCCGGTACCCTGCAAAACACACAAACCCGTCAATAAAACCATGCATGGGGAGGGTGGACGCAATGGGAACAATGAGAATGGCAGCACAACGTGATGAAATGGTGGAAAAGTGTAGGATTATGGTGGAAAACGCAGCGAACAGTGGAGAAATGGACTGGTGAATGTTGGCGGAGTGCAGAAAAATTTTAACGCGAAACTTTGACACGTTGACCTTTGGACGAAATATAAAGGGGACGGACGGAAATGCAACAAACACGTGGAATGGGTGACGTGGCAATCAATGGCGGGGCATGCAGTCAATTCTAACCGTCTGATCTCATGAGGAGATCAATGGTGGAAAATGCATCAGAGGGTGACAGATGGTGGGCCAGGGGTTCCTTTTGCTTTGATTGTCTCTCGTGCATCTTCGTGGCGTGATCACCGTTGGATGGGCAGCTCTGGATCAAACGGCATATGTTCATGTTTCACTGGGTCAAATGTCGAACGTTAAGGCGTGGTGGGGTTGCGATTTTCAAATAGTGCTCGGTGCCACGTGTCCTGCGGTGAGTGGAATCGCTCTGAAATGAGAAAAACCGCCCACCTTCCAAAGGCGGTGCGATAGAAACCAACCGGTTTAGAACAGTGACCATGGCGCAGGGACCACCGGGTGGATGAAATGTGGGATTTCGATCTGTGGATCAGATCGATGGTGTATATGAGATCGGAGGAGTAAACGGGGGAGCGACAGGCGCATTGCAAAACAGCGCTGACCGTCAGATCTTACACATATCGATGGTTGAGATTACAGCGCGGGTTTAATTGGCCAAATTCAATCGCATCGGAAACTTTTAGATTTACAAAGGATAAGGGTGCATGTGAAACCCCTGATTGCGATAAGCACCCGGGGCTCAAGCGCTTGGTCTCGGGCGTGGGCATATGGGGAAGTGGTTTAAAGGGCTGGGCCGAGAGGGGCTTAAGCCTTATATGCATAAGGTGGGTTTTTTGGCCCATTTTAATGCAACTTGAGGGTAGGAAAAGGTAATGATAGAGGGAATAAGGGTTTCTAATCCAAACAAAGGGAGTGTGTATGGTTTAGAGGGGATTTTTGGGAAGGTTTAGGAGGACTAAGGGAGAAATTTTGGGATGAAAGGGAGGCTTTGAAGAAAGGGAAAAAAGGGATGAAATCGAGAATTCTGCAGGGGTACAAGGGGAAATTGAAGGCCTTTAGGAGCACAATTTGTCACAATTAGTGAGGCCTATTGACTTGGGAACAGCAGAGGAAAATAATCAAAGGGCAGAGGGTACGAAAGAGATTTCAAGGATGATGTGTTACCAAGGAAATGCATTCCTTGAAGGCTCAACAAACAATTTACCCCCCTGCTTGCTTGTCAAGGAATTTATAGGGGGCTAATAGTGGCTCCACATGGGGATGGCTTCTTCTTGAAGGAGTCAAGAATTCAGAAAATGATCTTTGGTGTAAGCCAGATGCCTGTTGCTTGAGCCACCTTTCTTCTTTGGTTTTTAGCTGCCACAATTGCGAAGACATCAATTAGCAGAAACATCACCCAAACAATCTGTTAGCCACCTATAATATTTTGTTATACCCAAAGGTGGCTAAATATGTTTTGAGCCTTCAAAGAACAAATTTCATCACTAAAAATTGTTGGCTTTTGAAGACTCCTTCAAGGCCTTCTGCCTTTTGTCCAAAATCCTCATTACTATTCTCATCTCATACTCTGAAATTTCTGCTGAAATACAAAGAAGAAACTGCTGCAAAGCCATCCCTTTTCCCTTTCTCCCACTCGAAATTAACCTTCTTTTCCTTTCCCTTTTTTCCATATTTTTCTTCTATTATTCATCTTTTCCTTTCTTCCCTTCATAAATCACCCTTCCCATGGTTAAAAACTCACTTTTTAACCCTTTCGGCACCCTTTGTTTCCATTAAAAAACCGTGAAAAATCATAAAAATACAAGTCTTTTTATGGACCTAAGCCCCTTGGGCCAAGCCCTAAACCACTTCCCCAATACGCCCTCATCATAAAAACCAAGCGCCAAACCCATAAAGCGCTAATCGAATCGAAAAGATTCAAGTGTCCATGTTTGTGAACCATTCCAAAATATCGATTGCGATCAGCCCCTTGGTCCTAGACCCCGATCATATTATTATTTTCATATAACCCTAAGCCCGCCCTCGGCGCTTAAAACTTGTGAATATTTCATTTTCGACCCTTTTTCCTTTGTAAACCCAAAAACCCACTTTCCGAAGTTTTAAGTTAAAAACTTAAAGTCACGTGCTTAAATAAAATGGGTTGATCAAAAATACCGATCGCGCAATCGTGATCGGAGTTTTTTAAATGGGTTGATCAAAAAGACCGGGCCCGCATGTTTCGATTGCGATTTGGCCCGCAGTTTCGATTGCGATCCGCCGATCGGCCATACCCTGATTCACTCTCCGCCGTCGATCTGATCTGCAGATCAACGGACATCGCTCAATCGCCTTCTCCCCTCCCGATTGCGCAATCGCATCGGAGTTTTATTTTCAATCGCCTCCCCTTTTCTGTCACCTCCGATTGAGATCCTTTGATTGAATCTGGACTGTCCACGTGTCCAGATCGGACGGCCCAGATTCACCCCACCTTTTTTTTTTTTTCCCCCCGCTCCTCTTTCGCCTTTTTGTGCAGATCTCCACCATTGGTTGCCTTCATCCGACGGCTTCGCTCCTCCCCCGCCATCTGAAGCAATTTTAACCTATTTTCCGCAGGATTTCTTAACTATTCTTGTGTTTTGCAGGCGTTTTAATGGTTTTCCATTGTTTAATGAAAGAAAGCCGAGGGTTGGGAAAGACGTTTCCTGCGCCTTCGAGCTGTTAAAGAGAACCACCTGCGGGGTTTCGCTCCATTGTTTTCTCAATGCTTCATGGGCATTGATGCCTTTAAAAAGCCCAGTGCGGCCTGCACATCGACAAGACACTGTTTTAATTCAAAAACAGTTAAAGAGTATCAGTTTGAAGACAAAGCACAACAGATGAAAATTGAAGACGGTTTTTATGGGGATTACGGCTAAGACCGTTATCAAAAGCCTAATCCCCAATCTAAAACACAGTGTAAGGGAAAAAACTAAAGTGTTTCATCAAACGGAAAGCCTCCACCGCCACATCTGAGGCAAATTGATTCCTCAGCTACCACTGAGCCACCTGTCGCCTCAAACCTTTCAAAACAGAGGCCGAAGTTATTGAATAAAATCGGATATTTGCCTCCAGCGCAGCCAGGGAGTTACTTCTGCAAAGAAATCAATGCATAAAATATCTGCAGAGTTACTCCAAATAGCATATGAGCCTCAAAGTCAAATAAAACTCACTTCGAGTTTTAAATCATAAATGTAAAAGTTAATGCAGCACATCCACCTGTAATTTCTCCATCGATGCCTCTTAAGGGGCCGAGAAATCATTTAGCGTTGTATTAAATGTGTTTTAGATCTTTTCTCAGATCTTTTCTCCTCATTCTTCTATAAATATCTCTGTAGAAGATGATAAACTTTTGGTCACTACATATCTATAGCATGTAAATAGTTTTCTGAAGCTGTTGTAAGCTCTGTTTGTAAGAGAAAATACCTATGTTGAGCTGAGAAGCCTGAATCTGTAACGAACCATTGGACTTAAAGATTGTAACTGGTTTGGAACATCAATACAAGCTGATTTATGGGATCCTGGTCTATGTCGATGGTGATGTTATTCTCATTTGTAACTTGTTATTTTATTCCTGTTTTCATGTTGTTTCATTTTCCACTGTAAAGAACGGTTTAAACAGGGTTAGGACCTACTGTATATCAGTAACCTTCTCTGGCTGAGAAATATTTATTTGAATGTTTTCTTCCAATCTATGTTATTTAGGAATGACTTAATTCAGTTTAGGCATGAGAATGCTGGCGTTCCCTCGTCTTATTGTTTTAGCTGAATATTATTTCTGAATGTTTACTTTCAGTATATGTTGTGTGAAGATGAACTGAAGGAAGATATGGTTAGCCCTGGTTCCAGACTTGTCTGCATAACTAACTGATTGTTTCCCTTGGAATGTGTTAAAATTTGGCTAGTTTAGAAGCACTTACCAGATCTTAGACCATTATGTGTTATCTTTGTGGTTCCCCTTGTTTTGTATGTTTTCTATTGGAAGTGTGTCAAAGGCTGGTTGGTTTAAAAGTACTTACCAGATCCTAGTCTGCTTTCGTGTCCTTCTTAAGCCATCAAGAAAGGTCGACCGGTTTAAAAACCCCTATCGTGATCTTAGGCTACTCTTCGTTCGCATCTCATTTAATTCCCTTTCATGTATCACTCCATTCCATAAATCAAACTTTAAAGAGATCCTAGACATACATGACTTGCCCCCATGGACCACTTGCCTCTTGCTATTTCAACTAAACCCTACTATGACTCAGCCCAATGGATTGAAGTTGTTTCTTGCCTATCTTCTTAGCAGAATCATTTTTCCCTTTCATTCATCTTCGCCCTTCATTTAGACTTCCTTCACCTTCATTTATCCTTGTCCAACCAAAACAAAACAAAACCTTGGTCTTCATAACTAGCCTAATATCATTACCTTAAGCTTTCAAAGACAATATCCATCTTTATACATATTGGAGAGATCCCTCTCCGGATTCAGGAGGGCTAGATCCTAGAATCCCAAAGTGGTTTGATGTTACCTCTGCAGTTGGACTTTGCCAATCTTGCTAATTACAGAGTGATAACATAATGGCGACTCCGCTGGGGAAGCTGAGTTATTTTCATTTTAAATACTGCTAAGACTCAGAGTACCCCTAATATCTCTAGATTGGTACATGGTGGTGGACCATAAAATATTTTACCTCCTTAGGAGCTAAAAATCTTCCACCTGGCGACTCCACACTCTGTAACTCCCAGAAGACCAAATGACTCCACTGGTAAAAGACCCTGAACTGATTGACCAGACACAGTGACCTCTTTTTCGATTTACAAACATGATTCCGAGAATACAACGAAGATATGCCCCAATGAGTAGAGATCATATCCCTGGGTTTCCACATAAGATGCCCCGGGTGAAATGGGATGACAACCTGCCTGTTTTCCAAGGTGAAAATTTTGATGACCCTCTATTACATCTCATCAGATTTCATATACATGTATGGAGGTTGAAATTTGAATGGCATGAAGACTACCTAATGAAAATGTTCATGTTAACATTAGAAGGAAAATCTAGGGATTGGTATGAATGCTTAAGATCTAGTAGTTTGTTTTCTTTAAGAGACCTTGAATATGTGTTCTATGAGAACTATGAAGAAAATGCTACGTCATTATCATTGGGTGCAATATATTATGATCCATCACGAAACATCACCCAACACATTATAGATAATGAGGAAGATTTGGAAGAGATGCATCCTGAAGATATTTTAGCAGCAATTCATGCTTTTAATCTGCTATTGAAAAATTTTAAGAACATAGATGAATCACTTGAGGAAGAAAACAAACAAGAAGTAAAGAAGATTCCTCAAGATTTTCCTGAAAACGTAGATAATGATTCATCATCCCTTATAACTGAGGCTCAAGAAGACATCTAGCCTCAAAATCAGTCTTCACATAGAGAACTTTGTTGTATAGATTTAGAAAATTATCTTGTAGATCAGTTAGAAGAAAAGCAAACTGATGACCCAATATGTTTGACTGACAAAATTTTTTATTCAGATGATTTTCCGAATTTCGATCAGTCTGATGATGATGATGATAAGTTCCAAGAAAAAACTAATCATGCAGGGCAACCAGCGTTTGATTGGTGTTATCATTTTCACCATCACCAGCTTGAAAGCCAAAAACATCCGTTTCAATCCATCACTAATGGCTTTCACATAATTGGAAATCAGCTGCCTTTCAACTCAGAAGGTGAAGAGAAGAGCAATAAAGAAATTTTTGAGCAAAAGGAGCTTTCTCTTGAAAAAGAGGAAACCTTTAACAACCCCCCTGCTCAAGAATATAATAACCCCTTCACAGATTTTAGACCATTGAATCCAAGCATACAAGGGCTACAAGAGGATGACACTGTCAAATATGATGAGTCCTCCAGTTCAGAAGATAATGCAGAGGAAGGAGAAAAACAAATAGAAGATTATCCTGCTATGGATATATCATCTTCTCAAGAAGAAACTTCTCCCTTCACTGACATTAGTCTGTCATTTAAAGAGCCTGAATTTATATCAGAAGCAAGCATGTGTTTAGAGAAAGAAAATATTTCATATTTTGCTATTGAGCAGGTTAAGGATGACGAGGCTTCCAAGAAAAATTCTGAAGAGATGCCCCTCAAAGCTAAAGTCTCGGAAGCAGATAGTCTACCAGACATGGAGGGCCAAAAAGAAGAGAATATTCATCTTTTCTTTGTTGATCCTTTGGAGAAGTGTGTGGAAATCCCAACTGGCTCAAATTATCAAGCATTGACCCTTTGCAAGAGCCAGAGACATGAAAGATGTCACCTTCTGTGATAGCCTTGACATTTAAGGTTAACCTTCAATATGTTCTATAGATACCTCTGACAAGCAGCCAGAGTTACTACTTCTTCTTGACATTACTCAGCTGGCTGCATTGGCACTTTTGTATCATATGAATATGTAAATACTCCCTGTTTAGAATAGGTTAGATAGGAATGACAATAAAGCTCACTCCTGAGCATGTAGGTAGTTGTTCTTTTCTGATTTGGAGAAAAATCAAGAATCAAAAATACAAAAACAAAGAAAAATGAAAAGAGGGCAGAAATGAAAACAAAAAAGGCACAGCCCCATGCCAAAAAAGAGAAATAAATCTGAAAGTGTGCAAGCTTAAATTCCACTCCTACAAAACACACTTCTAGTTAGTCAAACTGTTTAATCTTGACTAATTAGCTTTCAATTTTCTGCTAATAGGGTAGTGAATTTGATTTTCCAAACTGTTTAATCTTGGCTTATCAGTAGATAGATTAGGATAGAAATTAAGGTTCAAACATGTTCAAAACCTGAGCCAAAGTTTCCAAAAGGAGATGACTCAAAACTGTTTTATTTTCTGAGTCAAAGAAAGTATAAATCTGGTTCTAAATCGCTCAAAATCTGAACCAGAAGAAAAGAAAGACAGCTCAAACAAAGTAAAAAACAGAGCTGTGAAGAAAGGGAAGGCATTATTTAAACTTTCAGATCTTAAGCCTTCTATTTTTTATTTTAATTTTCTGCAAATAATAATCTATGTGCAGCTTGTTTTTATGCCATAGATCACAGCAAGTCAAACTGCTTAATCTTGACTTGGCTGTTTTTAAATTTCTGCTTTAGAATTTAGAGAATGAAAGTCTGTTGGACAGTTTAATCCCAACAGACAGTAGCTTAGGTAGAGAAACATCTGAACTCAACTGTTTAATCTGAGTTCGGGGAGAAATAAGGAGTAGAATTAGATTAGTTTTTTATGCTTTCAAAAGAATAAAATGTTGTTAAGATTTTTCCAATCCAAGTGCACTCTGTTGAAGAAAAAATGTTAGATCAGTAGGATTGGGTAGGTAGAAGGTTGTATTGATGAAGCTCATCATTTTTCATAACTAATATCATTTTTTCAGAGCTAATCAAGACCATTCAGCAAAGAAAGAGAAATTCATTGGATGAGGCACATGGTCAGCATCCCAGAAGGAATAATGGATCAGGCACAAGCCTACCTCCCAGAGAAATCAAGTCTGAATTCTTGATGCCTTCAAGAAGGCACCATCCCCAAGTGGAGCCACTGTTAGCCACCTATAATATTTTGTTATACCCAAAGGTGGCTAAATATGTTTTGAGCCTTCAAAGAACAAATTTCATCACTAAAAATTGTTGGCTTTTGAAGACTCCTTGAAGGCCTTCTGCCTTTTGTCCAAAATCCTCATTGCTGTTCTCATCTCATACTCTGAAATTTCTGCTGAAATACAAAGAAGAAACTGCTGTAAAGCCATCCCTTTTCCCTTTCTCCCACTCGAAATTAACCTTCTTTTCCTTTCCCTTTTTTCCATATTTTTCTTCTATTATTCATCTTTTCCTTTCTTCCCTTCATAAATCACCCTTCCCATGGTTAAAAACTCACTTTTTAACCCTTTCGGCACCCTTTGTTTCCATTAAAAAACCGTGAAAAATCATAAAAATACAAGTCTTTTTATGGACCTAATCCCCTTGGGCTAAGCCCTAAACCACTTCCCCAATATGCCCTCATCATAAAAACCAAGCGCCAAACCCATGGAGTGCTAATCGAATCGAAAATACTCAAGTGTGCATGTTTGTGAACCATTTCAAAATGTCGATTGCGATCAGCCCCTTTGTCCTAAACCGCAGATCGTATTATCATTTCATCTGCCCCATAAGCCCGCAATCGGGTGCTTAACTACTGAAAAATCCCTTTCTGATCAATACTTTTCTTTGTAAAACATGAAAACCCATTATTCCAAAGTTTGTTTTAAAATGCCAAAATCACGTGTTTAAATAGAATGGGTTGATCAAAAAGACCGACCGCGCAATCGCGATCGGGAAATTTTCAATGGGTTGATCGAAAGGACCAGGCCCAAAGTTTCGATTGTGATTAGGCCCGCAGTTTCGATTGCGATTAGGCCCGCATGCATTTATTTTTTCCCCCGATTGCTGTTCCTTCGATTCGCTCCCCGTCGTTGATCTAATCCTCGGATCCAACGGCTATCGTTTAATCGCCTCTCCCCTCCCGATTGCGCAATCGCATCGGAGTTTTATTTTCAATCGCCTCCCCTTTTCTGTCACCTCCGATTGAGACCCTTCGATTGAATCTGGACCGTCCACGTGTCCAGATCATACGGTCCAAAACTACTCCGACTTGTTCATCTCCCCGCTCTCCTTTTCGCCTCATCTACGCAAATCTCCACCGTTGGTTGCCTTAATCCGACGTCTACGCTCCTCCCCCGCCATCTGAAGCAGTTTAAACCTATTTCTGTAGGATTTCTTAACTATTTTCGTGTTTTGCAGGTGTTTTAATGGTTTTCCATTGTATAATGAAAGAAAGCCGAGGGTTGGGAAAGACGTTTCCTGCGCCTTCGAGCTGTTAAAGAGAACCATCCGCAGGGTTTCGCTCCATTTTTTTCTCAATTCTTCGTGGGCATTGATGCCTTTAAAAAGCCCAGTGCGGCCTGCACATCGACAAGACACTGTTTTAATTCAAAAACAGTTAAAGAGTATCAGTTTGAAGACAGAGCACAACAGATGAAAATTGAAGACGGTTTTTATGGGGATTACGGCTAAGACTGTTATCAAAAGTCTAATCCCCAATCTAAAACACAGTTTAAGGGAAAAACCTAAAGTGTTTCATCAGACGGAAAGCCTCCACCGCCACATCTGAGGCAAATTGATTCCTCAGCTACCACCAAGCCACCTGTCGCCTCAAACCTTTCAAAACAGAGGCCGAAGTTATTGAAGAAAATCATATATTCGCCTCCAGCGCAGCCAGGGAGTTACTTCTGCAAAGAAATCAATCCATAAAATATCTGCAGAGTTACTCCAAACAGCATATAAGCCTCAAAGTCAAATAAAACTCACTTCGAGTTTTAAATCATAAATGTAAAAGTTAATGCAGCACATCCACCTGTAATTTCTCCATCGATGCCTCTTAAGGGGTCGAGAAATCATTTAGCGTTGTATTAAATGTGTTTTAGATCTTTTCTCAGATCTTTTCTCCTCATTCTTCTATAAATATCTCTATAGAAGATGATAAACTATTGGTCACTACATATCTGTAGCATGTAAATAGTTTTCTGAAGCTGCTGTAAGCTCTGTTTGTAAGAGAAAATACCTATGTTGAGTTGAGAAGCCTGAATCTGTAACGAACCATTGGACTTAAAGATTGTAACTGGTTTGGAACATCAATACAAGCTGATTTATGGGATCCTGGTCTATGTCGATGGTGATGTTATTCTCATTTGTAACTTGTTATTTTATTCCTGTTTTCATGTTGTTTCATTTTCCACTGTAAAGAACAGTTTAAACAGGGTTAGGACCTACTGTATATCAGTAACCTTCTCTGGCTGAGAAATATTTATTTGAATGTTTTCTTCCAATCTGTGTTATTTAGGAATGACTTAATTCAGTTTAGGCATGAGAATGCTGGCGTTCCCTCGTCTTATTGTTTTAGCTGAATATTATTTCTGAATGTTACTTTCAGCATATGTTGTGTGAAGATGAACTGAAGGAAGATATGGTTAGCCCTGGTCCCAGACTTGTCTGCATAACTAACTGATTGTTTCCCTTGGAATGTGTTAAAAGCTGGCTAGTTTAGAAGCACTTACCAGATCTTAGACCATTCTGTGTTATCTTTGTGGTTCCCCTTGTTTTGTATGTTTTCTATTGGAAGTGTGTCAAAGGCTGGTTGGTTTAAAAGTACTTACCAGATCCTAGTCTGCTTTCGTGTCCTTCTTAAGTGTTTGTCAAAGGCTGACTAGTTTAAAAGTACCTATCAGATCCTAGGTTTCTCTTCGTTCTGCATCTGTTTAATTCCCCTTCTTGATGTATCACTCCATTCCATAAATCAAACTTTAAAGAGATCCTTAGACATAGATGACTTGCCCCATGGACCACTCTTGCCTCTTTCTACTCCAATTAAAACCCTACTATGACTCCATAGCCCAATGGATTGAAGTTGTTTCTTGCCTATCTTCTTAGCGGAATCATTTTTCCCTTTCATTCATCTTCGCCCTTCATTTAGACTTCCTTCACCTTCATTTATCCTTTTCCAACCAAAACAAAACAAAACCTTGGTCTTCATAACTATCCTAATATCATTACCTTAAGCTTTCAAAGACAATATCCATCTTTATACATATTGGAGAGATCCCTCTCTGGATTCAGGAGGGCTAGATCCTAGAATCCCAAAGCGGTTTGATGTTACCTCTGCAATTGGACTTTGCCAATCTTGCTAATTACAGAGTGATAACACAATCTACCTACCCATCCCACAATCCTAGCATTTTTTCTTCTAGGGTGCAATTGAACTAGCAGACCCTTTACATCATTTTTATTTATTTATTTTTATTTATTTTTATTTTTTACAATCAATAAAATAAACCTATTCTATTTCTACCCTTATTACTCCATGAGACCAGATTAAACTGTTGGTCTCATAGTTTCTCTACCTAAACTACTATCTGCTAGGATTAAACTGTCTAGCAGATTTCTTCTCTACATTCTAAGACAGAAATTGAAAAAATAGTCAAGCCAGGATTAGACTCTCTGGCTTGCTGGACTTTGCAGAGATTAAAAACAACTAACTACATGCTCACAGATGAGCTTTATTGAGCTTTTCCTACCTACCCTACTCTAACTGGACTATTTACAAGTCTAGCTTACAAACATTGTCTTCCAATGCAACCAACCCATCAAGTGATCCCATGACTGGTCTTTCTTGCTCAACTCTTTGAGCATGCTGGATAGACAGGGCTTCTCCCACTCTTTTTGTTCCACAATAGCAGCTACAAAAAAATTTATTTCTGTCCGCAACATGTTGCTCAAAAATACCCTTGATCCTTCTTCAGATGTTGTCAATAAATGGACATAAGGATCATGAAATGATACCTGGTTATGGATATCTGGCAGTTAGGCTTCAACCAGGATTTCTTCTTCTTCCACTGGATCAAGAACAAGACTCTTTTGAGAAAGAGAATCTCCCTCATCTTCTTCATTTTCCAAACCGGAGGACTCATCATATATGGCAGTGTTGTCCTCTTGGAGCTCTGATATATTCTGCTCTGATGTGCTGAGCTTTGTGAATAGATCTATGTATTCTTGAGCAGGGGTATGTTCCATTGCTTCCTCATTTTCAAGAGAAATCCCCTTAATTTCAATCTGCTCAGAAATTTCTTCTTTGCTTACCTCTTCATCTTCTGAAAAGGAAAGTTGTTTTTTTCTAGTCTCACTGATGATCTGTGGTACAGTAGAATGAAGATTGAAGGAATATTCATCTGCTATTATACTATCATAGCTCTCCCCATCAGTATCATAAATAGCCAGCATTGGCTCATTACTCTCTGGAAGTAAAGGGAATTGATCCTCCTCCCATAAATCTACTAATGATGACCCTGTAAGATCATATTCTGTTTGGAAAACATCATCATCAGATAGATCAAAAATAGGAAAATCATGAATATAAGTAATACTGCAAACTGAGCATACTGGATTATCAACAGGTTTTTCTTCACCCTTATTTACAGAGGAGCTTTATGGATCTGTACAATCAAACTCAGGGAATGAATGAGAAGGAGTGTGTGTTCTATCAAAAACTTCAGAGGTGGACTGCTGATTTAATATCTGATCAATCTCTTCTTCTATCAAAAGAGGGGTTTCCCTCTCATCATGGATAGAAGAACAACAGTCCTCTTTCTCTTGTGTTAGCTGATTTGGAGGCGGGATGTTTTCTTGAGCCTCTTCTTCCACATCAGATTCTGCCTCTTCTATGTGGTCTCTTATTTCCTCAAAGCAGCGTTCCCTATTAGCTTTTGCTATTAGGTCCTGATATTCTCTAGTCAGCATAACACAAGACATAGGTAAGCAATCAGGCAGTTCTTGATCACTTTCCTCTTCGTTTTCTATAGATTCTTGAGAATCATACATGTCTTGCTCATCTTCTCGGTCTTGAGTTTGTTCTTGTTCTGGAAGAGGCATGGGTTGTTCTAGATAATCATCATTTGCATTCATATTAACCATATACATCTCCAGCACTTTACCAAACATTTCTGCTATTCCATTGATTTGGTCATACAAAGCATCAAGCTTCATATCCCTGTCCATGTCTGGATTCATGTTTTTGCAAAGAAGGCTACTGCATCTTCTCAACCAGTTCAGAGCCCTCCACCAGTGGAGTCATTAGGTCTTTGGATTACAGGAAGTGTGGAATCGCCAGGTGGATGAATTTGGACATTAGAAACAGACTGTTGTCCACCATCAACAATTAGATCCAATCTAAAGGCAAAGTGGTCTCTTCCCCAGTGGAGTCACCATTATGTTGTATTTCAAGGGTGCATCCCTCAGTGCTTTGCTGAAGAAAGAAATGGGTTGTTCCATTCCCTCTGGATTTTTCTGCAGCAGAACTCCAGCTACTGTATGCTCGGAGGAAAATGAAAAAATCAAGAAATATTTTGAAAAATCTGGGCTGATTAGGACAAGAGCCTGGGTGAGTGCAAGTTTAACTGATTCAAAATATTTCTTGGCCTCAACGGTCCATTTAACTCCTACATATTTCTTCAACATGTTATTCATATTCTTAAGATGTTTAGCTAAGTTGGGAATAAACCTCCTGAGGAAGTTTATCTTCCCAATGAAGTACTGTAACTCCTTGATGTTTTTCGGGTGTGTGATTTGTAGTATTCCCTCAACTCTTTGTGGGACTATCCTAATCCCCTTCTCAAATATGATGTGGCCAAGAAGCTTACCTTCTTGTAGCCCAAACACAGTCTTTTTAGGATTCAATGAGAGACCGAACCTTCTACATTTTTCAAACACTCTTCTTAGATGCTCTAGGTGTTCCTCTTCAGTCTTGGAATAGACTGTTATTTCATCCAGATAGATGACAATGAAGAGCCCTATTTCATCTAAAAAAGATATATCCATTTCTCTTTGGAAGGTTGCACCAGCATTCATCAGTCCGAAAGGAATTTTAACATACATAAAGGTGCCCCATGGAGTGGTAAAGGCTGTCTTGAGTTGGTCTTCTGGGATTACTAAAACTTGGTTGTAAACTGAAAAACCATCTAACAGGGAGATCCTTTTTGAGCCTACTACCCTCTGAAGAATGTGTTCCATTTTTGGCAAAGGGTAGTTATCTTTGAGTGAGGATCTGTTAAGGTTCCTGAAATCTATGCACAGTCTGATCTCTCCTGTTTTCTTCCTCACAACTACAAGGTTTGAGACCCAATCAGAGAACCTCACAGGAACTATTATGCTTGCCTCATACATCTTTTTTATTTCCTTTTCCACTGAAGGCAATTGTTTTAGGTTTATTCTGCGGAGTTTCTGTCTAAAGGGTTTCTAATTTTCTTTCAAAGGTATTTTTTGTTGTATGACGTTTGTGTCATAGGCCTTTAATTCCTCATAGGTCCAGGAAAACACATCAATGAATTCT
This sequence comes from Pinus albicaulis, assembly GCA_034641835.2. Lineage (NCBI taxonomy): Eukaryota > Viridiplantae > Streptophyta > Pinopsida > Pinales > Pinaceae > Pinus > Pinus albicaulis. The sequence continues at coordinate 1,300,542,511 of CM076574.1, read as the reverse complement.
TTGAATAGGTCAATGTATTTCCTTTTCATGTCTACAGGTAAGGACTTGGCCAATTTAATAATTTTGGGCTTATCTTCAGTGCCTATGTTGCATTCCTCGACATCAAAGTCCACGTGTTCTAAGGTAGGATTTTTTGCCACATCATCAAAGTCAAAAAGGTCCTCTAAAGGTGCCATACCTCGGAGTATGTTCTTATCTTTGGCCTGCAGCACCTCTACTTCCTCACTATCTGTGTTTTCACAATTTTCGTTTGGATTTCCAATCTGTTCATTCAAAGCATTTATTTCTATGTTACAGGGTGATTCTTCCTCCTCTGAGGGCTCTTCACTTAGGCAGTTATCATCATATTTCGAGTCTGAATCAGAAAACTCAAACTCATTCCTGCCCATCAAGAAATTCTTCAATCTGTTTATCGCCCTCAAAGACTTGCTAGTACTTTTCGTTATCTGGCACTACAGGCCTGAATTTGGTCTGAATGATGATTTTTTGATCATTGGGAGTCCTATGATATGAACTAGCCATGTAGGCTAATCAATTTACAATTGCGTTCTGACTCCTGGGGACAAACACCAGTTCATATTTTACAAAAAATTTCAATAGATCTATAATGTCATTCCTATATGCTCTCAACCTCGGGTGTTTTGTTGTGTATTCACCGTTTACTTGTTTTATGACCAACTCAGAGTCTCCATGCACAGCTATCCTACGGGCTCCTAATTTTTTCAACAGATTCAATCCTAGGATGAGAGCTTCATATTCCGTAATATTATTTGTACATTTGAATTTCAGGTTACAGGCATGACTCTCTGCGTAATCACTCTCTGTGTTGTGTACCCACACTCCTGCTCCTGCAGTTCTCTTGGCGCATGACCCATCAAAGTTCATTTCCCACAGGGGTTCATTTTTTTTTATCATCATTTCCTTCCCTAACGTGGGTTTCACTAGTCTGTTGTATCGCAGGTTCTGCATGGTGTTGTGGAATTTTTCATTCTTCGTGTGCTATATGAGTTTGTGAGGGGTGACTAACCAGTTGATTGCATTCGATTTCTTGTTTGGTCTGAATCTATGTTTCAGTGCACTGTCTAAGGGTTTCTTCTTCGTTTTCCTCTGAGTCGAGAGTAGCCATTATGTTAAGGTCCGTAGTCTCAACCCCTCTATTTGTATCTATGTTTTCTGATTCTGGCTCTCCCAAGGATTCATCATTGTAGAAGATAAAGGAGTCCAGGTCTGTGTGTACAGAGTACAGAGGAGAAGTTTTAGGCTTTTCGGGGCTACTAACTAGGAATTTAATTTGTGCCTCCCTATACAGTCTTCTAAGTTGGCTAAAAACAGGGATTGTGGCATATGCCCCATCCATCTGCATTTTACCCTGTAGCTTGGCTCCCCAGGACCTTGAAAATAGCATACCATAATTAGGTGGCACATCTGCCACTACGACATCCATGACTAGGCCAAGGAATTTTACTTTGCTATAGTCAAATGAATACAAATCTTTATAGGGACGGGTTATCTCTAGGCGTAATATTTCCATAACTATCTTAGGCATCAAGTTGTGTGAGGCCCCAGAGTCATGCATTGCATTGTGAAGAATCTTGTCGTGGATATTGAGACTGATATAAAAAGGTGGGACTACCCCTTCCTGAAACTTCCCTTCTATTTTTGGACCAAACAGAAGGGTTGGTTGATCATCACTCAAATTGACCATGTCACTGTTCTCACCTATATTTAATGCTTTCAAAATTTGGCCTTTATATACATCCTGAGTGGCCAGCTTAGTGAGTGGAACAGAGATTTTAATTTTTGCAATCTCACTCTCCAAATTGAAAGTGGACTGACTCTTTGGAATGTTCAACTCTATTTTGTTAGCCACTACCTTAGTAGCAGGCTCAGTGTGTTGATTCTCACTATGTACAGTGTTTGTGGTTGTTTTATCGGGAGCCCTAACTGTAGCGCTAGTGCTGCTATTTGGTTGGCTTTGTTTATCAATGTTTTGGTTGTCTTTTTCTTTGTTTTTCCCAGAACTCTCAACTGCTGATTTGTTACATGCAGCAGTCACTTTAGAAGTTTTCTCAGGCCTTTTCTTAATGGTAATCTCAGAAGCTTTGGGTTTGGAATTATCTAGGCTTTTTTTTCTCCTAAGTTCATACTGCTCTCTGACCTGCATGATGGCATTTTCAAATCCCAGCCTGTACTCCTCATATTCCAATATTTCCTCATCCCAATATGAGGATGAGGGCTGATCTTCCTCTGCAGAATAGTTGTGGATTGAATCTTCTGTTTCAAACATGTTTATTGTGGTTCCCTCAGGCCCTTCTATGATTCCCTCATCTTCGTCAAGAAAGTTCTCTTGAAATGCAGGAATAACTTGTTGATCTGATTCTCTTTTTCTGTTGGGAGCGGTGTTGTTTCTTCTAAAGTTCTGGTTCTAGTTATGATTTGGATTTCTGTTTTGGTTACTAACTGTGACAACCATTTTTTCCATCATTTGCTGTAGCTTTTCCACGTTTTTAGATAAATGGTCATAATTGGGGTCAGATGTGGAAGCTACATTGTCATCTCTATATGTCACCCTTTTCTCAGCTCTCAATCTTGCTTTCTTCTTAATCATATTAGCCTCTAAACTCACTGCTCCTTTATGCATGTCTTCCAACATGTTGTAATCTCTCTCCTTGAGATGGTAGGCCATATCAGAATCAAATCCTTTAGGGTATTTCACTAAAGCCATACCTTGAGGAGGTTTCATATGTGGAGGTAGTGCATTATAAACACTTTTGAACCTTGTGGAATAATCATGGACACTCTCTCCTACATTTCTTTTAAGGTTTTTGTATTCATCTAGGATTTGGAGAGGGTTGGCCTTAACTTCCCATTTTTTTATGAAGGTCTGATATAAAGTAGGAAGATCTTGGATACTATTAGGAGGTAGGCCTTTGAACCATTTCTTCACATCACCTCCTAAGCTTTGGGCAAAGATTCTCATTTTGACTGTATCATCATCTATTTCCATGTAATCAAAAGAATCTTCCATCCTATCTACATGGTGTTGAGCCGTGGTAGACTCTTTGGCAGTGAAATGTGGGATATTTGATATATAATCATTGGGTAAAGGTACTAGAGGCTGAGGTAAAACCATAGGTGCATACCAGGCAACCATAATGATGTTCTAATGAGGTGAAGGGTTAACTTGAGCAGCTGGTATATGGATGACAGGGATATTACGACCAGCAGAAGACTGTTGAGCAGATTTAGGATGGCGGAGCCCCAAGTTTTGAATGAAATGGATATCAAGAGGTGTAGATGGAGGGGTCTCTCTGTCCCTAATGTGTTTACCACTATGAGATGGTGAACTGGGAAGCTCAAGGTTTGGCTGGTCTAGAACACTAAATGACCTAGTTCTTGGTAATCTGTTTCGAGAGTCTAGATCGAGAGATGGGACTAATAGAGTGGTAAAGTCTTCTGGTGCAGAGTTAGCTCTATAGATGTGACTGGAAATAGTTGATATTCTCGGTGCAGATGATTTCTTGAGGATGCTTTCAGGTTGATTAACTATTTCAGGTTGGTTTGGGTTGGGATAAGCTCTTGTGTGAATGTTTCTTGAAGCCAGAATTATTTTTTCAACAAAGGAGCTTAAACCTGATTGTTACTTCTAATGTGGCTGATGTTGTAATGGAGGCTGGTCTTCCAGTAGAGTCTTATGTGAAACCAAGATAATCAGCAGGCCTACTGATCGCCAGTGGAGTCTTTGATCTTTAAGGAACTGTGGAGTTGCCAGGTGGAAGGTCTGGGATGTTTCTAGGAGATACATTTTCCAACGCAGTGCTTATGTGATGTCCCTTTCAAGGATGTTTTCAAGCACAGTGAACTCTAACCAGAGATTGAATGGGAGGGAATTTACCAGATATTTCCCCTCTTTAAAGAGGGTGGGATCCAGAGGCTACCTAGCCCTTTCTAGACTTTGTCTAAGAGTGTGAGAGAACACAAAAAATGGTATAGAGGTTTTTTTGTGAATAGGAGTGTTTAACTAACAACCTAACCAGAGACTGTAGGTTTTCTGAGGCTCTTTTAATGTAGTAAGATGGAAAATACTCAGAAATTCCCTAGCGGAGTCGCCATTATGTTGGGGTTCCCATGTTTTGGCAAGGTTGGCAATACCAAAAGATGAGACAACATCAAACCACTTCCATACCTCGGGATCTAGCCCTCCTGGGTCTAGAGAGGGATCTCTCTATATGAGCAAAAGTTTTATGTCTTCAAAGCTCAAAGTTAAGATGTTAGACTAGTTATAGGCAAGGGGTTTGTTTTTTTTATTATTTGTTTGGTTGTTGGGAATCAGGAAAGAAGGGTTTCAGTGTGAGAAAAGGATGAGTAAAGAGGATTTTAGGCAAAGGAGAGATAATCCAAGGAACATTCAAGACCATTGGGCAATGGAGTCAGGAAAGGGTTTACTTGCTATTCAATATGCAAGCTTTCAGTTGGGCTAGTCATCTAAAGCATTAGATCTTAAAGATGATAGTGTGACATGAAATGGTAAGAGAGAAGGTTAAAGCAAGGAAACCTCCAAGGTGATATTTAGAAATCAGATCCAGGGACAGGACATGCCATTGGACAACCTGTGATCTAAAACCTAAAGGCTAACTCTTCAGAAAAGGAAACATTAAAGATTTAAAACACAAAGTTGAAAACCTGAGATCAGAGAGAGACTTTGAACTCTCAATGCTTCAGCCTCCAGCTTGAGGGATCTTAGAAGGGTTCAATTAATTGAAAAGGATCCTAGTGAGATAGAGACGGAGTTCTAGAGCTCCCAGTGTTCCCAATTCATTCAATTAAATCCTAACAAGAACATCTAAAGACAGATTTCATAAATTCATACATCAGCTAGCGATATATCAGACCAGTACACTGGTTAAATTAGCTTGAAATAAATCCTCATATAGCACATATAGTAGAAAAAATTGAAGGCAAGGAGAGCAGAAACATAGGGTACCTAACAAGGGTAAATCCTATGCCATATTTCTGATGCGAGCCAGTAGAAATGAAATGGAATGAACTACAAGTTAAAAACAAATACAGAGATAGAAAAACATCACCGCTTCTTTAAATCAAGATCCAAAGAAATGTGCTTGTCATATTAAAGAGCAACACCAGTCAAGTACAGCACTACCAATAGCTTGATATTCCGTCTGAAAACATCTTCCTCAGCCTATATTACAACTTTACTCAGAGAACATGTCTCAAAAGAAACAGCTTGCAATTCATAGATAGCGGATCAACAACCTTACAATGAGTTTCTTCATGAATTTTATAGCTGAAAGAGAGGCAGAGGTGGTAGGTGGAAAACTAAATGTAGCATTAAAACTTGGAAGAGGAGGAGGGCCGAGGCTCCCTTCTGTTTTAAATTCTGGGCATTTATCTCTGGTACTCTATGGATGAAATAGTGGTCTTCGTCAGGCTGCAATTTACTCCAGGTATGACTTTGATGTACTTGTTGTAACCCTCTGCAACACTTCTGGTGAACTAAACAAAAAGGTAGAATAATGATGTCAGGGCCTACCATACTATGTAACAAATGCTTTTGATATCATAGGACTGTTGTCAGGGGGGAAAACTTCTCATGGACACAACATAAACCAAAATCGTATGAGTATTATGTCCTTTCTCAAGAGGATACATTCTGTTGATATAGACACCCTGATGATATGATTTTCTGTGCATTGGATCTTCTGAGTGATCCATGGGGTCTTCAATCTAGTACCTGCCTTTAAATTATCAGATTAAGGCTCAAAATCTCCGCTTATAGGTCTTAGATTCTCTGATCTTTTACTGATACTCTTTTGCTACTCCATTCCTGTCTTTGTCTGCGAAATCTACGCTTTAATGGTTCTGGGAAGTTTTTACAGAGTTTTACTCTACTCCTTTAATGAAATTCATGTCACGACACCTTCCCAGGCCCTCCTTCATAATTTCGATCACTGCACATGGTCTTCCCTGCGTTGTTTGTCACTGTGATAGTGACTGTGAATCATGGCAGTCGTCTAACATCGGTACCCTGCAAAACACACAAACCCATCAAGAAAACCATGCATGGGGAGGGTGGATGCAATGGGAATAATGAGAATGGTAGCATAGCCTGATGAAATGGTGGAACAGTGCAAGATGATGGTGTAAAATGCAGCAAATAGTGGATAAATGGACTGGTGAATGTTGGCTGAGTGCAGCAAAATTTTAACGCGAAACTTTGACACTTTGACCTTTGGACGAAATATAAAGGGGATGGATGGAAATGCAACAAACACGTGGAATGGGTGACGTGGTGAGACCCGGTCAATGGCGGGGCATGCAGTCAATTCTAACCGTCTGATCTCATGAGGAGATCGATGGTGGAAAACGCATCGGAGGGCAACAGATGGTGGGCCAGGGGTCCCTTTTGCTTTGATTTTCTCCCGTGCATCTTCGTGGCGTGATCACCATTGGATGGGCAGCTCTGGATCAGACGGCGTACGTTCATATTGTGTCGGGTCAAATGCCGAACGTTAACGCATGATGGGGGTGGTTTTCAAACAGTGATTGGTGCCACGTGTCCTAGGGTGAGTGGAATCGCTCCGAAAAGAGAAAAACTGCCCAACTTCCAAATGCAGTGCGATAGAAACCGGCCGGTTTAGAACAGTGACCGTGGCTTGGGGACCACTAGGTGGATGAAATGTGGGATGTCGATATGTGGATCAGATCGATTGTGTATATGCGATCGGAGGAGTAAACGGGGGAGTGACGGGCGCATTGTGAAACAACGTTGACCGTCAGATCTTACACAGATCGACGGCTGAGATTACAGTGCGGGTTTAATCATCCAAATTCAATCGCATCGGAAAATTTTAGATTTACAAAGGATAAGGGCACATGTGAAACCCTCGATTACAATAAGCACCCAGGGCTCAAGTGCTTGGTCTCGGGCGCGGGCATATGGGGAAGTGGTTTAAAGGGCTGGGCCGAGAGGGGCTTAAGCCTTATGTTGGGGTTCCATGTTTTGGCCAGGTTGACAAGACCAAAAGATGAGACAACATAGAACCACTTTCAGCCCTTAGGATCTAGCCCTCCTAGGTCCAGAGAGGGATCTCTCTATGATAGTCAAAGTTTTTATCTCTTTGAAGCTCAAATGTTAAGGTTTTAGGCTAGTTATAGGCACATGGTTTGTTTGTTTGATTGTTTATGTTTGGTTGTCGGGAATCAGGAAAGAAAGGTCCAAGATAAGACAAGGATGAGCAAAGAGGAAACTAGGAAAAGACAGATAACTCAGGGAACATCAAGGCCATTGGGCAATGGAGTCAAGAAAGGGTTTACTTGTGTTCAATGTGCAAGCTTTCAGTTGGGCTAGTCATCTAGAGCATTTGGATCTTAAAGGATGGTTGATGGAATGGAAAATTAAGGACTGAAAGTGAAAGAAGGAAAGGCAACCAAATTTCTGCCTATAGATCGGGTTAGAGGTCATTTAACTCCAGACCTGCTTGGGCATACTCAGAGGCAGCTCTCAGAGAGGGACAAAGGGGCTGCTTATAGATCAGACCGGAGGTCATTTAACTCTAGGTCTGCTTTAGCAACTCCAAGGAAAAACAAGGATAATTTTGACAGAAGGGATCTTAGAAAGGTTTAATGAGATGGAAAGATCCTAGTGAGGCTGAGATAGGGTTCAAGACCTCCCAGCGTTCTCAACTCATCCAACTAAACCCTAACAAGAACATCTAAACATAGACTTCATTAATTCATACATCGGTGAGCAGGAAATAGCATCCACTACACTGGTTAAATCAATTGAAATCAATATTCGGATACACATATAAGAAGAAAACATAAAGGCTGGGAGAGCAGCAACATAAGGTACCTATCAAGGGTAAATCTTATGCAAAACTTCTGATGCAAGCCTGAAGAAACATAATGAAATGAAAGCAAGTCAATCACAAATATAGAGAAAGGAAAACATCACCAGCTACTTTAGATTAGGATCCAAAGAAATATGCTTGTCATATTAAAAACAACACCAATCAGGTACATCAATGCCCACATCTTGAACATTCAGTCTGAATACATCAAATCTCAGCCTATCTTACAATATTACACAGAGAACTTATCTTAAGAGGAGAATGCTTGCAATCTACTGATATCCAATCAACAACCTTTACAATAATTTCCTTCTGTGCTTTATAGCAGATGATGAACAGAAGGTCGACTGAGGTGGTAGGTGAACACTAAATGTAACATTAAACACAAAATGAATGCAGGGTCGAAGCCGATTCTGTTTGACTGCTGTGTATTTAATCTCTGTCACCACTTTATGCAGGAGTGATCTTCTCTGGGTATGACTTTGACATATTTCGGCTGTGGCGTTCTGTTGTACTGGCAGTGAATAAACAAAGAGAAAATGGACTTTTGAGAATTCTGCTACATAAAAGTTCTAATGGTCTCGAACTGTTGTTAAGGTGGGAATTCCTTCAGGGACACGGTGCATAATAAAGAAGTATGGGCGCCCTGTACTTGATGAATAAAAACACTTTGCTGATGAATGAACCCTGACATTACCTTTTACTGTGCGTAGGACCTTTTTGATTGATACTCGAGGTTTTGGACCTGGTACTTCGCCTCTGAAAAACTGGATTGAGTCTTTGAAATCTCTAATTTGACGCTTTAACTCTTTGATTTCCTTCATGATTTCTCTTTGCCGCTCCCATAAACCATTCTGACCGGGCACTCTACTCCTTTAATGGCTCTGGAGAATATTGATAGGTTTTCAACCCTGTCCTTTGATCATAGTCACGTCGAAATGCCACCTCGAGCCCTTCTTCATTAATTGGGTCTCTGTATACGGTCCTTTCTGTGTTTTCTGCTTGCGTGACAGAGCTGGCGAGCTATGGCGGTTTTCCGCGCTTGATACCCTGCAAAAATGTGAAACCTGTGAAGAGGAAACATGGATGGGGACATGGATGCAATGTGGATGCAGAAGACGAGCATGCAGACGTTGAACTGGTGAAGAAGTCGTGAAATAAGGTGACAAATCGTTCTGGTGGAGATGGCGGTCTGCAGAACGAACGAATGAAAAACCTTTAAAAACACGAAACAGAAACAATATATGTGATGGAATGGTCTGGCATACGATGAATCCATGTGGAGATGACGTGGTGAGCAGACCCGGCGGGGGGTGGTCAACGGAAGGCGAACAGATCTGAACCGTTGATCGTGATGGAGATCAACGGCGGCAGACGAGACATGACATGGGTTAAGCGGCGTGCAACTCTGGCGAACGATGGCCGTCGGATGGGGTGTGCAAGATCTGATGGCTTGTACTCATTTCGCTGCGTGACTCTGGTCGAAGGATAATGCATGGGGAGAAAGTGGTTTTGTCGTCGTATAGGGGACACTCGGTGGGCGGCTAGTGGAATCGCTGGGCAACGAGGGAAAACTGCCCACTGTGCATGAGTGGTGCGAAATGAACCGGGCGGTTTTGGAACAGTGGAAGCGGGGACCACAGGGCGGATGGGTTCCACACCGTTAGATCTGGAATAGATCAACGGTGGAAAATGCGCCCGATGCGCTCTGGCTATGAACCGTTGATCTACGGATTAAAATGGACGGTGATGGCATGGAAAGGGAGATTAGCGCCTCCCGGGCCAGCGAATGGTCTCAGCACGGGTCACATGGAGGAAAAGGCGCGGGGCTAAGCGGGAAAGGGGCTGGGCCTGCAATAAGGTTCAAAATGGGTTTTTAAGCCATTTAAATGCATTTTTGAAACCTTATAAGGGTAACGATAGGGAGATGGAGGGGGAATTTGAGAAAAAAAAGGGTGTAGGGATTTTAGAGGGGATTTAGGGGGTTGATAGGGGGGAAAAAGAGGGGAACAAAGGTGTCTTGACAGAAGGAGGAGAGAAGGGGGGAAGGGGACACTTTGCAGAGGTGCAAGGAGTAACCACAAGCCTTTTAGGAATGGATCGGCAAATAGTATTTGTATTAGGCATACCAATCAGAGACTTCAAGGAGGATGGTTTTTCAGGGGAAAATCATTCCTTGAAGGCTCCACAATAAACTAGCCCCAACTTGCTTGTCAAGAATTTCATAGGGGGGCTAACACCTTATATGCATAAGGTGGGTTTTTTGTGTCATTTTAATGCAACTTGAGGGTAGGAAAAGGTAACGATAGAGGGAATAAGGGTTTTTAATCCAAGAAAAGGGAGTGTGTATGGTTTAGAGGGGATTTTTGGGAAGGTTTAGGAGGACTAGGGGAGAAATTTTGGGATGAAAGGGAGGCTTTGAACAAGGCAAAAAAAGGGATGAAATCAAGAATTCTGCAGGGGTACAAGGGGAAAATGAAGGCCTTTAGGAGCACAATTTGTCACAGTCAGTGAGGCCTATTGTCTTGGGAAAAGCAGAGGAAAATAATCAAAGGGTAGAGGGTACGAAAGAGCTTTCAAGGATGATGTGTTACCAAGGAAATGCATTCCTTGAAGGCTCAACAAACAATTTAGCCCCTTGCTTGCTTTTCAAGGAATTTATAGGGGGCTAACAAGGCTCACGGACATTTTAAACAAAATATTAAAAAACAGTTTTGACTGAAAGTAAAATGCAGGAGTGGAATGCGAATTCCACTCAAAATTTAAAAGCAACAAACTAAAGTGAAAATAAAAGGCTGCTAGGGCCGAATCGTGAATTTACCATATTCACTGACGAGATGGAGTCAAGGTTGTCGCTGACATAGGTGGTGGGACGTTGGCTGATGAGCTGGCAACCAGGCTAGCATATCGGGTGCATCTCTGCTAACTATCTGCTGCAGGCTCGGGCAATGCTGTGAATCCTTCCACCTTGATATAAGCTTCGGTGAGGTCATCAAAACTTACAGCAGTGGGGCATTACCTCATCTTTTAACATATCACCAACCACCTGGAACAAGTTACATATATTAAGGGATGGAACCTTAGCCATGTTGATCACGTACTTAAGCACTCTATAACTGGTAGTACTTGTATCCGGGTCCAAAATGGCCTCAGCCATGGCCAACACTAGGTGTTCTGTGTCCAAATTCATGGAGGCTGAGATCCTGGTGTGGTATTTCTCCATGTATCCTTCTAGCTCGGCCCTATACTTATCCTTGATAGCTCTGGTTTTCAGGCTCCTTTCAGTTGCGACCTGTGAAGCATCCTCTTTGATGGCCTGTGAAACCTCAGAGTAGTTAGAGGATGTAACGTTGTCTCGTAGTACCTTGAGCCCAATTCTACTTGCGTCGGGTTTCCCATATGGTATGAACGACTCCAGCAACTATTATTCCCCTATTACCTCTGCTTCGCTTGTCACTATTTTCTGCTTTTTGAGAAGGGGAGAACCTGTTCTTGATGGGCCCACTTCTTCTTCTTCTTGACCTTTACCAGATTCTCTTCCTGAAGCTGCCTCTCCTCCTTCCCCTGTAGCAGATGAATCTGTCTCCATCTGCAAAAGCAAAGGCCAATTTTCAAGATTAGCCCTCCACTCTATAAATGGTCTTGTTTCATGTATATAAGGAGTAGATTTGTTCCTCCTTCTGTTAGATATTATGCCTCTAGGATCGTATGGCCAATACTTTCCTTGTCTAAGATCCATGTTGTTACACCATTTTTTGGTCATCTAACCTACTATCATTAGATGGACCCAAGTACACCATGTAAGACCAATTTTACCCTAATTAAATTTGCTCTCACTATGTAAAATAACTTAATAAACCACATTTATTAGGTTGTTTATGGTCTAAACAGGAAACCCCAAAAAGAAATATTAAACAAACCTATATTTGTTTGATTTTCCTCATAGAATAATTAATTAAACCATAATTTAATTATTATTCCTAGTCATGTTTAACCCAAAACAAAGAAATTAATTAGATAAACCTTTCTTTATCTTATTATTTTCTAGGAATAATTATTTAAATCTTATTTAGATATTATTCCTTGTTAAATATGACCAAATCATCCACAAATAATTAAATAAATCATTATTTATTTGATTATCCTTCAACCACTTCCTTAAAAAGATAAATAAATCATTTATTTATTTATTATTGACAAATAAAGGGATTTGACCCAAGTCAAATACTTTTTCCCTCCAACAAATATAACAAAATATTCCATAAAAGGTGGATCTAGATTTGGTTAACATTATTTTAATCGTGCACCAAGATCTAGAATGACCCAATATTTTGTTATAAATAGGAGGGGTTTTCCTACCATTCTTCACCTTTTGTTGCCTATTAGATCACTCTGGATCTAAACTCTTGGTCTGACTTTGAGCCATTATCATTGTCATATTTTCCATTATTTGCTGTGTGAGCTCCCTTTGAGTTCTATCTTTGTCTGGGTTTTCTACACCAACGGGAGAGAGAAATGCTAGATCTGAAGTGTTGAGGACTTCCAAGAACCCATCCCATTGAGGAGAATTGGAAACATCTTCTTGTTTTCCTCCCAGGTGCCCTTAATACAAAAAATTCTTTCAAAAATTGTTCTTGTCTTGTGTATTGGATATATGGAGCAAACCCTTCTTTTTACTGCTTAATGTCTTTCTATGCATAGATCTGGTTTTTTGCAGCTCTTGTCTTGATCAACTAACTGCAGATCTGAAGATATTGGCAGCCATATTTGATGTTAGGGCTATTAGTTATGCGTAGCTAAAGTGGTCTTTTTTCGTACACTTCAACAAAGGATTCATACTAACAATTGGCGACTCCACACGGGTTTTCAATTACGACCGCTGTCATTTTTCATATTCCTGCATATCCAGCTACTTCAGACCCTAGGGTTTCTTTTCAGCTTTTTTTTTTTCCTATTTTCATGTTTTTTTTCACCTATAAAACCCTAAAACATTAAAATTTCTAACTTCCGCATGTTTTTTTCCCTATTGCGCAGGTGAAAGACATCAGCCGCAACTGAGACGACACTTTTCCGCAAATCTGCCGCCGGGACAACCGGAGTTGGAGGTCGCACTTTTCAGCCCAAAAATTGCGACCTGGAATCTAGGTCACACTTTTCAGCCCCTTTTCTGCGACTTGAACAGGAAAACAGGTCAGAACCTGTGACCTATGCTTTTTTATGTTGTTTTTCTGCAATTTTTCTGGGTTTTGTTGAAGCTTTTGTCAGGGTTTTCCAGCCTCTGTCTTCGCCCGTTTGGACCTGTTTCTGATCTTTTTTGCTCATCTAAGTGGGAACCTAGCCCCCTAGGGCTTCAGTACCCTCCACTTTTGGTGGAAGAGTTTTAGCTGTTTCAGGTGTCTGATTTTTCAGAGTTTCAGCCTTCCCTTTTTCAGATCTGATCCCTCATTCTCAGATCCCTTTAAATCAACTCTTCTTCCTTTCAAACCACCTCTTGTAGTTTTTTTTGGACCTCCCTTTAGGACCTTCTCCCTGTCCTTTCTGCTTTTTGCTAATTTCCTCCTTTCTTCCAGCCACCTTGCCTCTGCCTCTTGGCTTTGATCTGCACCTCTTTTCAGCAGCTTTCTCCTTTAGATCCCTGCCCCTTTTCGACCCTAGATCTATCGGCCTCTTTTTAGTGTGTTTTGACTAGATTTTTTCCCTCTTTTACATTAATTTTGAGAGACCCGCCTTGTTGGGTTGAATCGATCCACTAGTAGCTGTTAGTTTTATGTTATTTTAGCATTATATATTGTTTTTGCAGCATTATTTTCAGTTACGCATCACACTTTTTCTCTTGGTCTCAAAACGAAAAGGGTTTAAAAATTAAAATTAATGCACGCCACACACTCACCCTAAGCGAAGAAGATCCTGGTTTACACCGCCAGGCAAAGACTTTAGAATCAATTGACACTGCACCTATCTGCCCTTGTTTCGACATTGTAATCACTTGATTCTGCACCTCCTTGCCCTTGTGGTCATTCTTCTTCCCCTTGTGCCGTGTTTGTGTTATCATCATTGCGCCCCCAAGGCGCACCTCCCGGAGACTTCTTGGCCTTCACCCTCAGTTTACGATCGGTCGACCTGCTCCGTCCCGCTGTCGTCGAGCCAGTCCCCCTCCGAGTCCGCACTCCGACTCCTCTTCTGATTCATTGGGTTCTCCTTTCACTTCTAGTTCTCCCCCTATCACCTTCACTATTTCTGGTCTAGGGCCTAACACTAGCGGTACTCCCGGCCCTAATGCCGGAACTACTACTAGCGGAACCGTCACACGAACTATCTCGGCCACACCCCAACTACCGTACATCGCAGGCCTCAGCCTTCCCGATTTCAATCAGTTGATCAATGACCCTATCCACCACGATGTTGGTTGGCCTGCTATGCCAACCAAGCTCCCCTCCGACATCCCTAAGTTTGAAGGCCTTGCTGGAGAAGATCCAACCAACCATGTCTGATCTTTCCACATGTGGTGTTCCTCCAATTCCATTACCGATGATTCCATCCGTCTTCGGTTGTTCCAATGCACGCTTACAGGCGAAGCTTCTAAATGGTATGTTGACCAAGCCACCTCTTCCCATACCACCTTTGTGACCATTGCCCAAGGCTTTTTATCCTATTTCCAGCTCCCTCTCCGATACGATACTGGTAAGGAGATTTTGACCTCTTTCAAGCAAACCTCTTCGACCCGCCTCTCCACTCATGTTCAGGAATGGTGAAGAAGATGGAGCTTATGTCGAGCTCCCCCCTTCGAAGATTGGGTGTATATGGACTGGTTCCATCGCACTCTCTTAGCTCCCATTGGCAAAGATGTCGCCTCCCATTTCCCCCAAACCGAAGAAGCCGCCCTCCAAATAGCCTTGAAATATGACCTGATCTATGCTCAGTCTGGTTATGTTTATACCATTCTTCCTGACCTCCCCAGGCCCGAAGGTGCTAATGCCCCGGGGGCCTCTCATTCCGTCGACGGTATCGTTGGAGCCCTTTCTCATCCGTATGCTCAACCTCCTATGGGCTATGGTCTTCCTCAAGGAGGGGCCAACACCTTAAGCACTTTTCCCCCTCCAGGTAGCATGTATCCAGGATACGACATGCCTCATCCTTTTTCCCAACATCCTGCTTACCTCAATGTTTCCCAACCTAACCATTACCCTTATCCGCATCCTGGTGCGCCATCTCCTCCAGCATATGCGCTTCCACCTCCCTTGCCTCCTCCAACCCCGCAACAACACCTACAGCCCCCTCCAGGGAAATTATTTGCACATCAGGGTGCGACTAATCCTCCTTCTTCTCACAGAAGGCGGAGAGGCAATCCAAACCAATCTGCCCCTAGTACTCATGGACCCAATCCTCAAAGTATTGACTCTAACACTGCTAACCAGCAACATGGCACTCAGCTCAAGCTGGACAGGCCTCTTCGCACAAATAAGCCTTTTTCGTGTTGTGGTGTTTATGGTCATTACACCCACGATTGTCCCCTCTTACCACAGATGCGGTAGATGTGGGAGTCTCAAGCCACATTGCGAGGACAACATGCCTCCCCTCATGCTCCCCCTAATGTGGCCACTACTCAACCAGCTGTGTTTACTAATCCTTTCCCTCAGCAAGGATTCGTGGCTGCCCAACCACCTGATGGACAGGCCGCCACTCAACCTTCCCCTTCTAGTTCCTCCGATTACCAGATCCTCATGATGAAATCTTATCCATCCCCAACCGTCGACCTTCACCTTCAAACTCGGTCTCGCCAGTACCCCAAGCCTCCCGCTCAGTTTTCCCCCGAGTCCCCTTCTTCCGGTTCTATAGAGCCTCTTTCGACATCCAATGGCCCCTTACATATCCCTCAACCCAAAGTTGAGGTTCATACCAAGATTCCTAAGGGACCATTACGTCAAAATGCTGCTTCTAGTCGAGCTGCTCATTCTTATAGCATAGTAGATGATCTTGTGCAATCTCCTGTTGCCATTTCCACATTGGAACTCCTCCATTCGTGCACTTCCCAAAAGAGGGCTCTGCTATCTACCGTGGGAGCTATAGATCCTGCTGATGACCAAATGATTGTTTTCGACGCCCATCAATCATAACATCCTCCTCTTCCTGCTTCCGTCGCCTTCCAAATCCCAGTCAAAATCTGGAATGCCAACGTTTCTCGGGTGTATAATTGATGAGGGGGCATCCACCTGTGTGATGTCCACTTCAGTTTGGAAGCAACTCGGATCTCCTGACTTGGCCCCTTCCATGATCACCCTTCGAGCGTGGGATGGCCACGCCTCCCAGCCCATTGGCCTTTTCCGTAATTGTCCTATCACCCTTGCCGGTAAGATTGTTTACGTCGATGTCGAAGTCATCGACACCCCTCTAGACTACAACATTCTATTGGGGTGAAGCTACACCTATGCCATGTCTGCTGTCCCATCCGTGGTTTTTCACAAGATGTCTTTTCCTCACAATGGAAAGATAGTCACCATCGACCAGTTGACTTATCATGAGTCAAAGTCTCAGACCTCCCCTGAGACAACCATCTCTTCTGTAGCCAATAAGCAAACCGTCGATTCCTTGACCAGTGTCTCTCCCGGCATCTATAAAGACTCCTCTTTGCTTGGAACTTTTCCTGGTCTCCCTCCTCCTATTATCTCTGATCCCAGCTTATCGAATGTTTGCATGATGCAATCGTCTCGGGCTGCCCTTAAATGACCCGCCTCGGCTAGTCAACAACCTCAGCCGCAACCTCACCCACCGCAACCCGCTCCTAGCCCTTCATCTCCGCCAGCCAAACCTCCTCCTTCTGGCCCTTCTCCTACAGCTGGTATCCCTAAACCCCTTTATCCCCCTGGATCGGTTCCCCCAGGCCTTAACCATCTCGAAGCCGTCCCTCCTGGTCATTACCCCGCTGGTCAGATACCTTTCCTGGCTCCCCCTCCCGGAGTTTATTCGGTCCCTGTCATGGCCACACTCTCTCTCCCTAACCTGACCCTGGGTATACCCGTCTGCTACCTTGATCCTCCAGCCGCTACCCCTCTTGGTCACCCCAAACCCTATCTTGCTTTGACGCTGGTTCAACTGGTCCCCCTTGCTTCCTCTGTTGCTAGCATGCCCCCTGCACCTCCCCAGGACCCTACCCCTGTGGTGACAGCTCCAGGAAAGAAAGGCAAAGCTCACAAGGGGGCATCCAAAGACAAGGCCACCCCGACTGACCCTGCTCCTCCTCCGCCCGCAAAGCCTTGTGCCTTGTGTGATGTCGTCGGTCACGCCACCCATACTTGTCCTAAGTTGCCCCGCATTCAACCCATGGTTAAAGTCGCGTTCCCTGAGTCTACGGTCTCTGACCCTTCTCTTTCATCCTCGTCCGTAACCAAGAACCCAAAAACTATTAGCACTAGCAAACCCTATGCTTTGTGCGGTGTCCATGGCCATTACTCCCACCATTGTCCTCACCTGACGCATTACCGTGCCTCTTTGGAAGTAGTCCGAGAGTATGAGGTTGAACAAAATCAATTCGCCTCTCCCATACTCGCGCAATATGCTTCGGGCCAGCTTGAGGATCCCCCCGCTCCCATCGATATTCCCCCCCTGATGTTCAGATGACGGAGTCTACTACGACCATTCTTTACCTATCATCCTCTGTGCGACCCTTGGAGCACATTCCCCTTGAATCCTCCCCTGTTGTTTCACTTGACCCCCCTTCAGCGACCACCCTGGGCTCCCCATCTTTTAACCCTTTGTTTCCCTGTTCTTCCATCATTCTCCATGATGATCCGTATGCGAGCCTTTCTTCCCCCACGGATGATTTAGGTCCCTTTTTCGAATCATGTGGTGTCTTTTCCACCTTTGACCCCCTCTTTTCCTTTCATACACCAGATAACTCCACCCGTATCTCTCTTGACCTCTGCAGCCCGAGTCCCTGCCATACCTTCTATAGCCCTCATATACCACCCTCTAGCTTGTATCTGAGTCATATCCATCCTACTCATTGCACTCCCTCCCGCAGTTGCCGCTCGATGTCTTCTGTCCACTCACGCTGCCGTCATTGTCCCTCCTCCCCCCATTTGTTGTCTTGTAACACTATTCCGTAGGACCTCCCGTCCTCACCCTATTTCGGTTACGCTGATGGTGCAAGTCGTTACTCCCGGAATCTAGCCTCGGCAGGTTGGGCCATTTTCACCCCCTTGCATGCCCTTGTGCTTCCACAGACAGGCTGGTCCTCCACACCAATAATCAAAGCCGAACACATGCAAGAAGGGAATTTTAGCCGATGCCCTCTCTCATCGCATCCTCCATCTCTGGGATGCCCATTTTAGATTCTTACTTCTGTCATGCAACTAAATGTGTCTAATGTGTGCATAATCCTTTTTGCTTTTTAGACACCATTGCAAACTCTCACATGAGGATGAAACCATAACCTTCAACCATGTACCTCGAGAACAAAATCACTATGTAGATAGCATTGCAAACCATGTTCTAGATTGGCATTTATCACACGCATTTTATACAAGACAATAACATTCATAATCATTAAACAAGATGCATATCCATAATATGTGTCGCAAAACATGTGTTTAGAGTCCATCTACTCTGATACATATGACATGCCCATCGCATGTTACAAAAAACTCAAAACTGGGGGCACCACCGGCCCCTACATACACACTAGGGGGCACCATATGCCCCACACCTAATCACTATCTGGCGGATCCCGAGCCAATGGCTCTGCTCCTGCAGCCTGTAGATCCCGCATCCCCTGACCGGCCATCGCCATGCGCCGCATGACACCTCTCCATTCCAAGGGTGGACCAATACATGGCTCTATGTACTGGTCGTCTAAGTCTTGCCACCCGCGCTCTGACACTTCGGTCAGCAACCTCTCGCATCTACGGCGGATGTCCTCGAGAAGAGCGGCCGCATCCTCATTATGCGCTGCTCTCGACCCACTCGGACCTGCAACTCCAGATGTTGCCGGTCGTCCCATATATCCGGCCGGTTTTACCAGAGCTATATCTGCATACCAAAAGTACAGGAATCAGTACCCTATCTATTATTCCCTAACTTTAACATGCCCAGAAAAGAATAGTTACTTATCACTCACCATCGGGTCCCCATACTCGACCAGGCAGAAGTGGTAGGTCCAGATCCCCACAATAACTCATCCCACTATAGGGATAGTCATCTATGTATAACGGCATTTGATCCCAATGGGCAAAGAACTCAGGTTGAAAAACTCGTCCGACTGCCCCTCCTCCTCCTCTGCACAGTAGCCGCCCCCACCAGCGCATCCTGGGCTCTCTAGGGCCCCCATCTAGGATCTGTATACGAGGTCGTAAGGTCGAAATCTTCTCAAAAAAGAAGGAACACAATAAAGTCCCATACGAGCAATCGTGGTTCACTTGCCGCTTGCAAAGCGACAGCTATCGTTTCAATGACACCAACATCATTTGGGCCCACCCATAGTAGGTCCCACTCAACACACTCTCTACGATCATCATCTGCCCCCCAGTGATGTGATGGAACGTCTGGTTGCCCAGGATCCGCAGCACCGCTGCGGCCACTGCCCGGGTCTCCAGTCTCTCTAGGTCCCCGATCGGTATCCATGTCCCTTTGACTTGGAGACCCGGTCGAAAATGCCGCTCCACAAACTCCATGATGTTCCGCCCCCGCGGTAACACTGGCTGCGTATTTCCCACCATCCCAAGTGGCGGGAGACCTATCAGAATATACACATCCTGGACTGTCAGTTCAATCCTGTGCCCTTGCACTACAAAGACCTCATGCTATGGATCCCAATAACTGATAATCTAGGCCAACAAGGGCTCTCCATCTCTCATCAAAGGGTTCTCCAAAAACTTCAAAACCCCAAACCTAGCCAACACATGACCAACACCCTGATCTGCCTGGATCTCTGCCCATAATGTACCTAGGTCTCTCTCTCTCCAGTTCACCTGTATATCTGCCATATCTGCACACAAAAATCATCTTTTTCAGCCTACATATAGGGAATATTGTAACCAAACACAAAAAACCCAACTCTCAGCCATCAAACAACACTAAAACCCCCTCATCTTCCAGGTCGCACTTTTTTGCCAAATCCTGGGACAGGTCGCACATTTTGGCTCAAAACCTGCGTCCCAGGTCATAGATTTTGGCCCAAAAAGTGCGACCCGACTGAAAAGATGCAAAGGGGGTTGTTCATGAGATTTTGGGCCCTAATCTGAACTTTCAATCCATCAAAATGAAAGAGTAAGGTTAGGCCTCTTACCTGCAACTGACGGATCTCGATTCCAATGGTTGGTTTGTCCGCTACGCTCGCCACAAGAATTAGGGCCTTCTCTCCTCTCTACATCCACCACAGCAACACTAGCAAATGAGTGGATTTGGAGGGAAACCTGCCTTATTAAAAGAGAACCCTTGTTTCTTCTTTCGCCTGCTGCGACCATACCGTAGCTCCGTTTGACGAACCGTCTGCACCGTTGGAAAGCTCTCACCGAGCCCTCAAATGGGTATCTATTATTGTTTTTTGATTTGATACTTCACCAAGACACATTTTTTCCAAGATGGGTCACTTCACCTCTCCTTAAAATCGCATTTCTTCACTTACAACACTTGTACTTGGGGCACCACTTTGCCTCTTTACTTGTCTTTGTTTTTGTTGATTTTCGTCATGAGTTACCATCTTGTACTCATGTTTTCATGGTCCCCCATTGGACCTTTACTGTGTGGCAGCACCATCGAGTCGCCCTTGTTTAGAGCATCCAAGTGGAGTCATCATCGCATTCATGGAGTCTATCCTGAGTCCCTTTGTACCCCGCTATAGTCCTCCATCCCTCATTGCTTGGTTTCTCTCTTGTGTCACACATTATGGCCTTCAGTCCCACTGTCCCTTATCCCTGATGATATTGTGTCAGTCGCTGCCATGTCATTCATGCCCTTTATGCTCTAGCAAGGGAAGTCTTCCATTCGCTACTCAGTCCCCTCCATTCCACCATCATCATTGGTATTAGTCTGTCCGTCGCTCTACTATTTTCTCTCGTGCCTTAGTTGAGGATCTCTCATTGCCTCACCTATGGTGGACCTCCTTCTGTCGACATCAACTCCTTCATTCCAGAAGACAGGTCTAGAGGGCGGTGTACCTTGGTTCCAACTTCCACTCTTGTTCGGTGCCTCGGATCAGGCAAAGGGATCTCTCATTTCCCTTTGACTTGATTGTTTCTCCACCCATCTCCTTTCAAAGATGATCGAGATCCGATACTCTTTATGGTCTGATAACCAAAGAGCTCTTGCAGATTCTCTGGTGTGTAGATGTCTCATCATGAGGTGGTTCTGTCAAGCCCCCACATGTCTTGATGACCTCTTCATTGGCAATTTCTATGCATCCATGTTTGATGATACCGTCTTAGCTGCTGCACTTCTTTGATTTGCATGTACGCTGAGATTTGTGAGTCCTTCCCCTGGTTATAGTATTTGGGTTGGTATTTCAGAATCTATGTACTCCATTATCGATAAGTCCCGGGGCCGTTATCCCAGGCACAAGCATGTATGTGATCCTCATTGTATTTTTTATCTGGCTCATGTTTATGACGGTTGTACTTTATGGTTCGGTCCCTTGTTTACTGGACACACTATTCTTTTGTACTTTGTCTCGGCGGGCATAGGTATGCCTCCCCCGCCGCCTTTAGCACAGGTACCCTCTCATAAAAAGAGACTTGTTGCACCTACAAGTCTCATCTCCTCAGGGTCTAGTTCTTCAGCACATTAGTCTCCCTTACATTTCTCTCTCTGACTTCCCTTTTGTTGTCTGGTGATTGAGTTCTTACAACGTACTTCGGTCATATGATTTTCTCCTAACACTCGCATGCCGGGGGGCAATCTGTTACACCATTTTTTGGTCATATAACCTACTATCATTAGATGGACCCAAGTACACCATGTAAGACTAATTTTACCCTAAGTAAAATTTCTCTCACTATGTAAAATAACTTAATAAACCACATTTATTAGGTTGTTTATGGTCTAAACAGGAAACCCCAAAAGGAAATATTAAACAAACCTATATTTTTTTTATTTTCCTCATAGAATAATTAATTAAACCATAATTTAATTATTATTCCTAGGCATGTTTAACCCAAAACAAAGAAATTAATTAGATAAACCTTTATTTATCTTATTATTTTCTAGGAATAATTATTTTATTTAGATATTATTCCTTGTTAAATATGACCAAATCATCCACACATAATTAAATAAATCATTATTTATTTGATTATCCTTCAACCACTTCCTTAAAAAGATAAATAAATCATTTATTTATTTATTATTGACAAATAAAGGATTTTGACCCAAGTCAAATACTTTTTCCCTCCAACAAATATAATAAAATATTCCATAAAAGGTGGATCTAGATTTGGTTAACATTATTTTAATCATGCACCAAGATCTAGAATGACCCAATATTTTATTATAAATAGGAGGGTTTTCCCTACCATTCTTCACCTTTTGTTGCCTATTAGATCACTCTGGATCTAAACTCTTGGTCTGACTTTGAGCCATTATCATTGTCACATTTTCCATTATTTGCTGTGTGAGCTCCCTTTGAGTTCTATCTTTGTCTGGGTTTTCTACACCAACAGGAGAGAGAAATGCTAGATTTGAAGTGTTGAGGACTTCCAAGAACCCATCCCATTGAGGAGAATTGGAAACATCTTCTTGTTTTCCTCCTAGGTGCCCTTAATACAAAAAATTCTTTCAAAAATTGTTCTTGTCTTGTCTATTGGATATATGGAGCAAACCCTTCTTTTTACTGCTTAATGTCTTTCTATGCATAGATCTGGTTTTTTGCAGCTCTTGTCTTGATCAACTAACTGCAGATCTGTAGATATTGGTAGCCACATTTGATGTTAGGGCTATTAGTTATGCGTAGCTAAAGTGGTATTTTTTCGTACACTTCGACAAAGGATTCATACTAACACATGTCTTGCAGCAACTTCTCAACGATGGGGAGGGCATTTCTTGAATTGACAATAAAAGGGCCGATAGTAATGGGAAGTTTCAGGATGAAACCTTTCTTTGCAGGGAAAAAGTGGAGTTGGTCGGATTTCAGGGTCTGTTGAATGTACTCCGGAGCATAAATTCTTCGGGTAGGGAACACAGGCAACTGATAAAGGGGACCCTCAGCTCCATAAACCCGAATCTCGGTATAATTTTCATATAGGTACCAATCCCCGGTGATTTGGGCTTTACTAGCTTGTAACCAGCTCTTCATCTAAGGAAAAACCCTAGGTGAGGAAGAGTCATGGATGATAGTGTAGGCAATAGGCATGAACTCATTTAGAAATTTGGAATAACCCACCCCATTTGGTAACTGGTGCGTAGCAAAGCTCCAGTTGAAAACTGGTCGGGGTTGAGCATTTACTTTATACACCCTCTCTAAACCCAAACCCTTGAACTTATCAGCATGTTGATATAGGAAGAGGTAGAAAACCATGGAACAAAAGTGGAAGTGACCAGTTTCTGAAAGCTCTTAGAACTGGGTCTAAATGCTAGAGGCCAGGAAGCCAGGGATGTCCAGAACTACCCCCGTTTGAGACATTAACTATCAGAAAGAGACACATGCCCTGGAAATTTCCCCCAAACCACCTACACCTAAAAGACCTGCGATGAGGGCGAGGATGGGTTGCACTTCTTTTATGAACAGACTCAAAGGGAAAGATTCTGCAGAAGGAAGAGACGTGGCCTGGTTGTTGGAGATAAAGGAAATGAAGTCTCTTTGCTGTTCCCATGGCACTTTAGAAAACTGAGGGGTTAAATTCATTTCACTGAAACTAGTATAGCTCGCGCTAGTGGGAAAGCGAAGGGCTTGTCTGATAATGTCGGGAGAAAGAGAAAAAATCATATTCCCTTGAGCTGAGAAAAATGTGCCTCAACGTTCGTCGTAGGCATCTCTAAGCCAAAAAATAAACTCAACCACAGGATAGACTGGGGGGGTAATTTTATGGTATAGGCCTGATAGAACCACCCGATATCGATCCCTATTCTCAACATGTCGTCTAAAAAGCTTCGGTTTGACACTGCTGATGGGAAAAGGGTATTGTGGATAATAGATTTTGGCTTGTAGGTCTATGAAGGGCTTGAACTCAGGAGGGTTTCTAGTTTCATAGACCTGGGGGGTTTCTAGTTCTGTTTTCTTGGGGGTGACCTTTCCCATGACTGACATGAAAATATTTTAAAACAAAAGGAAACCAGAGGGGGTATAAGGGACAGAATACCTGTGCAGTGGGAAATCTGCTCAGGAAAGCGACACGGGAGTACTAACAGTGACTGGGTAGACCTGGCATTGGGCTCCCACTTTAGTTTATATCGTAGCCAAATATCTGTAAGTTTACTGTAGTAAAATACAGGGGACCGTTATATAGGACTGAGGATTCGTTGGTAAAAGGCAGAATGGTGAAGTAAGTGGGGTGAGCATCATCAGGACACTGACAACGGATCACACGGCGCATAGGGATTGGGAATTTAAATACAAGTTGGTGAACACCGCATGCTGGGTTTAATACTGGTATGGGCCTCGGTACCAGTTCACCTATGGACTTACCTTACCTTTCTGCCGCGTAAGCAACTTGGTTCTCGAAACGTATTCCTCATGGAATTATAAAATACATAACATGAAGACTTTAGGGCCCGCACTTCATTTCGCCATATAATATTTACCTTGTGTCCACCCCCCGTGACATGTCACCATAGTTCCGCGGGGGTATGGGTCTCCCACTGTAAGGTCCCACCTTACCTACCATAATTATTATAGAGAAATATTATATTAAATCAAAATGCGATATTTTTTATTATTATTTTATTTATTTATTTATTATTTATTTATTTATTTTTATATATAGAAGTTATTGGTGTCCTTTACACTACATCTTAAATTCTTCCAACTTATCTTCAAAGCTACAAAGTTCAAGGTTTATCAAGATCCAAAAAAAATACAACCATAATACTTGCTTCTCAAGACTAAAATCACCCTTGAAATATAAATGATTTAGTGGGATGAATAAATGTCAATCTTTATGAATCACAATTTACAATAAGCTAATTGTTAATTCTATTGTAATTAAATGTGTTCAAGAGTGACTAATAACATGCTTATGAATTATTTTCTTAAAAGGTTAATTCAAATTATATAGGGTTGGCATCCCATAATTATTAATTCATATGTGAACTAATATTGCGACAAATTACTTACCCCAAGACCCTTTAACTCAATGGAGTTATTACACTAGAAACACCTTGATAGCAAATCTTAAATTAACTTAAGCCTTTTTGTTTTATGGACGGTTCATAAATGTAATTAGATGCAACCATTGAACATTATGAATTTACAAGTATGAAATGTACAACCATTGAGGAATTTTTTCAAACACTTACAACCATTATCTCTTTAAGGTGTTTTCACAACAATTAGCTAACATGAATCCAAAATTACATGACTTCATTTTTTTTTTGTAAGTAGTGTCGATAATTGAACTTAAGATATTAGTAGACTATCAGTCATTTTCATTGTTGAATCTATACCAATGAATATAAATATTTAGGAATTTTAAACATAGCTCACAATGTTGTAAGGTACAACCATTGGGGAATTTTGACAAACAGTTGGCAGTCATAAAACAAGTTGCCATAAGGTTATTCAAAATTTTAAATTATTAACCATTTAGACTTTAAACACAATTTCCAAGTGGTTAGCCTATATCAGATTCATCAATATAAATTATCAGGCAGATTCAATATAAAAATAACTAAACAACAAAACAAAACAACAAGGGGTTTCTACGTGCAACAGCAAATCTGCAAAACAGAGAAGATTTGGGAATTGATGTCCGAAAACTTGATTTTTGAAATCAAAGTCGCGGTGAAATGGTCTATTGGTACGGATACCCCTTGAAGTGGAGCTGAATCACAACAGGGATGCTTGGAAATGCGATTCTTGAAAACAAAAACAACCTAAGATTCCTACAATCTCATTTATGACTTCTATCAAACACATAGTATGAAAACTTATATAGAGCTGTAAAACGAGGAGGAGGAAAAAATTTAAGCCATTAAAAAATTTTCATCTAATTCATGAAAAACTAAAAGATTAATCCATTAGGACTTTCTTTCAATCGATTCAACACTATATAAGAAAATACTTCTACAATCATTACAAAATTTCCTCACATTTGGTGTGCAACACTTCATATACATGTAAGTTTTAGCAAACAACCAAATAAGCAAAAGCTATGAAATAAACTACAAAAATACATAATATAATTTGACCCACATACCTGGCAGTGAATTTGTACAACTCCAAGAGGATGGATTTATGCTCCAACTCCAATAATAGTATGCTCCAACGCCAATATCCTTACCAACTCATCATGAACCACACAGTTTTCCTCCCAACCATATCCAGGAAGAACTTCTCCCCCTGGAACCCTCGAGCTGCAAAATCTCACAGCCAATACCACAATACAACAGTAGAGAGAGAGAGATGCAAGGAAAACTCAGGAAGATAGTTTTCACTTCCTCTAAATACCACTCATGTTCAACCTCAATAGATACTTAGTAGATTAGTAAGGAATTTAGATTTGTTTTGGAAGAAATTGGATACTTTCCATATCTCTCCCTCTCACAATCTTCCTCAAGTCTCTTCCACTCTTGGCATCACCCTCCTCTCCAAAGTGAGAATACATGAGACTCATATATAGGAGGAGAAACCAATTCTTGTCATAAAGGAGGAGTAATATGCATGCATTGTATACCATTTAGAGGAGTGTAACTTATGCTATTAAGCAGAGGTATGCATGCCTTATTTAAGGAGAGTGTAACATATGCATTAAAGAGAGTGTAAGAGGAATATTTTATGACATATCTTTAATAAGTGTAAGAGGAATATGCCATTCCTTGATGAGTGCATAAAAGAGAGTGCAATGTAATATTTAAAATAGAGAGAGTTACATAGAGCCATGAGAGTCATGAAAGAGATAGGTGTGAATTGATTGAATAGATAAAGTTAATTTGTAATTCCCTTTTAATAAAATATCATAGTCTCATAAAAGATAATGATAATACTAATAATATTGAGGATTAATTCAATTAGGATTGATTAAAGATAAGTTAATTTAATTTCCTTCAACTATGCTTGATGACCAATTTATGCAAGGAGATTTACTATTTTTGGAAAGTCATGCTTGAGATGCTAGACATGACTTTCTATTTTTAGAAAGTCATTCCATAATTGCCAGATTGAGATTTATCCATGAGTGGTATTTTTCTTTCGGAGAATAGGGATTCCGCACCCCTATTTCATGCATCTCCGTGCCTTAGTAGATTGAGGACTCCACGCCCTGATCTACTCCAAAGATCTAAGATTCCATAGCTTGATCTTTTTAAATATTTAGGACTCCACGCCCTAAATATATAAGACTCCACGTCTTTATATTTCTTGGATTTAGGACTCCACGCCCTAAATATACAAGACTCCACGTCTTTATATTTCTTGGATTTAGGACTCCACGCCCTAATTTCCATGCTTTCTCATCTACTGTGCTTTGAAACTCCACGTTTCTCCTTATGATACTGATTGTGAGCTTTTACCCATTTGATGGTTCATTGGTAAGGCCTTGTTTGAAGACCTACATACATCACAACCTCATAGATCAAATGAATCATATGAATTTAAAAATGAAATTAACTTAACCACATTTTACCATGAATGGTGCATGACTTCCATAGTCATTTATCCTTGAAGATGATATGGTCCCCTACCACATCCTGCTCATTACAATGTTAGACATATATATAATCATGCAAGTCATGTATCATCCATAAAACATAATTTAACCATTTTTTTCTTTTCTTTTCTTTTTTTTTTCCACATAACCATGAGCATCCATGGGTTTATGTGTCTCAATCCAGGTTCTCCATCCATGTCATACACCTGATACACAAGTCAGATGCAAAAAGAGAGACATATGCATACCATCACATAATCAAATATACCACACATAAGGGAAAATACAACTACATAAAACATTTTTCCCAAACCAAGGGTCAATCTTCCATACATAAACCATGGATATAAAACATTGTTACCCAATATAGTGATCACTATGACATACATAAAGATAAAGAGGAAATACAATCATATATTTATAGAATGTTATTCCTCAATCTAGTGATCAGTATTCCATATATATATAACTCATCAAAAATAACCCTAAATAGGAGTGACAAAATATACTAGGAAAAAAAATAGGACACTACATACTCCCCCTCTTGGGCTAAACTTGGCCCGAAGTTTTTCCTACGGTCATAAGATACTTAGTTCTTTTAGATTCTCTTATCAATAAGTTGTTAACCTTATGTATTTGATATATATATATATATATATATATATATATATATATATTTTCATGCCAATCCATAGTTTGGAAGCAACTCCATGAAAACTAAACATACCATTCTTAATCAAGTAGAAAATATATCCACGCCATATTAGAAATGTGTTGATATAGAATACCAAATATTTCTATATCAAAACCAGCCATACAATTTAAAAATACCATTGTATGTAATTGATATGATATCTACTTAACTTATCTATAATAATTTGATATTCAACATGTTCTTCTTTCTCATAGTCTATAGAATCCCACATGTGTCATCTTCTTGGTTCTGTAGGATGTTGAGCTTCCCAAGCTATAAATAGAACACACATTGGTTGTACACACAACAATGATGGTCCATACCATATCACAATCAAATTGGCATAAAATAATCCACATACAATTGTGAGTGAAATTATGCAACAAAACATGATGTTATATATAAAACACACTCTTACATCCTACTTGCTTTATGTCTTTTCAATTCAATTTTCCTCTTTTAATTCCATAAGACATCCTTGTAATCGAATATCTAGGATTTATATTTACCAAACGTTTACTCTTTAGGCAAAAATACAATATGAGGTTCAAGGCACCAAATATATATATATATATATATATATATATATTAACAAAAAACCTAAGGTTAAATACATTCCTCATTGACCCACTTATGTATTATAGATCATACATTTAGTTTGCATAATCTTCATTATTATTCACTTCTCTAACTTGAGAATCAATTATGAAATGAATCTATTAGAAAATCTTCATCTAAAATCAGATTAATGATATCTTTTTGAAAATGACTTTTAATCAAGAACAAATCTCACAATTATGCAAATATGGTATCTATATTACTGAATCTACCTTGATAACTCTAAGTCAATTTGTTTTCCAACTATGAAATCGCTCATGATTTCTATTCAGTAATTAATCAATTCATTTGCTTTCATGTCTTATCCCTTACTATTAATATGTATGCAACAACAAACCATGAAAACCATAAATTTCTCAAAATGTGATGAATCTTGTCAAATTTAAATAAGATTTAGACTATCACAAGGGAATTTCTAGCCTAAAGTTAAACCCTTTTGCTTTAAGGAGAATTACCACCCTCTCAAATTATTACAACATTCTGTAGGACTAATAAATACTCATACAACTATACATTTCAACACAAAATTTCTAAATCAAACAATCTCCCCCATTCCACATACAATACAATCATCATCCAATAATCCGAATCAATCAAAATGTGATCTCACTCTCCTTCAATTTCCCCCTCAAAAAATATCACAAGCACATATTCTTTTAAAACAAGAACTCAACTAAGCTTTTCATTAATCACATGCTTTTTTTTTTCTTTTTTTCTTTTTTTTTTCTTTTTTTTTTAAATAAAACAAGTTCTCACCACATAAAATATTTACCTTCTAAACATGTTATTCTCTTCAAAATTTATAAATAATTTGAATTTTGATGCGATCGCCTAACTAACAATAGTTTAGAGAAATACATGAGTTCAATCCTCATAATTTCTCTAATTAATTTGGTTAAATAGAATGCAACCAATATTCAACTTATAAGATCATTAAAGAGACTATTATGGCTTTCCTAGACCTAATTTGTCTTAAGCCAATAGAAAAGTTATTTCATCAACTTATCACAATAATTTTTTTTCTACATTTCAATAATTTGAAAGACATTTTAGTTCTACCTAAATTCAATATATACAAAAGGATTACAATACTAGAGGATAGATATCTAGTTCACACTTCCATATATCAAGTCAATTATTCCAAACATTCTAAACCACCTAATGGTGTTCAGTATACCAATCTTAGTACCTTCATCTGTAATAATAAAAATAATGGATTTAAAGCTCAAGCAAATTTGTGTTACAAATCTCTATCCATAATTACACATAATCATTCCTTAATCATGAATATCAGATTCCATCAAAATATTCTAACTATAAGAGTTACTTAGCTCATAGATATATTTTACTTTGGATTCCACACCCATACCTTACCTCATTACTTATCTCATAGATATATACTAGTATGGATTCCACACCCATACATTTTCTCATAGATATATACTAGTATGGATTCCACACCCATACATTTTCTCATAGATATATGCTAGTATGGTTTCCACACCCATACATTAGATCATAGATATATGCTAGTATGGATTCCACACCCATACATTTTCTCATAGATATATGCTAGTATGGATTCCACACCCATACATTAGCTTAACGAAAATATAACCTTCAAGTGTTCCTTAAAATGGCTTCCACAACCCTTCATGCACCAATCATTTAAGCCTCTTGTTTATTAGGAAGGTTATACCTCAACCTAGTAATTGAGTAATTTAAAGTTATTTGATGCCTAATGTCAACCCAAAATACACAAAATCATGTCAAAGAAATCAGAGAAATTTCATTCTTACTCATTAAGAATGTATTCCCAAATCATATTTTAACACATCTAATTAATACACATACATTACTCTTGAATCTACATTCACAGTTAAAAGTGACATCCTTCAAGGTAGATTTTAGTTAAGTTTCTTTTAGTGTAGGTATGAAAAGATTCAAGATTATCACGATGAACTCAATCATCAAGTTAATGGAATCTCAACCTTACACTTGTTACTCATTCCCAAAACATACACACCAAGGTCATCATACTATAGTCCAAATTAAGCCAATATTCTTCTTGGTAGATGTGATTTCAGCTAGTAAAGATGGCTACTAAGCCCATATCACATTGAAAATGATGCATTAAAAATATATGAAACCATGCATGCACTCCACCTATCTCACTCATTGATTGAAAATCAATTCATTCACATACTTGGGTTTAACCCAAACTTTCTCAGGCACATCCTTTCCCAGCATGTATTTAAGCATTTTAACATATTGTTGATAATATGTCTTAACAAAAATATAAATGAATATCAGAAATATATATATATATATATATATATATATATATATATATATATATATTTCATGAGTTTCTAAATGACATAATGATAATAATATCCTCTATGCAACCAATATGCTTCCAAGTCAAGATATACAAGAACTCAACTCGCATGCAAAATCAACATTCATACATCATCAAACTACAAATAAGCATGTTGGCCCATTAGGCCTAGTGTTGTAACTTGGCTCTGATACCATATGTAAGGTCCCACCTTACCTACCATAATTATTATAGAGAAATATTATATTAAATCAAAATGCGATATTTTTTATGATTATTTTATTTATTTATTTATTATTTATTTATTTATTTTTATATATAGAAGTTATTGGTGTCCTTTACACTACACCCTAAATTCTTCCAACTTATCTTCAAAGCTACAAAGTTCAAGGTTTATCAAGATCCAAAAAAAATACAACCATAATACTTGCTTCTCAAGACTAAAATCACCCTTGAAATATAAATGATTTAGTGGGATGAATAAATGTCAATCTTTATGAATCACAATTTACAATAAGCTAATTGTTAATTCTATTGTAATTAAATGTGTTCAAGAGTGACTAATAACATGCTTATGAATTATTTTCTTAAAAGGATAATTTAAATTATATAGAGTTGGCATCCCATAATTAGGAATTCATATGTGAGCTGATATTTCAACAAATTACTTACTGCAATTTTGAATTTTCAGCAAGACCCTTTAACTCAATGAGTTATTATACTAGAAATACCTTGATTGCAAATCTTAAATTAACTTAAGCCTTTTGTTTTATGGACGGTTCATAAACGTAATTAGATGCAACCATTGAACATTATGAAAACCAATTTACAAGCATGAAATGTACAGCCATTGAGGCATTTTGTCAAACACTTACAACCATTATCTCTTTAAGGTGTTTTCACAATAATTAGCTAACATGAATCCAAAGTTACATGACTTCTTTTTGTAAGTTGTATCAATGATTAACCTGGTGAGGCTGATAGGTTATCACCTATTCATTGTTATTGAATCTACATCATCGATTTATAAATATTTAAAATTTTCAAATATAGC
The DNA here is from genome assembly GCA_034641835.2 of Pinus albicaulis. Classification (NCBI taxonomy): domain Eukaryota; kingdom Viridiplantae; phylum Streptophyta; class Pinopsida; order Pinales; family Pinaceae; genus Pinus; species Pinus albicaulis. The sequence goes on along the minus strand of CM076574.1, from coordinate 1,300,510,146 downwards.
TCAAGAAATGGTTTTGCAAAACATTGAGGACTTTCTTGAGCAAATATTAAAATATCAAACAGTTGCTAAGGTTGTTTAAATTTAAATTATTAACCAATATACTTAAAACAATTTCAAGCATAATACAATATCAGATTATTTCATAAATTATCAAAAAAAGGCCTTAATATAATAAACAAACTAAACAAGAGTAATAAAATGTGTGTTTTACATAAATATAAATTCCAAACATATATTCTAGAATTGATGTCTGAAACCTTGATTTTTAATCAAACGTGGGGTGAAATTGGGCCTAATGGTACGGATACCCCCTGAAGTGGAGCTGAATCGCAACAGGGAGGCCCATAAATGCGATTCTTGAAAACAACAACTACCCAAGAATCCTAAAATCTCTTTTATGACTTCTGTCAAACACATGGTATGAAAAATTATCTAGAGCTGTAGAAAGAGAAGGAGAATAGAATTTAAGTCATTAAAACATTTTTATCCAATTCATAACAGCCTACTGGATTCATCCATTATGACTTTCTTTCTCTAATCACTCAACATTATACAAGCAAATACTTCAACAATCGTTACTAAATTTCCTCACATTTGGTGCAACACTTCATATACATGTAAGTTTCAGAAAACAACCAAACAAGCAAAAGCTTATAAAAAAAAAAAAAAATGCATAATATAATTTGACCCACATACCTGATAGTGAATTTGTACACTCGAAGAGGCTGGATGTATGCTCCAGCTCCAAGAAGAGCATGCTCCAATGCCAATACCCTTACCAAATCATCATGAACCACCCGGTTTTCCTCCCAACCATATCCAAGAAGAACTTCTCCCCTTGGAACCCCCGAGCTGCAAAAGCTCACAACCAATATCACAATACAACAGTAGAGAGAGAGATGCAAGGCAACTCAGGAAGGTAGTTTTCACTTCCTCTAAATACCACTCATGTTCAACCTCAATAGACACTTAGTAGATTAGTAAGGAATCAAGATTTGCTTTGGAAGAAATTGGATACTCTCCATATCTCTCACAACCTTCCTCAAGTCTCTTCCACTCTTGGCATCCCCCTCCTCCCAAGTGAGAATACATGAGACTCATATATAGGAGGAGAAAACCAATTCTTGTCATAAAGGAGGAGTAATATGCATGCATTGTATTCCATTTAGAGGAGTGTAACTTATGCCATTAAGGAGAGGTATGCATGCCTTATTTAAGGAGAGTGTAACATATGCATTGAAGAGAGTGTAAGAGGAATATTTTATGACATATCTTTAATGAGTGTAAGAGGAATATTTTATGACATATCATTAATGAGTGTAAGAGAAATATTTTATGACATATCATTAATGAGTGTAAGAGGAATATGCCATTCCTAGATGAGTGCATAAAAGAGAGTGCAATGTAATATTTAAAATAGAGAGAGTTACTTAGAGCCATGATAGTCATGAAAGAGATAGGTGTGAATTGATTGAATGGATAAAATTAATTTGTAATTCCTTTTAAATAAAATATCATAGTCTCATAAAAGATAATGATAATACTAATAATATTGAGGGATTAAGTCAATATTGAACTATTAGGATTTATTAAAGATAAGTTAAGTTAATTTCCTTCAACTGAGCTTGATTACTAATTTATGCAAGGAGATTTACTATTTTTGGAAAGTCATGCTTGAGATGCTAGACATGACTTTCTATTTTTAGAAAGTCATTCCAAAATTGCCAGATTGAGATTTATCCATGAGTGGTATTTTTCTTTCGGAGAATAGGGATTCCGCACCCCTGTTTCATGCATCTCCGTGCCTTAGTAGATTGAGGACTCCACGCCCTGATCTACTCCAAAGATCTAAGATTCCATAACTTGATCTTTTTAAATATTTAGGACTCCACGCCCTAAATATACAAGACTCCACGTCTTTATATTTCTTGGATTTAGGACTCCACGCTCTAAATATACAAGACTCCACGTCTTTATATTTCTTGGATTTAGGACTCCACGCCCTAATTTCCATGCTTTCTCATCTACTGTGTTTTGAAACTCCACGTTTCTCCTTATGATACTGATTGTGAGATTTTACCCATTTGATGGTTCGTTGGTAAGGCCTTGTTTGAAGACCTACATACATCACAACCTCATAGATCAAATGAATCATATGAATTTAAAAATGAAATTAACTTAACCACATTTTACCATGAATGGTGCATGACTTCCACAGTCATTTATCCTTGAAGATGATATGGTCCCCTACCACATCCTGCTCATTACAATGTTAGACATATATATAATCATGCAAGTCATGTATCATCCATAAAACATAATTTAACCATTTTTTCTTTTCTTTTCTTTTTTTTTTTCCACATAATCAAGGAGTAATCCATGGGCTATGTTCAACTGTGTTCTCCATCCATGTCATAATTCTGACACACAAGTCGTATGCAAAAAGAGAGACATATGCATACCATCACATAATCAAATATACCACACATAAGGGAAAATACAACTACATAAAACATTTTTCCCAAACCAAGGGTCAATCTTCCATACATAAACCATGGATATCAAACATTGTTACCCAATATAGTGATCACTATGACATACATAAAGATAAAGAGGAAATACAATCATATATTTATAAAATGTTATTCCTCAATCTAGTGATCAGTATTCCATATATATATAACTCATCAGAAATAACCCTAAATAGGAGTGACAAAATATACTAGGAAAAAAAAATAGGACACTACACCCACCCCCTCCGCTCCTTGGCCCCCCCCCCCGGAATAGCACATGCGGAGACTCCTGTCGATGTGCATAATATAAAGGGGGGCTGTATTATAATATTTTTCGTTTTAGACATTTTAAACCATATCTCTTCTTGTTTGCTTCATGTTTGAAGCTTTTATGTCTTTCCATCCCCTTTATGGACATGTGTTTAATTATTCAGCCACGTGACTTAGCTTAGCATTGTTTCTCTCCAACCATTATTTAAATTTCTCACCAGGAGTCATAACATTCGATACTTTGCTATTCAAGGTTATTTTAAAAAATGACTAATGTTAACCATATGATCAACATTGGCTCCACCTGGGGACAGCATGTTCATCCTTGGGTGTGTCGAGAACTTCGCAGACCACCTGTTAATATTCTGTGTGGACACCACCCTTTAGCATATTTTTTTTTTGTTATTTTTTTCTTCATGATTCGTCACGACTCACACATCATTCAAACAAAGATGAAAACAAAAAAATAATATACAGTATAGTACATCAGTCTCTCTTAGCCTGAATCAAAACTGGAAGTAAGGTTTGAGGAATTGACCATTTACAGGGGCATCGAGCAAGTCTCCCTATAAATTTTCCAACCTAAAAGTGTTGTTGCCCCGTTGTTCCACAATTTTAAAAGGGTTGAACCAGAGTGGGTCAAACTTACCATGTTTCCCCTTATCAGCTCTTCGAATATCCCATCTGAGCACTAAATCCCCAACCTGCAATTTCCTATCTTTGGCATGCTGATCAGAAATGCCCTTCATCTTCTCTTGATATTCAGTTAGCCTCTGACTTACCTGGTTCTGTGTTTCTTCTAACTCCACCAGCTGATTTATTCTCCTGGTCACATCATTAGGTTCTTCTTGGCTTTCTTGCATGAATCCGGCTACTGGTAAGGTTAATAATATAGGGAATACTGCTACCCTTCCATATACTAATTCATATGGGGAATTCCTAGTTTCTCTCTTACTGGTAATCCTATTGGCCCACAGCGCGAATTTCAACTGGGAATCCCAATTTTTTTTATTTTCATTGATAGCCTTCTTCAGTGCCCTCACCAGGGTTTTATTTGAAGACTCTGCCAGGCAATTTCCTTATGGGTAATAGGTCATAGAGTGACCTAGCGCAATGTTATACTGCTGGCAGAAACTGACAAACGTTGCATATTTAAAGGCTTGTGCATTGTCGGTCACTATCTTGGCAGGGCAGCCAAATCTGGATATGATATTTTCTTCCATAAATTTCATTACCACAACATCTGTTGCATTCCTTGCAAGTATAGCTTCCACCCACTTCGTGAAATAATCTGTGGCAGTTAATATCCACTTATGCTGACCACTTGATGGAGGATGTATTTCACCAATAAAGTCAATTCCCCATTGTTGGAATGGTTCATCCACATGAACAGGGATCATGGGAAGAGGTGCCAACTTCTGTCTTTCAGCAAATCGTTGGCATTTCTCACAAGCTCTGACCCGGGCAAACACATCTCCAAATATTTTAGGCCAGTAGAAACCAGCCTTCAGGATTTTGTGAGTAGTGGCCCTCCAGCTGTAATGACCCCCACAGATTCCTTCATGAAATTCAACCATTATATTCTCTACCTCATCCTCTTTGAGACACGGGAGCATAATCCCTGAAGGATATCACCAGTACAGCCGACCATTGGCAACAACGAATTTCTGTGATCTCAACCTTAATGTTCTGTATTTAGCTTTGTCATAGCTGGGAGGACAACTGAGGGTCAGAAGATACGCCACGATCTCCTTATACCATGAAATGATGAGATACTTCATGTGTGTTTTCTGAGTGGTTATCTCTACTCCCTGCTATTCTTCCTTATTCTCAGGCTCCTCATTAGCTATTATGGAAATATTGATACCTAGGGCCTAAAAGTTTGATTCAGATAGGATTTTAGCTAACCCTTGTCCCTTAATTAGTTTGGTAGGGCGAATATCCAGCTCATATTCTTGTATTTTGGCAATCCACTTCCCCCTTTTTCCCTCACTATCCCCTTGGATAAGGCTGTCTTTTACTGCAGCTGTGGGTACAAATGCTGTGATGTGTGACTATAGGACATACATATGAAATTCCTTAAGAAATTTCACCAGAGCATAATCCTGCCTTTTTAATATGTTATATTTCAATTCTACATCACGGAGCACCTAGCTGAAAAAAGCGATGGGTTTCTCATACCCCTCTTCATTTTTCTGTAATAAGACTCGTGCCACTGTATGAGGTTATGCAAATGAAAATATCATAAAGGGTTTAGTATAGTCTGGCCCAGCCAACACCCGGGCTTCAGAAAAGGCGTTTTTTATCCTGGAAAAGGCTTCTCGTGATTCCTGGGACCATTTCACCTCATTATTCTTCTTAAGCATGTCTGTTATATGTCTAACTATCTCTGCATAGTTAGGGATAAACCTCCTTAGAAAATTAATATGCCCAAGGAACACCTGCACCTCCTTTTTATTTCTGGGGAGAGAGATACCATTAATGACTTCAACTCTCTTAGGATCAATTTTTACCCTGTCTTTGGTTACAATAAGTCCCAAAAGCTTGCCCTCTTCTAATGCAAATAATGACTTTTGTGGATTGAGAGAGAGACCATACCTTCTGCATTTCTCAAAATTCCTATGCAAATGTTCAATGTGCTTGGCATCATCTTTTGAAAAAACCGTGATATCATCCAGATAGACTACCACAAACTTATCTTGCTCCCCAACAAAAGTGATGTCCATGGCCCTTTGAAAAGTGGCCCTGCATTAATCAACCCGAAAGGCATCCTGGCATACATAAATGTACCCCATGGTGTGGTGAAAGCAGTATTCTTCTGATATTCTAGAAGTATAGCCACCTGATTGTAACTAGAGAATCCATCCATTATTGACATCCGAGAAGCTCCCACCACTTTATGCAGAATATGATCCATCTTGGGCAGTGGGTAATTATCCTTTAAGGATGCTCGATTCGGATTCCGAAAGTCAACACACAGCCTTATTTCTCCATTATTTTTCTGGACATGGACTAAGTTTGCCACCCACTCAGAGTACCTCAATGGAACAATTATTTTCGCCTTCAATAACTTTTTAATCTCTTTCTCTATTGAGGGGAGCAGTAGAGGGTTAATCTATCTAAGCTTCTACTTGTGCGGCTTCGCATATCCTTTCAGAGGAATTTTGTGCTGCATGATGCTGATATCAAAAGTTTTCAGGTTTTGATAAGACCAGGCAAACACATCTTTGTAGGACTGAAATAATTTCTAGTAGATCTCTTTATATTCTCCTGGGCCTTTCTTGGACAGCTTCACAATTTTGGGGTCAGCATCAGTACCAAGATTCAGGTCTTCTACCTAATTTTCTTCTATGACTTTGTTTGGCTGCAATGGGACATCGTTCTTGTCAAACAGTCTTTCTAGAGGCACCAGCCCTCTAGGTATAACGTTTCCCTTCAACTGCAACACTTTATGACCTGCCAAATTTTCCTCCCATTTGTTTTCTGAAAGGTCTTCAGCTTCTTATTCTTCACAAACATCTATCTCCATGTTTCAGAATTATCCGATTGTTTCCATAAATATTTTTACTTACTCTTCATCCTCAAACACCTGCCAATGCTTGATGTTGTCTGGGATTGATGTTCGATAACGCACCTCAATTTCATATCTTAAGAGAGGGTTCTAAGGTGGACGGAATGTACTAGCAGCTACTGCAAGGGAATCAGCCATCTTGTTCTGCTCTGTAGGCATAAATTGAATGTTAAATGCCAAGAAACAATTTTCCACCAGGTCCCACACTTCGTTCCTGTAAGCCCTCAACCTAGGATGTTTTGTTTGACACTGATTCTTCACTTGTCTAACTACCAACTCCGAATCTCCCAAAACCTTTAAAATTTGTATATTCATGCTTTTGGCTATTTGTAACCCTAACAGAAGTGCTTCATATTTGGCCACATTATTAGTGGCTTCATATTCTAGCTTGAAATACAATGGGACCCATTGGTCTATGGGAGAAATCAATAATACTCCAGCTCCATTACCTTCTCTGGAATTTGCTTCATCAAAATGAAGTGTCCAGATTCCTGCTTCATGGCTCTCTAAGGACTGCTCAGTCTTGATCTGGCAGAATGATGGTTCGTGAGCATAATCTTGATCTTCTTCCAGCATCAAGCATGAGAAGTCTCCCTCTTTACTATAGACTGGAGAATTGACTGAGTTGTTAGCTTTGGTAACTATCTTTAAAAATCTAGTTTCCCTGTACAATCTCCTCTCCTGGCCACCAAAAACTAGGATAGTAGCATATGTTAAGTCCAACTTGATTGACCCACCAACTTTTGTCCCCCAGGACCTTGACAACAACATGCTGAAGTGAGCTGGGATGTCAGCCACCACAATGTCCATCACCACACTTTTGGATGGAATCTGGGCCAAAATGACCACCAGATCCTTGATCATACCTAGGCATTTAACTCTTTTGGAATAAAATGAATAGAGATCTTTGTATGGGCGGGTGATTTGTAGTCCTAGTTGTTCCATGACTGACAGAGGCAACAGATTATGGGAAGCTCCTGAATCTAACATACAGTTATGTAATAACAGGTCATGAATCATTAGAGACACATAAAAAGGAGGAGTAGAGGCATCTAATTCCTCAACGTGGGGGCCAAACACAAACATGGGTCTTTCTTCTTGAAGTTTTAGACTATCTGGGATATGTGCTGCTTCTATAGGAAGCATGAAGGAGGTGACCTGGGACTGATATGTAGGCTTCTTCAACAATTTAGTCAAGGGAACTGGGATTTTGACCTTATCAAGCTCCTTTTGTAAACTAAAGGCAGAAGAGGACTTTTCTGTTGCAACCTCTTTTGACTCTTTATTTTCAGCCAAGGGTTTGACTTCTTTTGACACAGACTTGTTATTAGAGGGAGTGGCTACTTTTGAAAAGGAAGGAATTTGATCATTAGACTGCAAAGATTCATTTAGAGGCCTCTTACCTTTGTCTATGACCTTTTGCACTATTGTCTCCTTCTGAGCAGAAGCTTCCTTATGAGGTGGCTCTTCTTCTTGATCTTGAGTACAAGTCCTTTTCCTGGAAGATCTGAGGTCATATCTTCTATTGAACTGTGCTTCCATGAAATCAAAAAACTGCTTGCAATAGTCATCAATATCTGGGTCTTCTTCGCCTTTAGCCTTCTCTCCTTCTTGTAATGGAATCTCTATTTCATTACTTCCTTGAAAGGGAAATTCTACCTCATCACTATTCGAAAAGGCAAGATATGCATCTTCTTTCTCATAGGCAGTGTCTTCAGTAGGACCATCTACCTGACCTTCCAAATACACAGGGTGTGGTACCTGATCTTGTTGCTCTTTATATTCCCTTTGCAGTATTTACAGAGGTGGATTCCTATACTGAGGATTGTAACCCCTGTTTGGAGCATTCTGGAAATTCTTGGAGGATGAATTCTTGGCCTCCAATATAAGTTTGACCAGCTTACTAGAAAGGTTCTTAATCATTTTGTTCATTTCTTAAATTCTGTTGTCAGCTGAGTCTCTATCTTGGGTAGAAGTAGGCACCTCCTCTCTGCCTTTCCTTCTAGCATCTTCATATGGTTTTCCCTTTGATTTACCAGTGGAGGAAAAATTTGCCTCCAACTCTAGTGCATTTGTTTGAGCATCATCCAAGGTGGCAGTCTTTCTTTCTCTCAGAGAGAAACCGAATTCTGAGTCAAAAGCTGCTACGAAAACAACTTTTTCAGCAGTTTGATGAGGTTTCATATCAGCAGGGAGACTTAAATACAATTTATTAAACCTCTTGATGAACTCTGACACACCTTCATTATGTCTTTTCTTGAGTGTGTTAAACTCAGTAAGACAATGTCCATGATCTTTCTTCTCCCCCCATTTTCTAAGAAAAGTATCCTCCATTCCTTCCCAAGTGGTGATGGAATGGTTTCCCAATGTCTTAAACCATTTTTGGGCTTCACCATCAAGAGATTGAACAAATAGTCTTAAGACTACGTCTAGATGTTCCACATTAAATTTCTCTCCAAAAGAGCAGAAAACCTCAAGATGCTTTTGAGCTTCAATCTCATTTTCCCCATTGAATCGGGGTAAGATCTTCAGATAGTCCTGTGGCATATCATTTAACACTTGAGGTAATGCCAGGGGGGCATACTTATTCAACAAGAAACCAGGAACATTGGCCATTGGAGGAGGAGGTGGAGGTAGTAGAAGGGTTTGATGTGTAAGAGGAGGAGGAGGTGGAAGTGAAGTGTGAATGACAATAGGAATGTATTGAACAGCAGCTTGGGATGATGATGGAAAAGATGGAATACTAACAGCAGATACTTCAGTGACTTCTTTGACCTCTTTGGCCTCTTGAGTGGGATTGAATGTGTGACGAGTAGTATCTATCGATTCAGCCTTGTCTTTGATTTGGATGTTTCCCAGAGGTAGACTGTCTAAGTAATAACCCGTCTCCCACAGTGGAGTTGGAGCCTTGCACTTGGGCGACTTGAGAAGAAGAGGATGGAAAGTCTTCTAAAGAAAATTAAGGGATCTCAGTGTGGATGAATTTCCTTTCCCTCCAATTTCTCTTATGTAGGATCTTCTCTAGGTTAGACACAGAAAGTGTCTTTGGCTGAGACGTATCTGACCTCAGGTGTGGCTTCTGAGGAGCCAGGACTGCAAGTAATTTTATCTGATAGATGACTGTGGAGTCGCCAAGGTGAGGGATCTACAACTCTCAACTCTTCATGCTCACCTTTCTAAAGAGTGAATAAATATTTTGTCGAGGCCCAGGGATTTAAATTTTCTTAACTTCATTCCCCGGAAACGGCAACAAAAAGATGTTGTCAACCCTAGAGACAGCCTTGAGTTGTGAAAGACTAGTGCCTAGGACATCTTATACAGCAAGGAGCATATGATATGATATTGGAAGTTATCAAAAAAAGGCTCTCATGCTATCTCTAGTAAACAGGAAGATTAATTTGAATGGCACCAAAACTTTCAGAAGCTTGTCACAGGGAAAGAAATACTGCAGAGGCAAGGTGTGAAACTCTAACACGAATGTATCAGAAAATTCAAAAGCAGCTTTCTGCAAGGAGGGCTGGATTCTAAATACTTCACAGAGATGAATAATTAGAAAGTATTTACTGTGTATGTAGAATAAAGAGAATACTAACTGTTGTTGAGACAATATCCAGAAACATATATCAGCATGTGATGGGCTTACGAAATTAAGAATCCACACATGATAATAGCATTTTCAAATAACATCTCATAGCAGCTAATATAGCAGAAGTATGGGTGAAGTGAAAATGGAATAGCATATCATGCCTGAGCCATATTTAAAGTGCCAGAAAGGTTATGGCATAAGTATCAAGTGGGATAAATTCATACTAAAACCAGTGGGCTACTCGCATTCCAGAACATGATACAAGATAAATGGATGTAAATGAAACGAACAACCAAACTATAACACGTAAGAAAAATTTACAAACTGTAAAGCACCAAGACCAGAATCCCCATTAAAGATAAAAATCCTTCTCATTGAGACCCAACGGGCTCTTCACATTTGTATTAAAGCTTAAAAAAAATGCATACAACTTTCACAACAATTTCTTTTGAAAATCTTGAACCTTTTTTCTCTTTAGTTACTGCCTATATAGGAGCTTCAGAGACATCAGCGAGAAGATATTTTGGGAAAAATATCTTCCTCGCATGCTAGTAATCAGTTGGCGGTCTCCATCAAAAATAACCAAAATTAATGATGAGGAATAGGGGCATCTCATCATTTATATTTAGGCTCACGGCCGTTTTAAACAAAATATTAAACAACAGTTTTGATTGAAAGTAAAATGCAGGAGCAAAATTTGAATTCCACTCAAAATTTAAAAGTAACAAACAAAAGTGAAAGTAAAATTCCACTAGGGCCGAATCGTGAATTGACCATATTCACTGACGAGATCAAGTCGAGGTTGTCGCTGACATAGGTGGTGGGACGTTGGCTGATGAGCTAGTGACCAGGCTGGCATATCGGGTGCATCTCTGATGACTATTTGCTGCAGGCTTGGGCATTGCTGCGAATCCTTCCACCTTGATATAAGCTTCGGTGAGGTCGTCAAAATTTACAGCGATGGGCCATTACCTCATCTTTTAACATATCACCAACCACCTGGAACAAGTTACATTTATCAAGGGATGGCACCTTAGCCATGTTGATCGCGTACTCAAGTGCTCTATAACCGGTAGTACCTGTGTTCGGGTCCAAAATGGCCTCAGCCATGGCCAACACTAGGTGTTATGTGTCCAAATTCATGGAGGTTGAGATCCTGGTGTGGTATCTCTCCATGTATCCTTCTAGCTCGGCCTTGTACTTATCCTTGATAGCTCTAGTTTTCAGGCTCCTTTCAGTTGTGACATGTGAAGCATCCTCTCTGATAGCCTGTGAAACCTCAGAGTAGCCAGAAGATGTAACGTTGTCTCATAGTACCTTGAGCCCAATTCTGCTCGCGTCGGGTTTGCCATATGGTATGAACGGCTCGAGCAACTTTTCTTCCCCTATTACCTCTGCTTCGCTTGTCACTATTTTCTGCTTTTTGCGAAGGGGAGAACCTGTTTCTGATGGGCCCACTTCTTCTTCTTCTTGACCTTTACCAGCTTCTCTTCCTGAAGCTACCTCTCCTCCTTCCCCTGTAGCAGATGAATATGTCTCCATCTGTGAAAGCAAAGGCCAATTTTCAAGATTAGCCCTCCACTCTATAAACGGTCTTGTTTCATGTATATAAGGAGTAGATTTGTTCCTCCTTCTTCTGTTAGAGATGATGCCCCTCGGATCATAGGTCCAAGCCTTTCCTTGTCTAAGATCCATGTCTTGCAGCAACTTCTCAACGATGGGGACGAAATTTCTTGAATTGACAATAAAAGGGCCGATAGTAATGGGAAGTTTCAGGATGAAACCTTTCTTTGCAGGGACAAAGTGGATTTGGTCGGATTTCAGGTCTGCCGAATGTACTCCAGAGCATAAATTAATTGGGCAAGGAACACATGCAACTCATAAGGGGGACCCTCGGCTCCATAAACCCGAATCTCGGTATAATTTTCATATAGGTACCAATCCCCGGTGATTTGGGCTTTACTAGCTTGTAACCAGCTCTTCATCTAAGGAAAAACCCTAGGTGAGGGAGAGTCATGGATGATAGTGTAGGCAATAGGCATGAACTCATTTAGAAATTTGGAATAACCCACCCCATTTGGTAATTGGTGCATAGCAAAGCTCCAGTCGAAAACTAGTCGGGGTTGAGCATTTACTTTATACACCCTCTCTAAACCCAAACCCTCGAACTTATCAGCATGCTGATATAGGAAGAGGTATAAAACCATGGAACAAAAGTGGAAGTGACCAGTTTCTGAAAGCTCTTGGAACTGGGTCTGAATGCTAGAGGCCAGGAAGCCAAGGATGTCCAAAACTACCCCCGTTTGAGACATTAACCGTCAGAAAGAGACACATGCCCTGAAAATTTCCCCCAAACCACCTACACCTAAAATACCTGTGATGAGGGCGACGATGGGTTGCACTTCTTCTCTGAACAGACTCAAAGGGAAAGATTCTGCAGAAGGAAGAGACATGGCCTAGTTGTTGGATATAGAGCAAATGAAGTCTCTTTGCTGTTCCCATGGAAATTTAGCAAACTAAGGGGTTAAATTCATTTCACTGAAACTAGTATAGCTCGCGCTAGTGGGAAAGCGAAGGGCTTGTCTGATAATGTCGGGAGAAAGAGAAAAAATCATATTCCCTTGAGCCAAGAAAAATGTGCCTCGACCATCGTCGTAGGCACCTCTAAGCCAGCAAATAAAATCGACCACAGGATAGACTGGGGGGGTAATTTGATGGTATAGGCCTGATAGAACCACCTGATATCGATCCCTATTCTTGAAATGTCGTCTAAAAAGCTTTGGTTTGACACTGCTGATGGGAAAAGGGTATTGCGGATAACAGATTTTGGCTTGCAGGTCTATGAAGGGCTCGAAATCAGGAGGGTTTCTAGTTTCACGGACCTGGGGGGTTTCTAGTTCTGTTTTCTTGGGGGTGACCTTTCCCATGACTGACATGAAAAAATTTTAAAACAAAAGGAAACCAGAGGGGGTATAAGGGATGGAATACCTGTGCAGTGGGAAATATGCTCGGGAAAGCAACGCGGGGGTACTGACAGTGACTGGGTAGACCTGGAACTGGGCTCCCACTTTATTTTATACCGTAGCCGAATATCTGTAAGTTTACTGCAGTAAAATACGAGGGACCGTTATATAGGACTGAGGATTCCTTGGTAAAAGGCAGAATGGTGAAGTAAGTGGGGTGAGCGTCCTAAGGACACTGAAAATGGAGCAAGCGGCACATAGGGATTAGGCGTTTAACTACAGGTTGGTGAACACCACGTACTGGGTTTAATACTGGTACGAGCCTCAGTACCATTTCACCTATGGATTTACCTTACCTTTCTGCTGCGTAAGTAGCTTGGTTCTCAAAACGTATTCCTCATGGAATTGTAAAATACATAACATGAAGACTTTAGGGCCTGCACTTCATTTTTCCATATAATATTTACCTTGTGTCCACCCCCCGTGACACGTCACCACAGTTCCGCGGGGGTATGGGTCTCTCACCCCCCTCCGCTCTTTAACCCCCCCCCCCCCCCCCCGAAATAGCACATGCGGAGACTCCTGTCGACGTGCATAGTATAAAGGTGGGTTGTATTATAATATTTTTCATTTTAGACTTTTTAAACCATATATCCGCTTGTTCGCTTCATGTTTGAAGCTTTTACGTCTTTCCATCCCCTTTATGGACATACGTTTAATTATTCAGCTACGTGACTTAGCTTAGCGTTGTTTCTCTCCAACCATTATTTAAATTTCTCACCAGGAGTCATAACATTTGATACTTCGCTATTCAAGGTTATTTTAAAAAATGATTAATGTTAACCATATGATCAACATTGGCTCCACCTAGGGATGGCACGTTCATCCTTGGGCGCGTCGAGAACTTCCCAGACCACCTGTTAATCTTATGTGTGGACACCACCCTTCAGCATATTTTTATTTTTATTTTTCTCTTCATGATTCATCATGACTCACACATCATTCAAACAAAGATGAAAACAGAAAACTAATATACAGTATAGTACATCAGTCTCTCTTGCCCTGAATCAAAACTGGAAGTAAGGTTTGAGGAACTAACCATTTACAAGGGCATCAAGCAAGTCTCCCTGTAAATTTTCCAACCTGAAAGTGTTGTTGCCCCCTTGTTCCACAATTTTAAAAGGGTTGAACTAGAGTGGGTCAAACTTACCATGTTTCCCCTTATCATCTCTTCGAATATCCCATCTGAGCACTAAATCCCCAACCTGCAACTTCCTATCTTTGGCATGCTGATCAAAAAGGCCCTTCATCTTCTCTTGATATTCAGTTAGCCTCTGACTTACCTGGTTCTGTGTTTCTTCTAACTCCACTAGCTGATTTATTCTCCTGGTCACATCATCAGGTTCTTCTTGGCTTTCTTGCATGAATCAGGCTACTGGTAAGGCTAACTGTACAGGGAATATTGCTGCCCTTCCGTATACTAATTCATATGGGGACTTCCCGATTGCTCTCTTACTAGTAATCCTGTTGGTCCACAGCGCGAATTTCAACTAGGAATCCCAATTTTTCTAATTTTCGTTGATAGCCTTCTTCGGTGCCATCACTAGGGTTTTATTTGAAGACTCTGCCATGCCATTTCCTTGTGGGTAATAGGCTGTAGAGTGACCTAGTGCAATGTTATACTGCTGGAAAAAACTGACAAACTTTGCAGACTTAAAGGCTTGTGCATTGTCGGTCACTATCTTGGCAGGGCAGCCAAATCTGGATATGATATTTTCTTCCATAAATTTCATTACCACAGCATCTGTTGCATTCCTTGCAGGTATAGCTTCCACCCACTTCATGAAATAATCTGTGGAAGTTAATATCCACTTATGCTGACCACTTGATGGAGGATGTATTTCACCAATAAAGTCAATTCCCCATTGCTGGAATGGTTCATCCACATGAACAGGGATCATGGGTAGAGGTGCCAGCTTCTCTCTTTCAGAAAATCTTTGGAATTTCTCACAAGCTCTGACCTGGGCAAACACATCTCCAAAGAGTTTAGGCCAATAGAAACTAGCCTTCAAGATTTTGTGAGCAGTGGCCCTCCAGCTATAATGATCCCCACAGATTCCTTCATGAAATTCGGCCATTATATTCTCTACCTCATCCTCTGTGAGACACAGGAGAAGAATCCCTGAAGGATCTCGCCAGTACAGCCGACCATTGGCAACAACGAATTTCTGTGATCTCAACCTTAATGTTTTGTATTTAGCTTTGTCACAGCTGGGAGGACAACTAAGGGTCAGAAGATATGCCACGATCTCCTTATACCATGAACTGATGAGATACTTCATGTGTGTTTTCTGAGTGGTTATCTCTACTCCCTGTTGTTCTTCCTTCTTCTCAGGCTCCTCATTAGCTATCATGGACAGATTTATACCCAGGGCCTGACAGTTTGATGCAGACAGGATTTTGGCTAACCCTTGTCCCTTAATCAGTTTGGTAGGGTGGATATCCAGCTCATATTCTTGTATTTTGGCAATCCACTTCCCCCTTTTTCCCTCACTATCCCCTTGGATAAGGATGTCTTTTACTACAGCTGTGGGTACAAATGTTTTGATGTGTGACTGTAGGACATACATACGAAATTCCTTGAGAGACTTCACCAGAGCATAAGCCTAATTTTCTAATATGTTATATTTCAATTCTACATTACGAAGCACCTGACTGAAAAAAGCGATGGGTTGCTCATACCCCTCTTAATTTTTATGTAATAAGACTCGTGCCACTATATGAGGTGATGCAAATGAAAAGATCATAAACTATTTAGTATAGCCTGGCCCAACCAACACCGAGACTTCAGCAAAGGTGTTTTTGATCCTGGAAAAGGCCTCTCATGATTCCTGGGACCATTTCACCTCATTATTCTTCTTAAGCATGTTTATTATATGTCTAACTATCTCTGCATAGTTATGGATAAACCTCCTTAGAAAATAAATATGCCCAAGGAACACCTGCACCTCCTTTTTATTTCTGGGGAGAGAGATACCATTAATGACTTCAACTCTCTTAGGATCAATTTTTACCCCGTCTTTGGTTACAATATGTCCCAAAAGCTTGCCCTCTTCTAATGCAAATAATGACTTTTGTGGATTAAGAGAGAGACCATACCTTCTGCATTTCTCAAAATTCCTACGCAAATGTTCAATGTGCTCGGCATCATATTTTGAAAACACCATGATATCATCCAGATAGACTACCACAAACTTATCTTGCTCCCCAATGAAAGCGATGTCCATGGCCCTTTGAAAAGTGGCCCCTACATTAATCAACCTGAAAGGCATCCTCGCATACATAAATGTACCCCATGGTGTGGTGAAATCAGTCTTCTTCTGATCTTTTGGAAGTATAGCCACCTGATTGTAACCGGAGAATCCATCCATTATTGACATCCGAGAAGCTCCCACCACTTTCTGCAAAATATGATCCATCTTGGGCAGTGGGTAATTATCCTTTAAGGATTCTCGATTCAAATTCCGAAAGTCAACACACAACCTTATTTCTCCATTATTTTTCTGGACAGGGACTAAGTTTGCCACCCACTCAGAGTACCTCAATGGCACAATTATTTTTGCCTTCAATGACTTTTTAATCTCTTTCTCTATTGAGGGGAGCAGCAGAGGATTAATCTGTCTAAGCTTCTGCTTGTGCGGCTTCGCATCTCCTTTCAGAGGAATTTTTTGTTTCATGATGCTAATATCAAAAGTTTTCAGGTACTAATAAGACCAGGCAAATACATCTTTGTAGGACTGAAATAATTTTTGGTAGAGCTCTTTATATTCTCCTGGGAATTTCTCGGACAGCTTCACAATTTTGGGGTCAGCATCAGTACCAAGATTCAGGTCTTCTACCTGATTTTCTTCTACAACTTTGTTTGACTGCAATGGGACATCGTTCTTGTCAAACAGTCTTTCTAGAGGCACCAGCCCTCTAGGTATAATGTTTCCCTTCAACTGCAATACTTTATGACCTGCCACCTTTTCCTCCCATTTTTTCTCTGAAAGGTCTTCAGCTTCTTCTTCTTCACAAACATCTATCTCCATGTTTGAGAATTCTCTGATTGTTTCCATAAATATTTTTACTTGCTCTTCATCCTCAAACACTTGCCAATGCTTGATGTTTTCTGGGATTGATGGCCGATAACGCACCTCAATTTCATATCTTAAGAGATGGTTCTGATGTGGACGGAATGTACTAACAGCTACTGCAAGGGAATCAGCCATCCTATTCTACTCTCTAGGCATAAATTGAATGTTAAATGCCAAGAAAAAATTTTCCACCAGGTCCCACACTTCGTTCCTGTAAGCCCTCAGTCTAGGATGTTTGGTTTGACACTGATTCTTCACTAGTCTAACTACCAGCTCCGAATCTCCCAAAACCTTTAAACTATGTATATTCATGCTTCTGGTTGTCTGTAACCCTAACATAAGTGCTTCATATTCGGCCACATTATTAATGGCTTCATATTCTAGCTTGAAATAAAATGAGACCCATTGGCCTGTGGGAGAAATCAATAATACTCCAGTTCCATTACCTTCTCTGGAATTTGCTCTGTCAAAATGAAGTGTCCAGATTCCTGCTTCATGGCTCTCTAAGGACTGCTCAGTCTTGATCTGGCAGAATGATGGTTCATGAGAATAATCTTGATCTTCTTCCAGCATCAAGCTTGAGAAGTCTCCCTCTTTACTATAGACTGGAGAATTGAATGAGTTGTCAGCGTTGGTAACTGTCTTGACAAATCTAGTTTCCCTATACAATCTCCTCTCATGGCCACCAAAAACTAGGATAGTAGCATATGTTAAGTCCAACTTGATTGACCGACCAATTTTTGTCCCCCAAGACCTTGACAACAACATGCCGAAGCGAGCTGGGATGTCAGCCACCACAATGTCCATCACCACACTTTTGGCTAGGATCTAGGCCAAATTTACCACCAGATCCTTGATCATACCTAGGCATTTAACTCTTTTGGAATAAAATGAATAGAGATCCTTGTATGGGTGGGTGATTTGTAGTCCTAGTTGTTCCATGACTAACAGAGGCAACAGATTATCGGAAGCTCCTGAATCTAACATACAGTTATGTAATAACAGGTCATGAATCACTAGAGACACATAAAAAGGAGGAGTAGAGGCATCTAATTCCTCAACGTGGGGGCCAAACACAACCATGAGTCTTTCTTCTTGAAGGTTTAGACTATCTAGGATATGTGTTGCTTCTGGAGGAAGCATGAAGGAGGTGACCTGGGACTGATATGTAGGCTGCTTCAACAATTCAGTCAAGGGAACTGGGATTTTGACCTTCTCAAGCTCCTTTTGTAAAATAAAGGCAGAAGAGGACTTTTCTGTAGCAACATACTTTGACTCTTTATTTTCGGCCAAGGGTTTGACTTCTTTTGACACATACTTGGTATTAGAGGGAGTGACTACTTTTGAAGAGGAAGGAATTTGATCATTAGACTACAAAGATTCATTTAGAGGCCTCTTACCTTTGTCTATGACCTTTTGCACTATTGTCTCCTTCTGAGCAGAAGCTTCCTTATGAGGTGGCTCTTCTTCTTGATCTTGAGTATGAGTCCTTTTCCTGGAAGATCTGAGTTCATATCTTCTATTGAATTGTGCTTTCATGAAATCAACAAACTACTTGCAATAGTCATCAATCTCTGGGTCTTCTTCACCTTTAGCCTTCTCTTCTTCTTGTAATGGAATCTCCATTTCATTACTTCCTTGCAAGGGAAATTCTACCTCATCACTATTCGAAAAAGCAAGATATGCATCTTCTTGCTCATTGGCAGTGTCTTCAGTAGGACCATCTACCTGACCTTCCAAATAGCACATGTAAAGACTCCTATTGACGTGCATAATATAAAGGCAGGTTGTATTATAATATTTTTTGTTTTAGATATTTTAAACCATATCTCCGCTTGTTCACTTCATGTTTGAAGCTTTTACATCTTTCCATCCCCTTTATGGACAAGCGTTTAATTATTCAGCCACGTGACTTAGCTTAGAATTGTTTCTCTCCAACCATTATTTAAATTTATCACCAGGAGCCATAACATTCGATACTTTTCTATTCAAGTTTATTTAAAAAAATGATTAATGTTAACCATATGATCAACATGCGGCACACCCATACTTAAACCCTCTAGGTTTCTAGAAAGCTCCTACAAAATCTGTGTGTCATCACCCTCTTTAGCGGCTCCTGCAACCTCCATTTCTGCACCAGCCCCAGGTAGTTGCATTCCTCGCCTTGCATAGCGAGGGGCTCTGGGGAGACGGATAAGTGCCACATCTGTGTCAAGCAACAAAGCTTCATTTCAAACATATATTTTCACTCGTTAAACAAAAAAATTTCATAAACATTCAAAAGATAGTAAAAAACACTTCAACCCTGCACTGATCACGCTCTTTCTTACCATCTAGGCCCCACTGAGCACCTGGGGGAAATACCAACTCTGGATATCCTGTATAGTTCATCCCTGTGTAGGGATAATCTTCAATCATGATGATCTAGTCTTCAATCCACTCGAAGAATCCCTCATCAAAACAATGACGGATTGGACCCTCTCCAGTCCACGGAATAAAAGCTACCCAGCGAGCCTATCTTAGCTCCCGTGGGCCCAACGCATTTGTGACCATTCTTGACCTCATGTTTGGCACCCACTCTAGTATGAATGAGACAATCAGTGTACCATACCCAAAATCTCTTTGGGTTCGAGTCTTACATGCTGTCAACTCTACAAGAACTCGATGGACAACCCCTTCACACCAGTCAAATACCTGGGGCTGCATAAAATCCAGTGCTAACAACACCTGGGCCTTGGTGGCAACATGCTGACTCTTGGCACCAGCCACCACAGTAGAGACCTCAGCGGTTTCGATGCCACCCGTACAATAGGCACCCAATTACTCACTGCCATAGTATTTTTTATGCAGTGCGTATGGATCAAATTGGCAGTGTTGTAGGGATTAGCCCTGGATCCTATCAAATTGGGCCTTGGCCCTCGGCATGACAAGCTAGTCAAAAATATATATATTGTCTTTCTAAATCGAGAGTTCATTACCCCCGATATGAAAGACATGTTGGCGGTCATCCCACTGCTGGATTATCCATCTCAAAAGGTCTTCTTGTCCCCTCATCAGTTGTAAACGAGAATACTTTAGCAATCCGCATCTACGGAGAACTAGCAAGTTAGCTACATCGGTAACCATTTCACGTTCTTCCCGCTCATGCTCCCTCTCGCACCAAATACTCATGGTAAATATCTTTATACCTACACTAGAAACCATTTCACTAGATTATTTTTTGTTTGGAACACTTTAGAATGGTAAAAAATAAGTTCCTAAAATGTCTTTGCCGGCTAACGCAGGCTATAGTTCCCAATAGTGTGTGCTAACGCGTTGTTTCTTCTCAGGAAGAGCATTTAACATGGGCACAACACTCATCACCCGCATTAGCCGCTTAAATTTTTTAGGGCCTGGTAAAATTGGCAATTTTAACCAGCAAAAAGACTTTAAAACATAATAAAATAACAGAGAAAGTTTCAAGCTTTTACCTGGATCTTGCGGAATGAAAAACCATCGCCCAGATCATCCACAATCGACAGCTGGAGTTTTACCACTTTTTTCTCCAGAGCTCTATCACAGCACTCAACAGAGTGAAAATGAAGGTCTGTGGCCTTTTTATAGCCATTTTGGAGGTCAGACTCACTTAGCTAGTCTAATACAAAGAGGTAAATTCATGCTACATTTTGTCGCAACTATTGGTTTTTATATGTTACCGATGATCTGATGGGTTTTAAATGTTTATATGCAAAATTGACCATGTTCGACCTGGTTTCGAGCTTTCTTTTTGGGGACTTTTTCTAGCTCGTAAAACTGAAAAAACCCTGAGTTTCCTTTGTCGGGCTTTTTAAACTACCACAACGGAGACATATGAGCCATTCTTTTCATATTTTTCTAAGCTCTTTAAATAGAAAAAGTAACCGAGTTTTTTCCACGTGACTCGTTAAAATTTCACGGAAAGCATCGAGTTTTTCCTTGTTGGACTTGTTAAAATTTCACAAAGAACATTGAGTATGCTTTGTCTCCTCGTACTCATAACAAACTGAGGTAGATGTCCATCGAACATAGCTTTCTCACTGTTCCAGATTCAATGGACTAACTCACAGAAAATGAATTATTTCGAGCTTACTATTCTCCCTTCGTCGTGCCCAGTTATCAAACATGAAAAAGGTACATCCTAGAGTTGTCTTTTACGTTGTTTTCAGACTCTCTATGTTACACAATTTGTTGGTCATCTAACCCATTGGTATTATATGGACCCAAGTACACCATGTGAGACCAATTTTACCCTAAGTATAATTTCATTCACTATGAAAATAACTTAGTAAACCCACCTTTATTAAGTTGTTTATGGTCTAAACAGGAAACCCCATGGGGAAACATTAAATAAATTCATATTTGTTTAGTTTTCCTCAAGGAATAATTAGTTAAACAATATTTTAATTAATATTCCCAGCTATATTTAACCCAAAACAAGGAAATTAATTGGATAAATCACCATTTATCTTATTATTTACTAAGAATAATTATTTAAACATTACTTAAATAATATTCTTTGTTAAATATGACTAAATCTCCCTTAGATAATTAAATAAATCATTATTTATTTGATTATTACTCAACCATATCCTTAAATGATAAATAAATCATTTATTTATTTATTATTACTTAACCACATCCTTAAAATAATAATTAAATCATTTATTTATTTATTTTTTCTTAATCACATCCCTAAAATAATAAATAAATCATTTATTTATTTATTATTTACAAATAAGGGGATTTGATTCAACTCAAATTCTTTTTCCCTCCAACAAATATAACAAAATATTCCATAAAAGTTGGATCTTGATTTGGTTAATAATATTTTAATTATCCACCAATATCTAGACTAACTCAATATTTTGCTATAAATAGAAGGGTTTTCCCATTCATTTATCACCTTTTGTTGCCTAAAGATCACTCTGGATCTCAACTTTTGGTCTGGCTATTGATTCACCATCATAGCCATATTTTTCCATTTTTGTCTGGGTTTTCTACACCATCAAGAGAGAGGAATTCTAAATCTGAAGTGCTGAGGACTTACAAGAACCCAACCCATTGAGGAGAACCGGTAACACCCTCTTGTGTTTTCCTCCCAGGTGCCATCAATACAAAATTTATTTGATATATTCCTGTCTTGTCTTTTGGATGCATGGAGTAAATCTTATCTTTTCTACTGTTTAATGTCTTCTAATGCATAGACCTAGATTTTTGCCGCATTTATCTTGATCACCTAACTACAGATCTAAAGATATTGGCAGTCATTTCTATTGTTAGGGTTGTTTGTTATGTGCAGCTAATGTGGTCTTTTTTCGTACACTTGGAATTAAGATTCATACTAACAATTGGCCACTCCACATGGGTTTACGATTACGACCACTGTCGTTTTTCTGATCCTTGCATATCGAGCTACTTCAAACCCTAGGATTTCTCTTCAGCCCCTTGTTTTTGCTTATCTTGATGTTTTTTTTAACCTATAAAACCCTAAAATGATAAAAATTTTGACTTCTGTGTGTTTTCAGACCTATTGCGCAAGTAACAGACATCAGCTGCAGCTGAGACGACAACTTTTTCTGAAATCATCCGCCGAGAGTGCCAGAAGTGCGGGTCGCACTTTTCAGCCCAAAACCTCCAACCTGGACCTCCAGGGCGCACTTTATAGCCCAAAAATTGCGACTTATACTGAAAATAGGTTAGAAACTGTGACCTGGACTTTTTGCAGGGATTTTTCTAAAAGTTTGTTGGGTTTTTCTGAGCCTCTGTTTAGGGTTTTCTGACCACCGTCTCCGCCCGTTTTGACCTGTACTTCTTTTGTTTCACTCAACTAAGTGGGAACCTAGCCCTCTAGGGCTTCAGTACCCTCCACTTTTTTTGGAAGAGTTTTTACTGTTGCAGGTTGTCTGAAATTTCAGAGTCTTCAGCCATTTTTTCAGATCTGATACCTCACCTTCAGATCCACTTCAGATCGGCTTTTTATCCATCCAAATCTCCTCATTTAGATTTGTTTGGGTTTTCCTTTAGGGTGCACTTTGCTTCCCTCCTAGAGATAGCCTTTCGCCACCTCTTTTTACAGCAATTTTTCCTCTGATCTGTTGTTGTTTCTGCACCACTTTCTAGCATATTTTTTCCTTTAGATCCCTGTCCCTTCTGGCCTCAGATCTATTGGTTTTTTAGTGTGTTTTGATTATTTTTTTTCGCTCATAGACTAGTTGTTGAGAGGCCCACCTCCTTGGGTTTATATTATTGCATTATTAGCTGTTTATTTTCTGTTTTGCAGGCTTATTTACTGTCATTTGCAAGTTATTTACAACTATAAAACACACTTTTTTATTTTTCTCTACAAATGTCTAGGTTTAAAAATTAAAATTTACACACTTCACACACACACCCTAAGCGAAAAAGGGCTTGGTTAACACCACCAAGAAAAGACTCTAGAACATTGAAATCAATTGATCCTGCACATCTCTGCCCTTGTTTTGACATTGTAATTCATTGATCTTGCACCTCCATGCCCTTGTCAGTCTCTTTTTCCTTTGTTTCATGTGTGTGTCGTCATTTCTCAACCTCCCATGGACTCTGATTTTCCTCAAGGGGGGGCAGCACCTCCTACATATCTTCCCCTCATGGTATCACATATTCAGGATATAGCATGCTTCCTCTTTTTGCCCAATATCCTATTTACCACACTATTACCCAACCTCTTTCATCTGGTACCCCTGATTACCAGATTCTCATATGAAATCCGATCAACCTTCAACTGTAGACATCAATCTTCAGACTCGGTCCCTTCAGTACAACAAGCCTCCTGCTACGTCTGTCTCTGAGCTGCCTTCTTTGATTTCTACAAAGCCTCTTTCGATACCTAAGGATCCTTTGCATATCCCTCAGCCTAGGGCAGAGGTTCATACCAAGATCCCTAAGGGACCACTACGTCGAAATGCTGCTTCTGGCAAAGCCACCCATGCGTATAGCATAGCCGATGATTTGGCACAATCTCCTGCTACCATTTCAATGTTGGAACTCCTCCAGTCGTGCCCTTCACAATGAAAATCTCTTCTATCTGTCGTGGGCGCTGTAGATCCTTCTGACGATCGATTGATTGTCTTTGATGTTGACCGGTCAGAACATCCTCCTCTCCCTGCTTACTTCGCTTTCCAAATCCTAGTCAAGATCCGAAATGCTAACGTTTCTCGGTGCATTATTGATGAGGGGACATCCACCTGCATGATTTCCACTTCAGTTCGGAAACAACTCGGATCCCCTAAGTTGGCTTCTTCCATGATCACCCTCTGAGCATGGGATGGCCACGCCTCCAAGCCCATTGGCTTATTCCGCAATTGTTCTATCACTCTTGCGAGCAAGACTGTTTGCATTGATATAGAAGTCATAGATGCCTCCTTAGATTACAACATTCTATTGGGTCGTAGCTACACTTATGCGATGTCTGTTTTTCCTTCCGTGGCCCACCGCAATATTTCCTTCCCCCATAACAGAAAGATAGTCACCATTGACCAGTTGACGTATTACGAACCGAAGTCTCAGACCTCCCCTGAGTCCACTATCTCTTCGGTGGCCAATAAGCAAACTGTTGACCCTTTGACCAGTGTCTCACCTAGTGTCTACAAGGATTCTTCCTTGCTTGGTACATTCCCTGGTCTTCCTCCTCCCATCTCTGATCCCAGCTCATAGAATGTTTTCATGATGCAATCATTTCGGGCTTCCCTCAAGAGGCCCGCTTCGGCTAGTCAGCAGCCCCCTCGCCCTCCGTAGCCATTTCCTAGCCCTTCGATGCAGCCTTTTGGACTTCTTCCTCCTGGCCCTTCAGCTGGTATTCACGAGCCTCTTTATCCTCTTGGATCGGTTCCTCCAGACCTTAACCATTTAGGATCTGTCCCACCTGGCCATTACCCCTCCAGTCAGATACCATTCCTAGTCCCTCCACCAAGCATCTATATGGCACTTGTCATGGCCACCCTCTCTCTTCCTAAATTGACCATCAGGATTCCAGTTTGGTACCTTGATCCTCCAATTGCTACCCCACCAGGTCAACCCAAACCTTATCTTGCTTTGACCCTGGTTCAACCAATATTCCCCTTGACTTCTCCCGTTGTCACACTGCCTCAGCCACCTCAACAGGAACTGCCTTCTGTTGCGACCGCTTCGGGTAAGAAGGGTAGAGCTCGCAAAAGGGTCTCAAAGGAAAAAGCTGCCCCGACTGACCCCGCACCTCCTCCGCCTCCAAAGCCCTACGCTTTGTGTGATGTCATCGGTCATGCCACCCATACTTGTCCCAAGTTGCCCCGCATCAAGCCCATTGTTAATGTCGCATTCCCTGAGTCTAAGATCCCTGAAACCTTTGCTTCTTCATCAACCACAACCAAGAACACCAAGACTATTCACACCAAACACCCTTGTGCTTTGTGTGGTCTCCGTGGCCATTACTCTCATCATTTTCCCCGCCTTACACATTACCGTGCCTCTTTGGAGGTAGTTCGGGAGTACGAGATTGAACAAAACCAATTTGCTTCCCCCATACTTGCATAGTATGCTATAGGCTAGACTGAGGATTTACTTGCTCCTATTGAAATTCCCCCCCCCCCCCTGATGTCGAAATGACGGAGCATGCAGCCACCATCCTCTACCTTTCATCATCTCTGAGACCCTCGATAGAAGCTCCCTCTGAATCTTCTCTTGTTTTTTCGCTTGACCTCCTTTCAGCAAACACCCCGAGCTCAACATTAGTGGATCCTTTATCTGCTTGCGTAATCCCCCGTGATGATGCGAATGTGAGCCTTTCTTCTCATAATGATGAGTCGGGTAGCTTTGCCGCGTCATGTGGTCTTTCTTCCTCCTGTCATTCCACCTTCTTTTGCGATGATGACATCATGGAAGCCATGGCCACCCCTGACTTCATCCTTCCCGCCTCTAAACGGGATGCCATCATCTGTACCTATGGTGACTTATGCAGCCCGACCTCAAGCTACGCTTCCAGTAGCTCCCACACTTCCCCTCCCCAGCAGCGTGTGGGTAGTAGACATCCTGTCCAGCCCACTCCCTTCTGTAGAGTGCGTTCGATTTCTACTTTGTGCTCAGGTTGCCAGCATTGTTCTTTATCCTTCCATTTATTGTCTTGTGGCACCTTTCAGATGGATCCCCCATCCACACCTTACATCGGTTTTGCCGAGGGGGCAAGTCTCTACTCCCAGAATTTAGCCTCGAGGCCATTTTCACCCCCTTGCATGCGCTTGTTCTTTCGAACTGTGTATGCATTGGTATTGCTACCAATAATGAGGCCGAATATGATGCAGTACATGGGTTATTAGCCGATTCCCTTTCACATTGCATCCTCCACCTTCATGTTTGTTTATATTCCCTACTTCTTGTCATGCAATTGAATGGTGTCTATCATGTGCATAATCCTATCCTTTTCAGAAGATATTTACGAGTGAAGCTTTTGATGCGTGAATTTGAAATCATTACTTTCAGTCATGTACCTAGAGCACAAAATCACTATGTAGATAGCATTGCAAACCATATTCTGGATTTTAATTTAACACACACATTTAACACAAGACAATAACATAAAAATATCAAAACGATGCATATCCATAGTATGTGTCGTATAAAATGTTTTAGAGTTTGTCAACTCTGATACATATGACATGCCCATAGCATGTTACAAAAACTCAAAACTGGGGGCACCACTTGCCCCTACACGCTAATCACTATTTGGAGGATCCTGAGCTAATGGCTCTGCCCCTGCAACTTGTAGATCACACATACCCTGTTCTACCATCACCATGCATCGCATGACCCCTAGCCATTATGAAGGCAAACCAATACATGGCTCTATGTACTGGTCATCTAAGTCTTGTCAGCCACGTTCCGAAACACCGGTCAAAAGCTGCTCACATCTATGACGGATGTCCTCCAGAAGGGTTTTTTCATCCTCATTGTGCTGCACCTTTGATCCACTAGATCTTGCAGCCCCCGATATTGCAGGTCTTCCCATGTACCCGGCCGGTTTTACCGGTGCTATATCTGCATACCAAAAGTAAAAGAATCAATACCACATATAATATTCTAGAGAATTTACATGCACATAAAAGATTAGAAATTTTTCACTCACCATCGGGTCCCCATATACGACCAGGCGGAAATGGCAGATCTAGGTCCCCACAATAACTCATCCCACTATAGGGATAGTCTTCTATATACAGCGGCATCTAATCCCAATGAAAAAAGAAATCAGGACGGAACACCCGTCCAACTGCTCCACCTCCTCCTCTGCACAGTAGTTGCCCCCACCGGCGCATCCTAGGCTCTCTTGGGCCGCCATCTTGGAGCTGTATGTGAGGTCAAAGTGTCAAGATCTTCTCAAAGAAGAAAGAGCACAAAACTGTACCATAAGCACAATCATGGTTCACTTGCCGCTTACATAACGACAACTATCGTTTCAATGACGACAGCATCATTTGGGCCCACCCATAGTAGGTCCCACTCAAAACTCTCTCCACAAGCATCATTTTCCCCCCCGTGATGTGATGGAGTGCCTGGTTGCCCAGGATCCGCAGCACCGTTGCAGCCATAGCACGAGTCTCTAACCTCTCCAAATCCCCGATGGGTATCCGAGTCCCCTTGACTTGGAGACCTAGCCGAAAATGGCACTCTACAAACTCTATGATATTCCTCCCATGCGGTAATACAGGGTGAGTATTCCCTACCATCCCAAGTGGTGGGATACCAGTCAGGAAATATATATCCTAGACCATCAACTCTATCCGGTGTCCCTACACTCTAAAGACCTCATGGTTCGGGTCCCAATAGCTGACAATCCGGGCCAATAAAGGCTCCCCAGATCTCATCAAATGGTTCTCCACAAACTTCAGAACCGCAAACCTAGCCAAAGCACTGTGGACACCTTGATCCTCCCGAATCTCTGACCGTAATGCGCCAAGGTCTCTCTCTCTCCATTTGATCTGTAATTCTACCATATCTACACAAAACCATCATATGTGTTAGTATACAGATAGGAAAGACTATTTCTCATCACAAAAGCCTAGTGCTCAACCAAAAAACAGCACAAAAACACCCCTCCCTGACAAGTCACACTTTCCAGGCCCAAACCTGGGACAGGTCACACTTTTCTACCCAAAACTTGCTACCAAGGTCACACATTTTGCCCCAAAAAGTGTGACCCGGTCATGAGGAGGAGTGGAGGGCTGTTCTTGAGCCCTAAGGACCTAATATGAACTTTTAATCCACTGAAAAGAAAGAGTAGGGTTAGGCCTCTTACCTGCATCTGACATATCTCGATTCCAACGGTCGGTTTGTCTGCTACGATCACCGCAAGATTTAGGGCCTTCTCTCCTCTCTACATTCACCACAGCTCCACATGAAAATGAATGAATTTGGAAGGAAAATGCCTTATTAAAAGAGAAACCCCTATTTTTTATTTCACCTACTATGACACAACCGTAGCTCCGTTTACCAAACCGTCTGTACTGTTGGAAAGCTCTTACCGAGCCCTCAAATGGGTATTTGTTAGTTTTTAGTGATTTGATACTTCACTGGGACACAGTTTCCCAAGAAGTGCCACTTCACTCTTCCTCAAAAACGAATTTATTCACTTGCAACACTCGTACCGGGGGCACCATGTTGCCTCCATAATTTTCCACACTTGTTTCAACTTTCATCGTGAGTTACCATCTTGTACTCATGCTTTTATGGTCCCCATTGGACCCTTCTCCTATGTGGAAGCACCATCGAGTGACCCTTGTTTAGAGAATTCAAGTTGAGTCATCATTGCTTTCATGGAGTCTATCTCGAGTCCCTTTTCATCCCGCCATAGTCCTCCATCCTTCACTGCTTGGTCCCTATCTCCTGTCACACATTATGGGCCCGGTCACTTGTCCCCTATCCCTCATGATATGCCAACAACAAGTCCTTTTGGTCATCCTGCCATTTGTGCTCTATGAGAAAGTATTCATTGTTTTCTTGGTCCCCATTTCATCATCATCATTGGTGTCAGTTTGTCAGTCACTCTACTATTTTCTCTCGTGCCCTAGTTGAGGATCATAGCCTCACCTATGGCAAGCCTCCTTCTAGATGAAACATCGGCTCATTGTTCAAAACGGTCTAGAGGACGGTGTACCTTGGTTCAGCTTCACATCTTGGTCTCAAGATTATGGGCGAGGAGACCTTATTTCCCTTTGACTTGATTGTTCCCCAAATACGTCCTTTCGACATGGTTGAGATCATATGCTACGATGGTTCGGTGATGCGGCGGGCGGCATGGGGAAGTTCTCGGGTGTGTGGGATGTCTGTTCCTCGCGGGGGGTGGCCCTATAGGTAGCCCCCCACACCCTCGGATGACCTCTTCATTACAGCCTTCGATGCAACTCCATACATTTGATGATGTCAGCCTCAACCACTTGCAACGACTTTTTGTTTGCATGTATCAGTCATATTTTTCAGAGCCCTTTCCTGTGTTCAAGGGCATCTGGGTTGCATTTATATCTCATGTACTCAGATATTATTTTACAAGTCCTGGCTATTGTCCTAGGCACAATATGTATGTGGGATTCATTATCATGTCATTTATCTGGCTCATGTTTATTCCAGCATATCCTATATTATTTCGTCTCGCGGTTTTCCGGATGCCTTATTACTTGTACTATTGGCTCGACGGGCATAGGTATGCCTTCCCTGCCACCTATAGCAGGTACTCACTCATCGAAATGACTTGTCACACCTACAAGTCGCCTCCTCAAGTTCTAGTCCTTTCAGCACTTTGGTCTACCCTACATTCCTCTCTCTTTGACTTCCCCTTTGACGTCTAGTGATTGAGTTCTTACAACGTACTTCAGTCATACGATTAGCTCCTAATGCTCGCACGCGGGGGGGGAATCTATTACACCATTTTTTGGTCATCTAACCCATTGGTATTAGATGGACCCAAGTACACCATGTAAGACCAATTTTACCCTAAGTATAATTGCATTCACTATGAAAATAACTTAGTAAAACCACCTTTATTAAGTTGTTTATGCTTTAAACAGGAAACCCCATGGGGAAACATTAAATAAATTCATATTTGTTTGATTTTCCTCAAGGAATAATTAGTTAAACAACAGTTTAATTAATATTCCTGGTTATATTTAACCCAAAACAAGGAAATTAATTAGATAAATCATTATTTATCTTATTGTTTTCTAAGAATAATTATTTAACCATTCATTAAATAATATTCTTTGTTAAATATGACTAAATCTCCCTTAAATAATTAAATAAATCATTATTTATTTGATTATTACTCAACCATATCCTTAAAATGATAAATAAATCATTTATTTATTTATTATTACTTAACCACATCCTTAAAATGATAAATAAATCATTTATTTATTTATTATTTCTTAATCACATCCTTAAAATACTAAATAAATCATTTATTTATTTATTATTTACAAATAAGGGGATTTGACTCAACTCAAATTCTTTTTCCCTCCAACAAATATAATAAAATATTCCATAAAAGTTGGATCTTGATTTGGTTAATAATATTTTAACTATGCACCAATATCTAGACTAACTCAATATTTTGTTATAAATAGAAGGGTTTTCCCATTCATTTGTCACCTTTTGTTGCCTAAAGATCACTCTGGATCTCAACTTTTGTTCTGGCTATTGATACACCATCATAGCCATATTTTTCCATTTTTTGCTGGGTTTTCTACACCATCAAGAGAGAGGAATTCTAAATCTAAAGTGTTGAGGATTTACAAGAACCCATCCCATTGAGGAGAACCGGGAACACCCTCTTGAGTTTTCCTCCCAGGTGCCATCAATACAAAATTTATTTGATATATTCTTGTCTTTCCTATTGGATGCATGGAGTAAATCTTATCTTTTCTACTGTTTAATGTCTTCTAATACATAGATCTATATTTTTGCAGCATTTATCTTGATCACCTAACTGCAGATCTGAAGATATTGGCAGCCATTTCTGTTGTTAGGGTTGTTTGTTATGCGCAGCTAAAGTGGTCTTTTTTCGTACACTTGGAATTAAGATTCATACTAACACTCTAAATATGAAAAAACCATCGATTTTACTCGTCTGGACTCATTAAACTTAATTAGACGGGGGGGAAATTTGGACATCATGGATACTTCTTCTATTACATTTTCTAAAGGTCAAGAACATTGTTACCGGTGAAATAGGTAACCTCATTGTTACCTACTTTTTGAAGTATCAAGAAAAACACCTGATTTTGAAAAAGTGGTGATGCAGAATTAAGAAAAAAAAATTGAGCATGTTTTTGGCACTTTAAGTTTTTTTCATTTTGTTTTTTTTTATTAATTTATTTTTTTTATGTGATGTTTTTTATGTCGATTTTGAATAGTGGTGGTGTATCATCACCAACGTTTTTTTATAGGATTGATTTTGACACTATAGATTTTCTAATGTCTTCTTCTTCCGTGAGATGTTTATTTTTAAGTGCATTTATGTACTTGTGTTTTAAAAATAAATAAATAAATAAATTTAAAAATATAAACTTGTAATGATATCTTCACTTTTTCATATAGATAAAAGATGGAAAAAGGGTCAATATTCTAAAGTTTATATTTTCTACATGTTTATGTATTGTTAAATAATTTTTCAATGCACATCAAATAATTGTCGCTAAAAAACCAATATTTTGAACCATGTGACAAAAAAATACAATTTTTCAATATAAATACAATGCAAAAAATACACTTTTACAAACTTTTTGTTGGAAAAAACATGTTAAATAAACTAATTTTTTGGGAGAATCTTAACAAAAAAAACTTAAGAAAATAACATTTTTATTGAATTTTATGTCAAAACATAATAGCAATCACATGTTTTTTGCAAAAAATAAGGGTTGTTCTCATAAAATATCAAAGTCTAAACATTACAAGTAAAACTGATTAATAGTTCTAAAAAATAAGCTTTGTTTGCAAGCATAACTTAAACATCATCAACAATATCAACTAATATATCTTCAACATCATCTAGAACAACATTGATGGCTTCTTCCGCAACATTTTCTTCTTCATTTTGATCATTGTCATCTTCTAATGGATCTTTCATGTCAGTAAATCTTCCAAAGTGTCCCTTTCCAATCATTCCATATAATGGTGGTTGAGGTTCCTTTGCTTTTTTTGCCACACATGATTCATTAAAATCTCCTTTCCTCAAACCAACTTCTTACTTCGCATCTGGAAGGAATTTAAGAGCGTTAATTCTTTGTTGAATATATTTGCATTGAATTGGGTCTTTCTCAATGGAAATGCAATTTCTTCCTTTTAGTAGGCAACATACTAGTGTTGTACCTAATCATCAAGCACAAAAGAAATAAGAAAATTAGTATGGAGACATAAAAAGTGAAAAAGACAATATTTAAATTTAAATTTGTATAATAAAACTTACCTGAACCTGAGAATAAATCCAAAACCCATTCTCCTTCATTTGAACATAGATCTATAAGATATTTAATCAATGTTTGTGGTTTTTGATAAATTTTAACTATATCTCCTTTTGCATCTTTATCCTCATATGTTAGTTTTCTTACAACTGCATCATAAACTAATACTTGACTATGACTCTTCCCATCTACTCGATTCATAATAATATGCTTATAGTTATCATCTTTTTTCCAACATTCAACATGGATGAACTCACAATCATTTATAATAGGTTGATCTTAGGAAGAAACAATATTTGATTTTTGTCGGTAACATAACATAGTAAAAGTTCAATTAAATTTTAGATGAATAAAAAAATTTAGGAGTAATCAAACATAAAATTTCAAAGTCTTACCATGTAAGTTGCATCCTTGAGTTTGTTTTACCATTGAAGCTTGTTAATAACATTGGAAACTGTGTGTCTGAATGAAATGTCACAAATCGCCAAAGTGGTGATGTTGTCACTTCTTGAAAACACATAACCACTTTACTAAAAGCTTGATAAGTATATGGTTCTCTATCATATTCAATGTTTGGGAAATTGAAACCATGAGGAATATCTGCAATAACTAGGCCATATTCCCTTTTAGGTATTAGTGATGCAATGTCTTCACAGTCACCTTGTATTATTTGATATTGGACACTATTGAGCTTATTCCAAATGTAATGATTAAGAGTAGGATCAAGTTCAACATTCATAAGACGCTTCCTTCTCATGTTCTCCATCTTAATTTTTTTCAATAAAGCTTTTGAAAATATCTAGTACTCCATTTCCATCCTTCTTCGACATATATATATATATATATATATAATAAAAATAGTTTAAATCTGAATAAAATGAATTTATAAATCAACATACCTTTTTGAATGCAATATAAAATTCTTTTAGTGTTAATGTAGAACTTGCTTCTGGGTAGTTGCGTACAACATCATCCCAACTGTCTTCATTCAACATTTTAACCATGTGTTCTTGTATTTTCATAAAAAAATTCTGACTGAATAAATCAAGTTAAAAGCATTAATACACTAACATGTATAACAAATTCTACCAACATCATTATGTTTTATTTAAAAGAAAATTATAATGAAAGAAAAATAAGAAATAATTCAAGAAACTTACTTTTGAAATTCTGCACACATTTCTTCCATTGATAATTCACCCGACTTCACACGGGCTAAAACTGATTTGACTAATTTATCATCCTTCACACCTTGCATTATTCTCCAAGGTGTGATAGTCATATCCTCTGGAAGCTACTTCATTTCAGGACCCGCCTTACTCTTGGTACATATTATGGGTTTACTCTTTCTAACCTTCTGATTTTTTATGTAAATATTCTCCCACCGATCAAAAATATCATCAATCAAATCCCATACCTCCCCAGTTCTATATGCCAACTGAAAAATGTTATTTGTGCCTCTGAATAAATTTGTATTCAATTTTCCATCTTTTGCTTCTTCTTTTTTCATCAATTTGATAACATGTTTCCATTAAACATTCCTTTTGAAATGTTACACTAACTTGTGTTTTATCCCTGCCACATTTTTCTATGAATTCATTATGAATAAATCTAACCCTTTAGATGAAATTCATTTTCATTCTGTACTCATTATCTGCATTATGATCCCATGCCAATAACTTTGATTCTATTTCTGTTAAGCCAGTGTAAATGATGCATTTCACTGTTTGAAAAAGATAGTTATTGGGATATTCTGCAATCAATTGTCTCTTAGCCTCTATCGAATGGTTCCCTCCAAATACATAATATTTATAATAAAAACATTTTGTCTTGTCAAATGCTTGTTTGTTGGGAACCTAACGTGGATCGACAAGAACCACATAATCCACCACATGCGCATATGGATTGAACCTTAACAATGTTTTCAGATTATGTACATGTAGGTGATGGGCCTTTCTAATTTGATATTGAGATTATCCTTCATCTGGGCTATAAAATTGGTTAACATTAAGCTCAAATGTTTGGCCAACAAGAATTAATTTATTCTTCCTCAACTCTTGTCGAATAGCTTTTTGTTTTGTTTTAATAATGCCATCCTCTAACTCAGCACCTAGTGTTATGATTTCTCTGCTTCCATGAGAGCTTTCATTTTATTCTTCACTGCTGCTCACGACCTTTACAGGTTCACCAATATTTGATTTCCTAGTCTTATTGGATAACATATCAGTTTTTTAATAAACAAGCTCTCCTTCATGAGGTAAAAGAGAGACATCTTTGGCGATTTTTCTTTTTAGTGTCTGATCTGTTTTCTCCTTTTTCACAACAGTTCTAATCTCCTCCTCACTAATTCTATCATAATTTTATGTTTCATGTTCGACACCATCAAAAGAAACATGTTTAAATTTACTAGATTGACCCACCTTAGTGACTCTTGGTTGGTCCCCTCTTTGTACTATTGCAGTGTCATGAGCTATTGATCTTTGCTTCAATCTTGTTTCCTCTGCTTTGTCTTTGTGGAAAGTGTTGATCACATCCATAACATTTGGCACCAACATATAAATACCTTCAAACATGTTTGAAAGACTTGGAACAAAATCCTATGAAACAAAATAAAACATGTCAATGATCAATAATTTATAAAAAATTGAATCATCCTTACAATAATGCATAGAGAAAATAAAAATAAGCATACTTACAATGTTATTTGCAATGTTGCTTGATACTTCTTCAGAAAATTTTGAAGATATTTCATCTGTGTCATACTTGACGATTGATAGACGATATCTAACCTTCTCACGTTTCTGAGTCTTCCTTGCAAGAACATATATAGTGTTTTCATTTAGGACCATACATATGTCTTGTGCTCTGCCCATCACATCATATGGCTCATTTAATTCAATCATACCACAAAGTAGATAGATGTGTATATCAGCCTCTTTCATTGTCTTCAAGATACCATGAGAAATCAGTTTTATCTATTTCCTTGGCGTTCTTCCAATCAGAAATAAGCTTTAATGAACCTAGTGCCCCACTTTCTTAACTTTTATTAGTGTGTGCAACAATGTCCTTATTGCGTCCAACAGTGTCCATAGCGCGTCCAGCTGCAACTTTAAATTTGGGAGTTGTATCCATAGTGCGTCGAGCTGCAGCTGTAGATTTGGGAGCTGCTGCCCTAGGTATAGAAACATTCACAAAAATCTTTTTTGATGCCATTTTCCTTATATATATAATGGAAAAATAATGCAGATAAAATAAATTTAATAAACAAAATTTATTTCTAAAACTAAATAGCTTGAAATTAAAGCAGTAAAACTAACTATCAAAATTTTCATTTAAAAAAAAAATATTATAAATCATATGTATATATCTGTATAATATGTTTTGAATACATTTTATAAAAAATTTAAAAATGTGTTTAAATTGTATAAAACAATTTTAAAAAAATAAACTATTATTTTCAAACTTTAGTTTTTGTTTAATATTTAAAACAAAAAACAAAAAAATTACTAACTATTTATAACAAATGTTAAAATTAAATTTTATTTTTTTAAGGCAATGATTTTATTAAAAAAACTTATAATCTTTTAATATATTTTAAAATTTTAAAATTTAATTTTACATTACATAGCAATTGAATAAAAATAAACAAAATAAAATAAAATAAAATTTTATTTTACTTTACATAGCAATTAAATAAAAAATTATAAACTTAAAATTATAAAAAATTAATATAAAAGTTTATAAATTTATATAATCTTTTAGTATATTTGAAAATTACAAATTTCTATTTCACATTATATAGTAATTAAATAAAAATAAACAAAATAAAATAAAAGCAATTAAACAAAATAAAATAAAAAATTAATTTTTTTATAATGTTGTTTTAATACTTAAATTTAAAAAAAAAAAAAATTTAAAAAGAAATTTAAATATTTAAATGTTAAAAACAAATGTAATATATTTTTTAATGTTTTTAATTGTTATACTAAAACCATTGGTTTTTTTTTAATTATATAATTTTTAAAAAAAAACAATTATATTGTTATATAATAAATTGTTATATACGTTTTTATTTATGTTATAAAAACAATTATATTGTGATATAATAAATTGTTATATAAGTTTTTATTTATATCTGGTTATATAAGATTTTATTTATATTATATACAGTTTGAGTGGGCCTAATGGTTAAGAGCATGTGTTTCCTCCTAAGAGGTCACAGGTTCAAAACCAGAGAGGGGTAGAGTATGTATGCCTTTGTAGACTTAGCAGTCAAATCGTTGCGCGAAGGTGGGTCCCTTGTCCCACAAACAAGGGGGTCTCATACACCAATTTGGTATATGGCTTGGCTGTGACCTTAAAATTGGATTATTATTATTATTATTATAACAATGTTTTTATTAATTATATATATATTTTTTTTTGTAAGTATGACTAATTCTATTATGTATAAGGAAACTAGTACAATTCAGGCACAGTGTCAGCTGTGGAAGCCTGAACACTGTGTATAGACATCCAGCTTATCAACGAGTGCTTAGACTGCCCATATCGGGAAACCAGTCCTTTTAAACAACAAAACTTAACCGCCCGCGTGCGGGAAACCGGTTTGAAAAACTTAGAAACTGTAAAAGCATAGAAATAAAAACAACTGTTTTTGGACCACTGTGTGAGCTGGTCGTCCCAACAACAGAAAATATCATAGACTATGAAATTGAACCAAAAAACTTGGAGCGCAGTGCTGAAGCTAGTCATGCGTCGGGGAAGGAGGTTCTTCAATGATTCTGCAGCCAATATATTCTCCACTGTCCTCCTCGCCAGAGTCGTCTGTGTCCATTCTTCCTTGGGTATCATCCACGTTTTTCTGCTGCTGTTGAGGCTCGAGAGGAGAGGAGACCGGCCCCGCAGCACCTAAGATTCCAGAAGCCGGAGAGAAGAGAGCAGAGGCCGTGGAAGGGGGAGGGTAGTTGGGAATTTCCTCCCTCAGAGTGACGGAGATGAGGGCCGTGAGGACAGCATTGGAAGCAGTGGGATAAAATTTAAGTTCAGCATGCTGCGAGGATTGTCTGTAGGTGGGACGAAGAGGAGCAGGAGGGACAGCCCGTGAGGAAGTGCCACCATGAACAGGAGCCTGAGAGGGAGGGGGCGAGGTGGCAGCTCCAGGAGCTGAAGCCGAAACGCCAACACGACGTCGCCCTCTACCTTTGCCACCGCGCGAAGTCAGAGTAGGGTCCGGAGCATCATCAAAAGGAAAATTGCTAGGAGGGGGCCGACTGTCACCTCGACTGAGGCCACGTCGGGCCCTCATTCTTTCACGGAGACGCGGCATAATCAAGCCGATACCACTGGGGCGAGCGGGTGCAAGAGGTAGAACAGAATGGTCCAGGGGAGTAGAATAAATGACAGCAGGTGGCGCAAGACTGGTAAGACCCGGAGAGGCGGAGGAAACAGGCGGGGGTTCACGACACTGGAGCGCACCACCTCTGAGCAGAGAATTAAAATAACAATGGGGGCTTTGAGAAAAATGAAAACCTGGACTCAGCTCGATGCAGGTCTGCAAGGAACATCGCCGCCCTGTCGATGTTTTCTCAGTAGCCTCAAGCGAACCAGAGCTGCAAATGCCGAACAACGGGGTAGGCGCGCTCACCTCACCAGAGGCCTTATCGACATCATTCAACTGAGCCATCGAAAAATGGAACACCTCCATATCCTCCTTCAGATTTAGCCGACCAAGGTGGGTTGATATCGCGCGAGCGAATTCATTAATTGCTGAGTTAATACAAATGCCGGGAGCCATGTGGGCTGCCCAGGCTCCGTCCATGGGGAAATGCGCGTGGCAGTGCTCCCCCGTCGAGACTTTAATCAGCCGGATCCAGCACGTTTTTATTAATTATATTATATAACAATGTTTTTATTATATTTATATATAACAATATTTTTATTAATTTTTAATTGTTTTATTAAAACAAATTAAAAAATTAAAAATTAAAAACTAAATTAAAAAAAATTAAAAATTAAAAATTGTTTTATAAAAACAAATTAAAAAAAAAAAAAAATTAAAACAAAATTTAAAAAGAAAAAAACAACGCAAGGTCGTGACCGCGCCCGCAGGGTGCCAGAGGCCGGCCTCGCGGCGCCACGGGGGGCTGCCCAACCGGCCTCAGGCCCCCGGCTGGGTGAAGGCCGATGGGCGCGAGTGCACCCCACGGGCGCGGTCACAGCCTTGTGTTGTTTTTTTTTTCTTTTTTTTTTGTTTTTTTATTTTTATTTTGTTTTTAAAATTTTTTTTTTTTTAATTTTTTTTTTAATTTTTTTTTAATTTGTTTGAATAAAACAATTAAAAACTAATAAAAACATTGCTATATATAAAAATAATAAAAAAATTGTTATATAATATAATAAAAACATTGTTATATAAAAATAATAAAAATATTGTTATATAATATAATTAATAAATAATTATTAAAACATTATTTAATTAAAAAATAATAATTTTTAAAAATATCAAAATATAACAAATATATTAAAAAAAAAAACAATACAATATAATAAATAAATAAATAAACATTTGTTTCAATATAACAATACAATAAATTTAAAAATTTTAAAAAATATTTAAAAAAAAAAAAACTATATAGCAATACAATTAAAAAAATTAAAAAATATATATAATATATAACAAAACAATAAAGAAAAAAAATTAAGATTTAAAATTAAAAGAATAAAAATAAGATTTAAAATTTTAAAATATATATATATATATATATATATATATATATATATATATATATATAAATCAAAAAATTCTCAAATTTAAAATTTAAAAAAATAATTAAAAAAATAAAAATTAAATAATGAAACCACCGATAAAAAATAAATAAATAAAAAATGTTATAATATGTTTTCTTTTTTTATTATTGTGATAGTTTTATGGATTTTTCTGTCTAGATGAATCTATAAGTCTTAAAAAAGAAAAAGAAAAAAATTCTAAATTTAAAACCCTAAAAAATTTAGTTCTTTTTGCATTTTCTTCACTAAAAATATATATAAAAAAAATTATAGTTTTTGAACCTAAAAACCTTAAAAAAGTAGTTTTTGGACACAAAAAACTATACAAAAACATATTTTCCCCAAAATCGTCTTTAAATTGACAGAATAGAAGGAAAACTAACCTTTGAAATGCAAAAAACTGCTGTCACCAATGTCAACACAACGCCTCCACAAAATTACGAATAGCAACACAATGCCTCCAATGCCAATGCAATGCCTTCACGAAGTTACCAATGCCAATGCAACACCTCCACAAAATTACCAATAGCAACACAATGCCTCCAATGCCAATGCAATGCCTCCACAAAGTTACCAATGCCAACGCAACACCTCCAGAAATTTGTTCTAACAAATACCAGAAAACTTGATGTGATGTGATGAATAGAAACAATCATTCTTATTATATAGCGAATATTGTCTGATTGGTTTACTGTTTAACGAATGTGGGATTAAAATTTCAAATTTAAAATATTTACATTTAGTTTATTATAGTTCATACTATAGTTAAAATACTTAATATTTGCATATAGTTATCATAGTTAATATTTTATTTAATATCTACATGTACGGAATGTTGAATAATTCAAATATAATCTCAGATTAAAAATTAAAATATGAAATACTTACATGTAGTTAATTATAATTAATATTATAGATAAAATAGTTAATATTTGCATTTAGTTATCATAGTTAATATTTACATGTACTCAATGTTTAAAATTATGGGATTAAATTTTAAAATCTAAAATATTTACATGTAGTTAATTATAGTTAATATTATAGTTTAAATAGTTAATATTTACATGTTATTTTTGTAAATATTTATATGTAGTCAATCTTAAACCATTCAAATAAGAAAATTATTTTAGTTTCGAAGGCATGCATGAAAGGAATATTTTGTGGATATTTTGAATAGAAAGTATGGTGAAATATTTGAAGACCAACAATTTATTAATAAATTTTGAAATATATTTTAGATGAATATAACATAAGTTTAAAATTTAAAATTTAAAATATTTACATGTAGTCATTATAGTTAATATTTGCATGTAGATATTATAGTAATGTTATAGTTAATACTTACATCTAGTCAATGTTAAATCATTGAAATAAAACATTATTTTAGTTTGGAAGGCATCCATGATAGAAATATTTTGTGGATATTTTGAATATAAATATCGGTAAAATATTTCAACACAAACAGTTTATTAAAAAAATGTTAAATACATTTTTTGACTAATATTTGTACCAAATATTTGAAATGAAAATTTTGGAGGGAAATTTTTTCGCGAAATCTTTTGGGGGGGAATTTTGGAGGGAAATTTTTTCGCGAATTTTTTTGGGGGGGGGATTTGGAGGGAAATTTTCAGTCTTCAAGCTATATATTGTAAGTGGGAGAGGAATTTGTATCATTCAACCTATTCTTGTTGAAAGCCATGGTTTCTTCTGATAGCAAAGTTTTTCTTTGTACAACATCAACATCTTCGTCACGCAATAACTCTATTCAGAGTGATGAATATAACGGGAGTTCGTTCACCATGAATAGAGAGTCAAAAAATCGACTTGGTCATAATCCTAAAGATGATGAGAACAAAATTGATGAGGCACAGCAAAATGAAATTTCTGTAAATCGAGTGCCAGTTATACCACTTACTCTTAATCCTAAGGATTATGAAAGAAACAGTGATGAAGGGCATGATGAAGAATTTCCAGAGTCAAAAGTTTCACTTCGTCCTAATCCCAAGGATTATGAGGATACCATTGATGAAGAGGGAGATGAAGAATATCCACTTCATCTTAATCCTAAAGATTATGCAAGAACAACATATGAAGAGGGGAATGAAGAATCTGCAGAGTCAAAATATCCACTCTGTCCTAATCCTGAGGAGTATGCCAGCACCACTGATGAAAAGGGGGATGTAAAATTTCCAGAGTCAAAATATCAAATTCGTCTTAATCGTAAGGATTATGCGAGCACCACTGATGAAGAGGGGAATGATAATGTTTCAGAGTCAAAACATCCACTTCATCCTAATCCTACGGATTATGCCAGCACCACTGATGAAGAGGGAAATGAAAAATTTACAGCGTCAAAATATCCACTCCATCCTAATCCTAAGGATTATGCAAGCACCACTGATGAAGAGGGCGATGAAAAAATTCCAGAGTCAAAATTTCCACTTCTTCTTAATCCTAAGGATTATGTCAGCACCACAGATGAAGAGGGGAATGAAGAATTTGCAGAGTCAAAATATGCACTTCGTCCTAATCCTAAGGATTATGTCAGCACCACTGAGGAAGAGGGGAATGAAGAATTTGCAGCGTCAAAATATCCACTTCATCCTAATCCTAAGGATTATGCTAGCACCACTGATGAAGACGGGGATGAATTTCCAAAGCTAAAATTTTCACTTCATCCTAATCATAACGATTATAATTTAACCACTGATGAAGGGGGGATGAAGAATTTCCAATAAATATAGATTCAAGGCATTCACTTATTCCTAATCCTAAGGATTATGAGAGCTTTAGTGAGGAAGGGAAGGGGCAGGATGAAGAAATTCTAGTGAATACAAATTCAAAGCTTCCACTTATGCCTAATCCCAAGGATTATGAGAGCGCCACCGAGGAAGGGGAGGATGAAGAGTTTCTTGCAAATGATAATTTTAGAGGCACAGATCTGAATATTGCATTTTCTCCAAGTGACCATTTCAAAGACACTCATGGTGATGAAGAATTGAATCCTCCCAGGGAAGAATTTGAAAGCATGGGTCAAGATGGTGAATAATTTCTTTTGAGTCGGGGTTACGAAAGTGTCGATGATTCTTGTGAAATGTTTTCTTCAACTGATGATGGTAAAGAAAATTTTCCAGGCAATGATGTTGATGAATTTCTTAACTATGTTGAGGATGATGATAGTGGGGATAATATTCCTCCTAATGGTGATGAAACTACTTTTAAAAAGGATGATGGAATGATGAAGCCGTTGCAAGAAAATATTGCAACTAGGAGTAGGAGAAGACCTTTTCATATCAATCCAAAAAACTCTTTCGCATTTAGCCAAACCCTACCATCTATGAGTTTAGCCTTCGTCTCCCAGTGTTCTTACATTGGTGAATCCTAACACTCTTTGGTGTTCATTAAGCCTAAGCTGCCTAGTACCCTGTTATAGTGCCTTCTATTGTTCAAGAGGATCCCGCTATCTATTGCTCCTTGTATCAACCAAAGTCATCATATGTCGGAACTTATTTGTCATTAGTTATTCCCATTTGCTCTTGATTATTTCTATCAGTACAAATTCATCTTTTCCCATTTCATATCAACTGATGTAGGACGCCTTAGTGCCTACCCTTTGACAGATCTCTTCCTATCAACTTCAACATCTTATCTAGGAAGTTGATCCAGAAACACGTCAGTACCCGAATACTTGCAGACATCAGTGGCAGGTCATCTTGTGTTTGGTTGGGAGTTCTCATTAGTAGCTCTCGATCGAATGATTGTATGAGTGTTTGACCTCAAATCCTTTTATTCACACTCGCTATATTGTACTGTGCATCTTAGGGACCCTCATCATTATCGGTGGCTGCCCTCACATCTGTTAACAGTTTTTGTTATTTACTGATAATCAGATTATTTCCTGCATGTTAGACTACGACTCATTCATTCACGTGTATGGAAATATCCAGTTTAGTGAAGCGGTGACCAAGACCTTGGGTCGAGGGTTACATCATTACAATTGTGTTTCCTCCCCCAAGTTGCGATATTGTTTTTTGGAGATATCTTTTCAGTTTGATTCTGTTATGACAGACACTTTCACGTTATGCTTATCGGTGGACATACTGTTCATATC
Source organism: Pinus albicaulis (assembly GCA_034641835.2). Classification (NCBI taxonomy): domain Eukaryota; kingdom Viridiplantae; phylum Streptophyta; class Pinopsida; order Pinales; family Pinaceae; genus Pinus; species Pinus albicaulis. Next base: position 1,300,466,737 of record CM076574.1, on the reverse strand, counting down.
TCTATTCTAGAGAAATCATGTTGATTAGCTACTGAGCATGGGAATTCCCGACTCAAGAAAGATACTATATTTTCTGACATATGTTGTTGTTTCAAGTTGTCCCCAGTCCTCCAATTCCTCTTATTCTGCTACACTTGTTATAAATTATTTCGTCCACTGTCTTGGTCTCTGACCTCACACTTTAGGGGGCATCTGTTACAGGACAAATGACCTCTTCATCAGCTCAGAGGAGAAGGTAACATGGAAGGAAGAAAATGACCTAGGCAAGACCCATTTCTGCCAAGGTAACACACCCCAGAAGCAGCTAGACAACATTATAACGCACTTGAGACATGTAAAGGGAGCATTAGTACCTAGGGTAACGCTCTGTCTTGCCCAAGAGGCAGCGTTATTTGTGTTTGAGTGTGAAAAGGGAAAATATCTTGCGGAAAAGTGACTGGCACTTCCAGCTTTTTCTCATAAAGGACCAGTACATAATAGAAACTAAAAGGTACAAACCTTTTATTAGGCCTTTCCAAATACAACTGGACTCCTAAGGAGGAAAAAGCATGGAATAACATGGAAACATCTTGATCTTTCCCATTACAAACTAGTTGAATAAGTTGGCAATGTTTGCCCTCTCCATATTTTATAAAATGGAGCTGTGGGATCTTGGTGTAAGGTCAAAGGATTGAATATATGTAGAGCATAATTTCATTGTTGTAGTGTGAGGTTTGAAGATCGGCAAATTTCATTGAGAGCTTTCTTCCTTGAGCATCATCACACTCGAAAATATAGAAAGAAGGAGAGAAATTAGGAGACTGAGGAGGGCTTGGTGCAACCAACGGTTGTAATCCTCATTTTTATAAATCAATAGAACTATATATGTTTTTTCCATTCGATGCATCAGTGTCACAATTGTTTTTCAATCGTTTATGTAGCATGATATGAATGGCTTAGATCTGTATTGTTTCATGTTTCTTATATGCTAGTTTAATCAATAACAAACTATACTATTGTAGAGATTACATGGGTGCCTTGATTGATTGCAGGATTTGGATTTGGAGTCGGTGAAGAATGATCTCTACTTTGCTGCTCATTGTTCTCCATAGGATCTGCTATCGATAAAGAGTTAATCTCTCCATATTACTTTGTTGATTATATATATTAGCATGAACATTTATGCAGCTTCTTTGTGAACTTTATAGCTAATCTGATTGTCTGCCTTGGGCACCGGAAAGCCCTGAGAGGGATATTTAGTAACCACCACCCAAGCATATTACCCTATAGCACAGTGGCAGCCCTAGATTTCAGTTCCTGGTCTAGTGGCCTTTATTACAACCAGCTGCATGGAATGAACTCTCTACAACTAGGTTCAGGAGGGAAATCAATAACGGCGGAGGTCCAGTTACAGGAGGAAAATCAATAACGGTGGAGGTGTGGGAAAAAGGAATCTATGAATGGTTATATGGAATATTACTTGGAACCAGACATCGAACCAAGACTCGACAAATCGTAGCAAAGGTTCATATCCAACTTTCTCGTGGACAGCTGGTACAATTCAGAGTAAAGTTGCACGGATGTCATGGATGGTGGTGAAATAAAGGACGGGAAGGATGAATTAATTTTAAGTCACCTAATACTTTGTGGCAACATGTCAGTATATAATTGGTTAAAAAGGTGATCGAGAAAGCTTTCTGATTGGATGAAGTGAACATTATTTGTTATCTAATCTTCATCTAATCTCTCATAAATGTCTCCAGCTTAAACATGTATGTAGATTAACTTAGAGATGTTGAAAATTAAAAACATGTAGATTACTTGGAGAATAAGTTTAAGAATCCTGGGTATTTTTGATCAACATCATTCAGTCTGAGGGTGCTCGAGAGTTGGCAAGCTCTAGTAAAAACCAGTGGTATATGCAATTTTTCCTCCCATAGTTTTTTGGTTGTTCACAGATTTAAAATGAAGGTTTTCAATGATGAACATAAAGGTTAAATTAAGTTATTTAAAGTAGCCAAAAGATATTTTTTTTCCGTCCACCCCATACACTTTAGTAGCATAGATTAAAACTTTCAGTAGATTTATAGTTGGTCCTATTGTACTCTAACACCAACATTGCAATTTTTGCATACTTTTGTAATGATTAACTTAACATCACCATGCACTTCATATAGTAGATAGAAAAAAACCAAATAAAGAGAGAGGTGTATACATGGCCTCCTCCCACACTTTGATTTGTCGTTCAATTTCAATTTTCCATGAGTTTTAGTTGTTTCAAATATTGTAGGGAGAAGCACAAACTTATTTAGGCTTATTTATGGAACCTCACTTGCTACATCATCCCTTCATCACTTTAGTTCAACTCTTGATTTTTTAAATCTCTCTTTGTTATAAATATATACTTTTAAGACATTATATATTTTCAAGGTTGAATGAAGTGTCCTAAAGGTGATACAAATGTGTTTACATCCTATATTTAAAATATTAATGCTTATATTTTATATTTGAAAATTTGGTTTGTGAATTGTTGGAGATGGTGGAGATATTTTCTTAAATCGTTTCTCTAAATTAGGAATAACCATTCTTTTGAATTAGGAATGATCTGAGAAACTATATACTATATAGTAATAGCTAATTGTAATATGTGTTAATGCATACATATATTTTTATAAAATATATGTTAGATATGAGAAACTTTATATTATATAGTAATAGCTAAATATAATGTGTGTGGACACATACATATCTTTATGTGAAATATAATGTATGTTTTCAATCATTCTTTGTTGGTATGAGAGTTGAGTTGAGAGTTGTGAGGTTGATGTGAGGCATTATGTTTTGTGGCATGGCTATGTGATAAATCCGTGTAGAGTGGCCTATCTACATCTATGGCATAGTTGAATACGAGCTCGAATGGGAGGAATTGACTTTTCTTGCAAACCAACGTTGAAAATTTGAGAGGAGGAGCATCATTGTCAAAGCATCTGGCCCTTTATTCGGTGCTAGAAGAGTTCATGTACTTGATAAGGAAGGATTGTTTTCATTTCTTAATAGTTCTTTGGGAACTTCATTGCACTTCATTGACACTCAAGGAAAATTTCTGGTTCTAGAAATTTTAAATAAGACTCCAAATTTGACTCAGTGGGTCATGCACGCTGGTAAATGGTGTTTTTTTTGTGATAACTTACAGTGCGTAAGGAGTGAGCTACTACGTGGACAAAAATGGTGTGAAAACTGTGTGGTTGTTATGAAGGAGTTGGAAATTCAACGGAGCTAGTGTATAAGTTTTGTAAAAAAAATCACCAGGAAACTCCCACATCTTTCTTGATTTTCCATGCAACTTTCAACCATAAATACACTGAGTCAAGGACACCTTATTACAACTATCAAATTCATGAGTCAAGTCACTATATTCGTAGCAGGATGGGATGTGGACCTATCATGTGATGAAGAGTGTTTGATGAGAACAGTGAGCAAAGATACAACCATTATCTTTGGAGTTTGCTCCCCAACCTAGTAATTATTTTCAAATTCTAATGCACATGGATCCATATAAGACCTGTAAGGTGGAGAGGCTTCTTCAAGCCATGCCTAACAGTGTGAAATGATGAACATATGCAAAATTGATGTGATTAAATCATCCCATTACTACATGAAACTAAAAAGTTGTGGATTCTGCTTGAATTTGAAAACATGAAACTAAATAGGTGTGGATTATGCTTGAATGTGAAATCATGAAGGCTTCAACAAATTTTCCTATAAGCACCCATTTTCTTCTTTCTTCTCTTTGAATTTTTCAGTCACATTGTGTGCTAATGTGCATAAACCTCTCTATTATTATTGGAAATCATTTTTAATTTTAGAGGGTGTTTGAGTTCTTCTTTGATCATGGAATTCATAACTTTAGAAAATTTTATTAGCCTAATTTTCTATACATACACAGTAAAAGTACAAATGAAACTAATGAATAAAATATTGTGGGGGAAAGTGAAGGGCGCAGAAGTGGCACATATAGATGCCAAACAATTACTTGAATGGGAGAGCAAAGATGACAAAGCGTATTCCATTATTGGGCTTGATCTTTTAGATTCACAATCACATCATGTCAATCTCATAAAAACATCTAAAGAAATATCAGAATAATTGATTCAATTGTTTGGTGCAAAAGATATAATGCAAAATTTTCCATAAAGCTACAACTGTTTAAACTCAAAATGAAAGTTGAGACATCTATTCAAGTCATGTAAATAATTTAATGTCTCTTATAAGACAATTATTTGAGTTTGGTTTTAAGTAGAAGATGAAGATGAAAATTAAATCTTATTAAATAGTTTACCTTAAATTTTTAGCTATGTCCCCCGGATGCAGGTGGTTCACAGCTTGTCTGACCTCCACGAGGCGGCCATGTGGCTCACCACATGGTGTGCCAATGCGCCCCTCCCTTGGGCCGCACACTGCTATCAATTTTTGCGTGGGCAGGGACTTAAATTCCCATGCGCCACCTTAACTCATACGTACCTAGAAAGTTGGATAATTACTCCTCTGTTCAGTATGGTAATATTTCTTCCCGCCATGCCTTTGGCTTTCCATCCCTCCCTGGTTGTTATTCCTCCGCTCCTCTTGCTTTAGCCTTCTTCGGCTCTGGTGCTGCATCTTTGGGCCCCTACCTCTACAGTTGCGCCTCCGTCTTTGCGAGTTTCATCTGTGTTAGCCATAATGCCACGTTCCCATCGCAAGCCCAGCCATAGAGGGGGGAGAAGAATCCCCTCGCGTCCTCCCCTGCCCATGGATATCCCTTTGGACTTGAATTCTCCAGCCTCTTGGGACCCTGTCGATCTGTTTCCTCCCTTCCCCATGCCTACTCCGCACTTTGACCCCCTCATCCCTTCTGGTTTTCCTTCACCTCCTCTGGCTGCACCATCCTGCTCCCGCGGCAAGAAGCGTGCCCGCAAGTCGACCTTTTCGGCTGAGCCGCCCTTCCTCCCTCGCAAGCTCAAGGCACTTCTAGTGCAGCCAACCTCCAGCCCCTCTTCGGATGACGATGACTTCAGGCCAGATGAGGATTTGCAGATGTCAGGGCTCAGTTTATCGGATTCTATGAAAGGCAAGGAAACTCTCCAAGTTGTTGGTGCTTTGGACATTTCTACTTCTCTGCAGGATGTTGGTCCTCTGAAAATTCCCACAGAAAGGCTCGGTCTTCTGCCCTCCCCTCGCAAGAAACATGAAGACATTGATCAGCTGGATTATGGGTACATCTGCCGTATCCTCGAGGAAGATTCTCCATCCAACGACAAGCATGGAAGCCCTCCCTAGCAGGTCTTTTTTGAGCTTCTTAGTTTGCAGGATTTGGATGCATCTCTTGTTTGTCTTTTTAGTCTCTTTTTGTACAATGTTAAAGGTTGGTTTCCCGCCAAGGGCAGTCTGGTATGTTTGGACTATATTGGCCGGTTTCCCCACCTAGGGCGGTCTAGTTTTGACCAGCAGTTTTCTGAACTATCCCTCAGACATGGATTTATCCATGGCTGACGATGCGACATGTAAACTTTGTTTGATGATCTAATAGAATTAGTATTACTTAGAAAAAAAAATAATTAGCTATGTCATTTTCACCTTGAGTTAAATGACTTCACATACATTGGATGAAATAATTACAGTGCTTTTAGTGGAGGAAAAGAGGCTAAAACTAGAGGATATAGAAGACAATTCTCAAATATAAAATGCATTAGTTTAAAAGAGAAGGATGAGAAATAAAAATGAAAATAAAAGTGAATTTGAATACTGTTACTGCAGTCAAGTCTCGCTAGCACAATTGGTTGAGGACGAGCCTCGTTAGCAAGACGAGCCAAGATCAAACCTCACGGGGGGTGGTTGTGCCCTATGCTAGGGGGAGAAGACATGCTAAAAAAATATAGTGAGTTTAGTGTTGGTGTCGTGCTAAAAGAATCAGTGAACATAGCCACAAATGAATATTCATTGAATTCTGATGATGATGAGTTCAATGAATAAATTGAACCTCTCAAACTCTTTTAGAAAACATGGATGGTTATCCATTTAGTTTGGAATTAGTTGTGGATCTAGTGAAGGAACCATTATTAGTTGTCGAAGACATGATAATGATCTATTAATGAAGTTATGCCACAACTCGTGGATCAATAATTAAATTCAGGAGATCTGAGATTTGGGAGTTCGGGAGTGGAACTTGGGAATCCAAATTTTCGATTACATCGTTACCAGGGTTATGAGATAGCTTGATCGAGCTCATGTTGATGTGAAAATTGTAAACCATTTAATGAATGATTATGTCTTTTGTTGTCTAAGGGTGGTTTCAATAAATTTTTTGTAACATAAGAATTAATGGGAGGAGTTAGAGTTAATGTTTACATTCTATATCTGAAAAGTTTTTTGTGAATTATTGGAGATGGTTTTGATATTCTCTCAACCTCTCCTCCTAAATTAGGAATAAGTTAGATCCGAGAAACTCTATATTATAGAGCAATATTTGAATGTAATGTGTATGTGTGTTGACACATACATAGCTATGTGTGAAATATAATGTGTACTTTTAGTCATTCTTTGTTTCAAAGACAAAGTAACATAGTTTTTAATATTTAGTAGTATTGGGCCACTTTATATATATGCTTTGTATTTTTTATATTATATGTTTATGTATTATATTTAATCTGAGAACGTGTGCTTAAAAGTAAGACTATTAATTCAAATTGTAAATAGTTAAACTTAATATAACTAAGTACATTTTATCAAAAGATAATTATTTACTTATAATTAAAAAAAAGAAAATTTAAATATTATAAAAAAACAATTTCATCTAAATATTATCAATTGTAACTTATAAACATCAATCTAATAATTGAATTTATTCATACTATCTCATATATTAGTTATTAATATTATGCAATTAAAAAAACAAATATATATACAACTTAATATATATAATGTTAAAAAAAAAATTATAAAACATTAAATTAAAAAAAAAACAATTAAAAAATATTTTGCTTCATTATTTTTTTTAAACCATTGAAAAAGTTTTACCAATTATAATTTTTTTTATTTTATTATTTGTTTTTTTTAATTGATAATTCAATAGCCACTCTTAATGTGAGCCTATATTATTATAAAATTTAATTAATTTAATATTATATATTAGTACTATATTATATTTTATAGTTAATACAAATTAGTTAACTATATAATATAATATATATAAACATTACTATAATATTTTCATATGTGTTAATGTGGGGATACTATATCAATTATAATATATTAAAATGTAGATTTTTATAATTATTTATGTTGTAGATAGATGTTTTAACTATATAATATAATATATATAATTATTACTATAATATTTTTATATGTGTTAATGTGAGGGATATTATATCAATTATATATATATATATAGATATAGATATATCTATCAGTGTTACTATATATTTAAATTTTAAGAGTGAAGTTATATTTTTTTTAACGAACATCATAAATTAAAGAATTTGAATATTTAATTTTTTCACACATAATATTTTATTTACAAAATTATCACCAATTAAGCAGCTCCACATAATATTTCATTTACACAATTATCACTAATTAAATCACCCAAAAATTTATGTTGCATATAATATTATTAAAGCATAATCAAAAAATTTAAATATTTAATTTCTTCACACATAATATTTTATTTACAAAACTATCACTAATTAAACAGCCCCACATAATATTTCATTTACACAATTATCACTAATTAAACCACCCAAAAACTTATGCTACATATAATATTATTAAATCATACTTATTTATATTATTTTATATATAATATTACTCAATCCTACCATATATGCGTATTCTTTTATTTAATTAAAATAAATAAATAGATATTATTTGTGTGTATTATTTTATTTAATTAAATAAATAAATAGGGAAAACTATCATCCCTGAATGGTAAACCAACGATCACAGAGTCATCATTCATTACCATCCACAAATACAATGACTTTGGATAAAGTGTAACCTAGTTTATTAAGTTTAAAATTTAATTATTTAGGAAACCGAAAATTTTTCACTTTTATGGAAGTGAAGACAATTTAACTCCAAAGCAACTATGATATACCCTAAAGGAAAGGCAGGTCTAATACGAACTTAAATTAGACAGGTCTAATATGATATACCTAAAGGAAAGGCAGTTCTAATACGAACTTTGATTAGACAGGTCTAATACGAACTTTGCTTGTCGTTCAACTTCTATGCAATTCTAATGCCCATTGTTGTTCACTCTTCTTCCTGTGTGGCTAGTAGAAGTTCCTCCAAGTAATCAACATCCAGAGCCTCCAACTCCAATACACACGATATTTCTTCAGACTTCGGCTTCTCTATTGGTAATAGTTCGCTAGATTTGTCGACATTTTGGTTTTTATCAGTCTCGGCAGCGAGCCTTTCGACGGCGTACCTTTCAAGCGCCGAGGTAGCAGTACTGGAATGATATTCGTCGAGTTGCTGGATCCGGCTATGGCAGTCAGAAAGCTGGCTACTGGAAGTGGTCACGCCTGCACCGCCGTGGGCCTGGCGACGCTTGAAGGACCTGCAAACAATTTCAAGGGGGAAGTTGAGAATGGCGTTGGAGCCTCTCATGGAGAAGGCGGCCTGATCGTAAGCCATGGCCGCCTCCTCTCCCGTTTCAAACGTTCCCAACCACACACGGACTCCATGCCTCGTCGAATCCCTTATCTCCGCCGCGTATTTTCCCCAAGGGCGCTTCCTCACTCCTCGGTAATGCCTTTCACTCCGTTTCGATCCCTTCGCTTCCAGTTTATTTTTGGGTTTCGATCTCTGCATCAGTTTTTTCTCAGTCGCCCCGTTCTGCCATTTTTTCTCCTCGGGACTCGTATTGCTCATCATTAGCTGAGCACCACAGCTTGGCGTGGGCTCCCAGCCATCATTAATGGCTTGGTTGAGAACTGCGTACAAAACCATGTCCTCTGAATCGTTCTCGTCCAAAGGAAACGAATTCAGTTGTTCCGAGAAACATCGAATGAGAGCGGGATCACGCTTCGTGCAAACGTTGGAGATGTGATCTACAGAACAATTCTGGGGCACATTGCACGTAAAGAGCGAGCGCTCTAAATCCGAAGCCATGGGTATGAAGTTAGTGTAGCTGAACCCGAATCCCTTTTTCCCGTGCTTGGACCAGCTCTTAGGTATACAAAGTTTTGTCCAAAATTGGACCACATGATATGTGAAGACCAAACCTCTCACTAGCCCTCGGAATTTGCTGTACCCGAATCCCTGCACACTCGAATTTTCAATGCAGCTTGCGCATGAGCTTGAGTACCGACTCCAATGTTTTAAATGCAGTTAACCAGAGATCGCTTGGGCTCTCGAAGATAAGACGTGCAGATGCATATATAAATATATATTAGCACGATTGTCCGCAGAATCGGCCTGTTACGTATCATCAGGTCGACGTCGGATTATAGACGCGTGAGGTATTTGAGGTCCCCGAAAGTAAGGTGTTACGCGTATACGAACCAGCGGTCACGGAATTGCCTCAACTAGAACACCACGTGAGTATAATTCCCGCACTAAAAATAATAGAAGGATAGGACGAAATTATACTATAATACATGCACCTAGACCCATCTGGAAATCAAAATTAGTTTTCAGAGTAGGCCAAACATGTCACCTCATCTTTCTTTTGATGCTGATATCTTTATTTACCCATGGAGCAGTGATGCCTCTATATGCGTCTCACATTCCAAGTTCAAATCTTATCTTCACGTGGATTAAAATTTGACATGAGGTTAAAATTTGACATGAGCCAGCTGCCCACCAATTTGAACTTCCAACTCTTGCCCACCGTACCATGAATCTATAAAGGTGTTAGAAAAGATGCTCGTGGTTTCGTAATTTATTATCGTCTTTATTAGTCACTAACAAAGTAGAGACGGATTAGAATTGTAAAGTTCAATCACATTAGAGTTCTAGTGGAATACAAATATTTATGTCGCAAACTGATAGAGAAATATTAATGATTTTTTCTTTTCTTTTTATATACATAGATTGTTATACTAATTCAAAGTTTGATAAGAAACCAGTGATCTTTTCACATATATGTAATAATTCAAAGTTTGATAAGAAACCAGTGATCTTTTCACATATATGTAATAGTTAGCGAGTCACATATCATTGGAATTTATAATGAGTAATAATAATCTCACATTGGTTGCAGCTTTGAGAATGGGTGGTTCATTAAGCTCTTCACCCATCAAATCATTTGCCAATGGAGGCAGCCCTTGGGGTTACATAGTTGAGGTTTGCTCCCGGTCTCCTACTAACATCTGGTGTCGGTGTCGTGATTGTGGTGTTTGTACCCTGTGTCTCAATTCCCTTTGTGATGCTTAAGTCCATTACTGCAGTCCTGAATAAAACAGTGGCATATTCTTGTTGGTGTGAATTTTGTTCCACATTAATACTTCCCTCCCCTCTAGGACTGAGACGTCCAAAGACAACTGGTATATTATATAGATTGTAATATTAATTCAAATTTTGATATGAAACTAGCAACCTCCAAAGGTATATGCAATAGCCCACAAGTCTCATATATCAGAAACTTATAGTTCAGCCCGAGACGTCTTAAGACCACCAGAATTGGAGTGAGGATCCCACACTCCAAAGAGACGACTATCCTTCCAACCTTACTATGACGAGCTATGTATATGGGGATTTGAACCCAAGTGGTTGGGATGGAAACTGTTGGAACACCTAATCCTACATGGGTAGGTGTGGAATGCGAAAAGTCACAATGGAGTCCAAGTGACCTTGGAATGTGAAACCAAGAAAAGTCACAATGGAGTCCAAGTGACCTTGGAATGTGAAACCAAGAGTCGCACCATTGTATTATAAATGTACATCATGTATAATGGAAAAATAAGAAAGCCTCACGCTTATCCTTCATTGTGTGTTGAGTCTCTTGTGTGTGTGTGTGTTTATCTTTCTCATACACTATGTGTGTGTTTGCAGGCGATTGTTAGCCCTGCTCCAAATTGAGTGAACCATTTGTGTTTATGGCCTGTGCATATCTCTAACAATTTTTGCAGCACTCAGAGATTGTTGCAGCAGTGTTTTTACCGCATTCATCAAGCGTTTTGCAGCATTCAGAAATTGGCACATTCAGAAATTTCGTCTTGAAGAAGAGCAGCATTTGGGGGGCATTCTGCAGGTTTTCTTGCTGCACATTATTTTGCAAATTTCTGCCTTTTAATTCTGCATTTTGGAGAGCTGGTGGAATAGTGTTTCAAAGTGGGTTCTGAAAGGAAAATTTCTAAGTTTTTCATTGAAAAATCTCTGCAAGTTTCTGGGTTTTTTAATGGAAAATATTTCTGAATACTGTTAAATTCTGCAATGGAGTAGATTGTTGTATATTTGAAAAAAAGAAAATCTACTGTTGTTTTAAAGTCTCGGGTCTCAGTTTTACTCCTCTGCTGCTGGAAGAAAATATACATTCTCTTGCTTTCCTCTCTGCTGTTATATTAAAAATAAAAATAATTTAAAAAATAAAAATAAATATAAATAAAAAATAAAAAAAATAAAAAAATAAAAAAATTTCTGCAAGCTCGGCCTCTGCAACCTACGGCCCTCACACACCTCACACAATGCCCCTCCTCACAACCCGACTCCCCACTGCACCCTCGGCCTTACGGCCACCCCCTCTCTAATACAGTGCCCCCTCTACCCAACATCCCAACCCCTTACCCACGCTCCCCTCTCAACTCTGCAATCTGCCCTCCCTTACAGCACTCGGCCCCCTCACCTTAACCAGCTGCCCTCCCTACGCTCCTTACACACTCTTCTCTTTCCCCTCGTGCTTTCCTATCCTCTATACACACACACCCACTTACGGTAGCCTTTCCCTATGCATATCAATCTCTGTTTGCTCCACACGGCGGTCCCTCCCCCTCGACTCGCCGCTCCTTATCCCCCTCACTCCAACCCTCACTTCCAACTCCCCAACAAACATCAGTGCTAACCCACCTCCTTCCAACTCCGGCTCCCTCCTTGTCCTCCAACCGTCTCCCCCTACCTGCTATGCCCCCTCTCCCTATCCACCAGCCGCGCCCACCCTCGGCCTTTTGGCCTCCACCCTCCTACTCCATACCAGAGCCCATCTCAATTTTTTTAAAAATATTAGCCCCCCACTTTCATATGATACCTCCTCCTCCCAATAAATTTCCCTCATTATTTTTAATGCGGCCTTCCCTCATTAATTTCATTAATTCGACTTGTTAATTTTTAAATTTTAAAAAAATCCCCATACCTCTTCTTTTAAAATAATTAAAAAATAATAATTCTCATTCCCTTCCCATTTTAAATTAATCC